>OZ012659.1:90894839-91603055 GCA_963942545.1 Oxycera nigricornis
CGAAGAAGTCGCAGGGTTGACTAAAGGAACAAGGAATGATCCTACCGTCAACTATGGTTTTGCTTCGATTACAACAGTTTTTAATAATCCAACCGTTCAACAATGAGTTTTTAGTATAATTTACATATCTAAATGATCGAATAATTTGCTGATTCCGTGTATTACACCATGTCGAGTATCACTTCATATTAGAGCTGGCAGAACAGAATCAATGTCGAATGAAAATGGTTGAGAGAGGATCTATATTGAGAAACATTGTCTACTGAACAGAAAGGTGTCCGTTTGTAAAGGTTTCAATGTATAGCGTGGAATTTTGGTGAGTTCAAAAACCTGGTCAGTGAACTTAGATCTCATTGTGAGACGAATAGGACCAAGCCTGGAAGTAGCGAGCGTCCGAATAGAAAAAAAGTATGAGGTAACGATCAAATTTAAGTTGATGCCGGAGGTAGTAAACTACACCCGTGGGTAAACTTCAGATGTACACCAGTGAGGGGTAGATTCTCACAGGCACGTTTAGCGTCCTGCTGTTTTGTTTCCAGTGATTGCCAGACCCCAGTAAGGGAGATTAGGGCAATGTAGTTAGCGAGGTACCTTAAATTTTGGTCCCAGTGATTGAAGAAGCAGGTGTCAACTAACCATATGCTATTTTGGGCAGTGAGGTTTAAGAAAACAGAAGAAGGACGACAGCTCATACGGTCTTCGACTCTCATCAAATATGTCAAAAAGGATAATAAGCATGAATTTGAAGTCTGAATTTTTCCGAATAATTGAATTTTCGAAAAGACTACAAGAATTACATCGAAACTATGGAAGAAAAACTCAAGCAACATGATCTTTCAATTCTGGAGATTCTAGAGGTCGTAGAATTTTGGTTTTAAAGAAATTGTTTTCTAAGATATATTCTGTAAGCAACTGAACGCTTGAAATCTATGTATGTAAGTCTGAAAACGTCCGATCTATACTATCTTATGCTCGCTGGAAGTCTACGAGTGCCTAATGCACATTGATATTTAACTTTCAGCACTTTTCTAGTATCTGCTTTTACTGAAAATATCTGATCTGCTGCTCATAAACAAACATCAATCCACTTAGGTATTAATTGATTTTTTTTGGTAAACAATGTCAGTCGCTTTTTGTTCTTTTTGTCTGAATTGTGCAGGGCACAATAGTTCAATGCATCCATATTTATTATAGAAATGTTCCTACCACACATTTTCGGGTAATTTATCTTCAGTTCAGTTTTATTGAAGAAATATGATCAATAATTCGATTATAGCCGCTATAATTGATGTTCGCTATAGTAGATTGTAGTGTCGGATATGTATTTTCCAAAATTTACATTTCCTGGGATCATTATTGTAGATGATAGCGATGGCTACTGTTTATGATACTATGAAAAATATCTAATCTTACGCATTGTCACCATACATTATTCCTGAGATAATCAATCCCTAACGTATTTATTTTCATATTTCTACGTATATACAATACATCTTCATGATCGGAGGTTTATATTATTTTATGATAAAAAAATCTCAGCAAATATTTACAGTGAATTTACAGCCTAATTTTCCTAAATCTTATTAAGGGGGGAAGTACCTTTAGAGGCCGAAAAAAAGATCTTTTTTGCAACTGATTTGTGAGGAAATGAAGACAGTTCTTATTAAATCAGTATAATATTTATTTTAGGCGATGTTTGAGGTTGAAAAAAAAACATATTCTACAAAAGTGAAAGTTGAAAATTAACAAATTTTTCAAGAATCTTGAAAGCCATGTCGTCGCTGACGTCGTAAATTGCGTAAGCGATGCTGGCTGCAATTTTCATCTGAAATCAACAAGCCAAACATTTTCTTACTCGAGAGGGTTTTTTTAGTAGATAGACTAAAAGATTTGCGAAATTCGAAAATTAACCCTTCAAAACAGGCTCAAAAAAAAAATTACGATTTTGACGAAAATTTTCGTTGTACTTCCAGTCAAAAATAGTCCCAAAATAATTTGTTTTTTCAATCTTTAGTTTATATAGAACAGTTTTTTATGCTCTTTAAAATCAATGCTAGATGATGAAAATCGATTGACTAATTTTTTTTATTATCACTTACGCAAGTTTAAAAAACATGGTTTCGAGAAAAGGCCGTTTAAAGTTTGTGGTCAAGAAAAAAAGAACTCGGCGCCAGGCACTTCCGGGATTCATCTCTTCCACAATTTTGAGAATTAGCTTTTGAAACTTTGACATGATATTCTTAGGCGATATATCTATCGATTAAAGCAATTTAAAAAAAATCTATTTTTTGAAGTATCTAAAGGTACTTCCCCCCTTAATCCACCAACACTTTAATACTCTTATTATCTGAATTATACACCGTGCTCTTGACTTCTGTTTTCATCTATTCTATTAATCATTTTGGAACTTCTTATCAAAAATAATCATGCACTCCCAGCAAACTATTTAGGAACATAATTCAAGCTCAGCACTATACTTAATGTTCGACACCGTGCAAGAAGTTAAACACATCTTCATAAATCTTCCAATTAAAAGTGATCAATGCACAAAATAAATCACCGGCATTGTTCACCCATCGAAAAAAGATTCATCAATCAAGGAAAGATCAAAAGATTGTGTGTATGAATCTCAACAAATAGTCTATTTAAATACAATAAACACTAGCAATTTACCACCCACCCGTCACTTCCCTAATCAATTTCAATTTCCGATAGCTACGATTTCAATATGTATTTACAAAGAAAGTCTTTTACATCGAAATAAGATAGCCTATGTTCACCCCGAAACAAAGGTTATCTGTGCAACAATTCTGATCCTGTACAATGCCCATAAACAATGTTCCAAGATTAAAGAATGGCCGGAAGACACTTTCAAATTATTCAACCCATCCACTGCTGCTGAAGAAGCGCTGCACAAACAACTGGACAACGCAGACCATTGAATGCAGCAAAAGAATCCATTCCGGTCGATGTCTCTCCATTCAAAGCTATAATCTTGGCAGCCTTCACTGCGATTGCTGATTAAATTGCGAATATGTGTTGTACATTTGTGGAAAAGCAGTTCTGTGTGCAATTCAAGCAGAAATGTTGATTCCGCTATCATTAAGATGTTTTAAAGCATTCAAATGGCCCATATCGCATATCAGTAATTTGCGACCGCTCCCAATGCAAACACCATCAGATATCAGGCTTGCAGACGTGAATATGCCGCTGTCTTAAATTAAACATTATTTGCGATAATTCAATATTAAAGGGGTGCGTTTGAAATTGTTGTTGATTAAGACTAGACTAGTTTTCTTTGTGGCTTCTGCTATGAATATGGTTTTGTTTTCCAAGAAGCATGAAACATGCTTCTCGGAAAAAATCAGTGTATCACAATTACTAAAATTTGTTTATGGGAAAGCACCAAATTTTTAAAACATTCAACTGTGACCACGAATCTTCATAATAAAAGATATGACGAAAGATTTCTAATATCATCAACCGCGGACAATCATATGAAACACATGTGTTTGGACTGAAACCCAACGGGGCCAAAAAAAAATTAGCTTTTCATGTGGCTAAGATTCCTTCGATATATGTATGTACATATGTATATAAAACAGAAACAGAAATATTTGTTATCTTTTTTCCGACGATTTATTTAAGAGATATGTATCTTACAAATTAAATCTTGGGAAACAACCGAAAGATTTTTATCAGGATGTTCTGCGAATAGTCAACAATCAGGGCTGTAAATAGGAGGTCCATAATTCAAGAGGTTTTAGTTTTTAAATTGGGGTTCAGCGAAGTGTATGTGCTGAAAGTAAATTTATAAAGTCACGATGGAGTGATTGAAATTTAGCCATTATTTAAGATAAACGTTTTTTGGAGAGTACAAACGTGAAAAATGGCATCACTTTCGAAAAATTGTTTTGCCATAAAGTCGTGATTTTTTCAACTAGTGCCGGTTATCGTTGAAATCTGACAGAATAAGATTTAAAAATTGCTTGAATTAAAGTCACTTAGCAAATAGATTGGTATTACGCTATTGATATTCGCAAACTAGAGGACGCGGTCGTTGCACTGTGACATTGTCTTCAGGAGGCTAAGGCTCAAATTCTGCTGCTGCATCATCGATGATGGTTGGTTGGTTGTAGTGGCAGCCCTCTTTGTCGAAAAGATGGCTCACTTAGGCCACGATAGGCCCATTGTGATACCAGAAAAAGATAAAGGCGGCACTAGAACCTGTGGTATGACGAGAACCATTTAGATTCTCGTATGAAGCCGTCTATGCAGCCGATATTTAAATCAGCTACTTCCGTGAGGCAGTCCAGGAATCGTGAGCCTAAGGTTTTCATGCGTTTCCTGGACAGTGCCGGGCATTCACACAGAAAGTGTTGGACTGTCTCTTCCTCTTCTTCCGATCTGCAACTCCGGCAGAAATCGTTGAAGGGAACGCCCAACCTTTCTGCGTGTCTGCCAATTAGACAGCGCCCCGTCAGTATGGACACGATAGAACTCAAGGTTTCACGACTCGTGTTCAGGAGCTGCTTGGTGCGTCTGGAACTCAGTGCACGCCTGGTTGTCCTGCAGGTTTCCTCCAAAAACCAGGCTCTATTTGCAGCCTTGATGTAATGCTGCTTAAATCCTAGCTTTATAGAAGCTAGAGGTTGACCAACTTGGGGTGTGAGTGTATACTCCTGGAGCACAGTGCCAGCTCTCGCTAAGGCATCCGCTTCGCAATTTCCCGGTATATCACTATGTCCCGGTACCCAGTGTAGAGTCACTTCACGATTAAGTGACATAACTTTCAGATGTGTACGGCATTCCATCACCATCATGGATGAGGTGTACACGTTGAATAGTGCTTGGATAGCAGCTTGACTGTCAGAGAAAATATTCAGGTTTCTTATGGAAATTTTCTGATTTCTCAGCCAGTCTACTGCCTTGTATATTGCAATGACCTCTGCCTGAAAAACACTGCAGTGGTCTGAAAGCCGGAAGGATAGTTTCAGGCCTAGCTGTTCTGAGAAAACACCACATCCAACTTTTCCGTCCATTTTGGAGCCATCAGTGTAGATGTCGACCGATTCCTGCATCCCACCTCTTTCTATTGCCCAGTCATCCCTTCTTAGGATGACTGACTTGAAACTATGATGAAAGCAGGGAATCGGGGGCGCAAGGTCTACTTCCCCTGGTGTTGGTCCATCCCTCCGAAGAATGGTGGAGTGGCCAATATTTCCCTCTTGCCAGAGGCCTGCTGTGTCGTAAGGAGCGCCGTCGGGAGCCAATTTAATAGCATAAACAATGCCTTTGTCGGGGTAGTGCGTAAGACCCCGGTGATTGCAATAGCTGCAATCCTTCTGACCCTGTTTAGCAATTTTGCATTGGATGTTTTTGCAATAGCTGGCCACCAAACAACTGCGCCATACAGAAGAATTGGTTCCACTATCGCCGTATAGAGCCATGATACGATTTTGGGTTTCAATCCCCACTTTTTCCCAGTGGCTTTTTTGCAGCAATAGATTGCGCATGCTGCTTTTCGCGTTCTTTCTTCTATGTTCGCTTTCCACGCGAACTTGGAGTCCAGAATTAGACCCAAATACTTAACTTGATGAGGCGGTATGAGGCTTATCTCATCGAGTTTGGGTGGGAGAAATCGTGGAATTTTGTGCCTTTTTGTGAACAGAACAAATTCCGTTTTCTGCGGATTAATTTTCAGACCGCACTCTTTGCTCCACTTGGTAAGAATACTCAGGGCAAAGTTAAGTCTTTCAGATAAGGTGTTTACGAATTTGGCCGATATTGCTATTGCAATATCGTCTGCATAGGCTACGGCTTTGCAGCCAGTCGCTTCTATTGTTGACAGGAGTTTGTCCACCACTAAGTTCCATAGAAGGGGTGATAGCACCCCACCTTGCGGGGTGCCACTGTACGTCCTCCTTCTTAGGATACTGTCTCCTAGTGTGGAGTTAATGCTCCTGCTGCTTAGCAGTTGTACAATAAACCTAATCAGGTTACCATCCACATTGTTTTCCTCGAGTGCCTTCTTAATAGACTTGTGGCTGATATTGTTGAAGGCCCCTTCGATGTCTATAAAAACCGCCTGCGTGTATTCTTTGACGCTTAGCGTCAATATAGCTGGTGAGCGAGTGAAGAGCTGTTTCAACCGATCTCCCTTTTGTATATGCGTGCTGCTCTCAAATGAATCTCTATCAGCCTTTCCAGAGTTTTCAGCAGAAAAGAGGTGAGGCTGATAGGCCTATAGTCCTTAGGTGAGGAGTGGGATGTCTTGCCCGCTTTGGGTATGAGGACTATTTTAGCTTCTTTCCACCGCTGTGGAATGTAAGCCATCTGTAGACATGCTTTAAAGATGGCTCTTAGCCATGGAAGCGCTATATTGATTCCCTGCTAGATTTCAACGGGTGAGATGTTGTTCATTCCAGGGGATTTAAAAGGTTGAAATGAGCTGATTGCCCAGCGTAGGAGCCTGTCATCTACAGGCACAGCGGCTGAAAGGCAGTTCGGGGCCGTATGTGGATCAGCTTCATCAGCCACATCCTCACTGCCCGGGAAGTGCGTGTCCATGAGAATGGCTAGCGTCTCAGAGCTGGATTTAGTCCAGACCCCATTCGCATCTTTGACAGACCCCAAAAATAAGGGGGAGCTCGTCATAACCCTTCGCAGACGACTGAAATCCTTGGAGTGTTCTATTTCTCCACAGAAACTTCTCCACGAGGTGCGTTTGGCTTTTCTGATGGAGCATTTAATCGATGATGATATCACCTGAAGTTTCAGAGCGCGTTCGTGAACAGTGTACTTGAACAATTTTTGAAAAAATATATGTTCAGCAAATAGCAAATAATAATCTTTATTTTGAAAATCGGTCTTACACTCACGAGGCTTGCAGACATTTATGGTCATTCTTGTGTGAATAAATTTCGTACTATGCATGATGCAACAACATTAACATCGGAATGTGTGATTCGAAGCAAATTTTACAATAACAAAACGGTAAGAGGGATTAAATATTTGATGGACTGTTGATCAGAGTCACTCTGATTCTGTCCATTCATTACAAGGAAGCATTTGAGCAAAGATATTGTACTAATCTTATACTTACAAGATCTTATTGGGGCAGAAATGAAAGCCACAAGCTCATCGCTAAAGCAGTTCGTTCGCTGATTGACTCTAAACTACTCTAGACCAGGGCGGATCTGTAGAAAAACGACTACATTTGGCCGTTGAGAGGAGACACGCTGATTTTTGCAGGAAAAGTTGTGGAACAACTCGTATAACAATAATTGATCTATGCTCCCTCTCAAAAAAGTCGAGAACATTTAAAACAAATCGAAATGTTTAATTTTTTTTAAAAAAATCGTGTTTTTCCTGCTCGTCTCACTCCTAACTTTAAAACGGTTCACTTCAAAACAAAGTTGCGTGAGAATGAAAGTTGCGTAATAAAATTTTCTACAAGAATAGATTGGTTTAAAATTCTAAAACATTTAACCCTTGCCGCAAAAAAGAAATAATTTAAAAAAATGGGAAAAAAGGCCATTTCTTATTCATTTTTTTATCATTTCAAACATACTTAGGACCTTCATAGTTCGCTCTAAAAATCTTTATTACAGAATAAAACAGCACACAAATTTTCAAAGGCTAATAAACAGCTTGGCTTCATTAAGAGACGTGCCAAGGAGTTCAAAAACGTTTGGGTTACCAAGTCCTTATACACCACCTTCGTGCGGCCTCTGATCGAATATGCTTGCATAATTTGGAACTCCGTTTTTGTGCTCCACAGCGACAGACTTGAATCTATCCAGAAACAATTCTTGCTTTTTGCCTTGAGGGACCTTTACAACCCGAGTGTCTTTCATAGTCTTCCTTCCTACAAATATAGACTAGACCTTCTAAACTTAATGCCTCTTTCATCTAGAAGAACACTAATTAGTGCCAGTTTCACCTTCGACGTTATCAGCGGCGCAGTAAATATAGTAGCCTTCGCTGATAGGATAAAATTTAATGGCCAACAACGACGTACTCGACACACAACCCTGCTTAAAGAATATCGGCATCACACGGCCTATGGTCATAATGAACCGATAAATAGATGTTGCAGAATATTCAACACTATTAGTAACCACTATTCTCCGGGTATCCGTAGATCGTCCTTTAAACGTAACTTGACAAAGGCCCTATTGTCATCATAACCACGCACTCCCCAACGAAGCCTGATTAAGTTGTAATTAGACTAATTTACTTTACTTTAACTTATTAATTATTTATGTATTTTGTATTGTTTACTTAATGCCTTGTTTGGTGTAAATAAATAAATAAATAAATAAATTTTCATCAAAATGGCAAACAAAAGTTATTGAAAAAATTCAATTTTTTTTTAAATCTTGCAAGTTAGAAACTGAAGCCCATAGAAGTTTGAATTTTTTTTACATATAGAAGACTAAGGCGGCCTAAGGATTATTTTGAAATTATAAGAAAAAAATTGCCAATAAAAAATTTGAATATCTCAGTAACCATTAATTTAAATTGGATTTTAAAAAAATACGTGAGACAGGACTTTGAAATACGCTTCTTTTTTTAAAAAAAATATTGAATTATGTTCATTAGTTTCTGAGATACAACCGGTCAAAGGTGACGGGCATTTGCAACGAATTTAAAAAAAAGTAAGAAAAAGCATTTTCTCGGCTTGGAGTGATTTGATTTTTGCCTTTTTTATGAGCCGATGTAGCTCGAACAGAGAAGTCTAAATATCCCATTACAAAATCCCGAAGACGCCTTTATTATGTTATAAATAAATTAGTTTATTTATAACAAAATTAAACCAGATATTTTTTTCCTATGTTGAAGGAACTTTTTCTAGAAAAACTTCCCAAACATATACTGTTCAATGTACTCAATGCAATTTTTGTTATATTAATGCTGTATATATATTTAAACAACATTTGTTTAAACAAATTAAGAAAAAAAATTCTTTTTTCAATTAATTTTTAACTTCCCAGTATATGGGAAGTTCTTGTAATCGCCTCGAAAATCGAAATTGAAATTTTCAACATTTCTTTACGTTTTAAGGTCTATAGAGTATATATAAAGTGTTTTAAAAAGAAATGTATGTGTGTGTGTGTGTGTGTGTACGTACGTGCGTTCGTGGACAGTTTTTTCTACGAGCATAACTCACGTAAAGAACGTCGTATTGACTTTGTTGAGGTGTCAATCGAAGCGTCTTTGCAATTTTAAGAGCTGATTAGTTTTTGGGACTCTTCGGCCGGGGGGTTTGTTGTTTTGACCCTTTGAAGGTCATTTCTGCCATGCGTTATATCTCCGAAACCAAACATACGATTTGCATAGTTAAGTTGTCAATCGACGCGTATTGATATTTGTGTGATTCTATCAAATTTTAAAAAAAAATCGATGGAACCGTTTTTCAATTTATTAAAAAAAAGTGCTAAAAATTAGGTTTTTTTCCATAAACAATACGTTTTTAACCTGATTTGCAGCACGCAGTAGCTAATCTATATAAAATTTATATACTACAAATAGTTTTTGTAAGAAAACCAGCAAAACTTTTCTTCATGATTATGTAAAAAATGAAATTAAAAATAAAAAATCATTAAAAGTCATCATGATTTTCAAGGTCATTTTTATCATTCACTATATGTCACGAAACATATATGATATTTGCATCAATGAGGTGTCATTCGACGTGTATTAGCTGTTTTGTGATGTTTTTAACTTTATAAAAAACCGTCAGCCGTTTTTTTTTAATTTAATAAAAGAAAATGGGAAAAATTAGAGTTTTTTTCATAAAAAAATAAATTTTTAACCTGATTTGCACAGCTCAGTAATAAATGTTTATATAATTTATTCATTCCTAATAGTTTTCGAAGAGAAACTGGCCAAATTTTTTGCATGCTCCAAAAAAAACAAAATTAAACGGCTCATACGAATGATATTACCTTATATCTTTTTATTCTATCTAAAGACTTTATTGTAAAGTTAATCGAAGTTTTATAATATTTGCATAATATGAGCCAATTTTGAATAGTTTTCACAGTGTTTCAATTTTAATAAAAAACTGCTTAAATTTTGAAAACCAACTAAATTTCAATCAAATTTGCAAATTTGTGGTAATCAACGCTTTGAATAGTAAAATATTTTGTAGTCAATACTTTGCAAGATCATATGCTTTATAAAGCTTTCATCGATTAAAAAATTGTAGTTCGAAACTGCGGACAGTTTTTACATCTGATAGAGATAATAAAGTGAGAAAGAAAGATTTTGTGAGTTCACTGGTGAAATTGCGGAGTGCCTAACTCCATACCGAAAATCTCAGCCACTACAATCCTTCTATTCGGAAAAGGAATATTTGGCTAGGTGCCTTAAGCCCGGGTCAGATGGAGAGGACTGCCAGGTGGACTCAAAAACTGGCCCGTACAACAGTGTCGAGCTCACTGGTGTTTTCTCTAGCATCTCGCTATTTTTATCGCTGCGTATGGGTCTTGTCTTTCAGTCAATGGTCGTAACACTGAGTATGTCACGTGCCATGTTGATCGATCCAAATCTTCGGATTTCCATGGATGTTGATTAATTCTGTCCATGAGCTTCATTGTATATATTTGTCAATAGTTTCAAGCCTTAGTTCCCTATTTGTGTTCTTAACGCAATGCGATATTCTGAAAAATTTACATACGCTGTTGGTACGCCTTGGGTGCCTTGTAAAGTAATAATTTGATATTATTGTCCCAATTATTTCAGTCTAACAGTATGTAAAATGTGCAAAATATATGGGATATGTGCAATTTCTATGAAATTTTTAGGTAGCTCTGGCAGTAGCAAAACCCATGAATTACACCTGTATTAAAAGTGGGTACATCATATCAATTACCTGTATTTTTTGGAACTTATGCAGTGCATTTAAAATGGCACAATTTTTAATCTCCCCACTAAAATTTGAGTTTTTTAACATATTTCCTTTTTATATTTGTCAATCCAACTTAGGATTATGGTAAAAAAAATGCACCAGTCACTTGATTCCTAACCAAATTTTTAATAAAAATTTATGTATTTTTAAAAAATTTAAATTTATAAGGATATTTAATGTCGATTAGATTTTGGCAGGATTGTTTCATTTATTTCCTACGTAAACAATGTCTGTTTTTATTTTTATACCTTTCAAATAATGATTTCAAAAATGTGGTCTAAGTGCGACCCTTGAGACGACGACTAACTTCCCAGTGGGGTGAATAGAAAAGCTATAATTTGGTTTTATTATTAATTACTATTATTAATCATCACTACTATTAATAATTATTTTTCTAGATTATTATAATTACTTTTATTGTTTTTATTTATTTTTTATCTAACCATAAAAGCTTTGGTAGAGGAAGACGCCTCCCCCACCTGGTCGTCCTCTACCAAAGCCTCGGCAACTTCGTCCTCCTCCTCGTCATCCTCCTTGTCCTCCACCTCGTCCTCCATCTCGGCCCCGGAATTCACAACCATTATTGAGGGTATTTGATTATTATTAATAATAATTATTCGTTATTAAGAATGTTTGATCATGACTGAATAGTTATAATTGTGTTTATATTTACAATATCAAATTACAACCAATAATATTTGATTGTTATTAACAATATTAAATTATTTATAACAATTTCCAATTATTTTTTGCATTAGCGTCACACATACCAAACCTCATAATATAAGTTTGGAGTTCTATAAATTTTTAAATAACATTTTTTTACAACTCAAAAATCAAAATTTTGCTAAAATACACAATAATGATAATATTACTATGAAGGTACTTGGGATCTGCACGAATTAATAGTGCGTTTCAACAGTTTCAAAATGAGCAATTTTTAGTGTTTTTTTCAGTTTTTTCATCCTAAAAAACGGCTTAACTTATTTTGCTGAACTCATTCAGTTTTAAGTTACGTAATTACACGTCGAATGAAACCAGTCCCAAGTCAATACGATCTTTGATTCTCGAAATAATCGAGACGAAAAATAATTCCGAACGCACATCCGCAAATACGTACGTACGTATATACGTACACACAGACATCTCTCTAAAAACGATGGATTTGGATTCTAGAGACCTTAAAACGTGGAGATATGTCAAAATTTGGGATTCGCAAAATCGATCCCATTACAATAACTTCTCATAGGGAACTGGGAAATTAATACCGAAACAATTAAAGAGCCAATTTTCTGGCTCTACGCATCGAGTAGACAAGCAAATTCTCAGTTTTTTCGTTTTTTTGGATTCCTGTTTAATATCAACTCTTGAAACTTTACCAATTTGTTTAAAAGTTTCAAGCAAGTTGCAAACTGTTCGCTTTATCATATCAATTTAAAACTTTTATTTTTGAAAACTTATGAAGGAGTAAATTTGTTGGGTTAATGCCGAACAGGGATAACTACAAACGGCTTAATTGATACTCTGTCGGGCATTATAACATTCCACACAAGTTTCTACCTTAATATTGTCTGATCAACTAAATATTGAACGGGATTAATAAAATCGCCCATGAATTTTCATTTTTTTTTTTCGTGCAGCATATGGACGAAGTCGTTTCAAACAATCCTGGCAAAGTTCAAACCGGTTCAAGTCAACGTACATTAATAAACTTTAATGCACCATCTCTAAAGGATGCCCGACACAGAAAAACACCAGAGACAAATTAATGGTGATACCGGCAATTCACATTTCGCTTCATTACTTACCAAGTAGCAAAAGTTTGATATCCTTGGCAGCCTGAATGCCATCTTCCTTTAAATTTTTTTCTATTTGCTTGGAACGTGCAATAGCCGCTCGTTCTTCGGCCGATGATGTACATCCCATTTTTTTCGTGGCGTTTATTATTGTTTTTGTTGCTGTTGTTGTTAGCGTAATTAGCTTTTGCTGAAATATATAGCACACGCGAAATTCACCACAATCTACCGCAGTGTAATATGTTCCTTTGGTAGCACACGCAACAACAATTGCCCGACAATATCTCTTGCAAACGCCAAAAACAGTATCTGGAAACATACAAATATGAGCATATGAGAAAAAAGTGTAATAAAATGGTTTGTTGGACTTGGTTTTAGCTTTCAGAGTAGGGCTAGTACCGTTTATGAGGTCTTTAAGAATCATTGTGTAGCTTTTGAGGCAGCAGACTAGACACGAATGTATTTAATTTAGTTGCTTTCTGCATTAATTACACCGGTTGTCTAGTAAACTTATAACTTTTCTTTAATAACAAATATACATACATACACATCGCTTTCTTAGTTCAATACTACCATATGCCCAATTTGCAAATATTACAAGACAGCAAATTCAAACTTGATTATTACTAGAACATGTTGCACCAAAATGTTGTTCATACTTTAGAAATATCAATCATGCATTTAAAAAGGCTGGCTAGTCCATTTGAATTACATTTAGGGTTATTTTAAAAAAATTCCGGCCTTATTGGCGAACCGTCAGAACAGAATTATCTACCTTTCGATAGATGGCCTTGATAGCTAAAGCATGTCAGAATACCCCTAGCAATGTGAAACGAAAGATATGAATCTTTTAAAAAAAATTATTGTATGAATGTTTTAGGCATTCTTACAGTTTTAGAAAAAGAAATGGTTGGTTGTAGTGGCAGCCCCATTTATCAAAATGTGGGTCACTTAGACCACGATATACCCATTGTGATACCACAAAAAGGTAAGGGCGGCACTAGAACCTGTAGGATGACGAGAACCATTTAAATTCTCGTATGAAGCTGGTTATGCAACTAATATTTAAACTGGCTACTTCCGTGAGGCTGTCCGAAAAAAGCGAGCCTAAAGTTTGCATGCGTTTCCTGGATAGTGCTGGGCATCCGCACAGGAAATGTTGGGTCGTTTCCTTCTCCTCCTCCGATCTGCAGCTGCGCAAAAATCGTAGAAAGGGGCACCCAATCTTTCTGCATGTCTGCCAATGAGACAGTGCGGGGCTTTGAGCACAGTGCGTGCCAAGTTTGCTTGGTTGTCCTGCAGGTTTCTTCCAGCAGCCAGGCCATGTTTGCAGCCTCTGTATAGTACTGCTTGAAACTAAGCTTAACAGAGGCCAGTGGATGGCCGACTTGGGGTGTTAGAGTATAATCCTGGAGCTCAGTGCCAGCTCTCGCAGTGGCATCAGCTTCGCAATTTCCAGATATATCACTATGACCCGGCACCTAGCAAAGGATCACTTCACAGTGAAGCAACATCGCGTTCAATTGTGTGTGACATTCCATTACCATTTTGGATGTGGTATACACGTTGGATAGTGATTGGATAGCAGCTTGACTGTCGGAGAAAATGCTAAAATTTCTTATGGAAATTTTTTGATTTCTCAACCAGTCTACGCCTTTTGTATTGCAATGACCTCTGCCTGAAAACACTGCAGTGATCTGGTAACCGGAAGGATGATTTCAGGCTAAGCTGTTTGGAGAAAATGCCACAGCCAACTTTTCCATCTATTTTTGATCCATCAATGTAGATATCGACCGATTCCTGTATCTTACTTTTTCCATGATCCAGTCATGACTGACTTGAAACCGTGGTGGAAGCAGGGAATCAGAATAGTGAGGTCTACTTTCTCTGGCATTGGTCCATCCCTCCGTAATATGGTGGAGTGGCCGATATGCCCATCATGCCAGAGTCGCAGAGCTTTCAATCGAACCGCAGAGCACTTGGCCTGCTGTCTCGTAAGTAGCTCTGTCGGAAGCCAATTTAATAGCATAAATAATGCGTTTTTCGGGGTAGTCCGTAGAGCCCCATTGATTGCAATAGCTGCAATCCTTCTAACCGTGTTTAGCAGGTTTACATTTGATGATTTTGCCATAGCAGGCCACCAAATAACTGCGCCATACAGAAGGATTGGTTCCACTATCGCCGTATAGAGCCATGATACAATTTTGGGTTTCAATCCCCACCTTTTTCCAATAGCTCTTTTGCAGCAGTAGGTTGCGCATGCAGCTTTGCGTGCTCTTTCTGTTTTGATTACAGAAGTAGACCTACATAGATATTTTACCTGATGAGATGGGTTTAGACTTACCTCGTCAAGTTTGGGTGGAACCAATCGCAGAATTTTGAGTCTTCTTGTGAAGAGCAAAAGTTCCGTTTTTTGCGGATTAATCTTCAGACCACAATTTTTGCTCCATTTGGTGAGCATACCTAGGGCAAAGTTTAGCCTTTCCGATAACGTATTGATAAATTTACCGATATTGCTATAGCAATTTCATCGGCATAGGCTTTGCATTTTCGACAGCAGCTTGTTCACCACAAGGTTCCATAGAAGGATGATAGCATACCACCTTGCGGGGTGCCTCTGCACGTCCGCCGTCTTAGGATACTGTCTCCTAGTATGGAGTTGGTGCTCCTGCTGATAAGCAGTTGTACGATAAACCTAATCAGGTTATCATCAACATTGTTTTCCCCGAGTGCCTTCTCAATAGCCTTATGGCTGACGTTGTTGAATGCATCTTCGATGTCTAGAAAAACCGCCTGCGTGTGTTCTTCATAGCTTAGCGATTTTTCGATGTAGCTGGTGAGCGAGCTGTTTCAACCGATCTCCTTTTCGTATATGCGTGCTGCGCATTTAAGAGTGGTTTCAGAGCAGCTCTCAAATGAATCTCTATCGGCCGTTTCAGAGTTTTCAGCAGAAAAGAGGTGAGGCTGATAGATCTAGAATCCTTAAATGAGGAGTAGGATGCCTTGCCCGCGTAGGAACCTATCGTTGACGGGCACAGTGGTTGACAGGCAGTTCGAGGGCGTATGTGGATCAGCTTTGTCAGCCACATCCTCACTACCCACGAAGTGCGTGTCCATGAGAATGGCAAGCGTCTCATAGCTGGATTTAGTCCAGACCTCATTTGCCCTTCATGACTTTTCGCAGACGACTCATCTACTTGGAGTGTTCTATTTCTGCACAGAAACTTCTCCACGAGGTGGGTTAAAAAAAATTGAACACATTTGAGATTCATAACAATCGAAATGACGAACACAAAACGAAACAAGTCACAGACTTTAATTTATTTCCAAAGATGAAGAGATGCGTGGAAAAGAATTTGACGACATAATGAAGTCAAATTAGCAATTTCGACATATATTGAGCACAGATAAATCATTTTTTCGATGGTATTTATAAGATTTACGATAGATTTGAAACATACATATGTGAGAGTTCAGGGAGAATATATTGAAAAGGAAAAATAGTTCAATTGGATTCTGCAAGAGAACAACGATCCTTAATATCGGATTCGTTTCTGTATCAGCTGGAAAGAAGAACTCGGAGTCACAATTTTGGATTGACCATCACAAAGTCCAGACGCAAACCCGATAGAAAACGTGTGGTCACTAAAAAAGGAAAAACTAAAAGTTAAAATTATAACCACCACACTCGGACTCTCAAGAGGATATGGTAAGATTTTACTATAAAATACGCACAGAAATTCAGTCGGAGGCGATAGTTGATAATAACGGCGACTGGATTCCATATTGATATAATTGCGAAAAAAATTACTATGTAGTTGAATTAGTTGTAGTAGTAAATTGAATCTAAAGGATTCATGCTTTTTGGGTGACAGGTTTTTTTTGAAACACAATGTATTTACTGATAATTTTCCCACAAGTTTGCAAAGAAAACTCTTTGAACTGGAACAATTAGGAGCAATAGAAAGGACCTGCCACATGCAATTGAATCGACAAAGGTTGGCCAAACAAAATATTTCATAAATAAGGAACTTTTTCTATGTGCGTACAGAGAAAAAAGAGCAAGAAAATGCCAGTTCTTCTAGTTTCTACTAAATTTTCTACTGGATATGTTACAACTAAAATACGTAAAGGGCAAGAGAACAGAAAACTAGACCTGAAACTGTGATAGAGTACAAAAGAATTTATGGAAGGTGTCGATGGTTCTGGCATGATGTACTCATCTATCTATATAATTAAACGGCAAACATGAATTTTGTGGTACCATTTCAGCCGCTGTTTCTGGACCGGTTTTCATAAAAAATATTATCAATGGAAAGAGAATATCCTGTAGATGTGCAGAATTGTTTTTTTTTTAAGAAAATCTGTTTGGAAAATATAGAAAAAAATAGAAAATAGATTTTTCTTACTAATACATACACAACGTTGAACGTTCACACAGCGATAAATACGAATGGTATACTAACCTTCACTAACAAAATAGAAACCCCGATTTTCTACGGGTTGTGTAGTGCATGCGGTGGTAATTTGCCCTTGCACGCGGGAGGCCCAGGTTCGTATCTAGGACTGTTCCAAGTGTTTTAGTTTCTTTTTTGGAAGCTAGTAAATCATCAAATTTTACCACATTTAGCAATATTTTCATTCTCACTTTACAGCTTTACACCGTTCATGTGTATTGTTTTTTACCGTTCACTGGTTCGGTGATGTGTGATAGCTTTCTCTCTATGGACCATTCGTGTGAATTGTATTTAGCGTCGCCGTTCATTATGTAAATGTATATGCACATTTCATCACTATTTGGTCATATTTTTTTAGTTTGTTTTGCTGAAGGTCGTCTAACATTCCACGAAAAATCGTTTTCAGTTGAAGAAAACTATCAAGATTTAAAAACGATGTTGGATTTTCCTAACATTATTTACACAAACCGGTTTGGTAGATCTCAAGAATGTGAAAATCGAATGACATGCGCAAAACGCTTAGCATTGTTATACGTTCGAGACGCATTGAAGCGCCAATAATTGAATAATGATTTTTAAACGTTATTAAAATTCATAAACATTATTTAATCACAATAGAAAAACAAATTTAGCTTGCCGTTTTATTATATTAATTGATGATTTAAGTTAAATTCAAAAACCATTTCATCTGGCACACCCAGACTTCTTCATAACATTCTCGGATATGCACAGGGACTTGAAACGCATGTTAAAAAAATACAACATAGAAGTGGTACCAAAGAGCGGTATTCAACTAAAAAATAGCATATCGACGGAAGAAGACAAACTGGAAGGAGGGGAAAAAAGTGGCATATACCAGATTACGTGTGGGAATTGCCAGCATATCTACATTGGGCAGACGAAGAGGCTTGCGATCACGAGATTCGAGGAACACATGAAATAGGCAGCATTAGCCAGAAGGGGAAGGATTAATACTGTACGATCATCGGTAGCAAGACATATGTTAGACACTAATCATAAGATAGAAATAGAAAACCTTACAGTAATAAAACAGGTAAGGAAAGTCAATGAGTTAGACATGAGGAAAACTATAGAGATAAGTAGAGTACCTGCAGGGATTAGAATGAATAATAACTTAGGGAATGGATCCATTAAGCTGATTAAATTTTGCGATGAAAATGTAAAACGTTAGGGATTGAAGTAGAAACACAGAACTTATACCCATATACTGGGAAGTTAAAAAAGCGTGTGATTCAAGCTACGGAGGATGGACAATCAAAAAAAGATGTCGGCAAACAGTTTGACCTCTTACCATCGACATTGTCAATGATTTTGAAAAACAACGATCGCGTCATAGGAAGTGCGCTAGTTGCGAATAGAAAAAAGGTCACGCCAGGGTGAATTTTCCCGTCTTGAGGAGTGCTTGCTTAAGTGTATTCATCAATGTAGGGGTCAAAACTTTCCCGTTGGCGGTTTCATGTTGAAGGAAAATGTCAAAACTTTTACGCAGTCTTTTGGGATTAGAGGATTTGCAGCAAGTGAGGCAAGTGGATCTAAAATTTCAAAAACCGACACGTCATTGCGTTTAAAAAAATCTGTGGAGAGAGCGCCAGTGTGGATATTTCCATTTGTTCCCTGTGGATTGACAAACTAAACCCACTTTTGAATGGTTATGACCCTAGAAACATATTCAACACATACGAAACTGGGTTTTTTTTATAAAGTTTTGATTGCACTCTGACGTTCAAAGACGAAAAGTTTCATGGAGGAAAACTTAGCAAAGATAGAATAACTATCCTTTTAGCTTGTAACATGGACAGTTCTGAAAAATTGAAACCACTTATTATAGAGAAATCTGCAAAACTACGCTGTTTTAAAGGAATAAAATCGGTGCCCGCAACTTATAGGTCAAACAAAAAATCGTGGATGATGACAGAGCTGTTTAATGAATGACTGACCTCAGTTAACAGTGACATGAAAAAAGAAAAACGCAAAATCTTACTATTTTTGGACAACTGCACCGTAGATAATAACCCACCACTGTTAGACAACGTAAAATTGATTTTTTTTCGGTCAACATGACATCAAGATTGCAACCATTAGACCAAGGCGTAATTCAAAATGTTAAAACACTCTACCGTAATTGTTTCTCTTGTGCTGGATAGCATTGAAAAAGGTGAGAAGGTGAACATATCAGTTTGACCGCTATAATCATAATTGATAAGGCTTGGAAAAATATCAACCCTACCATTATTTATAACTGCTTCAGAAAGTGCAGTTTTAAGTAAATCGAAATCGTAGAGCAGACACCAGAGTTACCAATAATTACAAGTTCTGACTCAGGTTGAGGACTTTTAGCTAAATATGAAGAGTTAACATTTGAGAATTATGTTCATATTAACGATGATATCAGTGTCTACGGTGCCCTCACAGATGCTGAACTGTTGGATTTGGACCCTCTGGATGAGGACGAGGAAGAAAACGAAGAAGAGCAACTGCCAATTCCAGTCACATTGAACGAGGCAAGAAGATCTCTTACTACCCTACGCCCTCAGAACCGACACAAGTGACGATTCCTTCTCAACTCTCACCACTATCGAAAATTCATTGGACTATGATAGACGAAAGTCGCTTACTCAACAGAAAATCACGAACTTCTTTACAAAATGAGCATTTGTGAATAATTGTACAAATGTTTGAAATAATAAATCACGAATTATAACCGAACTTTTGTTTATTTGAATTTTTTTCCTACCTCCCTCTTGGTTATTTGAACTTCTGTTATTTTGAACCCTTGGTAATTTGAAATTTTTCTTTGGTCCCTTGAGTTTCAAATCATCGAGATTTTACTGTATTGGGTTAATAACTTAGAAGGTTCGTAGTTGTTACTAACTTCATATCGATTCTATGCGTCGTTTTTATCACAATGACAGCTGCCTTATGTTGAAGAAAATGACGAATTGGAGACTTTACTACTCGCTGAATCGCGAATCAGTACTAGGATGAAGGAACACTTAAGTGAAGCGAAAGCTGCAAAGAAGAGAGGCATGACAGGCAGTTTCAAATCAGCTGTGGCGGACCACATCGTGACTACAGGACATAATATAACTATGGATGACGTAGCACCAATAAGGGAAGCGAGAGATGTATGGGAACTAGATGCCTTAGAAAGCTTAGCCATTTATAGGAAAAAAACCACGTAATGAATCATGATGAAGGCAACGTTAATTCACGGCTCTTTAAATTAATCAGTTATTTTTAAGAATCTACATTTTCAATAATATTCTCTCAATTATATCCCTCATTAGTTATATCCCTTGTAATGTTAGAATTTGAAAATATCATATCCTTATTAACTACATCCCTTGTAAAATTAGTATAAAGGTAGAGTACTTAACACTAATAAATTTAATCGCTGAGGAAGACCGAACGATTACGGTCGAAAATCGATTACGAATCCAAATAAAGATACACAAAATTAAAAGGAAGTTTTTTTTTATAAAAAAAAACGACATGTAGTATTTTGTGAAGATGAAATCAATAACTAATGAACGCAAAAATAGCTTGTAGAATCATTGAGCGTGACATCAGCAGCTATTTCATTGAAATTCTTCCAAAAGGAAAGAAATTGGGTGTCATACGAGTTGAAGCCGAGAAACGTCGAAAGTCGATTTTGCTTGTCTGAAATGCTGGCGGAGCGTTACAAACAGGAATCGTTTTTACATCGTATTGTTACGGGCGACAAAATGTGTATCCATAATGATAATCTAAAGCGCATAAAATCGTATATGACGCCGGGCCAACGATTTACATCAATGTCAAAGCCGAATATCCATTGCACCAAGATAATGCTCTGTATTTGGTGGAATCAGAAGGTTGTCATTTATTGTGAGCTGCTAAAACCTGATGAATCTATCACGGGCGAACTGTACAGAAAACAACTGATTCATTTGACGAGAACATCGATCGATAAACGGCCAAAATATGCGATCAGACACGAGAAACTTATTCTTCGGCATGACAATGCTAGGCCTCAAGTTGCTGGACCGGTTAAAACCTATTTGAAAAATAATGGATGGGAAACCTTGTCCCTTCAAACTACCACTTGTTTCGATTGACGCAGAATGCCCTTATTGGAATACGCTTCACTTCAGAACAGGGTATCAAAAATTGGTTCGATTAACTCCTGGAACTGAAAGATGAACGGTTTTTTTTTGGCAAGGAATTCTTCAATTCAACAATTGCATGAAAGCTGGAAAAGGGTCATAGCTTCCGATGGACAATATTTTGATTAATGTATTCTTTTATTTAGTCATTGAAATAAAACTATATTTCCAGCAAAAATTACAAACTTTTTAAGCTATTCACCAAATTGATTATGGAAACAATCAATAAACTATGAATATAAATACATTAATAGGTCCGAAAAGCCTGTTCTCATTGTTGCAAATAACTTGCAACAAGACGCTTTAATTTTAGCTCGAACAAATGCACCTATTCTGTACCACCAGGCCGCAGCCTTCAGGGAGCGTCATATACTTACTTATACTTACAAACGATGTTACGTTTAAGGACTTTGTCAATAGAGTTAAGTAAACTTTACAACGTGGGTCTATGACTGCTGGCAGACATGGACTCACATTTAGTCTGTAAGCTAGTATTAAGTTTATTCGGAGGAGTGTCTGCAGGCAGACACAAATCTATATAGAGTAGTTTAGGATTAAGTAGGTTAGGTTAAGTTATGATTATTCAATGTTTTTTATATTTTTCAATTATTTAAATGATTATTTTTATCAAATTAAGAATGATATGTTTATATTTAATTATTAAACAGTGCGAATAAATAAACTTTGAGTGCCCTAGTGGCCATTTAGTTTTTAAGTTAGATGATAATTCGTAGGCTTAAGAATTTTGTTAATTGTTAAAACCAAAAAGGATCAATAAAGCCATTTTTAAATTAAATTTAAAAATTCAGGGAGCGTCGCTGCCTCGGAACCGTGAGGAGGTCGGTTCGATCCCCAGAGCGGTCTCGCATTTTTTTTCAAAAAAAATTTCATCTTTTCCCTGCTCGGGCTGCAGCTTTCAGTTGGAATGCGGATGAAAGGTCAATGCCAAGTAGCGGGTTGATGCGACCTGGCAACCAGAAAAAATCTGGAATCCGCATCCAACTGGAAGCCAGCGGGACTTTTTTCACCCGGCCCAAAAATGATGGGAAGGCAGTGGAAAAAAACTGAAGTACCGGGGGAGTTGGTTGTGGAAGGAGGATGTAGCAAGGTGAGTTTTTCGATTTGTGGAAAAGAAATTTCTTTTGTGACTTGAGGAGTGAACATTTTTTTGGTGTTTGTTTTCGTGGCGGAATATCTGGTCCAATTCCTTCAGATATTTAAGCTTTAATTTTTACTAACAAACAATTTCTTGAACATGAACGGAACATTTTGAAAAGTGGTCGGAGCTTGAACCAAGAAGGGTCGAACGATTTGAAGAAGGCGTAAGAAGGCGTGTTGGTTATTGCTAAAATTGAGAAGTCCAATGTACGTGTCGTTCGTGATCGCTGTTTCGAAGTGTTGATTGATCATCCTGTGTCGTGTGACATGCCGTTGGTTGGATGATTTCGGATGAGAGCTCGCAACGTGGTATCAAGGAGGTGTCGAGCAAGCCAAGGATGGTGTGGCTGCATGGAGTGCAGAACCACGGGATTGGAGCATCTTGTCTGCAATGTATTCAAGCAAGCAGTTCGTGATCAACGGACCTTTGGGTTAATAATCCCAAGTAAGAGTTTTTGTTGCGTGTATTATTTGGGATCGCAATTCTTGCTAGACACGCAGGTTTTTCGTAGCCAATTTGATCCTAGTCATCGAGAGTAGACGCTTGGTGCACTAGTAGTGACAATATTTTAAATGCTTGGTGCCGAATTATAAATATAAACGTTCATTGAAAAATCTCGCGAAAATTGGGAAACATATAAACTCCAAAATTTCTCCCTTAAATGTGTTGCGCACATCTGTCAATTAAGTGGATGAATGCATGAACCTTTGACGAACTGATGATTCTAAACCTAAATTTAATAATTTCCATGCAAAGCCCGAGTCGCAAATAAAACTAATAAATAAGGATCTCGAAGATTACTGACAAGGAAAATACATATTCCGTCTGTGACAGTAGTTACCCCAGGAATATGTAAATGTAGTGGTAATAAATTTCTCTTCTATGAAAAAGGACTGCATCATAAAAATCTCGTTAATTAACAATTAAGAGGAAAGCATTAATGATAAAGTGAGAGTATAGGCAACATAACAGAAATGTATAAAGATAAATGCATTATAATTTTGAAATTTTTTTGATTAACCAAAATTTTTAGCTGCTGCGGTGAACAGCGCTCATCATCATCAGCCAGGGTAAGTTGAGTATCAATAACTATTTGGAGTAAAGTTGATATTTTCTTTTTGTGTTGACTCCACTTCACTTTTTCGTTTTTTTTTATGTTTTTTCTTCTGATATTATAGCTTCCTTTTAAATCATAATTTTTTTTTGATTATTATTTTGTTATTATAATCTTCGCTTAATCATAATTATTTTTTTTTGATCATTTTCTTTATTATAGTTTTCTTTAAAACCTTAATTTTTGTTATTATTTCGAATTATATTTATGTAACTTTTAAGTTTATTATAATGTTATTTTTTATTTTTTTGAATTATTTGAAATATATATATTCCTTTTAACCTTATTATGGCCTAAGGTTGTTTTTTTTTTCTTCAGGCTCAGTACCAACACCCAATCCTGATTCCCATCCCTTGTCCATGTTATTTGTATCGACACGGGCCTAGCCTAACCTTCTAAAGAACCACACCCACGCGCTGAGCTTTAGCCGGCATCGTTGCGCTATACAGGGGGTGGAAGGCTAGGTTCAAATAAATTTTCCGTGACCGCAGTGTCAATACGCTGAGGTCGCAACATCATGCCAAAAAACATTTTTTCAGAATGTTGCGACCTTTTCTACAAGGTTTGAAACTTTGGATGTATTTTTGGCGATCCCAATTATACTTTAATATGTTAGATTTAAAATTTGAAGATTTCTAAAAGGATATTTCAAGGTTGCCTTTGATGGAGAGCATTTCTGTGCAACTGCAAAAACGAATAAAAATCGCCGGTATTTTTCGCATATGTATGGGAAAAGTCTCAGGTACTCAAAAAGTCAATCAGCTTTTGAATGTTAGATGATTATCTGTTTTTTGAAAAGGAATGACAAGCAAAAGCTGCCAGGACTATCTTGTTTTTGGCGACTTGTTAAAGGCACAACCAAATGAAACTTGGTCATCCTTTATGCATTAAAATCGGGTTTAAATTACATCGTGATGCGTCTTAAAAGGATTCCTTACATTTAATTGGATATGTGAACTCATCGCTGACTTTACAGCATTTCTAGTTATCTAGTTTAATCGTATCAAGCGGTGCTTAATGCCAATTGCAGAAGGTTACACCGGAATCGGATAAATAACAATCCAGGTGTTATCTAAACATTAGTGAAGCCAGGAAAGCGACGCCGAATTAGATTATGGAGAAAGCAGCCCTTCCTGGGCGCGACAGCCTCTTCAGGCCACCATAGTACCAGTACAGCGCAATACGACGCTACTGTGGAAGCAGCTGCCCAAATACGCGATTCCACCAGCCGGCATCGCCCAGTGCAGAACTGATAAGAGCGGTGTGCGCCTCGACCCTTCGTCCGGGGCACCTAGCCTAGAACAATAAACCGCAATTAAAGTTCACTGAAAGAAGTGACTCAGATCCACATCATCCAGATTGGAACGCGGATTTAGCTGGCGTAAACAACTGCCCCAAGTGCAACATATGTTTGTTGTTCGCTCTCGGCTAAACAGGATTTACGGATTGTTCGAAGATGAGATCGTCAGCAGAAGTACTAAAATAAAGGACGCTTGGTTCCAGAGGCATTTCATTTACCTTTTGGGGACACTGAAAGGTCCTGCTTTCCCCAGAAATATAAAATTACAAAATGCCGACTATCGTCCTTGTTTGCCCAGCCGTCTGCAGCTCACAACCTCCAGTTTTCGTCTCTACCGACACGTTATCCTTTCTGTTCGGGCCCGGACGCTGAACGGCCACAAATCGGATATTGTTTCATTCACGATTGGTCCTTAATTTGCGTGTTTCGAGTTTTATCCACTATTTTTCGGAACCAGGCAAGTGAAAGCAAAAATATGACAGCAGCGATAGCGGCGAATCTGACGGAAAAGATCAATGCACGACTGCCACCAGTTTTCACGCGTTTTCCAGCTAAGCACTCACTACCGACAGCTTTTCTAACAATGACGAAATTCAAGAAATCTCACTTTTCACACGATTTCAACCGAGCTGAACTTCTTTCAGATATTGGATGTCACCGTCCCGCCCGACTACTTTTCACAAATTTTGTTAACATTTGGCGGATGTCAAGATGTGTCAAGATGGCATCGTCACCCACATTGAACGGACTTGCCTACATTGAACGGACGGATGAAAAGCGATAGTAAACCGCATAATGTTCAAACAAAAACTAGTACGTTCTCAAAACTTCCGGCGAATGTCGCCCTGCAAGTGCGTCTCGGAAAAGCACGGCGAATGATGGCTCTGAAAAATGTCGAATGATAACCAAATCGTCTGCTTGAAAATTTCTTGAATTCGAATCTGTCCTTTCTATATTTCACATTGATTTGAGATTAAGTTTGACATGATTACGTTAATGTAGCAGTCGAAATTTTCATTCGGCTTAAAAATACGTATTTTTCATCGTTCAGAAAGATACCGAACAGCTCCTGCCAGCGTGCCGAATTCAACCGAATAAGACCACCTCCGTCGCCTTCACATCACTCTTTCGTTCAATTTTCATTAATTGCCCATATTTAGATTTCAGGATCCCAGACAGTGAACTGTGTGGAATTTATTGTAAATTACTTCGATGTATTCCTGTAGGTGTTATTTGATTAGTATCTTTTTAAACAATTTAGGTTTATGCAGGTCGCGCTTTTCCGCAATGTTTTGCACTAATAAATATTGAGCAAGCGCAGAAATGAATGCACACGGACCACATCTGATTAAATTCAAGATGATTGCTTTATTAAACGACTACAACACTTATGAAATTAGATAACAGAAGCACTTTATTTAACTAATGAAATAACTTTCCGCCCTCGATGCGCCACACTTGTGAGCGAATTTGTTCGATGACAGAACCAGACGTCTTGACCAAACTGTATACAAGAGACAGTGTGCAAACGAGCTGTTAGTATCCAAAAAGAAATTGGGATTTAAGAGAGATTTAAAAGAGAATCCAGTGATTTCTATGCGAAACAGAAAATCAAATACGTGTGCTACACAGAGTAGAGCATATTATTATGTCTCGTAGAACCGTGGGACGCACTTGATAGTGTGCCATTATCATAGAGCGGTATGACCAACAGGACGATGCCAATTATACCGATTAAATGATTCTGAGAAGAACCAGTCAAGCAAACAAAAATGACCATTTTTTCAAAATCCTAAGTTACACATATGTCAACGGTCATTTTTGTTCAATATTTTAACTCATTTTGTTCCAAATTTTAGTTTAAATATATACCAAAACAATAATATAATCCAATTTTCACTGTGTGTTTCTTAAACATAACATAAACAGTAATAATATTGAATTTATGGTTATTTTGGTTTATTTTACGAGAGCCTCGATTATCCGGCATTTTCGATTATCCGACACGGTGCTGGTCCCGTGCCCGCCAGATAATAGAGGTTCCACTGTAACTATGTTTTTTATTTTGTCCGGTAACGTATTCAAAGCAAGCTGCTTTGTTGTTGGTGTCTTTTTTAAGTCAATCAGTTCTAGCAAAGGCGATAGCTATTTATTTATTTATTTTATCACATTTCAACAGAAAATTCCAATTACAACAATGTGAAATAACAACTAATTTATATTATAAATTGAAGAGAATTAGAAGAAGTTACTTGAATAAAACATTTTCCAAGATTCGTTTAAAAGCTGCAATACTGGAGGGAAAAGATCCAAGCTGAAGCCTATCGTGAGTTCTAGGGTAACGGAGCAGCGGAGAATGAAAGTATACTTCCGTTCTGGCGAAAGGTAAAGTAAATATATCGGTAGAACGAGATGGTCATACTAAGGACACACATGTGGTATTGATACCATGGTATTGGAATACTACATGGTATACCACATGTGTGTCACTGAATACCATCTTTATACCACATGAAATTCATGGTATACCACCATCGAACCTAGTATTGAAATTCGATAAAAAATCCTGGTTTCCTTATACAAAAACCCAGTTTGGATACTTTTTCCCTGATTTAAGCGCCAGTTTGTGATGGCGGGAAAAAGCAGATATAAAATTATCATAATATTGTTGACCATTCTTGACAAGTGTCAATCAAAACAATTGTGTTGATAGTTGAGTTCTGAAGCGCTGACTCGGTTGAAGATAATGAATGTTTCCAAGATAATGAAAAAGAGGACTGTGCTCTCAGAAAATGAGACCCGCAAATTCATAGATGTCTGGAAAAGAAATCCCCATTATCAGTTGGCGAACATTACAGCAGTAGTTCGTCGTGCAGTGCAGGACCGTCGTCATCCTCAACGCACGCACATGCTTGTCCTTCGACTTCTGCTGGCCCCTCACCTGCTTCTGAGGCATCACGACCTTCACGACCTAAAACAAGGAGAGATGCAATGAATGACGTGTTGGTGGAGCTTGCAAGGAAAGAAACAGAAGTGTTTAAAGATTTTGTTGCTCAATGCAAAAAAAGTGACGAGGAAAGGAACGATTTACTCAAACAAAATAAAGAAATACAAAAAGCAATATTAGATAAGATTAGATTAGACTGCCATGTTGTGTCCATTCTTTCTAAGGCCTTCATATTTTCCACAATGAACTTGAAAGTACTCCTGTCAACTCTAAATGCATTCTTGAAAACCTCACTGCTCTTCTGTGGTACCTCTTCTTCCCAATATTTGGATTTTTTAACCTGGAAAAGAGTTTCTTACTACGTATTTCAAAACTTATTTATTTTCACATACTTTTTTCCAGTTCACCCTTCTTACGGTTTTTCTGTTATTTAATAACAGCAACCTCCTATAGTATGTACAATTTCTTTTGCTTTAAATAGCCAACACTTTTAGTTTGTAATTTTGCGATTCCAATGTTTGGATACTTAAAAGGTTGTTGTTAAATACTAGCATTAAGTTCTCCATGACTTTTATTCCGAATCACTTTCACTGACAAACGTCAAACTATACTATGAATACTATGTGTGTCACGTGTTTTATACCAGCTGGTATAGTCGTGTCATGTTTGTCAACAGTATCATTCGTGTTTCTCATACCGTAAGTGTTTTTTCTGAAATCTATGTAATTTCATTCATTCCGGTATAAATTTATGTATAAATTTAGGTCTTTCCATGAAAATCATGCCTTTCAAATTTAGTTATATTTTGTAAGCTTCGGCCGTTGGGGTTAGCATAGAAAGATTATTTTCCAGATCTCGGTTGTTTAACGTTCGTATAATATAATAAATATATATATTTATACGTGTGTTTGGTATTAGCTTATACTTTTCAATATATAAGTTAGAGTTTTCCTTGTACAAAAGTTAATTTATACACTGAAGAAGGGTGAACAATTACTCCCGAAATACGTATATGTGAAAAAAACTTAAAATAAAAATAACGTTTTAAAGGAACAGTAAAAGTAATCTTTTTAATCAATAGAAAGATTGTAAATGATTTTGTACACCTTGGTTACTCGTCTCGAGACGATCATGATTTTACTTTTTGAAAGTTGACTCCAATTCAATATGCCGTAGGAAGTTTTGGCAGGAAGATTTGCATACATAATTTTGATTTTAATTCTCGTTGGAAAGAAGCTGAAGTGACGTGGGAGACCAACGAATACATCCACTTTTTCCTTAGATAAAGATGTGTGGGGTCCTTGCAGGTTTCTTGTGTTTATGTGTGAAGGCCTTGTAGGTTTCTTGTGTGTTGAAAAATCGCGAAAGGACGCGTGCGGGGAGTCCTAACGGCTCAGTATAAACGAGTCATTTTACGAGCAGCCTTCAATTCGGCTACATCAGTGGCTAACAATTGGATTGAATGTGAGTTTAACAATGGAGGAACCTGTGATTCAAAAAGTTTCACACCGGAAACTAAAAAAAAACTTTTCACATGATTTATACGAACGGTAGTCTCGCAAGGTACTTTATAGCAAGTATATTATTTCAATAACGAGGCAAAAAGTATACTCCGTATTTTGTATAGAGAAATTCCAGTGGAAACTAATGCATTGCACAAATCTTTGGCAAACTGTAAATCTATCGATTTTGCTGCTGTTTCGGCGATGAAAAGCTGTTTCGCCTTCTTCTGAGTATTTCTGCTCTGAAGCTTTATATGTTTAGCACTTACCAAATGCTGCTTTAACACGAACATTTTATCATAAGACACAGTCTTATTGTAAATTTTGTTAAGTAGTATCACCCCATCACAATGGGCCTATTGTGGCCTAAGTGAGCCATTTGTGATAAAGGGACGGAGCTCCTTACGAGACAGCAGGCCAAGTGCTCTGCGATTCGATTAAAAGCACTACATCTCTGGCAAGAGGGAAATATTGGCCACTCCACCATACTTCGGAGGGATGGACGAACGCAAGGGGAAGTAGACCTTGCGGTTCCCTGCTTTCAGCATAGTTTCAAGTCAGTCATCCTAAGCAGGGATGACTGGGCAATAGAAAGAGGTGGGATGCAAGAATCGGTCGACATCTACACTGATGGCTCCAAAATGGATGGAAAAGTTGGCTGTGGCATTTTCTCAGAACAGCTAGGCCTGAAACTATCCTTCCGGCTTCCAGACCACTGCAGTGTTTTTCAGGCAGAGGTTATTGCAATATACAAGGCAGTGGACTGGCTGAGAAATCAGAATATTTCCATAAGAAGTCTGGATGTTTTCTCTGACAGTCAAGCTGCTATCCAAGTAGTATCCAACGTGTACACTAGGATGGAGTGAAAATGTATGGAGAATATTTTTTTTTTTGAAATAGCATAGTTGTAAAAAGCTGCCTATGGATGAGTAAATGAAGTATGTTAAATATCATTTAATATATTATAACGGTTTGAGGTGCCCCAGCGAAAAATAATTTCGATAAAAAGTATTATTTCGTCTATTTTTGACAGCCTCAATAAGATGTATAAAAACCTTAATAATCTATTGGAATAGTATTTTTCATGTTGTTTGAAACCTATATTTTTATGTGATAATAAAAAATATATAAAAATTTAGGGTTTATGGTGCTCCAAAGTCTCTTAAATCAATAATTTTGCAATAAAAATACGATTCATATTTATGAAATATTTATTAAAAAATGTTACAAAATATGCAATTAAGTAAAAAATTCGCATTTAGTATTATATAAAGGCATCATCTGACGCGATGCCAATCTAGCCCTGATAAAACCATCACGTTTTTCCTCTCCACATACAGCACCTGAAGCTTCAGTTACGAGCTTGATGCAACGCTCCACGACTTGAGTATGACAAGGAAAGAGTGCTATATTATTTTTCGTTCCAAGACCATTTTCTACAATTTCTTTTAAAGTTTCAGTAGATAAACTTTTAGTTAAAGGTGGCTCATTAACAGTAATCTGATTATCGTGCCAAACAATAATATCAGTATAATGGGGAGCATTGAAATTAAATGATGGAACTTTGAATTTTCGGATTCCTGTGACTTTCTCCGACCTTGCTTTCAGAATACGTTGGCAGGCCAGTTGCCGTATCACTTTGTTGTCATCTGCAAGCATGGCTATAAGAAGATTTTGTGGATGACCAAAATATCCATTTCTTTGTATAACTGGATTCATCAATTTCTTCAAATTATCGTTTAAATAGCGACTACAATTAATCGTAAACCACAAATGCTGTGCTCCATTTACAACTGGCTTTTTTCACATTGTTGCAGTTCAGATCCTATTGGCCCTGAAAAACATCGAGGTCCTGTAGTTTGACCGTCCAAATGTAACAAAAGGTGTCGTAGTGGCAATTCATTCACGGTTTATTTATCTCTTCCTCTAACAGTCTAATGACACCGCCTTTCGATCCAGTATTAATACTGTCCCATCACAGCTCACTACAGATAACGCACTCAACTCAACCGATTTATTATTTAAATATTTTATAATACTATCTTTGAGTGCCCTAGCCATTCCTATCTGAACCGTGATATGACCAAAGAAAACATTCCCTGGTTCTGACACAATGACGTAATGATCTTCTATTTGCCGTTTTCTATAGCATTTATCTCCTTTCTTGACTGTTACCAAAGTTTTGTCTTTTCTACCATCAAAGTAAAGACCAGGTATTGGTTGGTTGCGGCTCAAGTCTTGTAAAGCAGACCTTTTCTTTGCTCTTTCCCGTCGAACCTTCGAACGATCTATTACACTACTATGGTCACTTGGTGTAATCATGCCAACGTCTTTCAGGACAGCAGAAGCTATAATAGCGGCAGACCTATCAGAAACTCCAGTACGATCGCAGGCAAGAGCTAAAGATGGGAGATTTATACGCATCTGTTTAGGAGGCGGCTCAGCAACATCTTGTGTTGCTTCTTGATTAGGTGAAGGCGCAGGTAAAGGTAAATTATCAGAAAAGCTGCTGCTGCTGCTGCTAGTGTTGCTGCTGATAATTGTTTCGTCAACTTGGGAATGAGAACAGGAAGGTTTTTCATAATTTTGTAGCTGTTTCAAACGAAGTGACTCCATTTCTTTTCGTTCTTGTTTTTTTGGATTTTTTTATGTTGTGGTTACATCAATGCCTCCGCAAATCATTTTTCTACTAGTCCTCTGATCTATTAAGAAATTAATTTCCTCTTTTGGTACACGACTGCTTTTTTCACACGTACACTCCACAACTATTACACATTTGCAACTACTAATGTCGAATAATTTTTGGGAATCTTCTTTGAATTTTCTCTTTATAGCTTTTACTACCTTGACGTCCTTTGAATGGTTTCATTAACTTTCTGTATTTTTCGTGGTAAGCTCTAATAATTTGCAATACTCTTTTTAAACTGACTGTTGGAAGCGAGGATTTATGCCATATTTCTAAGACACGAGTCGCTACTCTTTCTGAGATTTCTTGAACAGTCGATAGTATATAGTATTTCATAACATCAAAGTAAGTCAGTAATTGAGAAGCGGAAAATATCTCGGGGTCGCCAAACACGGGACATTTTGTCATTTGACGAGTCACAACTTGAGTCATTTTTAGTGTAAACAACAAAAAATTGAACCTCACAAAATTCATGAACGTCTTACTACAAACATAATTGAATGAACCACTTTATAATTACTAATTTTACTTACCAAATGTTTCAAAATGATGTCAAATTACACGGTTACTAACAATTATACGAACTCTAGTTTTCCCGAGAACGCTTACTTGTGACTGAAGGTTGACTCAATAACTGTCACATTTGACAGTTATTAATGGTTGGGTGCGTTCAGAAACAAAAGAAAAACAATTTCTACGATTTTTATAAAGTTTAGCATTTGGTTTTGCATTAACGAACCTTGACAAGTTTTGGATATACCTCATCCAAAATTGCAATGGAATGCCACTCACAACTGAATATGATATCGCTTCATTGTGAAGTCATTCTTTGCTGGGTACCGGGGCATAGTGATATACCGGGAAACTGCGAAGCGGATGCCTTGGCGAGAGCTGGCACTGAGCTCCAGGAGTATACACTCAGACCCCGAAGTTGGCCAACCTCTAGCTGGGATTTAGGCAGTATTATATGAAGGCTGCAAATAGGGCCGGTTTGCTGGAGGAAACCTGCAGGACAACCAGGCAAACTTGAAACGCACTGAGTCCCAGACGCACCAAGCAGCTTCTAAACACGAGTCGTGAAACCCTGAGTTCTATCGTGTCCATACTGACGGGGCACTGCTAATTGGCAGAATACGCAGAAAGGTTGAGTGTTCCCTTCAACGATTTCTGCCGGAGTTGCAGATCGGAAGAAGAGGAAGAGACAGTCCAACACTTTCTGTGTGAATGCCCGGCACTGTCCAGGAATTGCATGAAAACCTTAGGCTCACCATTCCTGGACTGCCTCACGGAAGTAGCTGATTTAAATATCGGCTGCATAGCCGGCTTCATACGAGAATCGAAATGGTTCTCGTCATCTCACAGGTTCTAGTGCCGCCCTTATCTTTTTGTGGTATCACAATGGGCCTATCTTGGCCTAAGTGAGCCATCTTTTGATAAAGGGGGCTGCCACTACAACCAACCAACCCTTAAGTACTGACAGACATCCCTGAGACCGTTTCATAATATTTTTGATCTTAATCTGATGACTTTGATTTTTGGGTTTCTACATATATTTTATTTCGGAAAAAGAAACGTCTTCCAAACTTATGTTAGTATTAACGTGATAATAGAGTATTAGTACTAAAGGCTTAAATAACACGGCATAAAAATAGAATATGAAAGAAATCTAGGTATTTGAGAACCATACGATGTCTATGCTCGAAGTGTTCATAATATTTTCAGGGGCAGGGTTGTGAAAATATAAAGTCATCAACGTCGAAGCGAGGTATGCTCTTATTTAAATGCAAAACAATACATTGTTTCAATAGTAATAGATTTTGTGTTTTCTTGTCTATCCAGGAGGTGAAGTTAATCCTACTTTTTTTGAATGTTTGTTCCCCAAGACTGACATTTACAGGTGAAACATGCAAAAAATGCTTTTGCATATTTTTGGTTGCCCTAATAATCTTTTTCGAATGATAGCAAATTAATGATTAGGAAAAAAGGAGTTAACACCTTCACATTCCAAACATAAGATTCGATTTTACACACCTCTACATATACTTGATTTAACTTTGAGTTCCTCTTTGTTTTAATTTTTTATATTTCAATTAAATATACACTCGTTTAATCTTGATATATTTAATACTAAAATATTATTTGCTTTCGAAAAAACATTTTTTAAAACTTATTAGATGACATTGTTTAGTACTTAATAATTATGTTGAACACACAACAAGAAAGAAATGAATCGTATTAAAAATATCGTCAACATTTTAAAACAATTGAAGGTCGACCAACTTAAAATACCAACCGCTAAAAACAACATACGAAACATTATACGGCAAATATTTTCATATCGAATCTCTCACATCAATATTTATCAATTAGATCGAATTTTATTATAAAAACGCGAATCACTTATGCAACTTAAACATGATGCCGAATTGAATTGATGCTCATACAAAAGTTGATTTAACACATAAATCATACATATATTATCATAATTATCATCATCACGATTATATTCACAGAAAGTCTTGATTAAAGCCATTCGAGCCAAAAACTAGGTGTATTCGTTTTTGTCGTTGGGTTTAAAATTTTACTTATCAATTGTTAAACATTTTAGGAGCGTAGGGAGAATTTCGAAAGTGTCAAAAAAGGAAAGCATCTAAAAACCATGCGAACAGTCATTAGATGTGAAAAAGCCAACGAAAAGCTACTTTTTGTTATTTAATGCATCATAATTTGTAGCAAATTTTTAGATTTCACCATAAATCATTTAGTCAACACAAATTGTTATTTATCGGTTATATTTCTTCTTCTTTTTTTAAAAAAAAATCTTAACACAATTTTGAATAGTTGTGTTTAAAACTATGAACAACACGAACACATCATGAAATGTTTAAACATAAAAATCTTTTTTTTTAGTATATTTTTGAACAGTACATTCAAAAGAGACAATATTTGCTGCCAATATGTTTCCGATACAAATACAATTTTGTTTCTAACACTTTAGGTAAATTTAGAAAGGACTACATTCTGAAGCAACATTGCGCTTTGAAAACATTTAAATGGATAGAAGTGTGTAGGTATCATTGTTTGAGTTTCTTTCGTTCCTCGATATCCTTTACTTTTTCACACGATAACATATCTACTAAATAGCGAATTCGTTACAAGCTGAAACGCTTCAAACTCGTCTCGAAACATGAGAAAGATGACGGGAAGTAACTCTGATCATATTTTTTAGACGCTTAATTGTTACAACTAGGTTTGTTTGCTCATTCAACGACAGTATTCACTTTATAATTGTGCCAATCCTAGCCATTGCTTACTTTGGTGTTTTTATTATTTCGATTTGAAATTGTCGTCAATTTTTGGGTCATTTTTTTCTTTATATTGTCTTCAATTGGGTGAACTGTGAAAGTATCCTTTATATGAGATCTTATAATCCCTTGACAGAGGGATTGAATTGCCTAATTTAAGCATTTGGAAGAAAAAGATTCGGTTTGAAAGAGTTGTATCTTTTATTCTTCCAATATGCCTTACTATTCCTAGCTTGTATGAAATAGTACATTAACTGCTGAAATTAACTTGATACTAGAAATAGAAAATAACCCCACAATGCCTTGAGTTCTAACTAAAGGTGAAGACATTCTAAATCCCCAACTTTTTGATTTTTTCGGCACTTTAAATTAATGACCAAACGGCTTCTCTAAAATGAAAAAATGCAACACAGTAGAGTCCCAGTTATCCAAGTCTCGATTATTCGATTTACCATAAATCAAATTTTTTTAGGGCAGCTTACATCCTTTACTAAATTTTTCCTGGTGGTTGTATCTTCAATTCAGTTTGCGGTCAGCCATTCTTTGTTACGTGTTTCTATTCGTGGCATAATAATATCTCTCAGCAAGCGTAAAAAGTTGTTACATATATCGTGGAAGGAAAAACTTGAATCAATCAAAAGACTAGATGCTGGTGAAACTATTACAAGAGTGGCCCGGGATTTCGATGTTGGAAAAGGGATATTTCGAAACAGAACCGTGTAAAAATTGAATAATGGTGCTGTAAACTAGTGTCGTCATTTTCATCCAGAAAGTTAATGAATCCTAGCTAGTACGAAAATGTTGGTAAGACAGACAAAAACCGAAGGGAGCGTCGCTTTAAGGACCTACGTACGTTACAGGTAAAAGCGCGGGATTGCTCACCAAACAGTTTCTCGATGCAGAAAATGCCATTACGTGTGTCGGGTGGCTTGATCGTTAAAAGAAGCATGTCTGGCAAGACTTGTCAAGAGTCCAGTTTAAGGGTCTACCCTAAATCAATTTTACAATTGTTATGCGGGTGGATTAAAGTATCAAGTCCTTTTCATAAAAACGTTGGCTCCAACACGACATAAACGTGAAAAAAAGCGGCTCAACTATAAATGGCCTGTAGCAATGCTTCAGGTAGACAAAATATAGCTTTAGTGGTGATCGGCAATTCGGCACGAACCAGAACATTAAAAAATATATCACCAAATGTCCTCCCTGTTCACTTTACCAGACAGAAAAGCGGTTGAATGGATAGAAAAATATACGTCATGGTTCCTTAATGGATACGTCCCGGCTGTGGAGAAGTTTATAAGAGAAAATGATGTTTCTAAAAAACAAGTTCATTAATAGATCATGCCCCTTCTTATTCAGATAAAGAAGAGCGAAGAAAAGGTAACATCATTGTAAAATTGTAACTATCTGGCGTAACTAGCGAGAATATAAAGAGGAACTATAGACACTCCAATTCAGGAACCAGGATTTTTTTAAACAAAAAAATGTGGTTCTAATTGATTTCCGATCATTCTATGTGAATTTATTCTAATAGGTTTCTAGCCAAATAAAATCGGATTTACACGAATCAGAGTATTTGGCAGTACGAATAGCATTTAATCCTCCATTCACACAATATAAAATATGTTTCACGAAAGGCTCTTCGTCGCTTAGGATGGAAAACTTTGTATGAAAATTATTTAAAAGGCGGATGGAGACTGTATCGTTACATGAATAACGAAATTAGTTTTGTATTAAATGGCAAACCTAAAATAGTTTCTTTTTTCATTATGAATGTATGAAGCGCTGTTTTTAGCATGAAATTCATACGATCACACGAGTTTAATACTACGCGAAACGCAGGAATGACGAATTCTATTTTTTGTCACACACGCATCTAAGGCGTGATGAGTCACTTTATGCATATGCAGATTGGATGCATGCATGGTGTATGAAATACGGCTTAACAAGCCTCGAGCGAGACCGATAATTCGCGTGTTTAATGCTTCAATGGTAAAAAATATTGTTGTAAATTATTATTCGTATCGTTTGTATCACATTCAATAATGCAACAAAAATGTTTTCCAAAAAATTTGCACGTACATTTGCTATCGAAATAATAGGATCCCTTTATTCAATTTTTTGTAACTACTTCATTTCGAAAAAAATCGCATAGAAGGTGAAGCATCTGTATTCTAATAATTAAAACGACAAAAGTCTAAGAGGAGTATTGGCGACATTAGAGCACATTCAATCAGAAGCCTTTTCTAGCTCATTGACAAACTGGGCAACCGCTCTATCGTCTTTCAAGCGCCGATATGAATATAGCCACGAATAAAAGCTGTGTGAAAAAATAGTCCATGTAAGAATTCGATCGAAACTGCTAAAGCTTTACTAACTGCTTTAAAACGCGATAACTCGTTTCTGGTATCTGTTAGTTGAAGAAATGGACAAAAATATCCAAATTTTATAATTTGTAATATGAGACTGTTCTTCTCAAATGGATGAAAACATGATTTGCCTGATAAGAATTAAAGAAACACAGTAGAAATGCTCAGTTTAAAGTATCTAGGAGGAAAAGAAAGCGGTTTCCATAAAGACCAGTACACAAATCTGATTTTGAATTAGACTGCTGGCAATAAAAGAAACTCTTTTATGGCGATTTGCAATTAAAAGAGTTTGGGAAGTTAGTCGTGAACACAAAACTATTTGGATTTTGAATTTACATGATTGAGACTAAATCATCCTAACATGATTGTCCATTTTCTGAGAGCAAGGAGACAATATAACCAACAAATATCACCTCCCCTAAAAAATTTAGAGTCGTTTAGAAGAAAGCTTCATGGAATTATAACTGGTAGCTAGTTTTAAGTGGATTTACATTAATTCTTTCAAAACTAAGAGGAAAATTGCACGAGAAAGCAAATAATTACTAATAACATCCGAAAATCCGTCGAAAAAGCACTGTATGAAAAAAGGACACATCTATAAACACATCAGTCACATAAACTGCCCACTTTTAGAATTTCCAATTACGATTACTTAACCCTTAAAGCCCAATCATATTAGATGAAATAGCGAAACTCGTTGGTTTGTACGTCAAATCGACGTAGATTGGGTTATTAGAGTTAAGTAAAACTAAAGAAGCAGCCTCTGTTTAAAAAAATGGGCGGTATTTAACATAAGAGGTCGGTTACAATATTTTGTTTCTTCAAAATTATAGACGTATCTCACTATTCTATAAAAGTTTTGCCATGCACAAACTGTATACTTATCGGCCAGGGCGTTCGTGTCGCTCATGTGGATGCAAGCGAAGGAAGAATGGGGAGAAACCGAAAACAAATTTGACGACGTACGATAAACTCTAGACAACTCTAGGCATTCGAGCCACTGATGCCAGTGAAGCAGGGGTTGACGAGCGAAGCGAATAGGGGACGGAGCACACATCATACACCTTTTTCCATAGTTTTTACTGAAATACTTTGAAGATAGAAAATGATCGATTCGCGACTTACTATGAAACGTATCCTGATGTTTTTTTTTGAAGAGTTCGAGCTTTCAAAAACATCATTTTTTTGTAGTACATATATGAAGAAAAACGGTAAAAACTAATATTTGCTCTTGCAGTTTTGAGAACAGGCTCAAAAATGCACTTCAGTCGAATAGTCTCGACACATTCAGTGTCCTTGTGACTCTCTAGCTGCTGCAGAGTTACATTCTCCGCCCCTTTTTAGTGAATCATTGGTAACTGGGTGTTTCAGTATTTTAAGAAGTCGAGTCTTTGTTAAATCCAACAAAGGAACATATATAGCTCAGTATTACGCTACATAAATGGTTATTCGCTGGTAAAAGTGCACATCAAAATAACGTATATGATGGGTAGAAAAGTCGAAAAGGTTCGAATAAAGGGCCAGATCGTTTAAAGAACCGAAAAGTACAAGGTTACAGACATAGATCAGATCAATACACAAGTTCTGATAGCTCAAACTTAGAAGTAAATGTCGATCAAATTGTAACTTACTCGATTGTAAACTGGGCCTTGTATTTGATTTTTAAAAAAAGATTTTAATGTGTAAAACTTGCACAAGTGAAACCAAATTTGCAAAACATGCAGAACAAGGAATGGGATTTTAATTAGCCTTGATTTGTAGCTGTTATTCAGACAATTAAATTAGGGAATTAGGGAATGAATCGAAGATACGTATTCGTGATGCCCTTATTCGATGTTGGCCTCCACAAATTATTAATTTTTGTTGTTTGATGGATATTGGCAGTGGATTCAGTAAAGGTGGTTATTATAATATAGTGAAAACTATCGTCGGACAGCGAGTTCATTTACTATTCAAGCAATGAATGAACAGCAAGAATAAAGCAGCTGGCAATGTAAAGGATCGTCTCACAATTGCTGTTGATGGATCTTGGGCGAGATAGAATTTTTTCGATTATCGGTATGGCCTCTTCGATGAAAAAATTTGCCCGAAAAAATATTAGGTCTTATCATTAACACTAGAAAGGTCGCGCCTCTCAAAGTTACATAGAAGGTCGCATAGGATCTGTGAGATCCAATACTGGATCAGCGTCCAATGTTAATTTCCTGGAAATATTCACAAACATTTACAGCGACGACCCAATCGAAAAATATAGATACCGAATATAGGAGGATACTGAGAATTATTAGCTATGGAATCTAAGCGGTTGCAACGCACAGATCTAAAAACACACTGTGGATCTCTCAGATCCAGCGCGACCTTCCTAGTGTTAAAGCGACCGTGTGTGAAAAAGAATGGATTGGGCAAAAACATACACTTGATTATGAAATTTCGTTTGAAGCTCATGAAAAGATTGTAATGCGGAAGTAAATGGAATTGTAGAAATGTTTCAAAGATTCTTAGAATCATATATTGTGTGGTAAGAATAATATATCAATGATGGCACACAAAAATTTACATCGCTATAAGACATCGAATCCTACGGGGACGTCGTAAGTGTAAACAAGAATGTGTTTTGCACACCGAAAAATGAATGAACCAACGCGCGAACAACGCAAATACAGTTTACTTAGTTGAAAAAGGCGAAAAACTTTGGAAGATACTCGGGTAGAAGTAATGTAGGTTTGCATACATTTTTAAAAATCGTGGAGGTCATGGGCGTTCGAATTGCCATAGAAGTAGCGAATCACAGGAAGCGTCAAGTCAGCACGCATATTATAAGGGCTAATCGTCACAGCACTGAAACTTCTAAATATATCAGAATAGCTCTCAGAAATGCTAGATCGCAAGAAAATGAAGTCTTTGAAGAAGAAGCTGAACGAATTATGTACGGACCAGGCAGCGATAATAGAACGCAAGTGAGTTTTTTCTAGGGAGCAACGATCTATTCCGTAAAAAAATTCGAACCGTATTTTCCTCGAAAACATGTTTCTTGACCACGTTCACATAAAAAACTATTGCACAGGTTAGGCTCAAATTTGATCGCTTATTCTTCACAAAAATGTCTATCGTCGGAACTATGTAATTATATAATGCTACATAATTATTTACCCTTACTTAACAATATTTGTAAGCATTTAGAGTTGCGAAAATAAGATCGACCATTGGAAAAGTTCGTCATTTTTTTCATCTTAAGTATAAAATCTAAGTACCGACGGCAGCGGCAACTCTATATTTCAAAATCGAGATATTATGTCAAGTAGGGCAGGGCTTTACTCAGGTGGCTCTGTGTCAAGGAAATAAATCATCAAAATATCTCCGTTTGGGACCTTCAATGTTATGTATGAAAATATTTATATTCATAAAAATTTTATACGAGTTTCACCCCCTTAACATATCACGTCTACGCCCAACTAGCTATACGTTCGCTCATCTCAGCTACCAAGGTGCAAGATCTCTTTATTTTCAATAAGCCTGCACTCAAAAACATAACACAACGTATTAACTCTAGTGCGGGTTTATATGATTCGAACGGTTTGCAAAACAAACTGCAATGCATTAAAATATTGGATTGGGGAAAAAGAAATGTCGTATTTTGTCAAAGGATGGCGACACTTAAACATATCTTGTGTTGTACTTATCGCATCGGGTCATACTATACGGCGATTTGAAGACGACAATCTGTGCTACAAGTCTTTGACAGTGTTGTGATCCTACGTTTCAGTCTCAAGTTATAGCGCATCAAAGATGGAGTCGACCGTGCAAGAAATTCGTCATATTTTACGTTTTTACTACCTGAGAGGTAAAAATGCAACGAAGCCGGCCGAAAAAAAATGGGAAGTTTATGGGCCCGATACTGTAAAGATTCCCACAGCACAACGTTGGTTCGATCGATTTCGTTCTGGTGTAGTGGATGTCGAAGATAAACCCCGTACTGGTAGGCCAATCGTCGTAGAAACCGATAAAATCGTCGAAATCATCCAAGTAGACCGGCATGTGAGCATTCGCTCGATTGGCCAGGAACTGGGTATAGACCATAAAACCGTTTGGAACCATTTGCAGAAGATTGGATTCCAAAAAAAGATGGATGTTTGGGTGCCACACGAGTTGACGGAAAAAAATATCTTGGACCGAATCAACGCCTGGGATGCACTGCTGAAACGGAACGAACTCGACCCATTTTTGAAGCGGATGGTGACTGGTGATGAAAAGTGGATCACGTACGACAACGTCAAGCGAACAAGATAGTGGTCGAAGCGCGGCGAGCCGGCCCAAGCCATCGCCAAACCCGGATTGACGGCCAGGAAGGTTTTGCTGTGTGTTTGGTGGGATTGGAAGGGAATCATCCACTATGAGCTGCTCAACTATGGCCGGACCCTCAATTCGGTACTCTACTGTGAGCAACTCGACTGTTTGAAGCAGGCGATTGACCAGAAGCGGTCACAATTGGTCAATAGGAATGGTGTTCTGTTCCACCAGGACAACACTCGGCCTCACACATCTTTGATGACCCGCCAGAAGCTACGGGAGCTCGGATGCGATGTCCTATCGCATCCATCGTATAGTCCGGACCCGGCATTAAGTGATTACCATCTCTTCCGATCCATGCAAAATGCTCTTGGTGATACTAAGTTGACCTCAGAAGAGGCTTGCGAACACTTGCTGTCTGAGTTTTTTGCAAATAAGGAAGGGGGGTTATAAGAGGAGGATAATAAAGTTGCTTTCTAAATGACAACAAGTTTGCGAACAAAACGGCGCATATTTCGCTTACATCGGATAATTATAAGTATGTTAAATAAAGCGTCGAATTTAGATCACAAATACGACATTTCTTTTTCCCCAACCCAATAATAACGAACCTTTGCCGCTTATTAAGCGTCATCGATACTGTATGTAAGCTATGCACTGACGCTTTTAAGCTACACCGGTACTGTCGTGAAGATTTGCTCTCAGGCTTATAAACGGTAGCAGATCTGTACGTGATATTTCAAAAAAATTCACAAATTCTGATGAACGAGAAGAAAGTATCAAGCGGTCGCAGAAGAAGAAAAAAGAGAAGACAGTTTTAAACAAGACTATTGTTATATCTAATCGTCAGTAATTTTTCGGAAAAAATCGCCCCTCCTACAGTTTTAGAGGAATTTCACAAAAAAAATTCCTAAGAAGCAAACAACTACCTCATTCACTACTAATTTGTTGCCATTTGTAAACAAAACCAGATGATTTTTTTCATTAAATTATTAACTGAGATCGAGTACACTCCATGTTAGAAACGATGTTCAAAATCCTTACATTTTGGAAATAGGTGCCATTGAGATTCTTAAGCCATTGCATAAATATTACTCAAACAATGCAGATATGGAAATATAAGTGTAAAAAATAGATTGATCTACTTTCATTTACGATCTGTTCAACAAGTGGTGATAAAAGTTGTTCTCCCTCCAAAATACGAATTTTTGATTGCGGATTATTTATCCCTACCGTCACTAGCAAATCTTTTAAACATTATATCCAGCAAATCCAACTTTTCGCACAATAAAATTAACATTATCCAATTGAAGACACTCTGTTCGATTAGAACGCCGTGAAATTGAAAACAATGTCCCAATTATTGACTAGTTTTGAAGTATCAAAACAAATAATTAATTTGTACTTTAAACAATGTGGAGAGATAGACAATTTAAAAATTGGTTCATGGGCAACGCATAAGTGTTATTTTAGATAGGAAAATCGACTCATTAAATAAGAAGGTGAATAATACAGTCATAATTTCTTCGCTAGTATGCTTGAAGAGGACGACACGCTTAAAGATAATATTCATGAGGCGACAGAATCTCTATTAGATTAATTTCACAGTAAGCCACAAACTATTTGGCTAAAAAATTAAAATAAATTGCCGGGAAATCGGAATCTAGAGATGAAGTTCCATTGCCCAAAAGAAAAGAAAAACAATTTTTAACGAACATTTACATAATTTTAAATATCAGCCTTGCAAAAAATTATAGGATACGCCTATCCAACATTGACAATCTCTCCGCGTGATAAACAATTGTCTAGATTGCTTTCTAACAATAGAAATCGTTTCAAGAGGAAAACTACATCAAAATCCAAAATGAAACAATCAAATTTCAGCCATAAATATTTTCAATATATAATTTTAGTATTTCCATACGATTTGAAATTCATCTCTACAATCCGATTTTGCTGCTGCTCGTTAAACTTAACATGAAACTTACAATATTGTAGCTAATCAAAAATATAATTATACGTATATAATAGTTGTAAAAACACGACGAATGCGTGTAAACTACTGGAAAATAATATTTCTAGTTTATTTCTTCAGTGCATTTAACGTGTCGTTGCCTCATTGTTCTCAATGCCTGTATGCCTCCTCCTACGCGCCGTTGTCTAGATCTTCTCCACCATCATATCATATCAGATTTATATCGTTTTTTTTTTAAATTTATGTTTAAACTGCAGTAATTTAACTATTGCTGTGTATCGCATACATTACTAGAGGTTTGTAAAAATTCTTTTTGTATATTTTGTTTAAAAACAATCATCAATCATCGGTCACAACAAATTTTTTTCATCTATTTACATTCATTATCGTTAAATATTTCATCGGAAAAATCGATCCTTAAATAGTTTCACTTTGCATTAGTGTTTTTTTCTTCAATTATCTTCTGTTGATGTTGCACTGCGTAAATAATTATTGATTTTGTAATTGATTTGTTTTTTGCTTAAAAATAATATTCATTTAATTATGGACCATTTCGAAGGTAAATTAAAATTGAATGCGGGAAGAAAATAAGAAAATAAAATAGTATTAAGCTTAAATAACTGTGGCAAATAGAAGTGCTGAAGATAATGAGCATGGTCAATGTTTTGGATAAATGTCTTCGATACTGACGAATGCACTTTGCCCTAATGATGAGTTAGCCATTAGTCTAAGAAGTTCGTATGCGTGTGCTATGCATATTTCTAAAGGTGGCCGCCATGGATAATTCATTGATTCTGAAATGGAAGAGAGAAAACATTGAGCAATTAAGAAAAGTATACTTTGTAAAAGAAAATAAATACTGTTCTACATACAGTAGTGTAGTGGATCCTAAAAATTATTCAGTAATTTTCAAAAACACAGAAGAAGTTTGTGGGGAGTTTTTACACTAGCGTCATCAATAGTAACATGCACCTTTTCTACACTCATCAATTATTCACATTGCCAGGAAATTACGAGGTGTGTAAATAAAGTTTCGAGACTGATTTTTTTCAATTTTTTATTCAAATATAATTACAGTGCAATATTGTCTCCTTCAAAATAGTTCCCTTGGGAAGCCACACTGCGCTGGAGACGGTCCTTTCAATCATCATAGCATTGCTGGAACTCGCATACTGGAAAAGCCTTCAGCTGGTCGGTTACAGCTGTTTGGATGTTTTCAAGTGTCCCAAAATGAGTTCCCTTGAGGTGATTTTTCAATCTCGGGAAGAGAAAAAAGCCACAAGGACTCAAGTGTGATGAATAAGGAGGCTGAGGAGCCACAGATGTGTTTTTACTGGCCAAAAACTCGTTTATTGAGATTGATGTGTTACATGGCGCATTGTCGTGATGCAACACCCAGTTGTTTTTGCTGCTTGGTCGCACACGGAAGACTCTTTTTCGAAGTCTTTCAAGGACCTCTTGGTAGAAGTGTTGACTAACCGCTTGGCCTTGAGGCACAAACTCTTTGTGGACGATTCCGTGACTATCAAAAAAAAAATTCAACATGCATTTGATCTTCGACTTGCTGATTCGTGATTCATGCTCTGCTGTTTGGTTTCTGGATCGTACACCAGTAATGACATGTTTCAGGAAACGGAGATAATTTTCAATCGACTCCAAAAAGTCAAGACTCCTTCCCTTTCTGAGATCCTTTTGGTCTTGGGAAAGGTTTTTCGGAACCCTTTTTACACAAATTTTTCTCATCTCTAATTCATTTTTCAAAATCTGTTGAACGGAGATGTGATTCAAATTCAACTGTTCCGCGATCATTCTGACTGTGAACCATCGATCGGAACGCACAAGATCCCAGACTCTGTTGACATTTTCATCGGATTTTGCACTTGAAGGCCTTCCGCTTCATGGTTCATCTTCAATTGACTCTCTTCCTTCTGAAAATTCCTTAAACCACCGAAAAACCTGAGCCCTTGACAAAACACTTTCTCCATAGGCCTGCCGAAGTTCTTCAAATGTTTCTTTTGCATTGTGTCCAAGTTTGAAGCAAAACTTGCAAACCGTTGCTCAAAATTGATGCAACTCATTTTTAAAACGCACAAGAAAAAACAGTTTCACGAAAACTAACGCTATGGATAAACAAATGACTGTAGCGAGTTCAAACTCATACTGGAGACGTGTCACATGTGCACCTGACTGACTGACTGATCGAAAGCGACGGTGCCAGTCTCATTACTTTATTTATACATCTCGTATATAGTTTTGCGATTATTTGGTTGATCATTATCGGGTTGAAACTCATATTTTCCCATACATTTCCAAACCACCTCGGTAACGTAATTTGGACAAAACTCTGAATCAAAACACGATAGTAATCGATGTTCTCTTATGCAATAGATGTCGCTAGTTATTGTTTTCGAGTTCACCACACTATTTTCCTAGGAAATGCAATGCTCCTAACATGAGTTTATCCACTGAAAAAAAAATCGAATCCAAACAAGCGTCAATGCAAGAACTGTTTCAAATAAGGGAATAATGGCATTCCTGAGGTTGTTCCTATTCGTAAGAGCTTTTATAAATAATTCAGCATCCATTTTTTGAGACTGCAACTATTGAACAAAATCGCCTCAACGCAATGTAAGAGATCCGAAGCATTTCGAAATGCGTTAATCATGATACGTATTTTCAGGGCAATGTAAATGGGCTGTAAGACATCTTTCAGATGCTACAATTTTTTATAGAATGCTACAAAGACTTCAGTTTTCGAATTGGTTGTCGTAGGTCCGATTTACTTTATAAAGAATCTTCGACCGAAATGAACGCAGAAGTATTGTTTTGCAACCACCCTTGTTCTTTTTACCTTTATGAGCGAGGGTGGAGTCCTGCTGGTGCTGAATGCTGCTATGGTGATTTAAGAAAAGATTACCATTGAAAGGTTTTATTACACCCTCCAAAACCTTGTTTTTTAGACCTGTTTAACCCCGTTTTTTGCAAAAAATGATTAGATGTCACGCTACAACATGACACTTCCACCAAACTATCACAGATGCGGAGTACACTGGAAATTTTGGTTCGAGCATCTTCATAACTTCTTGAGTAAATTTTGTCACTCAGTTTCTTGAATTATTTTATTTTAAAATGAAGAATTTTTCATCAACAAAAAACACGTATTTATGAGCAAAACTCGGGTGTCATCTCAATAATACTTATATTTTTCGTGTCGCCATTTTATGAGCTTCGAAGCTGAACATGACGTACAGAGGATCGATAGATCCTCATGAAAAGATCGTCGTGTAAAACTCCTGACATCGATCGTTTTGAAAGATTCAATTCGTTGGCCATTATTTTATGTTTCTTCAGTAGACTTCTCAGAATTTGCTATCATTTCACTTTAATCCTCTTTTGCATACAAACCCATAAATGGCTTTCAACGTTGACGGTTAAATTTTTGTGTGAGTCAATGAAAATAATAAACCCCTCCTTCGTAACTGAGTTATTTGTTGTTCATTTTTAATTCATGTCACTACATAACGTAATTTCGTTGAGTACGTCTACGACGTATTATCAGTGAGTGAAAACTTGAAATATTGATTGAAATTCTAACTCGAAATTAAATATGAATAAACTATTTTACAATTGGAATGCATTGTTATTGCCGCGTCTAGTTCCATGTATGTTTTAATATTCTAAGACATTATGACACAATATATTTGGCTTTTAATGCGTACGAAGTCATGTATTGCTTCCATTTTATATAAAATTTACCCATCTGAAATTTGAGTCTTGGATTCAAACATCTTAGTTGGATCCATAATATTTTTTTTAAATTTTTTCAGCCTGTTTTGCCTTACGATTCACATCTCATGCAATAGAAGGTAGATCACAGCTGACTTGCAACCACTGCCAAAATATTATAATATGCAGCAAATCGACACTTTTTGCACCGTACATAAAGATATAAAGGTAGGTATTAACTATTACCTTTATTTTCATACGAAGGAGCCTCCATATCAACCCTTTTGTCATGGCCTCAAAGGTGAAGAAGGACTTCAACGTCAATATGAAACACCGTAACATTTGGAGATTAGGCTTGGAGGCGGAATTTTTTCTGTTGATGACCGGCTCTTTATTTCTGTGGCTTGGTGCAAGAACTACATGGCAAAAGACTAGTTCTGAGTCTAGTCTAGATAAAAATCTAAATAAAAGTCATTTTTTTCTTTTGTAAAGTGCCTGTACTCTACTAAAAATTAGTCTTTATTTCCCCCCTCAAAATGTTCCTGCACGGCTGCCTTTATTTTATCATCATTCTCAAAACTTGGTCCCCGCAAAACTTTGTCCAATTTTTAAAAAATAAAGTAATAACTTTAAGCCAGTTCCGAGGTGTAGAGTAAGCGCCTAGGTTCTCGGAAGCCAGTTTTTCTGAAGGCTTGTGAGCTGGCGCATTTTATTGCAAAAACAGGATTCCCTCTCTAATTTTGCCTCTTATTTCTTCCAAAATGACTTCTTGACCTTTTTAAAAAGTAAATCACAGTACTCAGCATTCATTGTAGTTTTTTCGGAAGGTAATCAATCAGCAATGCTCCTTTGTAATCCCAGAAAATCGTGACAATGAGCCAGGAATTCGACTTGTACGCCTTGAACTGCTTCGGTGGCTTTCCCCATGTTCTATCTACTTCATCGACTCTTGTTTTGATTTTGGATTATACTGTTCAAATCCATGTCTCATCAACAGTGACGATGACGATCTAACGTGCAATGACTTCATTCATATGCGAATATGATTCGGTAGAGAAAAAATCCCATCAAAGTTACTCAAATTAATCAAGCCAATTTTTTGCCTGTTGAGCACAAATTATGTTCAATTCTTTGTCTTTAGATGAAATGGCTTCAATTTCAAATTTATCTTTTCCTTCCATTTGATGCAAAAGAACTTTATTACTGAGCTGAAATTAATACCTGAAATGTCCTATAAACACATGTAGACTTAAACTGGCTCAGGTGAAAGTTGACGATATGAAACATCTCATGAAGTATGTAAACCCCAATAGTCAAGATTTGTATAGTTTAATTGTGGCAACCCTGTACATAAGCATCAGCACTACCTACCCTGCAATGTATCAGCTATGCACACGCCACGCACAAGCGACGTTTGGCTTGACCGTGGTATGATCGGAACAAGGACTTGCCTTCAATGAGGAGCCGTTAGCCGATACAGCTGGAGCATTGCGTGGAACTTGAACCTCGAGGAGATGGAAATAATAAACGGGGAAGTTGATCATTAGCCGGCATTGAGAGTGGTTGGTTTTGAACGTCAAAGCGCTTGCGACTATTAAAGAAATTATAATTTACATATAATCCATAGCGTTGAACCTCGCGAAAGCCATTGCATTGGTTGGCCACTTATTGCCTTGCCGAGCAAAATTTTAAGGCTACGAATTTCCAAAGTCGGATACGATTCTCAAGGAAAATCAGAATTCGAAAAGCGTTCGCGAGTTTTCTGAGTATATAGTTCCAAAAGTCGATGGTGAATTTGTTTAAATTGATTAATTTTTGGTCGAAATTTAGTAATCGGGCAAGCAGATGGTTGAATTTCGGGAAACGAGCTTCGGAGCCCTTCGCCAGAGAACGATTACGCGCCAAACTAAGCTAGCCTGCCAGAATCCATCGCAACCCCTAGCTAGATAGAGGCCGAACCTGAATTATTCTGACAGACAAATGGTGCGTTGCATCAGACTGAACGTCTATGCGGTAGATGAGACAAACGTCTTGTTGACTTGAATTTTCGTCGCGATTTCATTCGCCGCAGATATATTTCATTGCAAATTTCATGTATTTCTTACCAAAAAGAACAGCAATAAATAAAAAATTATTTTAACTTACCTAATATGGCCGAATTCAGGGCTGAACAAACGGGTTCACGTTTTGACGGACATAACTGATACCCCAGTGGACTTGACCATGGATTTGAGTATGCTATTAAGCTAAATGCATCCTGTAATTTAATAAATACATATTAAAAACATTCACATTGTGCAATGTATGTTGCAAAGTACTTAATTACTTACCTCTAGCATTTTTTTATCGCTATCATTCATCCTATTTTCTTTTTCTAATTGTTGACCCATTTGAAATAGTTCTCGACCAAATTCTAAGATTCTTTCAAATCCAGCACCAGTTTTTCTAGTTGGAACTACATCGACATCTAGAAGTGAATTCAGAATTAATGTACTTGTCAATGATTTGGAAATCATATTGACATACCCATATCTTCATCTGTATCTAATGAATTAACATATATATTATCTCCGCCATCTTTAAACCCATTTCCTGTAATACATCAACGATTTCTTATTTAAAATAATGATATTTGATTTTGTGACAACTATAATTAAATCAATTGGGATCATATATATTCACCGTATAGCGATATTTTAAATCAAAGGTATTTGAAAATTCTTGTCAATAAATACCGTGCATAAAGTATTGTTTTCAAATGTAAAATAGTTACGATGGCAAAGATTTGCATAACATAATATTTACTACACTTCATAGTTTTGTTAATTCAAATACAAAAAAAAATAGAGTTTTCTTTCGTGTTTAGTCTTTCCAGGATGTGTTAGCCTATAGTTGAGGTCTGCTAAAGTTTGAGTCACCGGGCACAGTAAGACAAGCCACCGCTCACGACTAGAGACAAGGATGGGTGAGCTCAACCATTAATATCGTTGGTTGGCAAGGCAGGAGGGACTGCAGCAGGAGGGACTGGTCTTCCGAGTGAACGTTTAGATCCCGGTTTGTTTTCCAATTTGTTACGGGTGCAGTAGAACTCCTTACAGTGTCTTCTGGGAAAGACTCGCGCGTTTTTATTGTGTCAAACCAGTCGTATATATAAGAGTAGAATATAATGTGAGGATCTTTCAGTTGGATATTTGTTTTCGCAAGTCTCGAAATAAACGTTCGAGATATCGGGCGTGTTTATGTTTTTTGAGTAATCACACTTTTGGGTGGCCGAGTTTCAAGTAATGAAACTTGAAAGCTTGTTTGCTTGGCCCACGATCGAACAGAGGCAGCCACCATTGCAGGTAATCATATGAAATGTCGAACCAATACGCGGAGCGACACAAGGTGCATTGCCTCGTTCCACGGACTTCACGTCCGAATTGTCGTTTTTGGTTTCAGCGGAGACGCGGCGTGGCTTAAACATACAATTTCATTACAATGCGGTCTTGTAGTATTTGTTTTTTTTAAAGATTATTTATGTATATTTTCGTCAGCAACGCTCATAGCTGAGCGACCTGGATGGGAATTGTTTACGATTGACTATCTTTTTCGTTGAAACTTGGTAGAGCGTTTCACTGTCGAATATAAAAGCTTCATTAACAGCATTTATTCCCACAAAAATATCGTAAGGGGTTTTATTACTTTTTGTGGTGATCTTAATTACTTATCAATCCTCAAGAGTTCTTATACGGATTTGTCCGATATGGCGATGTTTTTGAATCTATTATTTAGAACGTAATGAACCTAAAAAGTTTTAACTTTTGCACTTTATATTGATAAGAAAATGTTCTACTAGTGTTATTGGAAAACCTCCCTGTAAAAATGATCTACCTGCGACATTGAATGAGAGGACTTTGTAGTGTAAATAGGATTATTCCGACCAAGTCTAATTGGAGATAATTTTTTGGGTAGATTTTCAAATTATTCAATGTTCTTTGAAGATACGAAGTTGACAGTCAGTGTAAAAAAGTACCATCCAAGTTAATTTATAGCTTATTTCTCATTGGGTGGCAAAATGTAGATAAATTTATTTTAGATGGAGCTTCTCAATTAGACCGTGGAATTTTGTGTCTATATTTGTACATCTGCTTGATCGCTGATTTTGAACCTTAGTGCAATGTAAATTGTGAACTATGAGGGGCGGCTGATAAGTCCGCGGCCCAAGATACTTAGCGATGACATTATCTCACTTCTGTTACTCCTTGGTAGTATAAATATAAGCTTCTTTCGATTGTGAGATCATTAGAAAATTATCTGTTGAAGGACAAACGTCATCATGTCAGCCGAATCGACTAATTTTAGTAATATGAACACCGCGCCGTGATAAAGTACTTCGAAAGGGAAGGAAAACCGCCGAAAGAAATTTTTGAAGGCATGCCATCAGTTCTTCGGAAATCTGCGCCTTCGTATACCATCGTCAAAAATGGGCTCACTTATTTCAACGAGGACGCGGAAACTGTGAAGATGATCTCCGCCCGGGGCGTCCTGTGACGGAAGAAAATGTTCGAAACGTCGAAAAATTAGTACTGGCCGACCGAAGTATAAAATTATGGCAGATAGACAAAGAGTTGCAGTTTAGCAAAGAACGGGTTAGAGAAACTATGCACGAGCAAAACCAAAAATATTGCCGTTCGAAAAGCAGCGACGACTCGAGACTGGTAAAGATTTTTTGAAGCTAGCCAAGGACAATTTAGACAAAATTTGCGACCGAATCATGACTGTAGATAAAACCTGGATTCGCCAATACGATCCGGAATCCAAACAAGAGGCCACGCATGCCGCCGAAGAAATTCAAGGTTCAAAACAATCATCAAAACTTTTGGCGACAGTTTCCTGGGACAGCGAAGGTGTTTTGCTGCTTGATTACCTGCCAAAGGGGACTACTATGAATGGTCAATATTACGCAAAGATATTAGCTCAGATACGACAGGTAGTCGTACAAAAGCGACATGGGAAATTAGCGTACGGAGTATTGTTTTTGCAAGACAATGCGCCTGTCCACACAGTTCGAGTTTCGAGGTAGCCCCTGGAGCAAACGGGCTTCTCGGAAATCGATCACCCACTCTACAGTCCACACCTGACTTCCAGCGACTATTTCCTTTTTTTTTTCAAGTTAAAAAAGGAGTTGCAAGGTCGTAATACGAATTCTAACGAACACTTCTCGTAATGTGGTAATAACACAAGTGAATCATATCACTTAGCAGTGAGGCACGACTCGGTTTCCCGCGTTGTCGCATACCGCAGCGCAGCTAGTATGCGCCGAAATTTTATCAATTGTGTACGCTAGTTGGTTTCTGTTCTTCTAAATTTTCGTATGTGCATTCTGAACCCTTTATAAAAAAAACTGAAAACCTGACAATATTATGGGTCACAAAAAGAGTGGAGTGTCAAGAACTGTGCTCACCATAAAAACCAAGCAAAAGATTATAGCCAAAGTAGAGACTGGACAGATGATGGCTGATGTTGCGAGACAGTATGGCTTGAACAGGTCTAAAGTATGCACAATCTTAGCTAAGAAAGATATCATCAAGATGACTCAAGCAGCTAAAGGAGTAACGGAAATCACATTTGCAAAGCAAAGAAGTGCCATCCATAAAAATGGAGAGGTTGCCTTTAGTTTGGATAAATGAACGGGATATGAAAAGAGATGTAACTAGTATGGCTATCATTCAAGAGAAGGCTAGAGAAAAAAAGAGAAATTGGAAGAAATAAACTCCAGGTTCGTCATCCGAGGAGTTAGAATTCAAGGCTACCACTGGCTGGTTCGCAAAGTTTAAAAAGAGGTTTGGAATTAACCATGTACATATAAATGCATGGTGAGTCTGCTAGTGCGGATAAAGAAGAATCCGAGAAGCACTGTTTCAAACTTCAAGAATTCATTGGAAAAGGGCATCGTTCACAACAAATATTTAATTGTGATGAAACTGGTTTGTTTTGGAAGCGCATCCCGAACCGTACCTACATCGCGAAAAATGAGAAAAGTGTTCCTGAGCATAAACTCATGAAAGACCGATTGACGTTACTTTTGGAAGCTAATGCTAGTGGTGATATGAAGCTTAAACCACTTCTCGTTTACCACTCTGAGAATCCTTTGTTTTTACGGGTCTTTTATACCTGCGTACGGAGTTTCTGACGATCAACTTTAGTATATCACCTACCTGTGTATATGTGGAATAGTGTATATAAATTTTTATCGTGAATATATATAAAATCCTAGAACAAATTTAGCAGTACACTTTTGATGCTCTGAGTGTCAACATCAAACAGGAAAAAAAATAAAAATGGATCGAAAAGGGTCGAGAAGCTCTACAAGATATTCAGCGCAAAAAGAAAGAAAAAGGAGGTTTCGAAGGAATCAGTATACTGCTGAAACCGATACCGAGTTGGCGAGCAAATCAATTGAAAAATTAAAAGACAAGAGTGACTGATGTACCGAGTGACGAAGGATTCAGTTACAGCATTCTGTGTTTCTCACTAGTGTTTACCGCTTTACAATTAATTTTAAAGTGCAAGCTGTGCGATAGTTAAATTTTTTTGAAAAAATCACCGCGAGGACTAGGATTCAAGTTGTGTGTAAAGTGTTCGTGCCAAGAATTTGACATCAATTCTTCTCCTATGGTCAAAAATGCTTACGAAGTCAATAGACGTTTTTAATGGAAAAAAGACGCTAGAAATTGCGTCGTGGACAGTTGCGTGTATGTTTAATGAAGGATTTTCACCCATTCTTAAAATAATGGAGATTTTTGGTACGCAAATTGGCCGAAACGCCTACTCGTATGCTGAGGAGTACGATGAACGATTAACCCGTGCAGAGCGATCCACGTCCGAGGCATCTAAAAAGGCAAGAGCTTCCATCAGATCACAAAAACTGGCAGAAAATGATGCATATGAAGCCACCGAAGAGTTATTGTATGGTCCAGGCATAGCAGATTAGTGTAAATATAAATTTTCCACGAAAATTCTGCTCTTGAAACTTTAAACTCATTTTTCTCGAGACATCATTTTCTAAAACGGTCATGGTCCTAAAACAAAAACTATTCAACCGATTGCTTTGAAATTTATATATGTTCTTCTACTCATTAATAGTTATCGTCCAAAATTGCTCATTTTCGAAAATATTTTCTTATTTTTTTTAAACGATTTTTAACATAAAGACAAGATTTTCGTAACTTTTTTCTACAGTCCGCCATTTTTTCATTTTTTTTAATGAAATTGATTAATTTTGGTAGGGACGATAGCGACAGACCTACTGAACAACATTCGATTTTTTTTTCAGACAACATGAACAGCCGCTATTACCATGACCAGTGAACTGCTTTCTTTTTTGGTGTCTAATTTAATTTAAAAAAAATATAAAAAATGTAAAATAAGAAGAAAAACAATTTTTTTATACAGTTTAAGATACAAATGAAAACATATAAAATAATTAAAATGATTGAATTTAATTGTCCTATAAAATAAAATTCCCTAAAAAGAGGTAAAATTTATGCGTTCACATGAAAATACCCGCTTAAGTGGAGATAATGATCTATAACAACGAATTCATTCGTTATGCAACCGAAATCGTGATCAGTTTTGCCTATTCTATTATAATAAATAAATGCAAGAGGGGAAGACTGAATCTTTCTGACGAAAACAATTAAAATATTAAACTTCAACTAGTTTTTAGAGAAGCATTTTAAACTTTTTCAACGATAGTGATTTAAATGTCGGCAAATAATTCAATAATTTAAAGACTTACCATTAGCTATATGACCGTTTTCCATTTCAACATCATTCATATAATCGTTATGTGTATTCATTTCGAGATCGTGGCTTTTATTTGAATCACTAGTTACTGGTGAAAAACTGAAATACAAATTAACAATCATTTTTGCTTAACAACTGTAGCCAAACAACAAATAATTACTTCGTAGAATTTTTCATGTCTTGATTATCTTGTACGCCGTCACCTATCACATTATTTGTCGATGAGCCATTTTGATATGACTTCGTTGATTGAATAACAGACGTTTGAACGGGACTAGATTTTGAGTTGGGACACTGCAAGTGTTGGAAAATTTATACGATTTGCATTTACGTATGTGAGAAGGCAATTAATCACCTCAATATCTGAGCCATTTACCATTTCAACAAATTGCCGACACTTCAGCATGAACAATAGATTTTGATTATTTTCCAGCAAACCTGGATACGTGTTTAGAGTCTGTTCGATTGCTTGTCCCATTCGACCGGACATAACTAATTTTAAAATTTCTGAAAGTAAAAATAGAATGTTTTTTGAGAAATTTTCATCGCAGGATGAAAGCGAGCTGTTTGAAAGAATAACAATTAAAGTTTCATTTGTATTTAGATTATCAAAACAACTTCAAAATAAACGAATAAGAAATGAGCACCAGAACTAAATAAGTAATTTCAAAGAATTAACTTAATTTATCCAAGCTATTAACAAAGTTCAGAACTTTATGGGAAATATTGCGTTTGGTGATCGATTATAAAAGACTAAGATTCATAACTTTAATATATCTATCTTTGAGTTGTCGCAACGTGAAATCCTTCCATTTTAAATTAATTTCGTAGTCAATGCTATTTTCAACTTAACAAAATGATTTTTCTTACTTTGACGAGTTTTTATTGAAGACAATTCTTCATTTATATCCTGACCAGTTGTTTTGGCGAAACATTCTGCCGTATTGCTGTATCCGTTATGAACTAAATATGATGAAACCATTCTAAAATAAATCAGCCGTCAATTTTTCGTGTTACGATTGAGTAGCACAACCACTTATTACTTATTTATCAGAGCAATCGATTCTCCCTGATTGTGTGGAAGTGGAAAATTATGAATATTAGCTACTGCCTCAGCACGCATTTGTTTTATCATATCTTCGATTTGATCGAACTGAAACGGTTCTTGGCCAAAATTTGCGTCAACCTCTTCACCGGGTGTTTGCAGGCCAACTGTCGGATATAATTTTGACTGGAAAAAAAACACAGTAGTATTTGCATATACTTTCAGTGATGCACGTAGTCTAGACACTTACAGGAAGATCACGAAAAGCAATACCCAAGTCAAGTCCATTTTTTGTATAAAAACAAGTGTTATTTATCATATTTACACCACATCCAATAACGTCGCCTGTGGTGAAAGTCGGACCGTACGACTGTCCGTTGCCAGATGAACAAAATGAGTTTCCATCGTCACCATGATATCCATACGATTGTTTGTCCCATCCTGAAAACATTTTTTTTTCGGGATTAAGTCCCATGCGAAGGCCGTCATATTGAGGAAGTACCTGGCAGGCGATTCATTTTGAAATTTTGCGATGTGAGACCAATGCCCATGTATCCATTTTTTCCTTTCGAAATTATTTTCACTTCAAAATAATAAAGACCACATGCTGCTGGGATTGGGTGATCAGTGCGTACAGATGCTGCGTCTGTATGAGATTTTCCAGCTCCTGTAATATAAATTAAATAATCCTTATTTTGAGCATTAGCGATATGATATTTTAAACAAATAACAACATTAATTTTTTGTTCATATGTATAGAATTAAATACGCTATTTTGATAATGAGAAGTGGCGCTTTCAAATAGAATTTGTAAAAATGGAGGGGGGTATAAACATGCTAACTTTCATCGTGAACCTCATGAGGATTCTAAATATCTGTCTATTGAAGTTTTGACCACAATAGGGACGCAAGACCCACTTTTATTCGACTATTGTTTGGATGCATCGTGTAAAGACGGCGCTCGACTAATGAGTCGTCGGCAAACCCAGCAATAAACTTTTCCTAACAGCTATTAGAGTGGATGGTAAGTCCGTGCAAAGCTGGATGAAACACTTTGAATGGAAGTGTGGGGGCAGGTGCGGGGTAATTAGAAAGTCAATTTATAACAATAACCAAGTCTTTATTAACTATTTATATGATTACTATATTACTATTATTCTTCGGAGTGGTTCGGAGCGGCCTCTGCGGCGATCGCGACGCGTTCAAAGAGTGTTTTCTTACTGACTGTCGTTTGTAGTGTCCTCGCCTAGCGTCTTAGCAGCCACATCTGTGTCATTACTTTGGCGGTCTAATCTGTTTCCCATAATTTTTGTATCACAGAAAATATAAACAATACAATGTAAAAAGGGGCACAAGTCGTAAGGCAACTAAGCCGCCTATTTGTGTCAAAGAAAATATAAACAAGACAATGTAAAAAAGGGACACAAGTTGGAAGGCGTTCGAGCTGTGGCCACCACATAAGTTTCCCATCGGTTTTCGTTGTTTTATGGAACACAAAAATGGTCGTACTTATTTTTGATCTCCATTTACTTATGCAGCTTTGAGATAAGCTAGGATTCCACTATGTGCAAAATAATATAAGGTTAGACTTTTGGCTATTTCTTATTTCAAATGTACTGCCTGCTTTGAGTTTTCATAATTGTTCGGCAGATGTTATAACAATAATAATAAACGATGGCACAGCAGCCCAAATTGGATCAGGGCCTTGAAGTAATGTTAGAGTTATCTCATTTTCTCCACCGACGGAACATTAGAAGGCAAAGTGATCACGTACGTCCGTGATTATTACCCTGATTTGGCGCAGCTATTCATTTGCAGCTGAGTTAACTCCGACACCAAATTCTATGAAAACTCTTGTCGCTAAGCAGCCTCGAATCTGGTACTAATGCATAGGAAGCAGTCCACTAAACCACCAAAACGCTTATGCGATACTATTTTAAATACTTCGCCCACTACTCGCTTCACTCGTCAATCCCCATCCCTTCATGAATTGCTTGTCAACCCTCGTACGGCATTCGAACCCGTGATTCGAATGCCGTGGCTGACGAGTCTAAAATTTAGCGTACGTCACCAAACTTGTTTTTTTTCAACGTTGGGAGGTGGAAATCTACAAAAGATACCGATCAGCTCCTGCTTCTCGGCATGCCGGATTTCTACCGACTAAAACCACCTCCGTTTCCTTCAATCACTCTCTACATCAAAATTTAGTAATTCTCCGTATTTAAAATTTTAGGACATAGTACTTCCCAGACGATAAGAATCGGTATAAGGGATAGTACCAAATCTGTAAATTTTAGTGTCCTTTTATTTAGATTAATAGTTCAGACTATATGTTTATGAATTATTTCCTGTTGATTACATGTTTGGTTTTAAGTTTAGTGGAGCTGATTGTACTTGTAAGTTACTGTGAAAGTTGGTCCTGAAGGAGATATTTTTTTAGTGTCGTTTTAAAGGAAGTTGGGTTCGATATGTTTTTAATTTTGTCCGGTAGTGTATTGTAAAAGTTAGCTGCTTTGTTGAAGGGGTCTTCTTTTAGCCGATGTAAGTGTTTTTCCCCTCAATTCTATCTAATTTCACAGCCGTATACTCATTACGGTGTAAATTCTTATGTATGAATTTAGCTCTTTCCATGAAAATTATGCCTTGCAAATTCAATTCTTGGGCTGTTGTGAAAACTTCGCTCGTTTGAGTTATCATAGGGAGATTGTAAATGGTTTAATACGCCTTGGTTACTAGTCTGGAGTTGATCATGAGGTTACCTTTAGAAGTTTGGCTCCAATTCAAGATGCCGTAGGAAATTTTGGAAAAGAGATGCGCATACATAATTTGGATATTGTTTTTCTTTGGAAAGAAGTAGAAGCGACGTAGAAGACCAATGAAGACAGCCAGTTTTTTCCTTAGATCATTTATGTGTGGAGTCCATGTTAGTTTCTCGTCTATTAGAAGTCCTAGATATTTTATTTGTTCTACTCTCTGGAGGGTTGGTGTCATTGATTTTTACGTGTGGTTGTATGTCAGTCTTGTTCTTTTGTTTGAAAATAATATATTTTGTCTTCCCCGCGTTTATTGCCAATCTACTTTGTAGAAGCCAATACCAATACTTGTCCAGGTCAGTATTTACTTTTTGTTCAATTTCGAGACTAGTTTCACCTGAGTATACGAGCACAGCGTCATCTGCGTACATAACCACTTTCGCAACAAGGTCTGCTTTTTTTATGGAGTTGATATAAAGTAAAAATAGCGTTGGTCCTAGGATCGAGCCCTGCGGAACACCTATGCTAAATTCAGCAGTTTTACTTTTGACACCTCCAATTAGTGTATTTTGAAATCTATCCGTCAAGTAACTGCGTATAAATTTATTTGCTTTTCCAACGATTCCATATTCACCGAGCCTGTTGATTAAAGTTTCATGTGTAACTGTGTCGAAGGCTTTCTTTAAGTCCACGAAAACTGCTGCAACGTAGTGGCCCTTATCCAAGTATTCATTTACAAATCTAATTACATCAGGAATGGCATCTGTTGTACCCTTGCCCATCTGGAATCCGTACTGGTTTCTATCCAAGATTTCGTTTTGCAATAAGAATTCTTTGATTCGAGAATCTACAATTTTTTCGAGGATTTTACTTAAGAAATTCAAAAGTGAGATTGGTCTGTAATTGTTTGGGTCAGTTTCATCACCAAGTATTCCGGGAATCTGCCCTGCCTAATACATTCATTTATTAATTTCGCGAGAATATCAGCAATATTTTGTTTGATTAATTTGAGGTCATCAACGGAGATACCATCAGGACTTGATGCAGTATGGTTTCGTAAAGAATTAATAGTTTCAATTATTTTTTTTTTATTGGTGGTTCTTAAATGAAAAGAAGAGATTGGGGATGTGTTTCGAAATGATGATGTCCGTATCGTAGGCAATTTCGTTACTATTTCATGACCTATTTTAGAGAAATGGTGATTAAGGCAGTTGGCGATTTCTTTCGGTTCACTGATCATCTTGTTCGAGAAAGATAGTTTTTCAATATTGTGTGTCTTATTTTTTTCGCCTTTCCTTAGAACACCGTCAACAAGATTCCAAAACTGGCTAAGATTTTTTGAGCTTTGTTCAAGCTTTATGGTGTAATAGAGTTGCTTCGCTTCTTTTATTATTTTGTTACATTCGTTTTTTACTATTTTATATTGTTTTTGTTTTGTAGGACTGAAAGGATCCTTAATTAGCAGTTTATATGCTTTATGTTTTTTCTTTGAGGCAATAATAACTTTTTCATTAATCCACGTTACATTCCTTGTTTTGAAGGATTTAGTAAACGTGGCAGAATCTTTAACTTCCTGTATTATCCCAGCCAATTCCTGTAAACTTTCTGGGGTTTTCTTTTTAAGTAGCTGGTTAGTTGTCTCAATGAATTTATCTTTTCTGAGGTATATATTTCAAACTTGGTTTTACTTTGGCCATTGTATGTGTTTTAATTGTTAAACGTATAAGTCTATGGTCTAACCGTGGCCAGTCTTCAAAAGTATAGTTGGTGCTGCGTTTAATCGTCTGGCTATTTGTAGTTATTTGGTCTAAGATTGTACCTGTGATTCGTCGGTGTTTTTGTATTTAATACTTCAGAATTATTGGCTGTAAGAGTATCCATGTATGTTCGGTATTGTGTATCATCGTCTAGTAGATTAATGTTGGTATCTGCTACTGTTATAAGTGATTTGTGCGTAGAGTATAAGTCATCTATATGTTCAATGAATGTAGAAAAAGTCTCCGAAGATTTGTAAAAGGTTCCTATATTTAGAGTTTGTTTGTCTGTTTGTATCTCGATTATTATTGTCGAAAAATTTATGTTTTTATATTTTACTTTATAGCGGTTCCACCGCCTCTGTTATCATTTCTGCAGCAGAAAACAGATTTGTATCCATTAATTTGGTAGTAATCAATCTCTGAATCGTATAGCCATATTTCGCAGAATAGCATGACATAAACTTCCTTGTGATCATTCACGTAAATTTCAATATCTTCTATTTTTTGACGTAAGCTTCGAAGATTTGCATATAGTATGTTAAGTGTACTATTCTACCATAAAGAGTGACATTTTACGAGTTCACAGTAAAAATTTTATCAAAAATATCAAAATTCAAAAAAATTATGAATTTTTTGATAAAAAGTGTCAATTTTCGTATTTTTAACTTATTAATATTTTTTCAGTATCGTAACTGGGATTTTGGATCTCAAAATCATGTAATCTGTTAGAGGAGACCCTAAGGTAAATCTAAAAAAATTCTAGTGGAAATGTTGATAAATAAAAATGTGTCTTCCGTTACATATTGGGACAAACGACCATGGAATTGTTTATGACCTAAAACGCAAAAAGAGGTCTTTGAATTTTGTAGAGATACGAATCAACATTGTACGTAGACGAAACTATTCTAGTTGAGCCAATCGAAAAGCATGGTTATTAAAGACTAAGAAAATATCGAAGTGCCAGAAATCGGTGTGAAATGTGCATAACTAACAAAACGTTTCATTTATGGAAACACGTACTACTTAGCTTTTTTTTGATATACCATTATACATTTAGAATAATACAGCTATTATTACCGAAGACCATTAAGACACTTAGCCATCCAATCTATAATTTGATCATTATTCTGACATATCAGTCTCATGGCAAGGCCATCAGTCACGCGGCATAATGTTTGGACACGGAACCGTCAAATTCCTAGACAAAGCGTTCCACTACAAAACAACACTTTCCCAAACTCACAAAGTAATCTATCACTTTACGTAATGAATTGAGTATTAATTCTAAAACTGATCAAAATAATACTAGCCACGCGACTGAGATTTTGGCTGTTATATCAAAAGCAACAACCTCTATCACCTTTCTCACACCAGTCCATGATTTGCCTTATGTTTCGTTATTGGCTTGTTGATAACGTGACAACAAGACGAATAGTAACTTATAAAAAGACGCCCTGGGTCAAGCAGCTTTAAAATTGTGAAATTTGCAATTTCATCTCAAAAATGAGACTGATGTGAAATTTTCAGGACGCCGAAAAAACCTAAGATTTTTTAAAGAAATGCCTTTGTTTAAAGGATTATAAAAGAACTCATCTTAACGGTCTTTTCTTATGCAGAACCGAAAAATCTTCCAAATTTCGGATATATGATTGAGAAACACCGCAGAACTAATATTTTCACACTTGAAGATATTTTTTTAAATAAAAATAAAACATGTAATTGATTTGAATTTTCTTTAGAGATTCAGTTGGATTTATTATTCTTTAAATCTATAATAATGAAGATGAGAAATTCTCAATTCTTACTTATAAAAATAGCAGGAGCATCAAGTTACTCAGTTTCCGTAATGAAGTATTCTAAATTTTGATAAATAACTAATCACACAATTTCAATATCAGCGGAGCCTACAAGGCAAAGGATGTCAAAAACTCCTCAAACTATTTTGTGTCATGAATATGTATGTGGAGATCATTCTTTAGTAAGTTGATAGGATAATGATAACTATGTGAAAAGTGCGGGGCAAAACCATAATCACATCTAGATTTTGTAATCAAACAAGTGCGTGAACAGGATCTTTTTTAAACAAATTATTCAATAAAAACAAACTTTTTTCCTTAAAGTCGATGATTTCTTTATTTTTTCCAAATACGTATTTCGGCAGCTATTTGCTTCCATCTTCAGTGGACCTGTGGTCTTACGAAGATTTGTATACCTTTGAGCAGTGTACAGAGGAACTCAGCTTCATAACATGAAGAGTATGCAGACTTAATTTTGCTTTCAGCGAAATTGACGACAATGAAATATAATAAGTGAATGCCCCGTGACAAAGCATGAGGAAGAACAGCTCTCTCTACACTTATCGATAAGACCGGGACGATTTTTTTCGGCCGTAAGTTAGGCCGTTTCCGTTCTTACTTGACAGACTGTATATTTTTACCGACATTTCCTCAAATAAAATTATTTAATTGCAGAAAGGTAGGTAATAGAAACAATAAACCAGTCAATTTTTGACGCGACACAACTATAAAAAACAACTTGAATACTCCTTGTCCTGAGCGTGCGATAAAGGAGAGTGTGTCATGGTTCTGTTAAGAATTAGGAAAATATACCAAGACTAGCCTTTTGAAATACACATCGAATTCACTCAAATCTTTGGATATACGCATGTACAGTGCGTTAACATCTCCTATTGTTTATTGCTACTTACTTCCCCATTGTCTGTATTTTTGTTCAACATGTGCAAATTTATGGCTAGTTCCGATTGATTATCACTATTTTATTGTTATCTAGCCATATTGGCACCGAGACAAGGAGAAGATTCAGTCTTAATTTTTCTCAGGACAGATAACTCAACCGTTTTCAAGCCTGGGTTTTTCTTGGTTTTGTTAAAAAATTAATATTAACATATTTCTAGAATCATCGCGACCGAGACTATTCTACCATAAATTGAATTTTATTTTTTAACAACCCTTTCCCCTGCCAAATAATTTCAATGAAACGTGCGTATGCTAACTACTTAATTTTAGCTCAAATTTTTGCGTAAAGTTCCGACGACAATCGATGTATTTATAAAAGTATGCATGCTGGTTTGTTTGTTATGAAACGCGTCTTTAAAATAATGATAATAATAGCCAAAAAATCAAAGATATCCAAATTAAGAAAAAAGAAATACGTATTTCATTATAGAATGTAAATTAACTTGAATGACTGTATATGCATGTTATTTCATCTCAGGTGGCACATTCAACAATTTCCACGTTGTGAAAAAATCGCGATAAAGTACAAAGTGTATATGAAAATAGCTCTAAATCATTAAAATTAAAAAAGGTTAGGTCTTGTAACCAATCTAGAGTGGACGACGCTTTATTTGAATGGTTTAAAATTCAAAGAAGTCGCAATATTCCCATCAGCGGTCCTATTTTACAAGCAGACGATTTTGCAAGACAACTTGGATTAAAAAATTTTAAATGCACAGTGCGGATCCAAAGGTTTAGAAAAAGGCGCAACATTATTTTTGGCAAAATAAGTGGAGAAGCGGCAGATGTACCGGAAGGGATGTGTAACGATTGGATAATAACAGTATGGCCAAATTTAAGAAAAGGATATAAAGACAAAGAAATATTCAACACAGATGAAACCGGTTTGTTTTTTAGAATGATGCCTGATAAAACAATGAAGTTTAAAGGAGAAAAGTGTGTTCGAGGTAAACTTTCTAAAGAAAGAGTGACTGTTCTTGTATCAGCAAATATGACTGGCTCGGAAAAATTGAAACTAGTGGTTATTGGCAAAGCCAAACGGCCTCGATGTATTAAAAATGTTAAATCACTACCTGTCGAATATGAAAATAACCCAAGAGCCTGGATGACATCAGCTTTATTTGAAAAAATTATTTTGCGATGGAACAATAAGCTGATTCGACAAAAAAAGAAAATTTTATTGCTCTTAGACAACTATCCCGCTCACACGAATATTTAAAACTTAAAAGCAATAAAATTAGTCTTTCTTCCTCCAAATACTACGGCAGTTCTCTAACCATTGGATCAGGGCGTAGTCAAGTCAGTATCACTGAAAACACATTTTAGAAAACTTCAAATTATGAAACTTTTAAAAGACATCGACAAAAATGGTGTGCCTAAAAAAATGCATATCCTTGAAGCCATTTTTCTGATTTCAAAAGCTTGGGATCGTGTTTCTTAACGCACAATAACCAATTGTTTAGCACATGCAGGATTTTATTTAAACGTAACAGAAAACACTTTTGATCAAAATGATACACTACCCCTAGCGGAATGGCGACGACTACAAAATGATCATAATGAAGTTGAGTATAATCTACCTTTGACTCAATGGGTCTGCACTTTGGCTGTAGATGACTTGGCATCACAATAATGTTGGGAACATTTTCCAAACATTGATGAAGAACTTAAATGGCGGAGGACATGATGGTAGAGGAAATTTTAACTATCTCAAATCCACATTTGGAGCCAACCTCTTAAGATGCCTTTTCAGCGATTCAAAGGGTATAACATTTTTTCACATTTAATGAGGATTTAAAAGTTGCTAAAACAGATTCCGCTTTACTACATTTGGAGAAAGTAATTGAAAAACACTTTTTAGGAAACAGAAAATCACAAAAACAAACAAAGAAGATAATTTTTTTCCTTAAAATTAAATTAAATCTGGCTAAGTTAAGTTGTTGTGTTCATTCTTTAGTATGTATCATTTCTGTTGTACTCAATTACCTTTCTCTTTTCTATCATAAATAAAAAGTATATTTGAGTATTGTTATTGTGTTTGGATATAGCGAGCTACGGTTATAACGACGGAATTTCACCGGTCCCTTCAACGTCGTTATAAGAAATATATACTATACATTATATTTGCGATTTTGTTGCATGTGTTGTGTTTATTTAGACTTCTACATGTCAATTGCGTGTTTTTGAAAAATGTCTAATATTTCATTTTTCACAAAATGTTTGTCAGCGAAATGGAACAAAAACTTTAAACACGTTTTATGCAAAACAACGTTTTTTAACATAGCAGACAGATAATCTCCGGATCTACCGAACCGATTTTTAACAACTTTGATGTGTTTTATTTGTTAGATTGTTACATCCACCAGAATATTAGCAAAAACTTGGGGAAAATATTTTGGCGTTAAGAAAATTATGAAAAAACGGTCGATTTTTGACATTTTTTTGCCAAGTCCGCCATTTTTTTGAACTGATTTTTTTTAACGGCGGTGGCTTACAGTATAAGAGATCTTGCTATTTGAAGTACCGTTTAATTTTTTTGTTTCAGATCTACCAATCGTTAATTTAGCGCCCTCCATAAAAGAGAATAATAAATAATAAATAAAAAAAATATTTTTTTTTGGTATTATTCAAAAATGAAATAATATTATAAAAAAGATTCATGCCAATATATAATGAAGTTTCTGAGGAACATATACTTGAAAAATGGTATTTTTTCGCTTTCTTAAGTGGACTGGTACCTTAACCCGCGAATGGTGACGATGTCTGTGAGACCGGTTTCGTAGAAAAATATGTGTATGAAAATAACATAATTTTTTAGTGTTGCAGGGGAATTTTATTATTATTCATAAACGTGATGTGATGTAATAATTTTTTTTGTTTTATTATACTTTAACCTTGTATTTTTTAAGTTCAATTTGCTACATTTACAGAAATTGTGTTATTTTGGATTGATCTCCACTCGAAAATTTCGGTCTCTGAGACCGACGTCACCAACTATGTAAGATAATTTTGCGTCACCACTGGCGGGTTAAATCGGTTCGGCCAATCCGGAGAATAAGTGTCCGCAGTTGGAAAAACGTCATTTCGAAAAAAAACGCGTTTTAAGTTTCGATTCGATGAAAAACGAAAAATACGTTCGCGCTCAAACTGCCGCAACTTTTTTATTTTTGGGAATATCTTAATATAATTTTGAGACGTGATTTCTGAAGGTATAATAAATTGAAAAATGATGAAATTGATTTTCCAAAATTATACCCGGTACTACCCCCTTAAGGAAACTTTAAAGTTGGTCCATTCCAATAGTACCAAGCTCAATCAGCTCCACGGAGAAGAATGCTCCTAAGTGCTAATGTCTCCAAACAGCTAGAGCCGGAACTTTGCATAGAAGGTGTTCTACTGTCTCTGTCTCCTCTTCGATTCGATTCACCTTGCGTATTCACCGAAAGTAACATGACTCGTCAAAATTAATTAGCAATTAGAGTTGAATCAGTTCAAAATTTTCAAATGATGCTGCATATATTTTGGGTATATTCAAGAAAAACACATTTTAGTCTCGCCGTGAAGGCACAAAAATATGGCTGTTCCTATTTGAGTCTAAACGGATCGAATAATTCTAAGATAATATCTAGGCTAATTTAAACCATAGTCTGTTAACTGCTTACGCCGTCAAAAATCAAAGACTGAAATTCTTTATTCAGCTACCAGATTTAAATTAGACTATTTCAAATTCCCACTGGCAACAATACGCTCAAAACATAGTTAAAATGCCAAGTACGATTTGCTATTTCACTTCTCCACACACCTAATGTTCGTCACTACTGGCCACACAATTTGTATAATTATCAGTCTGTTTTCAAACAGCATTTGCCTATTTCCTTCACTAGAGCGATTAAATTTTGCATTTCTCGATAATCTGCATACTTTATTATTTTGACTCTTGATGAACTTATAGAGTATGTGCATTGATCTTTATAATCTCTGTTGTGTATATTCTAAACCATTTGTTTTAATTCATTCGTTCCCGAGTTCCGGTCTTGCTGGCATTTTACTTTTCAAGCTGGCTTACGAATGCCGCGTAATCCACATTGAACTAATTTATTTCAAGACCACTGATAATTCAAGAGCTTAAGATTTTTTACGAGTAAGCAAAATACAATTCTTGCGACGATAAGCAAAGCAAAATTCTTCTGAAAAACATTATGTAGTAACATTTTCGCAACAATGACTTAATATTAAGGTATAAGTAATTAGTAAAATTAAGGAAGTGATTTAGTAATCGTCAACTGAATCATTCACATACACCTGAACAAAAAAGTATACAAACCCCTTACAAGTAAAGATTGCGTATCTTCGTTTATTTGATAGGTTTCTTGGGTTGTTTGTATCTTTAGAAATGTATGCTCCCAGCGGCAAATTTTTTTTTGTCTAAAATGCAGTCCGATTTAAAGAAATAGGGAAAATATGTTTTATGATGGCTAATAAATTATACATACGATATCAATAATTCGAATTTAAGTAAGATTAGGATGTGGTTGTTTGGTTGGTGATAGTGGCAGCCCTCTTTTTTCAAAAAATGGTTCACTTAGGCAACGACAGGCTCATTGTGATCCCATAAGGTTGGGACGGCACTAGAAGCTAGCTGCGCGATGATAACCATTTGGATTCTCTTATGAAGCTGGCTATGAAGCAAATATTTGAATTAGCTACTTCCGTGAGGTTATATAGGCAGGAAGAGCCTAAGCATGCGTCTTCTGGACAGTGTTGGGCATTCGCACAGAAAACCTTGAACAGTTTCTTCTACTTCCGATCTGCAGCTTCGGTAGAAATCGTTGAAGGGAATCGTTCTGCATTTCTGCCAATCAAACAGTGCTCCGCCAGCATGGATATGATGAAACTTAATGTTTTATTCCTATTGAGAAGGAGCTGCTTGCTGCGTTTGGTGCACAGTACGTGACAATTTTGCCTGGTTGTTCTACGGGTTTCTTCTAGTAGCCAAGCCCTATTTATAGACTCCATGTGATGATGCTTGAATCCTAGCTTTATGGAAGCTAGAGAATGGCCGACTGTGGGTGTTGTTGAATAAACCTGAACCTTAGTGCCAACACTTGCTAGGGCATCTGCTTCGCAATTTTCAGGTATGACCCTATGCTCCGGTACCAGTATAGGATCACTTCACAGTGAGACAACATCTTGTTCCGCTGTGTACAACATTCGAATACAATTTTGGAAAATGTGTACACTTTGGATGTTGATTGGATAGCAGCTTCATAGTCAGAGTTATTGTTAAGATTTCTAACAGAAATTTTCTGGTTTCTTAACAAGTTTACTGTCTTGAATATTGCAATTACTTCTGCCTGAAAGACGCGGCAGTTTCTTGATAGTTTATACCATGTTCGTACAAAATACGTCTTTATAATTAATATTTTGTAACTCCCCCCTTAACTTTGCATACTGCTTTTAAACGGTCGGGCATACTTTCAATGCATTTCTGAATCATGGATTCAATATCCTTGTCATTTCTCCAGATATCTTCGATTCTCTTTTTCAATATTTCAACTGTTGGATTTGAAAAGCTATAAACTTTCGTTTTTAGCATAGACCAACAGTTCTCTATTGGGTTTAAGTCCGGTGAGTTCCCACACCAGGTACTTTATGTGATGCTCTGCGATGAAATAAAGCTGTTGCAATAATTTTTCGGTCCGGTCTTGGGGTAGTTTTTCTTTTTCTTCGGCAGTTTCGGTGACAACTCGTACGTGGAGGTATATTTTCTTTAATATTTTGAAATATTTTGGACACCGCGGCACAAGAAACCTTCGCTATTTGGGCTATTTCTCGTTGTTTTAGTCCACCTTTCGTAAGTAAGGACGAAATCACTTCCTTTTTTCACTGCTTATATCCTTTTTGCGACTCATTATACAAAAAACTATGTTCAAACGAAAGACCAACACAAACGCTCCTTGTCACTTGATTTTTTTCTTGTTTTTTTTTTTTAAATTAAATTATTTAAGACAACACACTAAATACAAATCAACGCGTTCAACTAATGCAAACAGTGCAACAGCCGAATACCAACTGTTCAACTTAGTCCATAAAACCACTGTATGCATCACACATAAGGAACGGTATTTTTACCTACCTTCCTACACTCGAGTAATAGGTTTTATGATACGCATTACATAGCCAGGTACATGAATAGTATTCTAGTATACAAAGATTTGTTTTCGAAACTAAAGAAATTGAGAAAAATGTTCGGTATTGTAAACATTACAATTTTTTGCGAAAGTTTCTAATTCAATGGCCACCTACTGTAAAGCGTTAATGTGGAGTACAATTTTTTAAATTAGGTCAAAAACAAGCAAAATTGATGTTGGGGTACGAAAACTTAAAGCTAAATTAAGCGAAGAAGCTAAATCTTTGAAAACTATAGATGAAACAATAGGTATTAGTAAGTCCTCAATGCATACTGACGGGGCACTGTCTAATTGGCAGACACGCAGAACGACGTTCCCTTCAACGATTTCTGCCGGAATTGCAGATCGGAAGAAGAGGAAGACACAATCCAACATTTTCTGTGTGAATTCCCGGCACTTTCCAGGAAACGCATGAAAACCTTAGGCTCCCCCTTCCTGGACAGCCTCACGGAAGTAGCTGATTTAAATATCGGCTGCATAGCCGGCTTCATACGAGAATCGAAATGGTTCTCGTCACCCTACAGGTTTTAGTGTCGCACCCTTTCTCTATGTGGTATCACAACAGGCCTATCTTGGCCTAAGTGAGTCATCTTTTGATAAAGAGGACTGCCACTACAACCAACCAAGTCCTCAATGCATACTGTTATAAAGAATTTTAAGACAACAGGGAAATACTAAAATAAATCAAGAAATGTTCGACTACATACGCTTTCACTGCGTGATAAACGGCGTATTGTAAACGCGGTCAAAAAATCCTAAGAGTGACGGTACAATATTTGATGAAAAAATTTCGTTGTTCATTGGAAATAATAGTACAACTTGAAACTATTTGATATTTAGTGCGAAAAGAGGGATACAATAGCAGAGTTTCGAAAAGAACAGCGTTGATTACAGATGCAAATTGCAAAAAGAGATTGCAATTCGTAAGAACTCACGCAGATAAAGGGAAAGAGCTCTGGCAGAACATCCTTTGGTCAGACCAAAGCAAGTTTAACATTTTTGGATACGATGGCAAGCAGCGAGTTTGGCTTAGAAAACAAGGCGACGAATCCTCAGAACGTAAAGCATAGTGGTGGTTCAATTATGGTTTGGGGCTGTATGACAGCTTCTGGCACTGTTAAATGGCATTCGTCGAAACAACCATGGATCGTTTTGTCTTCCTCAAGATACTGCAAGACAATGTGAAGCAGTTTGCTGAAATATTCGGTCTTCAAGGTGATTGGTACCTCCAGCACAACAACGATCTGAATCATACTGCAGCAACTAATCGCGAGTGGCTTCTGTATAAAGTACTTCGTAAGTTGGGATTTTTTTTCAGAGCCCAGATTTAAACCATATAAAACATTTATGTGGATGAGCTGGACAGACGAGTGAGAAAACACAATATAACGAGCAGATCCATTCTTAAGGAGAAATTGTCGATGATCGAGTGGAGCAAAATATCAACTGAAATCATCAATCGATTAGTAAAATCGAAGACGAGAAGAATGCAAGAATGGTATCAAATTAAAAGGAAGTCCTAGGAAATATTAAATACTATTTTTAACTTCTCAGTATATGGGAAGTTCTTGTAATCGCCTCGAAAATCGAAATTGAAATTTTCAACATATCTTTACGTTTTGAGGTCTTACGAGTATATTTTAAGTGTTTTTAGAAAGAAGTATATATATATGTGTGTGTGTGTGTATGCATGTATGTATGTACGTACGTTCGCGGACAGTTTTTCTACGAGCATAACTCACGTAAACAAAGTCGTATCAACTTCGTTAAGGTGTCAATCGAAGCGTCTTTGCAATCTTAAGAGCTGATTAGTTTTTGGGATACTTCGGTCGGGGGGGGTTTGCTGTTTTCAACCCTTGAAGGTCAAACCTGAGTTTTTTTCAAAAACATCAAATTTTTAATTTTATTTTCAAGTCGCAGTAATCAATATTTATAAAATTTATATACTTCAAACACTTGTTGTAAAAAAATCGCCAAAAGTTTTTTTCATGACTACAAACAATATTAAATTAAAAATAAAAAATCATTAAAAGTCATCATGTCCTTCATGTCATTTATGTCAATCATTATATCTCGAGAACCAAATATAATCTTTGCATCATTAAGAAGTCAATCAACGCGTATTAACATTTTAATGATGTTTTTGAATATAAAAAAAAAATCTTTGTAGCCATTTTTTAAATTTAATAAAAAAATATTGAAAATTAGAGTTTTTTTCAAAAAAAAATTAATTAATAATTAATAAAATTAACATCGTAATAATAAATGTTTATAAAATTTATAAACTTTTATCAATTTCTGTAGAGACTAGCAAAATATTTTCTCTTGATTTCAAAACAAATTGAATTTAAAATTAAAAAAAACATTCAAAGTCACCATGTAATAAGGGTTCATACGAATTTTTATACCTTAAATCCCTTATTCTAAAGACATTGTTGTAAAGTCAATCAAAGTTTATTATTATTTGCATAATTTGCGGAGATTTTTAATAGTCTTCACAGAACCGTGTTTTAACTTTAATAAAAAACTGCTTAAATTTTGAAAACCAATACAAATCAAATCAAATTTGCAATTGTGATAATCAACGTTTTGAATGGTAAAATGTTTTGTAGTCAACACTTTTTGAAATCATATGCTTTGAAAAGCTTTCATCAAATAGAAAATTGTAGTTTTTAGTAGTTTTGTTCTTTAGTATTCGTAAAATTTCAGTTACTTCCTTCGTCATTTGTAATACATATATTTTACTTACTTTTACGATTAATATTAAGTCATTCCAATAACTTTTATGAGAAGTATATTTTTATTATTAAAATTAGTATTATTTCCATTATTATTATGGTGTTTAATATTTTTAATATTTCTGTAAATATTACTGGGAAGTTGTCCGTGTGGACCTCAAGGGTCGCACCTCGCGGCTTGTTAAATACGTTATTAAATTAAATTAAGTAGGTAGTATGTATTAGTGATGTAATGAATATCAATTTTTAAGCATTCGCGAATGCGAATGCGGATACGAATATCTGCTGCCGATATTCGCGAATGCGAATGCGAATACTAATGCAAATTCAACATTCCTCTACTGAAGTTCGATTATTGATTCAATGTTAAAATTGAACAGGTTGAAGGTCATAGATGTTATTATTTTAAAATGTTACTTGTTTCTGTGTATTATTTTCAGTTTAAAATACGAGATGATTATTTTTTGTTTAAAATCCAAGAGTTTTTATGTCATACATTTTTCGTTGTTCTCTGAGAAGTTTAATTGAGAATATTTTTTTTGATACTTAATATTTTTTGTTTTATATAAGAAGAATATTGTTTCAAGTTCAAAATAAAAAAAGATTTAAGTGTGTGAAGAATGGTGAAAGTTTAAGAAAAGAATTATTTTTGTTTGCTTCTGTTTTTGGAATGTCTAATTTGGAACTGATTATTTATAATACAAAACCAATGCCAAATTTCAAGGCAAAGACTGATTACAATTAATATAATTGCAAGACTGCGTTAAGTTAAAACGATAACGGCTTTGTAATAAAAAAACAAAACAAAATCGTATTGTTTAATTTACCTAAAGTCATATACTTTTTTTCGAATGTTCATATTCGCAACATATTCGCATAAATTTAGCGAATGCGAATACGAATATTTAAAAATATGCGTATACTCGCGAATGCAAATATTCGTTACATCACTAGTATGTATACTTTTTTACCTTCGAAATTTCATGTTTTTATTTTTTCCTTATCTGAATACATAACTCTTTCAAATGATTTGTGTTAATCCCTTATAAATTCCAACAAATATAACAAATCCAACCCTGGCTTTCTGTAAGCCTGGACACCTTGTGTTTTCAAGGGGTAAGTATACAGGATTGTTCAACTGATATGGGCAGCTCTGACAAAAAAAAATTAATATGCTTTTACAAACGGAGTTATAATCATCTTCTGCAGAATGATTCTTTATCGGTACAACTGTTCTACCAAACTGATTTGGTATACACACGTATTATGGGAGTAATATACAAATGGCCAAACCCCATTTTCACCAAAAACGAGATTTTACTGTTACTTATTGGAAAAGCATAAAAACTACGTAATGTAGTTAGCTGTCGATTAATATCTAACACAAACGCATCAAAAACTTTAACTAGAAATTGACTTATCTCAATGGTATTTAAGGGGTCTTTCTACCTAGAAATTTTAAAATTATAGGAGCAAAACCATAGCAGCCCTTCAGGCTGTGTCCCTTGCCTGTGGGATTGTATAGGTTACCACGAGATCTATCATCCTCGACAAGGTGAGGCTACCTTGTGGGAGCAACGTGGTGGTTGTGGTAAGATACGCTAGATAATCCGCGCTTGGTCAACCAGTGCCACCATCACCGGTGGTGCTTTAAGAACTGAATGGCAGAGTGCGAAATCGGTAGTTCTTAGCGACTGCATAAAGTTAGCTGCACGATAGAATTTTGATGTTTTTGGAAGTATTTTGATGTGTACCTTGTAAATAATAAAAATTGCCATTAAATGAAGTTTATATGTAAAATGTACAAGTTTTTTTTTCATACAGCGTAAGTTTTAAGGCTAGATTCTTTCCAGTTTCGTAGTTCCAGAACCTCATAACTTAATGTATGAACTGCATAAAATAAGCTGTGACCCACTGTATATGAATGAATCTTGATTGTGAGATTCCTTCTTGATACATTTTTGCTTACTCAATAAATCATTAATAGTTTTCTTATTCTAAAAACAAGTTGCCTTCTTGGCCCAAAAATCATGGCCCACTTAAAACTAATGAAACGAAGCTACTAGAGTTTACTGTTTGGGTTGGAATATTCGCGAAACAAATCAAGGCTAGACGTTTAGTCGCCAAGCGCACACAATGAAACATGATATGCATCGTGTGTCTCCTATCTTAATTAGAGCGTACTTTATTGTATCATTAATGGTATAATAAATGATCATGAAAATACCCGTTGAACCGTCGTTGGAAACAAGTTAATATGTTGATTTTTCTGTGCACTCCAAAGTGTATGATGTGTTAGAGGTCAAACTCCCGTAAGTCTGGACGACAGAAGGGTTCGATACTTCGTCCCTAGAGCTAAACGGAACAAAAATCTTGTTGACTTGAATTTCGTCGCGATTTCGTTCGCTAAGTCAAGACTTTTTTCATTACATGGGACTGTTACTAATTTTTTGTACTTTTTTTACTAACCAAAAAAAGCCTTTACTCTATTTATTCAATATTTGATAGATTGATACAAATGCTAATACGCTTCACTTCACTTCAACAAAGTTGATACGATTTTTATCGACAATTATGGTAGCAGAAAATAGACCACGAACGTACGCACGTACGAACCGACACACGCACTTCTTTTCAAGAACACTTCAAATATACTTTATAACCCATAATAGCCTATTTATAATGCAACAAAACTACATACTTTTGACTCCATTCGTGATTTTGATCATTATTGGGTTTGAAACTACAGACTTTTCCATACATTGCCAAATTACCTCCGGAACGTAATTTGCAGAAAATCACTGTTGAAAACAAAGTTGTAATCGATGTTGCAATATGCAATAAATGTCGCTAGTTGAATTCACCACCCTATCTGATGCAATATGTCAAGGAAATGCAGTGCTACTAACAAGAGTTTTGCAACTGCAGGAAATATAAACAGAATTCAAACAGAAATGAATGCAAAGAACTGCTTCAAATGTGTCCAAGATGAACGATAGCATTAGCATAGCATGGGATTATCTACATTCATGAGCTTCTATAAATATTTAAGCATCCATATTTTGCGACTGGAACTGTTGCAACATGTGTATCAGGCAAACGAAATTATCTCACAAAAAGAAGGCACGATCTCGTACTCTCAGATCGGGATGAGATTAGGAGATTAAATCCCTAAAATATTAAACCGCAACAACCCTGACCCTCCATCTCAACGTTTGTTAAAAATTAGTAAGTATTAACTACCGAAAGAAGCAGGTCAGTTTAGACAGCACCACGCATAGCCCGCGATCACATGGTTTTTATTTTTTTTGGAACAAACCTAAGTTATTAGTTTTATGGTAAATCAACAATTTGCAACTAATAATAAATTTTTTCCAGAAATTGGCTAGCTGTTTATTTACATTTGTGAAAACTCATTTTGAACAATTGAGTAATGAAAAGCAGTTGTAATCGAAGAAAAATCGTAACTGATGGTAGGATTATTCCTTGTTCTTAGAAGCAATCCTGCGTCTTCTTCGTGTCGGGATGCCAATTTGCCAAAAAAAACCATCGAGGGTTATAGCCTATTTATACAGTCCCGAAACTACAAAGTTTGGGCACCATTCGTGGTTTCGACCGTAGTCAAGTTCAAAAATATGAAATTTACATACATTTCCAATGGAACGTAATTTGGACAAAATCAAGCTGGTAATCGATGTTAACATATGTATGCAACAGATGTCGCCAGTTGATATTTTCGATTTCATCACTATGCACATATGTACATCAAGAGACACAAATAGAATTCAAACAAGCGCGAATGAAAAGAACTGCTTCAAACATATTTTGATCGACTTTACTTTTGGTTTTCAAGAATAACATTTCCGAGATTGTCTTCATTCATATGAGCTTTTATAAATATAGACAGTGGTGGACACCTAAATAGAACACTTGCAGTTCTATCAATAAAAGGGCGTTTTTCTCAGTTTTTGATGAAACAACTGATTTTGTACGTATGTATTATTTGTTGAAACTATCAAAGCTTATTTAAAATGTGAAATGATGACTGTATTTGTTTGTAAGTAAAAAAAAATATAAACACACTAATTAACATATGCGTGGCCACATAAATAGTACATGAATTTGCATTGCAGTAAAGTTTTAAAAAAAAACATTTTTAAGCAACCGTATGAATTAATATTTTGTTGGAAATCTTTTGTTCTTAAGCACAGCTGAACATCGCCTTGGTAGACTCTCCACTAAAGTTTGACAGCGTTCGTTAGGAATAGATCTCCAGGCGATCTGAATTTGGTCCCACAATTCAGCGGCATTTTCAGGTTTCACCCTGTTGATGTGAGTTTCGACATCATTCCACAGGTTCTCGATCGGTTTAGATCAGGAGACTAGGCGGACCATTGTAAAACGGTGACATTTTGATCACTAAGGAAACGCTTCACAAGACGAGAAGTGTGCTTAGGATCATTGTCGTGCATAAAACGCGATATCAGTGGCATATTTTCTTCTGCAAAGGGGATCCATGTGGTCCTCAAGATTTCGTTTGTAGACGTGTTGATCCATTATCATGCTATCTTGATTATTGGTCCCACCCCATGCCAGGAAAAAGCAGCCCACACCATCACATTTTCGCCACCATGTTTAACAGTTTTCTGTTTGTATTTGGGATTGTGTTGTTGGTTAGGTGGACGCCAAACATACCTTTTCCCATCTGATCCGAACCTGCAAAACTTGGATTCATCACTACACAGCACATTTTTCCAGAAGCTTATCGGTTTGTTTAGATGTTCCTTTGCAAACGATTTCCTCATTTTTAAGTTCTTGTTTGTCACTAGTGTTTTATTTTGAGCGATGTAGCCTCTCAGATGTTTTTCTTGCAGACGCCTTCTAATTGTTCTCTCTGACACAGAAATATTGTTTTCTTGCAGAATACTGCTTTTTATTACTTTGGAGCTTCAAAAGGGGTCGGCGACACTTGCTCTGTATATAACATTGTCCTCTTTTTTCGTTGTTTTTCTCGCCACTTCCATAGAGGTCATTATGACGTAAAGCATTGTAAACTACCATCCACGAACACTGCAGGTGCTTGGATATTTCCGTAATTGTTGAACCTCTGTCTTTCATGTTGCAGATGATCTCACGCTTTTTTTGTACCAATGTGGCCCTCTTCTCATCTTCAAAAATATTTCTTTATATTTAACTTTCTTAAAAATTAATGTTAACTGTACTTACTTTCAAATAAATTTGTTATTAGTCAAGAAAATTTACTTCGACTCACTAAAAATAAGCGTGTACTATTTAGGTGACCAGATAAAAACACTTCCTTTTACACTGAAAAACGCAATGCAATGGGAAGATGCATTGCGTATTTTATGAAGATGCTCAAAACTAGTTCTAACATATGTGAGCATGCGATAAGAAATGTAAACATTCGATTCCTGGCTGCATATTTACAGGAAATTTAAATTGAACAGCGTGCGAGGATAGTGTTCTATTTACGTAGCCACCACTGTATATTTTGCGACCGGAACTGATGTTCATGTGTATCTGACAAACAAAATCATCTCGACGCAATGTAAACGGTCCGAGGCATTTCGAAATGAATCAATTAAAATACATATTTTGGGAGCAACGTTAAATTTTCTGAAGTACAATTTCAAAAAAAAGCTTCGTTCGTTCCGATGACACCGCCAACGAGATATTCTCCACCGCCTCCGCTGCTACTCCCCACGAATGCTCTTATCGCGAGATAAACAAATATCCTGGGTTCTGGGTTGAATGACTGCAGAGGTCACTGCCATTTTCGGAGATGGAAAAACAACCGTTGCGAACGTTGTCAGCTATCGGCCGAAACAGTTACATCGACGTGGGGTGTGCGCCATCAGGTCCAAGTGCAGCAGCGATTAGCAAAAGATTAGGGGAGGCTCGCGCCCCTCCTGGGAAATGGCTATCAATCCAGCCAACAGCTGTCGCGTGTACACCGAGCAAAACATCCAAACGCAACCCGCAATGAAACCAGTCCAGGTCCATCTTTGTTGTGATGAGCCACGAACAATAGGCGAGGCGCAGAACCATAACAAAAACATTGAGCGAAGCGAAACGCAACGCAACGCAATCGTGTGGAAGTGCGCACGCACAAGCCTGCAAAGGTCATTTGCAGGTTTCCCGTGCTCGAGCCATTTTGTCGTCGACGAAGACCTGCAATTTACCTTTCCGAGCCTTCGAAGATGAAGTGGTCGCACGGCGATTTTGCAATTCGAAGCCAGCACGAAACGCACGCCTGGCTAAGCCGCGGCCCCCATTTGGAATTTGGCAGTCAGCAGTAGAATGTAAACAAAGCTCCTACCATGCAAGGTTCTCGCTGGGCGTGTGTGCGTGCGCGGAGAGGTTGGTGCTTTCGTCAAGTATGGTCGAGTGTTGGAGCGTGAAAACTGGTTGCACGCACACTGCCGCATCGCTAACACAAGTTTGTTTGTGTTTTGTGGGGCCAAGAGTGAAAAATACGTCGGTTGCCAACACTCCTCTCTTTGCTGCCTTTTAAGAAATTCAATGAGACAAGTTAACAAGTCGCACAGTAGGTACACTGCAATTATCAAATATTTTGACAGTAAGTGATGTCTTTTTAGCAATATTAAACGCGATGAGAAATAGATGCGGTCACGGTTTACCGACGAATCCGAATGTAGAGGGAGTTTTTGGAGGTATAGAACTTCCAATAGATATCTCCCATTGTAGTTGCCGAATTTTCATTTCGACATTATGTTTAATTTACTTTGGCAAATTACCATGCAAAGACTTACACCCGAACAAAGTCTTTAAATTGTGGAAATTTATTTCCGGAATTCGTTCTGTGCGCCCAACCTATACTTCGTTCAATTTAAGGTGCTGATAATCTCCCATCTGAACAACTCAACACGATGGAAATATTTATGTCCACGTAAACTCTATTGGACAATGCTTATCCAACATGAGCTCGTACAGTGCGTACCAAAGCAGCTATCGCTCCTGTAGAGGGAAGTGTGAATTTACCGATTCGACGCAATTCTCAACAACTTAGTCTCTGTCCGTCCACTGGAAAAGTTTGAGGAAATATTTTGGACAAAAGCCCTATTAGACCCAACTAGTGCAACAATTGGGACCATCGTTTGCGTCGTATCAACTAAGAATGAGTTGGAAGTTGAACCGCATTATCACCGTCAATTCATTTTCAGCGATAAGGCTCATTTCTGGTTTAATGGGTTCGCAAATAAGCAAAATTGCCGTTTTCGATGTGAGAATAACCCTCAAGAGTCTTTGGAAGCCCCATTCCATCCCGAACAAGTCACTGTATGTCATTGTAAGGAGCGGTAATTAGTCCTTTCTTTTTTAAATCTGAAGACGGAACAAACGTGACCGTTCATGGCAACTGTTACCGACAAATGATTTTTTGATTCCCAACATCAATGCCAATCGTCTGATCGTTTGAGGGACAAATGCTTGCAACAGGATGACACAAGACGCTATACAGCGCGGCAAAATATTATTTTATTGGGCCGAGCCTTTGGTGAACGAATCATCTCGAGAAATGGAACTGCCCAGATCATGTGAGTTGACTCTATTGGACTACTTTTCAATTCAAGTCAGTTGGAGAAAGTGGTGCAAAATTAGACTGACCGGATGACCTACCTAAGATGCAGCCTTGGTGATCATATTGAAAAAAAAAGTATTTTTTAACACTAAATGCCATGAAATTGGAAAACTAATAAAGTCAAAAAATTGGCCACTTTATAAATTTATGTTGCATTTGTTTGGAAAGTTCTATGCCTCGAAAAATACCTTTTCCATACAGTTGAAGGTTAATTGAAACAAGAAGCGCATGACGATTTACTGTTAAGCACGGAAAAGTAGGCATCCACAGCTAAAATTTACCCTACTTTTGCTACGGTCATGCATAATGCTTGTGCATCAAACTACTCCGTAACGAAACTTGGCGGTATTAATTATAATCCCACCAATGAAACAAAAATTAACAGCCAATCAAATCAATTAATCTTATTTAAATATTTTCAGGCGTAAAAATTACAAACTTGGTGACGAGTAACATATAGATACCATGTTATGAAGTTTTTAGTATTGACGTCAGTCGTTTTGATTACGTTGTTATGACAAGCTTTATCTGCGTAACCAGAAAATTTCAAAATAACACAATAAGGAATATTAACATGGAAAATATTGTTTAATAGGAGGCTTTATGTAATATTTTGGAGGCGAAGATTGAATTTAAATGGTAGAGAAATTATCTAAAAAAATCATAAAATGTATGCGATATCATCCAGAAGTTTTACGCTTCTTTGATGATATCATGGTCTCTGTGTAAATCAGCAAGGACTTTTTTGATAATGTGCAGCTTTTCTAACATCCACAATCGTTAATATTGAAATAGCATGGATTAAAAAGTTTTTGTAAGATTGTTTATGTGATCTCAGGTTCCTATAAAAAAATTTCAATAATTGATAACTTAAAATGGATTAACTACGAAATTATCGAAGTTATTACAGAATTATATTTTGAAAATTGAATTTATGCAAAGATATTTTGGAAGCTTAAGCTAATTCAATGAAGTATTTTTAAGTTACTGATGCATCTTTTACCCTTGGCGATGGTAACAATTACGACTACACATCTACAATACATCTTTTGGTTAAAAATGGAGAAGGGCTAGGCAGCTGATCGACCAGATATGCCTCTAAGAACAGTTCGTCTTCAACCTCTGCCAGGGCGTGGAAGGAGGAAGTGTCAGTGTTTACTCGTTTTGTAAAGGAAACTGCCAATTCGAAATTGACGTCGAATTTTCCACTATAACATAATGTAAACTGTGATTTACTAGTTTTGTATTTAGTGTACAACCAAGTTTTGAAGGATTTTCACCAGTAGTATCAAATTGCATCGGTTACTTTTTTAATGTTAAAGGATCATCACTTGGCTATTGTTACTGAAGTATGTATTTTTTTGGCGAAGTGTAAACGACATAACTTTTTGTGGTCCGAATATATTAATTTTTGTGGGCAACAAAGCTCAAAACGCGGAAAGCTTTGCTTTTTTCCTTCATTTGAAGATAAATGCAGCAGAGAATCATCAAATGCTTGGCGAGGCGCATGGGAAGGAGGCTACATAAATTTTTAACTTGTGAGTACTTAAGGGGGGAAGTACCTTTAGAGGCCGAAAAAAGGTCTTTTTTGCAACTAATTTGTGGGGAAATGAAGACAGTTCTTAATAAATCAGTATAATATTTATTTAAGGCGATGTTCTAGGTTGAAAAAAAAACATATTCTACAAAGTGAAAGTTGAAAACTAACAAATTTTTCAAGGATCTTGAAAGCCATGTCGTCGTAAATTGCATAAGCGATGCTGGCTGCAATTTTCATCTGAAATCAACAAGCCAAACATTTTCTTACTCGAGGTTTTTTTTTAGTAGATAGACTAAAATATTTGCGAAATTCGAAAATTAACCCTTCAAAACAGGCTCAAAAAAAATTACGATTTTGACGAAAAAATTTCGTTGTACTTCCAGTCAAAAATAGTCCCAAAATAATTGGTTTTTTTAATCTTTTGTCTACATAGAACAGTTTTTTATGCTCTTTAAAATGAATGCTAGATGATGAAATTCGATTCACTAGTTTTTTTGTTATGACTTACGCAATTTTAAAAAACATGGTTTCGAGAAAAGGCCGTTTAAAGTTTGTGGTCAAGAGAAAAAAGGTACTTCCCCCCTTAAGTACTTACTTAACTAATTAAAAGTAATTATCTTCCCATTCGCCTCCAGATTATCATTTTCCCGGAGTTTGGACAATAGCTCTAGAGATTTTCATTTTGGAATCCAAAAGCAGGTCATTTTGCTATTTCCGGCTTTTTAGACAGTATTTCCTATTTACAAGATGTTCCGACTGATATTTACACATCCCATTCCTTACATTAAGTCACCACGCTCCAGTTTAGTTTCAAAATATACAATATCGGACGCACGGCGAACGAGTGTGTAATTATTTCCTTCAATCCGCAAAGGGGAAATGTAAGTAAAAATTTCAATTTTTAAAACTAATTTCTCCAATTTTAAGATGTCGATTATTTTTCTCATTTGCTAAGGGCTCGATACCTAACCAATGAGGAGAATATTCTATTCTTAGAAGATTTAGAAAGTGAAAATGAATTTTATTTGATGATCCTAACAATGTTGATTATGAACCTCAACACATTGCGCGGAATGATCACGAGACCGACTCAAAATTTGATATGAATCCCGCTGAAGATGACCAAAACGATGATGTGGAGACAGAATAAACCATTCTATTGAGTTGCTACATAGGAAAAGAAAGTGACATTTTCTGGACGAATAAAACTGTTGCCACAATTCCAGAAACTGAGTTCAATAACATCAAAAAAAATTTCTGGTTCATAAGGACCAGCTTGACTATCTAAAACACGGCGAGATTTTTTTTTACAAATAGTCAATACTAAGATGGTTGACAAAATTGTCAACTACACAAATAGTTTTATAAATGAGAAAAAAAGGATCACGTCAACAACTGAAGTACGACCAAGAGATTATAGGGAAACAACAAGGTGAAAAATCTTAGCACTATTTAGCGCTTTGAACTTGATACACGTTAAAAGGAGAAATCGAGATGGAATTTACAGTGTTACGTGCTAATTTTAGCGAGAATTGCATCGGTTTTCTTTCGATGCCTGACAGTTTGGCAGTAAAATCGATAAATTGGCCCCTATTCTGGATTTTCTCAGAAACCATATTTACAACTATCATAACTCGACGTCTTTGAGAATACTACAATTAATGAAATGTTGGTAGAGATCATTGCTTATTCATACAAAATATGGCCAAAAAACTTGCTAATGTAGGATGAAATTATATGGGATGTACGATGCAAGACCTTTTCATACTCATAATTTGGAAATTCAACCATGTGCGTTTGTTTTTTTTAAAAGAAAAACTTCCTTTTAATTTTGTATATCTTTATTTGGATTCGTAATCGATTTTCGACCGTAATCGTTCGGTCTTTCTCAGCGTTTACAGAGCAAGGGGATACTACGGAATATTACGCGTGGTCAAAGATGTCAGTCGACATCGCAGAGGTCTATTTACACAAAAAAAAACGGGCCAAAATTTAAAAAAGTAAAGTATGTTTGTCTTCACTCTCACCGACATTTGCTTTTTTCTTTTTGTCTTCCTTTACATGAGCAATCGGAACTCAATATTTTATCAGAATTTGTTTGTTCTTGGTTACTTCATTTGTTGCACAAATAACAGCAAGGTTTTCAATTTGGTTTTAGTAAAATAACTGCTTTGGATATGATATGTGCGTCGTGAAAAGATTAGTTGAACCTGACAACTACTTAATAGCATCCAGTTCGCTGAATACACGCTGAGCGTCGGTTTAACTTTTCTAGGAAAAATAAGACGGGAGTTTTATCCCTAGTTGTGAATGAAAATAGAAATTAGGTTCATGGAAGCTATTCGTTTGGCTGCCAGAATCATAAAACTTAGATTTCCCTTGTGGCCAAGAAAAAGAAAGTTGATGGATTGATTTTACAAAGTGTGCATGATAAGAACCACACAATTTACGAGGCCAGATTTTGGACTATAATTCTACATTCATCAGAATAGGAGAATTTACAGATTTCTCGAATAAAGTGAAAGTTATACCTATATTTAGAAACACACCTGAATATCTACCGTCCAATAACGCTTCGTAACACCCTTAGTAAAGTAATGGAATAAAATATTAGCTTCTCGAATTAAACACTACTTAGAACAGAACCAAATAATGGATGAGAATTGAATTTGGCATCCAGAAAGAGAAAGGATACACATAAAATGAATATGAGTAAATGTCTTTATGTCGCAGCTAATCTAAAAAAAAGCCTTTGATACGCTAACTAGCAATGAACTCATCACACGTTAGCTGCAAGATTTGAAGAGTTAGGAATTGTTGGTAAGAAGCAAAATCTTTTGAGTAGTTAATTGTCAGAACGCTCACAAACAACATGAATCGGCAACAATACCAGCAAATCATCGCGAATTAATAATGGGACCAAGCAAGGATCTACCCTAGGTCCTATTCTTTTCTTGTTATATGCAAACACTTTATCTACCGCAGGGGCACATGTGAATGTAGTGACGTATGCGAACGATACAGCTTTAATTTACCAGGAAATACTGAATTTGATATAGAACCAACAACAAACAGGGACTTGGACAATTATTCACAATGGTTTCTTCATAACAGTGTTACGTTCGCCACGCAGCGTGGTCGATCCACAAACCCATAAGCGCAAAATATGAGACTGTCCTGCCCTTGAAAACCCCAAACCACAGTGCGGGCGAACGCTTCCGATTGTAAATAGTATACGCGGGTCGCCACTTCACACAAGGCGTATTGGAAGAATTATGAACGGAACGTATTGAATTATATAAACATGAAATAGATTTGCTTAGGGTATTGATGTATGCATGTAAATATAGAGATATTGCATTATATACATATATATTGGACTAGACAGATAAGGAAGTAAGGTTGTTATAGAGAGGTTGCTCCTGATCATGCACGCGAAAGCTGCGTAGTTTAAACTATTATCAACAGCGAAATCAGTTCCATGGGATAGCTCTTTTGATTATATATCTTTGATACTGACGAATGCAAAAACATGCCGAACTCGCGTCCAAGCATTTGAATTTAACGCACCGATGAAACGAGTCAGGTTGGCAACGTCGTTGACACCCATCTACACAGCGGTCCTCTATTGATAGCGGCACAATGTGTCCGCCCAAGGACCGCCCACTCACAAGCAGCGGTCACATATCTACCCCTACCCCTTTCCGAGGTGTAACGCTGTGGCCAATCGCACAAAGGTTAAATCGTCAGCTGACGTGCGTCCACAAAACCGGTCCAAAGCTAGGAAAGCTTCGACGAGTTCAGCAAACTCGGCGGGCCGTTGACCGCCGATACAGCAAAAACGGGATCGTGGTATTCCTTAAATATCGCCGGGAGATGTCGGAGTCTTGGGATGTGGAGGAAGCAAAGCGGCGAACGGACGGTAAGGCGATGAACGGACAGCGAAACGGCGAGCAGCGAAAGGAGCCAGGAAGCAGCCCCCTGAATAAGTTAAGGAAAATCGTAAGTAGACGTAGGTATAGATATGAAAGTTAGCTAGGTTTAAAAAAAACAAATAGTGCATTTAATTAAATTTCGCGTATTTATTTATTTATTTATTTCATCTTACAGACTAGAAGTCCAATTACAAGACAAAAAAAAAGAAAATAAAACAGAAGAAAGTTAATTAAATAAAATGCGCTTTAACTGTAGCTTAAAAGTATAAAGTGAGTGAGGAAACGGACCAAGCTGCAAATTATTATGATTACGGGGGAGCCGCAACATAGGTGAATGGTAAAAAGTTTCTGTCCTCGCATATGGAACTGCAAATGTGTTAGCAGATCTGGCGGGTCGTTCTGAAATACGATAACTTAAGCAGTCTCGCAGGTTAGAATTTAAATGACGGTGGTGAAGCCGAAACAGAAAACATTCATCTAAGAGGAGTCTACGGGAATTCAAAGTGGGAAGTTGAAGCATGGAAAGTCGCTCAGTATAAGGTATATAAGCAAAATTAAATTTAAACATAAGAAAACGAGTGAATTTGTGTTGAACGGATTCAAGGAGAGAGTCTAAATAAAGGAAATGTGGAGACCATACTTGCGAACAATATTCGAGAATGGGTCTAACGAGACTAGTATATAGGTTAACAGAGGAGGAAATGTTAGAAAACAAATGGGAGTTTCTTAATACGAACCCAGAGACACGAGAAGCGCGAGCGGAGATTGCCGCAATGTGAAGCTCAAATTTAAGTCTCGGGTCGAAAATCACTCCCAGGTCTTTAATTTGACAAACAGCTACGAGTGGAAGATCATGTAACATATAAATATGATCTATTGGACAGGGTTTTAAGGTGAAGGACATTTTGTGACATTTCTGGACATTAAGAAAGAGAAAATTAGTATGACTCCAAGAATCGACTGCGTCCAGATCCATCTGGAGAGCAATACAATCTTCTTCTGAGCGGACAACTCTGTAAATGTGAATGTGTATTTGTGTGAAGTGGCGAAGAGAACGTCGCGTCGGCTCCTTTGTTTTCGATTTACTGTTTTAAATTTCTCTATTTGGCCTCTTCGGTTTTGGGTCGTCGCGACTTCTGTTTCCGTTTCCGGACAGGGAAGTCCCGGCACAGAAACGGGTGGCGCACTTTCCAGAAAAAAAAATTTTCCCACACCCCTCTTCCCGGGTTTAAGCCGGGTGGGATTGCCCAAACCGTGGCCAGGATCGGCTGCGGTGTAAAAGTGAACGTTACAGAAATTACAGGTGTAACAACAGATTAACCATGAACACGAACAAAACGGAATACAGTATCTTTAAACAAAAAATAAACAAAATGGATATTGAATCGTTGATAAAAGTTAACTGTAATATCTTAAAAACAGTTGAGCAAACAAACTACCTGGGTGGAACAATAGACGAAAAACTCACACGGACAGTACATAACAATGAATTGAGGATGAAATTCGCAGCTATAGTTGGTCTGCTTAATCGATTCAGGTACTTTCCTATCCATACTAAAACCCAAATCATGTAATTTCGAGAATTACGTATGGACATCTAATATGCAGTCAAACGACAAAAAATAGCACGAATTGTTACCAGGGCATATAAGACTATCTACAACCTTCGAAGGCTGACTCTGACGGTCGTGGTTTTTAAAATAGCGTAACAACTCAACCTGGATGGATTGATTTACATTAAAAAAGGAAAACTAATACATAAAAATTTACAATACGATAAAGTAAATACAATCAAACTAAATAGAATTTTGGAGAAAAATGACTATAATATGAAAAACGCGAATAAATTATTTAAAAAATTTGCTAGGACAGAACGCTTGACAAGGGATCCAGCTAACAGAGGGGCTAATTTCTTCAACAACTTGCCCCATGAATTAAAGGAAATAACCAAGTTATCATCTTTCAAAACAACAACAACTCAAGGCTTAGGCAGCCAAACCGAATGCATTTCTTCGTATAAGTAGCATTTTATCAACTGCTCTCTAATCTTATTTCCCGATTCACCCCACTTCGTCGTCCATCCTCCTTGGCTCACCAAATCAGTAATTAGTGCTATCAAACTTAAAGACAGAGCTCGTCAACGGATGAAGACGTCTAACTCACTTCATACCCAACCTGAATTTCGTAAGCTTAGGTCAATTGCTAAGCAAGAAATACGGCAAGCTATTTCCTCTTACCACTGTTCCCTTGAAACCTCATTTCTCGCCAATCATCCTAAGCCTTTCTGGTCGTATATAAGATCATTGAGGTCTTCCCCATCCATTCCTAGCTCCATGTACTTGGACGATATAACTGCCTCATCTGCTGTAGCCATTAATGACTTGTTTGCTTCATATTTTTCATCTACATTTTCTTCTCATTCCCCGCCATCTCTCATTCCTAATGGAAATTTGATCAATCCTATCGTTTCATCCATTTCCGTCGATCCTCTCTTGGTTAACTCCATTATTGACTCCTTGGACCCCAATGTTGGCCCGGGTCCTGGTATTCCTAATTTTTTTATTAAATCCTTATCATTTTCTCTGTCTATTCCTATTTCTTCCATTTTTAACTTGAGTTTATCCTCTGGTGTTTTTCCTCAATGCTGGAGAATGGCCATCATTTTACCTATTCTCAAATCTGGTGATCCTTCGTGCGTTAAAAACTATCGTCCTATATCCCATCTCTCTGCAATTCCTAAAATTCTTGAACGCATTGTTGACTCAAGTATCTACATGACCTTACGACCTTTGATTGTACCTGAGCAGCATGGTTTCCTTCCTTATCGTTCCACTACTTCAAACCTACTTGTTCTTTCAAACACTGTGGCTTCAGCTCTTGATAATCACCTTCAGGTTGATGTCATTTATACTGACTTTTCCAAGGCTTTCGATACTGTTGACCACTCTTTGCTGTGTCGCAAGCTTGAGCACCTTGCAGTTTCAGGTTCCCTACTTTTGTGGTTGATGTCCTATTTGTCTTCAAGGTCTTGCCATGTTTCCATTTTCGGTACACATTCTGCCCATTTTTACCCCCAATCGGGTGTCCCACAAGGGTCCATTCTTGGCCCTCTTCTTTTTATCCTTTACATCAATGACCTACCTCCTATATTTAAGTCTCGTTGTCTTCTTTACGCTGATGATCTCAAGATATACAGAGTGATTCGGTCTTTGGATGACTGCAAAGCTCTCCAAGAAGATTTAGTCGCGCTGAGTTCTTGGTGTCAAGCAAATTCCCTCTCCCTAAACATTCCTAAGTGCCATACATTGACTTTCTCCTTTAAAACTTCTCATTTCCAATTTAAATATCTTATTGATTCTGTTCCTCTAATTATTGTTGATCATGTTAAAGACCTTGGTGTCATTTTTGATACCAGGCTAAAATTTGATGCTCACATTCTAAATATCATCACCAGAGCCTCAAAGCTATCGGGTTTTGTGTTGAGACATTCCCCTATTTTCTCTAATCCTCTTTCTGCTGTCAAACTGTTTGTGAGTATCGTTCGTCCTATTCTTGAATACGCATCCCAAATTTGGTCACCTTACTTTGAATATTTAATTAATCTTCTTGAATCTGTTCAACGTAAATTTACCTGCTTTCTCCTGCTAAAATTTAAAATTCCCTATATTCCTTATGATGAACGTCTCCTCTTACTTAACATACCTTCCTTGGAATCACGAAGGATCTATCTCGATCAATGCCTAATTTTTAAGCTTTGCCATAATTATATTCAGGTCGACATTGACAATCTAGTTTTCTTTAGACATAGTTCTAGGCTCTCACGATCAACAAATATATTTGCTTTACCATTTGCCAGAACAGAGATATATTTTAATTCTACTCTACTCCGTCTACCTAGATCTCATGATAGACTCCAGCTTGGACCTTTCCCTTCTTATTTTGCCGCTTTTAAGCGAAACTTAGTGAATATACTGTTTAACTAATTATTTTCACTTTTTTAATCTTAATATTAATCTTGTAATCTTATATTTATTTTACGGTTACACAATTTGTAATTGGAGTTTTTACTCTGTAAATTATAACTTAATTACGAAAAAAATTAATGAAACTTCAATACTACCCCTTTTACCGTTTCACATCGTCTGTGAAGTCCATAGTAAATATACAAAAAGTGAATAAACATATTGCACACGAAAACTGCAACCAAAGAGTGATGTCGTGCGAGGTTTGGAGGAGGCGAAGGTGGTTTTAGTCGATAAAAGCCCGAGAAGCAGGAGCGGCTCGGTATCTTTTGAAGATTTCCACCTCCCATCGTTGGAAAAAAATGCAAGACGTCACGTAATTTTAAGTGTATAACATTTTCCAGCCCATCTAAACAGTATTTCACTTCAAACTATTCCCAATTCATTTAAACTATTTTACAAGTTACTTGAACGTGTTGCCAAGTCGCTTGAATTCTTTTTCAAATCATTTAAACTTTTTACAAAATCATTTAAATTTTTTCACAACGTTGAAAAAAACGTGAAGTTGACACAGTAGACTTGATGTGTGCCAGAATAACAAATATAAGAACACAAAATGGCCAATGAATATATTTTTTTGGCTGCTTCACATATCAGGAATAAATTCTCTTAGAATCCTCCGAACAAACAATCCCCAATCGACAAATCCATCAGAAGAACACCCACCTACGATTTGATATTGGAGCTATTGAAAGAAAAGTTGGGATGACGTGATAAATTGCGAATTCTCCGCGAAGGTTTAAGTATTTTCTTGGAACCCTACAGGAGAACAGCATGCAGATCAGCCTCCTATGGCAGTCCAACCTAACCAGCGAGCTATTTGCCTCAGTTATGGGTAAAAAAAAGAACTACAGAACACAAATGACATGTAAGGATCGTGGGAAATACGCATGCAAAGCTCACTGTGCAGTTCACGAGCCATCATTGCCAGGATTGTCCAGATCAAAATAGTAATGCGGACTATGAAATCTGAAGCACGTCCGATCATCCAAGCATATTTTGAAATGTTGATTGGTTGGGAAAAAACAATTCCTGTTTAGTAAAGTTTATTTAAGATTAAAAATATGCTTTTGATATTATAAAAGGGACTAAATCCAATCTTATCTCATTCTTAGGAGTTATATTAGAGAAAACTAATCAAAATTAACAAAAGGCGAAGAGCGGCGCAGACTGTTTTAAAAGATAGATGCAATTGATGACCATCATCATTAGAATCAATGAAATATACTCAATATGAAGGAAATGTTTCAATAAACCCAAATTTCAGGCATACGCGGCGGACAGAGAAGAATTCCCTTTAATAATAAAAAGCAGATAGTAAAAGGATTTGAGCTACACGGAGATGCTAATCCTCATTTACAATTTACAAACGAACCAGTCGTCAAAGTCAACGATCTTTCGCCCAGGAGGGCGAGTCTAGCCAAAGTAAGGAAGAGGAAAGTTCGCCCGTTGCAAAGTGCAGTTCGCAGACCTCCAAAAAGGATGCAATGACCAGACGGTCCCCGGGTAGAGCACAAACATGTGATCGGAACGTATGTACTTCTGCACTTTGCTCGCGACGTGGGTGTACAAAGAACTGCTGCGGCCACTGTACGTGGGCAAGAAACCACATCGCTTCCGTGCCGCGCGCAGCCCCTCCAACACCTATCAGCCACACTTTCCTCCGATCCGAGCGTGTTTGCTGCGACGAGCCCCGGTCGTGCTCGCTTCGGCGTTCACATTGGCACAAGAAGCAAACGGAACAATGGGCCCCGCGGACGTGCGCCCCATCCAAGACCCGCAGCCCCTTCGGCGTGAACGGGAACACGAGCGAACTCTCACCGTTTCGCTGTTTTCGTCGACGACTGACAGCAGCTTGGCTCGCGCTGGACGAGGACACTGCGGGAGGACGTGCAATCAGCTGATGGCCGAGCACGGCAACACAACACTGTCGGATCGGGCCAGCACAAAGCGAGCGCCGTTTATTTACGCACTTTTGTTTTGCGTGGCGACCGCGGCTCGGGCCCAGGCCTTTGTCTGCGCCCGACGACGCGTTTTTCGCGAACGGAATGCCACTTTTCGCAGCTGGGGCGACGGGCCAACGACTCGACCCGTCGCCATGGAGGACTTTGTTTTCAAGCACAGCAGGGGCTGCCCGGGGTGGCAGGAGACGGCAGCAGGCGAGCCTCTGCAGGCCCGAAGGGATCGATTGCCACATACCTTTGTAGTGCACGCGGAGGTTATTCTGCGACAGCCCGATGGCATGGCACTTGTCCTGGGTGCTCCACGCTCGCGGCAGCGGAGTGTCGTCCTCGTTGACGTTTGGGTACAGGAGCTTCAGGCGATCCACGACGGGCTGCTGTTGCGACGATGACGATGTCGATTGCGACGAATTGTGATGCGTATGTCGGCCCGTCCGCCTGTTCCGACACAGGCTCGTATCGCATATCTCAACGTCACCGAGCTCCACGTTCACTTTATTGTCGGCCATTGAGGAAAAAACTCCCGTTCGCTGCGATTTTCCGATCAATTTCTTCGTCACTTTTGCTATTGCCAATCTTATTGAAAACTTGATTCGACGTCTGCTCTCGACTGCTTCCTGCTCGCTGGACAGATTCACGCACACGACTAGCGGACTGCGGTGGTGTGCGTGTCACTTTTCGAAAAATCACGTTGAAACGCGTGTAGAAACAAGGGAGTGAGTTGTGTGAGTCGCTGAGCAGTAGAGACAGCACGAGAGCGAGAAGTCGAGGAATTATAAATAGGGGGGCTTTGCTTCGTGAAGTTTGACAGTGGTACTGCCCTAGGAAACGCTATTAAGGTGGCTACTTAGACAAGTTTTCGTGGAAATAGTAACAAATTGGATGATATGACATAATTGACGATATATATTAAAGTCACCCAGGTTATTACCAAAGTTGAAATGTAAATGAAGGCTTATAGCAGTAGTGGATAATAATTATGGACGTACGTACATATATACTCTTCCTGTTAATAATACTGAAATATTAAATACAGTGATACCGACTAGATGAATCTCAGACCATATATCAGTGCAAACTCGTGAGATTATTGTTTGATGGGGCTCCTTGAATGAATCCTTCTATCATCAGCATAAGTTTTTTTTCAACGTTGGTTGGTGGAAATCTTCAAAAGATGCCGATCAGCTCACGCCTCTCGGCATGCCGGATTTTTACCGACTAAAACCACCTCCTTCTCCTGATCACTCTCTCCATCAATCATTCATTTTCGTTCTTATTAATTGTCCTACCTTGGTGCTTCCCAGACGATGTAGATCGGTATAAGGGATAGCACCTAACTAATAAAATTTAGGTTCATTCATTTTATTTTATCATTCATGTGATTTTGTTGTTTCTGTTTGATTTCGTTATGCAAAAACTTTGAGTAAAGATGGAGCTGATGTATTCACTTCCGGTTTTGTTCATGTATGAGATACTTTTTTAGCGTCATTTTAAACGTGTTGAAGCTTGGTATGTTCTTTATGTAGTTTGGTAAAGTATTGTAAAAGCCTGCTGCTTTATTCACGGGATCCTCCTTTAGTCGTTCCGTTCTAGCATATCTGATCATTATATTGTTGGCACTCCGGACATTATAAATATTTTTTTCCGATATTTTTTCAAGGTTTAATGAGCTATATTCTTTTGAGTGTAGATGTTTATAGATGAATTTAGCTCTCTCCATATTAATTAGGCTTTCTAGGCTAAACTCTTTAGCTGTTTTGTATACCTCGACCGTAGCGGTTAGCATGAAGAGATTATATATATTTTTATAAGCCTTGGTTATGAGTCTGGAGATGGCTGTAATGTTACTTTTGGAAGTCTGACTCCATATCAGGAGACCGTAAGTAATTTTCGAAAGAATATGCGCATGTACAATTTGAGTTTTACTGCTAGTCGGGAAGAAGTTGAATCGACGCAGGAGACCTACGAGAACCACTGTTTTTTCTAAGATCGTTTAGGTGAAGCGACCATGTAAGTTTTTCGTCAATTGTGAGTCCCAAGTATTTCATTTGCTCAGCCCTCTGAAGAGTTGTATGATTCATTTTGATCAGTGGATGTATGTCGGCTTTATTTTTCTGTTTAAAAAGGATGTATTTTGTTTTTGTATAGTTGATTGATAGTCTGTTTTGTAGTAGCCAGCGCCAGTATTTGCCTAGATCGGTGTTCACGTTACGTTCAATGTCAACTTCGGTTTTTCCAGAGTAGATGAGTACTGTGTCATCTGCGTACATTACAACTTTTGCAGAAAGCTCAGCACTATTTATGGAATTGGTGTATAACAAGAAAATCGTTGGTCCCAGGATGGATCCTTGCGGAGTCCCAATGCTAATTTCAGCAGGTTCCCTTTTTATTTCCCCAATGTAAGTTGATTGATGTCTGTTTGTCAAATAGCAACACAGGAGATCTCTTGCTTTTCCCACAATTCCATATTCCCCTAGTCTAGTCATCATAGTTTTATGAATTACGATGTCAAAGGCTTTTTTGAGATCCACGAAAACAGCAGCAACATATAGACTTTTATCCAAAAGCATATTTATGAAGCTAATCGCATCCAAGATGGCAAGATGGTTAAATGCATCATCCGAATTTTCAATTCATCGAAGTGGTATTGATCGATATTTTTTTTCCACGTTGAGAGGTGGAATTCTTCAGAAGATACCAAGTTGCTCCTTCTTCTCGGCATATTAGGTTAGCATTCAAGAGCAATACTGCTTTAGATATTTTACAAAGAACATTGAATACTTTTAGGGAAATTAAAAATAAATACATATTAAATATACAAATAACTATTCCGGTGGAACTATTTTCAGCTCTTGAAAGCGTGTATTTACAATAGTTTTTTGACGTGGTAGGGTACATCTGACTGAATCCGACCCCCTAACCCATCAAAAGCCATACGGAATCAATGGAAATACGCGTAAGATGATGCAGTTAACATTTAATCTTATGATAAAATTAATATTCTTACTCAATCTTATTTTAATCATTATTATTATCTAGAGCAATATGGTTTTCTTAATCAAAGTATTTACAATATTTTTGTAAACATTACTGGAAAGTTGTCCTTGTGGACCTCAAGAGTCACATCTCGCGGATTGTTTTAGTTGTTATATGTTGAAATCCAGCTGCCTTATTCAGAAAGTTTTCTTTTAAACGATCAGTTGCAGGAAATGCCATAATAATATTATTTGCGTGAAACATACAGTACATATTTTTTTCGTGATTGCATCTAATTACACTGCGCTGTATTCATTATGGTGAAAAAATTTCTGTGTAAATTTGGCTCTTTTCATACAAGCTAGGCACTTTAAAATAAATATAGAGAGATCATAAATGGTTTTATAAGGCTTGGTTATTATCCTAAGATGCCCATGGGATTAGTTTTCGAATGTTGACTCCAGTTTAGATGCTATAAGAAATTTGGGAAAATATAAACACATACATAATGTAGATTTTATTCCTTGTTGGGAAGAAGTAGAAGCCACGTAGGAGACCAATGGAAACAGCCTTTATCTTTTCTCAGGCCGTTTATGTGCTTGTGTCAGTGAATTTTATCTGTGAAAACTTTTCGGTGAGGTAAACATGTAACGCTTATGAAACAGCTCTATTCATTCGTAAATTGATGATACAACTTTAGCATTAGCAAATAAAAAATTCACTGGCGTGTTAAACAGGCAAAACAACGTTTCTTCTCATTGAAAAATCTATGAGACCAATAACTTTAAGAAAATGTCATTTTTACCGGATGAATAACACAAAATAATTGAACCTGTAGAACAAAATATAAATTGACAAATAAATTTCAATGCATTCAGTACAAAAAAGACAACAAAAATATTTTCTTTTCCATGAACAATGCGGATTTTCATCCAATTCACTCGAATTTTACAAATACAATGCTCATTTTCCTACCAACAAATTAAACGTATCCCGCAAATTAAACGTATCCCGCACACAAATTCACAAGGCGTTTTAGAGACTCCCAACCCAACAAATTGCGCTCTGAACATTCGCATTCGTATATCGATCGGTACGTAAACAGTGCAAAATCGATTTAAAAAGATTTCCAAGGCGCAAACCTGTTTGAACATATTTATATATTAAAGGACGCCGTCGCGGTGTTCTTGTTAGGTTAGAAAAGATATGCACGTTTTCTAACAAAGTATATTTATTGACATAAACAAATACAACCTACTCGGGCAAGTGCTGGAACTCAATTGACGGCTACAGTCAGTCAGGCTACAGTCAGTCAGTATTGATCAGCCAGCTGATCTGCCTCGTAGCGGGAAAACGTGTAAGCTCTGGTGGTCACTCTGGTGGTCGGCACAGTACTCCCCCCTGAGTGGCACTGGTCAGCTGATTAGTGACACGCTGCGTTACTGATGGCTTGTCTTGCAAAAATGATGACGGTGAAAATTGTTGGTATGTAGCGTTGAATCCACTTGAGATGCGCTTCTTGGCCGGTGGGTAGGTTCTTGTGCCGAGCGGCGGAGGGTTGATGGGTGCCAACGCTTGCTTTTTAGTTGGATGAGGCATGCCTGCTTCAACCAATGGTGTTTCTGCAAAAGGGAAAACAGGATCTGGTGTCGTATGTGGAGTTGTATGTGGTGTCGCTAGCTCAGGTGTTTCAAGAAACGCAGGTTTAAGCCGCTCCGTAGACACGCTAACATGCCTCCCTTTAACTTCAATTTTGAAGAGCCATTTGGAGATTCGTTGCACCACCAGATGTGGTCCTGAGTAGGGCGGTGCCAAAGGCTTCCGCACTGCATCGTTGCGCAGGAAAACGTGAGAGCACGTGCTGAGTCCTTTGTGGACGAAAGTTTCTCGACGATCTCGGTTAGTGGCGCATGGTCGCACTTTACGCATAACATTGCGCAAATTGGCAAGGAACTCGTGAGTGTCGGAAATTTGTTCATTAGGCACCAAATATTCACCGGGGAGCGATAGTGTGGTGCCGTAAAGCATTTCAGCACTAGAAGCGTTGATGTCTTCCTTATAACTGCAGCGTAGCCCCAATAACACAGTTGGCAAAATGTCGGGCCACACTGGATTTTGGCCATGGCAGCTGATAGCGGCCTTTAGTGTGCGGTGCCAGCGCTCGACTAATCCGTTAGCTGCAGGATGATACGGTGAGGTTCTGTTTCTATTGCAGCCGATGAATTTTGTTAACGCGGCAAACAAAGCCGACTCAAACTGAGCCCCTTGATCTGTAGAAATGGTACGCGGTGTTCCATATCGAGCAACCCAATTATTGAAAAATGCCTTGGCAACTGAGTTGGCCGTCTGGTCAGCCATAGGAATCGCCTCCGGCCATTTGGAGAACCGATCTATTACTGTCAAACAGTATCTGAAACCTTGGGACGGGATTAGCGGACCCACAATGTCCAGGTGGATGTGCTGAAAACGTTCATCCGGTGTAGGAAACCGCTGAAAAGGGTTCTTCTGATGACGAGAAACTTTGGAGCGCTGACATGGAACACACGCACGAGCCCAAACACGAACATCCTTTTTTACGCCAGTCCAAACGAACTTCCTTACCAACGATCTGCATGTAGCGCGGCCGCTTGGGTGTGAAGGGTGATGAAAGATATCAAACACTCTCCTACGCAGCGATCGTGGCACAAAAGGACGCATTATGCCGAGAGAGACGTCGACAACGATTTCGCCGTAGGTGCCAAAACGCTTGCGAACAAGTTTTAGTGAAGTAGCATTATTACCTAGCAGCGCTTGTAGCTCTGAATCCTGTGCTTGTTCGCGTGCCAGCTCATTTTCATCGATCCCCGTGGGCATTTGAATGGTTTCAACCCGGGACAACGCGTCTGCTACCTCGTTACTGGCTCCTGGTATAAAACGGAAATCCGTTGTAAATTGCGAGATGTAATTGAGGTGCCTGAGCTGTCGTGGTGATGCCTTATCCGCGGACTGGGCGAACGCGTGGATAAGCGGTTTGTGATCAGTCTGTACGAAAAATTCCGTACCCTCCAAGATGTGTCGGAAATGGCGAATGCTGCTGTATATAGCAAGCAACTCGCGGTCGTATACGCTGTATCTTTGCTCAGGGCCTGTCAGTTTCTTTTGGTAAAAGGCCAAGGGAAACCATTGATATCCCTGTAACTGCTCCAGAACGGCCCCTATTGCACTGTCGGATGCGTCAGTAGTGAGCCTAAGAGGGGCATTTGCCTGAAGGTGTACGAGCAATGCGGTATCGGCCAGGCTGTTTTTGCATTTATCGAAGGCGTCCTCTGTCTCAGGGGACCAATTAATAACGGCTTTATCTCGTTTTTTTACGTTGGTGCATAATTTGTTAAGCGGGGCCTGCAGCGTGGCAGCGTCGCGAATGAATCTTCGGTAAAAATTGATAGTCCCCAAAAAACGTCGAAGTTCCTTCACAGTGGAAGGTTTTTTAAATCTGCGGATTGCATCGACCCGCGCGGCAGGTGGTGATGATCCTTTCTCGTTGATTACGTGGCCCAGGTATTCTACCTGTGGTACCCCGAAAACGCACTTTGCGGTATTAATTACCACTCCAAACTTCGAAAGGCGCTCAAATACCAAACGTAAATGCGTTAAATGTTCATCTGGTGAGCTAGACGCAACTAAAAGGTCATCCACGTAGCATACACAGAAGTCTAGTCCCTGCAACACCTCATCCATAAAACGCTGGAATGTTTGCGCGGCGTTTCGCAAGCCAAACGTCATTACGGTGAATTCAAATAGACCGAATGGCGTGGTGACGGCTGTTTTTGGTATGTCCTCCTTGGCCACCGGAATTTGGTGGAAAGCCTTGAGTAAGTCGATCTTTGAAAACACAAGTTTTCCAGCCACGTTGGACGTGATGTCGTCGATATGTCGCATGGGGTATCTGTCCGGTACCGTTGCTGCGTTAAGGCGGCGGTAATCACCACATGGCCGCCAAGATCCATCCTTCTTCTGCACGAGGTGTAATGGACTCGCCCAAGGGCTTCTGGAGGGGCGACAGTAGCCTTTGTCCAACAAGAACTGAAATTGATCCTTCGCAATCTTCAGTTTCTCCTGGTTAAGCCTGCGTGGACGATCTGAGACTGGCGGACCAACGGTCGTGATGAAATGCTGCGTTTGATGTGCAGAAATGGGCATATTCATCGCGCTGTTCATTAATTCAGGGAATTCTCTAAGCAGTGCAAAGTACGGTGAAGTTACGCTGACGGTTGAAATTGCGGGTTGACTGTGCTCGCTGATTTTTCCTGCGGTTGTCTCCTGCGAAATAGGGTCTTCGAGCCTCCGGTTTTTTAAATCCACAAGGAAACCGAAGTGTTTTAAAAAATCGGCGCCCAGGATAGGACGCGATACCTTAGCCACGACGAATTGCCACCGAAGGGTACGCTGTAGGCCTAATGACATGGTAAGGATCTTAACACCGTATGTAGCGATTTCAGTGCCATTGGCTGCATATAATTTGCACGGGGACGCTTTTCTGGTGCCCTGCAGAAAAAATATTGGAAGCACTGACACGTCCGCGCCTGTGTCAATTAAAAATTTGTGTCGTGACAAGGGGTCGAAAATCTCTAGGCGACTTCTTGAAGAACCACTAGTTGTCGCCTTGTGCTCTAGTGGTTCGACGCGTTTCCCGCACGCTTCGTGTGAAAGTCACACGGCGGGCGACATTGTCTAGCGGCGCTCCCAAAACGTTTGTGGTAAAAACACAGTCGGCTTGGCTGAATAGCTTTTGGGCGCGATGCTCCACATGAGCTGCAATGGGACGAGCTGCCTTGGCGAGGAGTTGATTGCACTCGATTCACTTCAGACCGCGAACCTTCCACCGAAACGGGTTCGTCTTGAACGTAAGCTACGTTGTCTGGTGGGGTAAAAGTTGTAACGCGATCCGCGGCTGCCGCTAATTTATCAAGGCAATCCGTTTCGCTGACTGCAAGAATTGCACGAATGCCAGGTGGCAGGCGCTGCAGCCACAATGATTTTATAATTGCCGTTGGTACAGACTTGCCGGCGATGCATTGTAGTCGACGCAAAAATTGCGAAGGTCGTTGGTCCTCCAGCTCCAATTCAAATAAGAGTTGCCGCGTTCTTTCGTCATCCGAGACAGCAAACACAGTCAGAAGTCTTTGCTTCAAAACAGAATATTTTCCGGAGTCTGGGGGGTTTTCCAGGATGTCGGCTACGTGCGCCAAGATGGGTAAGTCTAAATCCGCCACGACTTTGTCGAAACGCGCTGTGTCGCTAGTGATTTTAGCACTCCTAAATTGCGCTTCGATGCGGGCAAACCAAAGTTCGGGCTTGTTTTGCCAAAATGGCGGTAACTTCAGTGAAATTGAATTCAACTCCGCGGCATACGTTGCCACAACGTTGGAAATAAGTTGATCTGGGCCGCTATTGCCATCGATGGCGTCGTCAAACTCGTCGTTTGCCATTAACAACAATTTAATTGCAAAACTTTACCTGAATAGGTACCGGGGTCACCAATTGTTAGGTTAGAAAAGATATGCACGTTTTCTAACAAAGTATATTTATTGACATAAACAAATACAACCTACTCGGGCAAGTGCTGGAACTCAATTGACGGCTACAGTCAGTCAGGCTACAGTCAGTCAGTATTGATCAGCCAGCTGATCTGCCTCGTAGCGGGAAAACGTGTAAGCTCTGGTGGTCACTCTGGTGGTCGGCACATTCTCTCCGCCCACTTGGGCGGTTTGAGGATAGGCTAAATTTTTGGTTGTGAAAATGAGTGAAAAATGATAGAGCCACTTACAGTTTCGGCAAATTGTAAATTTTTTAAATTTTTCTGTTTTTTTAATTGGCTACCAAAAACGGAAGAACAAACGACGACCAGACGGATAAAGGCGTTATTAAGGTCTTCAAGACGATAAACAAAGCAATAATTGGAACGAAATCTTCTATTGCAGTTGAATTCTTTTAGGTTGGCCAATGAAGCAAAACTTAAATCGTATATCAGAAAACGGATACCTTAAATAATTAGTATTAACCATACGCTTATTATCATATCTCACTATTTCCTTATAAAGCTACAAGTCTATAAGGCGAGCCAACGAACGAAACAATTTCATTGAAGAAGAAGACACATCGGTCAAATGTGACGTGTGCGGTTAGACTTCAAGTATTTGCAAAACAATAAAGTTAAACTACCATTACTTTCGTAAATATTGGCTAATGCATCATAGAAATGAGTTCTAGAAATTCTGCGTTAGCATCTCTAACAGCTACATATACAGATTCAGAAAATGAAGAGGAACGAAGTGATGATAGTCCCGAAACGGAAACTTCGGCGGACAGTCAGGTGTGTTTTTAATTAATATTTTTGCTCGTCGTTGGGAGGTGAAAGTCTTCCAAAGTAACTCAACAAAGTAAGATTTGCTCCTGCTTGTAGGCATGTCGGATTTTTACTACTAAGACCAGCTGCGCCTCCCCCAAACTTCTCACTCCATCAGTCCTTGCTTGCAATGTATTCCCTGAATGCCTGTTTATTTACTCAGTACTTTCCAGACGATGTATATCGGTAATAGGGATAGTATCTGAGTCTCGATAATTTGTATTCAGTAGTGTTCAATATTTTCAATTTGTTCTTCTTTAAAGAATAAACCTTGGCGTTTTTAATGATTAAAGTGAGTTTCCAGTAAATTTTTGTGTAGCATGATTACAAAGGATATTACTTATTAGTATATCATGCACCACTGTATTAAAAGCCTTTTTTTGGATCGATAAAACTTCAGCAACGTACAGGGTCTGTCCGGAAAGTTATGTCACTGACTTGATTGTAAAGCGGTTATACGCCGTAACGTGATATTTAGAGCGGAAAAACAGCTTTCCAACAAGCGGTCGCTCAGCATTTTCCGATCATCCGGAGAGTAAGGACAAGGTTTTATGTTGAACTCGTTTTTGTATACTGTGCAAGTCAAAATGCAGCGCTCGCTGGAGCAAAGGATTCCTATCAAGTTTTGCGTAAAACTCGGAAAGTCAGCAATGGAAACTTTTCAACCACTGACAATTTGACGCGTGTGAGAGACGTTTTGCATTCAGATCGTCGTTCGTGTTCGTTTAGTAGCACAGACATTAAATATTGCGAAAAGTACCGTTCACGACATCATCACGAGCAATTGGAAACTCCACCATGACAACGTGCCATCTCACACCGCTTTCCTCGTGACCAGCTTCTTGGCCGATTCAATTGTACCAACGATTTCCCAACCATCCTGCAGTCCTGACCTCCCCCGAACTTTTTTCTGTTCCGTCGCTTGAAAACTCCTTTGAAAGGTCATCGTTTCGGGCCAGTTGAGATGGTCAAAGAGGCTTGCACCAAGGCTCTAAAAGAGATTCCGAAAGAGGCCTTCCGTGACCCATTCGATGAGTATTTTGAAAACTTTTAATGTTGTAGAAAGATCTGGCCAATAATTTTTTTTAATCAAATCGGTGACATTACTTTTCGAACAGACCCAGTAATTACCTGGCCCAGTTTTGTATTGGTGTGTCTCATTACGTCTTCAATCGCGTATGTTGTTCTTTTACCTTCCTGAAACCCAAACTGGTTTCTATTTAAAACTCTATTCTGCATGAAGTATTCTTTGATTCTCGATGCCAATGTTTTTTCCATAATTTCCATATTTGTCGAAAATTATTCGGATCAGTTTCCAACCGCCTTTAAGTATGAGCGTTTTTTTAGATATTTCGAAAATTTTCCATTCATGAAGCTTGTTTTTACAAGAGGAATCAGAATGTTTGCGACATTCGCTTTGATGTAAATTAATTTCAATGTGGTTATAATATAAATGTTTTCAATTATATTTATGTTTGTAAGATGAAATAACAAATTGTCACTCGACAGCGGAAAGAGAGAGAATCCGGAGAAGGAAATTGTGACATTCGATAATACAGCGGAAAATGGCGTGGAATTAAAGAAGGAGCAGCCATCTGTTGTAAGGGACGAGAAACTTTTGCATACATTAGAAGAGGTGGTATATGAGCGACCAAACGCATCAGATATGAATCAGGTTGTAAGGGCGACTGTGGTGTTGCAGGACGGGTCTGGGTCACCAATCAAGGACGGGGAGCAACTCAACACTATCGATCGAGTGGCCGATACGGAGCAGGGAGACCGGACGAGCGAGAGACCGGGAACGCAGATAAAAGAAGTTGAGGATGAAAGGGGAAAATAGTACAGGGGTGGAGTTTGCCGAGGCTCTGTAACCCCAACGCCATTAGCATGCTGGTAGGACTTCAGATAGGCACATGCATCAAATAACGACTGGCTTAGGACGTGGATAAGTGAGAGATGTATCGATTGCCTGGGGTATTGAATCGTTAGTCTTTACCCTTGTTACCTTATGTTTGTAATCCCACCTTCCTTCCTCCTTTCTTTCCTTGTTCTTCTTTCGTTTTAGTTTATTTTCTATACCTTGTTCGGTTGTGGGTTAAGTTGCGTAGGTTCGGTAGGCTTATACGTTGGTCTTGTGAGTGTGACTCGGGAGTTTGGTTTCGAGCTTCAGTGAACGCGACGTCGGAAGTAAATTTGTCAGCCGTGTCCACAGATCGCTCGGTGGCTCGTCGGGGCTGTCCGCGTGTCGAACGTTGCCGTCCCGCCTATTATTGTTGGAGTGGATTTTGGGAAAATTCACTTAAAGAAGGGGGGGGGGGTAATGTTACGTTCGCCACGCAACGTAGTCGATCCCAAACCCTCAAGGGCGAAATATGGGTCTGCCCTGTCCGTGAAGACCCCAAACCACCGTGCGGGTAAACGCTGTCTTGCACAAATTGATGATCGCCATTCGCCACTTCACGTAACCAAGCCAATTATTGAATTATATTGTTGTTTTTGAATTATATTGTTATTAAGTTCAACTATATTGTTATTAACGAATTATATTGTAGGAAGTAGAGATTTGAGTTATATGGTAAGGAGTAGAAGTTGAATTATATAAATGTAGAGGAGATGTAGGATGTAAGGATATTAGATTAGATAACTAAGTCGGTAGTAAGTTTGTTATGGAGAGTGTTCCGGACACCGTCACAGACCCTGCAGATAAGTTGCCAGCAATGACGGCAACAAACACGATAACCCAATCGCGCAGTGGATCCAAGTCCAGGCCCCGCCCGGTCTACGATGCGCCCCAATGGAGTCCTCTATGCGCCAGTGATACCCACAACCATTGGCACTGGCAATTCGCCATGGCTGGCGGCTGCCGCGAGTGTTTCGCCGGACAGGCGGCAATCACAGCATTTCCCCTCGCATCGAGACACAACGTCTGACCTCTGACGAAACCAGTTCAAAAGCTTTTGAAAGCTGCGATGGGGTCAACTGCCCAGCTGAGTGGTCATTGACCAACGACACGGAAAAACGGGACTGGGCTTTGGCTTAAATAGCATTGCGGGAGCAGCTGACGGGGCTTTTAACGTCGACCGCTGGTGGAAGCTGGGTGTTGGCTGGACGTCGAGCGCTTGAACGATTGTTTTCTTTTGGACGCCGGTGTGTGGGGCAAAGCTGCGGTTTTGAGTTTCACGGCGATCTGTTGGTTCGGATTTAAGTGTATCTAGTTAGAAGTTAAGGTTTAGTTAGGTTTTTTCAAAATAAATTATAAATTGTGTGATTTTGTGAAGTGGCGATTGTGATTGTGAGTGTGATTTTGTGAAGTGGCGAGGTGGAAATCGCGTTCCTGGCGTGTGTTCTTGTGCTCCCCTATTCGATCGGTGGTTTTGGGTCACCGTGAATCCGATTCCCGTTTCAGGATTCGCGGACAGGGCAGTCCCGGCGCGGAAACGGGTGGCGCCCTTTTTAAAATCCATATTCCCACACCACTCTTCGCGGGTGAAGCCGGGTGGGATTGCCCGAACCGTGGCTGGGATCGGCTACGGTGTAGTGGAGAACGTTACGAAAATTATAGACGTAACATAGTTGCAGCCAAGTGATACTTTAATTTCTGCAGTTCTTGTGCGACCACTTAATTTGTGTAGATCCGATCTGTGAAGAAATAGTATTTAAAAGTTCAATCCCAATTTTGTGAGTTTATCTTTGTTGTAAGTCTTGAAAGAGACCCTACCTTTGAATAAAATTGTAGATTTATATATTGATAAATATTATCTAAAAGTTTGCAACTCTTTGTGTTTCTTGTCCAAGTGCAACAAAACGTCTCTAATTTTGAAGTCTCTTGAAAGAATGCCCTTTTGAAACACATTACGCTAAGTAGCAATATGGAGCATCCAAAATATTTGTAGAAACCTTTTTCTGGTGAAGATTTCAGAAAAAAGTAAATCTTTCTCCACACCATTACGTGTTGATTTCTGAAAATGGATGAAAACTTATATTTATTAGGACATCTAAAAAAGCCTCCATTTTTTAATAATTTACGTTCTTCCAAGAGTGCCAAATTTCAGTGTTTTATCAGCTGTCTCACAGTTAGCATACCTGGTAGTTCCAATAACAATTTGTAGAAGCCACTCGAATGAAAAGAACAACTGTAAAAAAATTCTTTTCCGTAACGAGAAGAGGATGTGGTTGTTGATGTTCCTCTTTTAGGCAAAGGTGAATTTCGGAAAGGAATCATCATCTTGCGAATCTGCCCATCCATCGTCTTTATCTTCTGCTATTGTCATATTTATTTGCTTGCTTTGAATAATTGATGCATCTATCCAATCAGCCTTATCGTATGATTCACTACTTTCTCCCGCTAATAAAGTTTCACCATAGTTTTGTAAGTTTTTTAAATAAGACTAATTTCGCACATAATTTTAAACATATCTTTTACAAATCAACGAAAAAAATTTGAGTTCTCTATTGCAAGTAAATCACATACTCTACGTGTACATTATTTTGGGACAAGCTTACTCACAGTTCCAACATTCTGTAAGCCCAAATTTAAAAAAAAATTGAGCTGGCACAACTTTTCCATATGTTTCATATTGAATTTTCAATTAAAATGGTAATACAGTTAACCCTCCTATAACGCGGTGAGTGCGTACCGCGTTATATGGAAACCGCGCTATAAGAAACTCAGAGTTAGTACAAATAACATCATCCGTACCGCATTATATGGAGACTAATAAATACAAAAGACAAGATATAAATTATAAATTATTTTTATTGAATTGAAGAGTTCATATAAGGAAATGATAAAAAAAATGAAACAAAAACTAAACTAAAAAACTGTTTTCCAACAAAAACAAGAAAGACTTTTGTAAAATTAAGTAATCTTTGAACACTCATCCTCGCTGTCAGATGTGAGTCGCCTAACTCGCCTTCTTTCAATGGGCAAAATGTCTTCCCCACTTGGTTTATCTTCACATTGGTTTTCGATTGTAGCTTTTTTTTTCTAACTGCACCAAAACCTCTCTATAGGGAGCTAAGCAATTTCATAACTTTCTTGTAAACTTTGCGCTGCGCACCGTTGAATGATCAGTTTGAATGAAATGAAGTTCTAATTCTTTAGCCAAATTTAGCCCTTTTTTCACATCTTGTAAATCGAGATTTGGCACCCATTCGTTTTCCTTATTTTCGTTTACCAATGCATTTGAGGTGGGTGCATCAATTAATTCCATCAGTTCTTCCTCATCTAAAGTTTCTTCCCCGAGTACTAGTTCCCTTACATCCTGATGGTTTATTGCAAATTCTTCATCGCTTAAACGAGAAGCAATGTTTACTATTTCTGTAACTGGGAGTGAAATTGTAGAATCATCTTGTATTGCTTGAACTATTTGAGGTAAAAGAGGTTTCCAACACGCACTAAGCGTTGATGGTTCAATTTCCGCGCAAGCCGATGACACGGTTCTAATACAATCTAAAATAGAAAATTCCCTCCACACTTGAATAAGAGTTTTATTTTCACTATTTTCTAATCTGTCGAAAATGGTTTGGAAAAGTTGACGTGTGTAGTACATTTTTATAGTTTGAATGACTCTTTGGTCCAAAGGTTGTATTAATGACGTGAAGTTAGGAGGAAGGAAGATAATTTTCACATTTGGATGATCCAGTTCTATGTTGTGGCAACCAGCGTTATCATGAACCAATAAAACTTTGAAATACAATTTTTTTCCATCGTGTAGGTTTCCACTGCCGGGATAAAACAATTATAAAACCAATGCTTAAATAAATCTTGAGCCATCCAAGCTTTCTTATTAAATCGCCAGAATACAGGCAATTGGGTCTTATTAATGTTTTTCATTAGACGGGGAGTTGAAGAACGATTTATTATCATCAGGCACCCTGATAGATTGCTGCACACATGAAGGGTGATACGTTCTTTTGAAGGTTTAAACCCCTGAGCACGTCTTTGATTTTTCGAAATGAAGGTCCTAGATGGTAGTTTTTTCCAATATAATGCCGTCTCATCGGCGTTAAAAATCTGATAAGGTGAATAACCTCCTTCATTGATAATTCTAGCCAGTTCCAGCTTATAATTTTCGGCAGGTTCAGCGTCTGCTGAGGCCTGTTCTCCTTAAAACTTAATATTGTGCAATGTGTACCTATTTTAGTTTTTCAAACCATCCTTTACTAGCGACAAACGAATGGTTTTCTAGCCCTGCATAAGAATGCCCAATATTCCTTAAATGTTCGTAGATTTTAAGTGCTTTCTGCTTGATAAGATTTCCACTGATAGGAATTGGCTATACAGTCTTCCAACCAGATCATTAACGCCCGTTCCATTTTAACCATATTAGAATTTGGCGGACTTTTTGAAAATATTTTTCGTTTCTTTGGAGTAAACAAAAATGAAAATCTATATCAAACTACGTTCTTCCGATTCCCAGTTTCCTTGTATAATTTACCGTAAAAGCTTAAATCTCCAATATGAAGCAATTGTAGAACTACTATCTTAAATTGAAGCTGATTTTTTAAATAAATTGTCTTAGTATTCCACTAAGAGAGTTTGGCTGCTGCCTCTTCATATGCTGTGATATAAACATATCCGGTTAAAACCATTCATTGGGTGCACGGAAACAACTGATGGGACGTTGTTTAACGGAAACCGCGCTGTAAGAGTACCGCGTTATAGGAGGGCTGTCGCAATTCCAGCTCCGCGTTATATGAAAACCGCGTGCTCAGAGTACCGCGTAATAGGAGGGTTGACTGTACTTCATAAAACGTAAAGTGAAAACAAAACATAAACAACGATAAGTAAAACTTATGAAAAATCCGATGTCCAACATTCATGCCGAAATTTTACCTGGCGACTGATGATCCGAGACAGTGCATTCAATCGAGTGTTCGGCTAATGTGATAAGTACAGTCAGTACTCGACCTAGTAGATTCCGGCAAGTCAGCGGTGGGAAAAGTGTCTCCATCCCTTGTCTTCTTGTTTCAGTGGAATACCATTTTTATTTTCCAAAACTTGAGGTATTTTTTACCGGTTATGACGAAAGTTACGCTCACTGGTGAAGTTAACACATGCGAGCAATGTTTACTACTTTGAATGTAAGTTAAGGATCTTTATTTGACAGAAAATATTAAAAACTCAACCAATTGAACCATTTTTTAATCAAATTGCACTCACACGAATGATTTCAGCAAATCATGCTACTAACATTTAACTCTCTGTTTCAGCATCGCGCTCCATCCAATAAATCGTATACACCCATACGGACGAGTCCAGATCCTCATTCATCCGAATCGCAAAAGACTAGTTCAAAAGACAAAAAAGCTCGTCGACTTGTCAGCTATAATGACGACATTGCCGTGTCTGACGATGAAAACGAGTCACCAAATCGCGAAACCGTTAACATGGATATCTCCGAAGATGAAGTTGTAGAAGAGAAGAGCGAAAAGCAAGTAGAGAAAGTTGAGACTAATGATAAATATGCACATTATGGCTTCTCGTTGCCTCCCGAGCCGAAAGGACGCGTCCCGCACGAGTTACATGAAAAAATCGTCCAATTTTACGAAAAAATGCGCAATTCAAATATGGACATGAATCGTATAATTCAAGAAAGGAAAGAGTTTAGAAATCCTAGTATTTACGAGAAACTGATAAGTTTTTGTGATATCAACGAATTCGGTACGAATTACCCGCCGGAAATTTACGATCCGCTGCAATGGGGCCCGGAATCGTTTTACGAAGAGCTGGCAAAGGCGCAAAAAACAGAAATGACGAAGCGGCAGAAAGAGCGAAAAGACAACGACAAAGCGGAACAGGTTGCGGCGGCTGTTAAGAAAGCAGAAGAGGACGCCAAAAAGAGGTAAACTGATTGATTTTTAGTTAAAAAACCTATAGTTTGCATTTGAAATTTGAAACAAATCATGACTATGTATATGTTCTCCATTAGACTTTATGAAAATGTGGGACGTCAACAAAAAACGTCTAATACTCTTTACAGAAAATCAAAATGGGATCAACCTGCGCCTAACATTCAAGCAGCCAAATCGAGCATACCGCCGCCCACGTTAACATCGAACGTTACCGGCACTAAGGGAACAGTTATTTCGGCGTTCGGATCGCTTCCGAAAAAAGTAAATTTATAATAAAATTTGGTTAGATTTCAATGTAAGTAGAAAGTGTAGGTTAATTTGGAAATTTGAAAATAAATTACGCTATTTTATTTACATCAATGAAGCACATAATAATCATTCAGTGATGAAAATCAAAGCTATAACTTTTCAAATGAAGTTGATGAAAGTGAGCACGGACACCAAATGCAAATATTATTAAAGGTTACACGGAAAATGAATTAACGCTATTATCTTATTAGTAATTGATTTCATCTTCACAAAACACTACGTGTTGTGTTTTTATAAAAGAAAATCTTCCTTTTAATTTTGTGTATCTTTATTTGGATTCGTAATCGATTTTCGACCGTAATCGTTCGGTCTTCCTCAGCTATTATCTTGCAATTTGCGCATAGGTATATGAAAATCAACCCAAACTGACGTTTCCCAGTCGTGATATTTAGTTTGCCAACTTCTTATTGTAATTTTCTTGCGTTTCTTTCAACTAATATTTACATTGCATTAATAATTGCCATAAAGAAACAGTGGTGGATGCAATATAGTTGAGAAGGTAATTATCAAAGTTTAAAGTCTTCATTGTCACAAGAAACTGCTGCCCCTCCAAAAGTGGGAAGTTGAGTACCATCTGAATGGATGCTTATAAATGAAAATTGATTGCATTGATTCGAACTTTGGCTTTATCCGCAATAAAATGAAAGGCGAGATTGAATAAAGGTTATATGTTGCATTTGAAGAAGCAAACACCGTTAGATTTCTGTTGGGAAGAGAAGAAGAAAAACAAAACGGAGGTTCATTGCCAACAGAGGTGTCTAGGAGATGCAAGAAGCTTACAATGAAGGCATTCGCTAAGGTCATTTGCGTTGCTGCAGAATGAAGAAGTTGAATGTTTTAAACCGTCATTGTAAGAAGCGAAAGGAATATTGAAGCAAACATACTTGCCAAAGAATTACAAATCGATATGATATTTCACAGCATCCAGAATACGAGAAAAATACTCCTCCTATCCGATTTTCAGGACGAAAATGTCGCTCCGATTGAAGATTGGGCCCATTCGCTTTGCGCATGCGACCTCGCAAGTGAAAGACCTTGGTAGGGTGGGCTCAGATAGCCAAATCTATACCTGCTTAACTCTGCTGACGTTCGCTGTACCACGAGAGACTTACGGTTGCCCGAGACATTGTTTGTTTGCGTGTCCAACCTTTGTTGATAATTCGTTTGTTTTGGATTAGAGTTTCGGTTGAAGTAATTGATTTTTGTGCTCTACGGTAGGTTTTGATCGCGAATTTGCCTCGGTTTGGTGCGAGTTTTAGTTTAGAGTACAGTATGAGGTATAGTTTCGATTGATGATTGCATTTGATTTGGATGTTCTTGGAGTTATGGTCGTCGGTATTTCATAATTTTGGCATTGTGGTGATTCAATCACCAGGTAATGTGATTCGGGCCCAGACAATGGAAACGACACACGATATTACGTTGAGAACTGAACTGGGCTGCTCCCAGTCATTACACTACTAGTCTTGTAGTGGCCGAACCGAAATTGTCTATACGACTTAAAAAGGTTTGTTGCTTCGCCTTAGAACTGAACGTCCGTCCGGTCAATTAAAAGAAGATTAACTGTTTCCATCACATTTGGAATACCTACGAAACTAGTTACAATAACGATTACTGGGACAGTCCCAAGTCCAACTGAACTCATTCAAAGCTTCAAAACGAACTCGGGTCTAATACAGGGTGATGGTCTCGTCCAATGCTCTTCAACTTGGCCGTTTAGTTTATCATCAGAAAAACCCAAATAGACAACGCGGGAACGCTACCATTCAAGTCCACCAAAATAGTAGCGTGAACTGATGACATAAATATCATGGCATGATCAATTCCGCGCTAAAGAAAGAGATTTTGAGCCAGCAGTGAAGGAAATCGGGTTGAGGGTTATGGAAAATGACAACAATCAGATGGAACATCACGAAGAACGATTACAACATTGAAAAGATTCACTCATTTATCTACAATGGTATTCATTTTTCCAAAGATGGTAATGAAAAGGACAAGATTAAATGACGTATGAATATGTCCAACGAAGTGTACTTTCCAGTCCTCCCAATTATATCCAAGAACATCGAACAACAATTGCGAATCTTAAAAATCACCATCCATTTGGTTTATTGGTATATTTTGCCACATAAGTAAAGTTGTAATGCACCAAAAAGAAAATCCTTCGTTCACCCCCTAGAGAATACTATGTAGAAGAAGTATGCAAAGTATTAGGATGATCGGTGGAATAGTTTTTATGTAATCGTGACTACCGACTACCGAAATGTGTTTTCGAGAAAAACGCGTTTAAAGTTTTTTTTACCGCAATTTAATGAATTAAAGTTATTTTTAGCGACTTACATCGAGTCGTCGATTCCAGGTCCATACAGTAAATCGTTCGCCTCATTCGCGATGTTCAGAGCATCCTCTTGATGGTGTGGTGTTTGATGAAAAAGAGAGGAGCTGATTTGACGCGGTAGAACCGCGCTGCATGCGTATAATACGCTAGGTAAGGCAGAGCGCACACACCGACCACGCGGTATTCAAATCTCGATAGCTCCGGTAAAATTGCTCGAATTTACTTTAAATTTGGTGTGAATACTCATGAAGTACTATACTTTCATATGGAATAAAAAAAATTCGATCGATTATTTGAAAATACAAGACCAATGTAACCCCTTAAAGGCGTAGAGTCAATTATATACTTCAAGAAGAAATTGTATACTCAAAGGAGATGGGGGATATATTATGGAAATTTGTGGCATTTAGGGGTGTTTGGAGATATATAGAGAAAAGGAGAGAGACAGTTAACTTCACCCCGAGATCTAATTGTAAGTGAGATCTTGAAGAGTTTGAATCATTTTAAATAATTTGAAATCATCAGCATAAAGGAGACAGAAAGATTCAACCATAGGAGGAAGGTCATTTATGAAGAGAATGAATAGAAGAGGACGAAGAACGAACCCCTAACGGACACTCAATTGGAGACAGAATAAAACAAAATAATCACCAAAAATGGAACCACGACAATAAATTGAAAATAAGTAGGAAATCAGTCACAAAATTAAGGAGCCTGAACCTCCAAAATGCCGTGATTAAGATTGTGAGATAGTAAGAGTTGGTCAACAGTTTTGAAAGCCTTGGCATAATCGGTATAAATAGCATCAAGCTGGCGATGATTTCCGAGTGCTACGACCATTGTATTTGTAATGATAAGAAGATTAAAAGTAGTGGAATGATTACGAAAAAAACAGTGCTACTCACGCACCATAACATGTTATAAGGCTATACAGTGAAAAGAGTGAGTATTATGCTTTGTTATCGACGAAGGATCACCAGATTTTAATGCAGGTAGAATATTGGCCATTCTCCAGCATTGAGTGAAAACACTTGAGGATAAACTTACGTTACAAACTAAATAAAGAGAAGTACTGAAAGAAGATGATAAGGATTTAACAAACAAATAAGCACTGCTAAAACATTGAAGTCCAAGGAATCAATAATGAAATTGAGCAAGAAGGAACAACAGTAGTGAATGAAGTCGCAACATTGTGAATAACAGAGGTTGGCAAATGCTAAGAAAAATTTGGGGAAAAGTTTAAAGTGAACAGTATATAGATGGTAAAAGCAGATAAAGCAGTGTTATTGTTTCAGCAAACAGAGCTAGGGATGGACGAGAAAGATCTTAGGGATTCTATATAGGATCAGAATGTTTTAAGCTTTAGTGTACTAAGGGTACACTTCGATCTAAGACGTCACTCACTAAAACACTGATGATTTGAATGGCTAGCAGCCATAAGGATATATTTAGATCGCGCATGCATAACTCACACGTGTTACATGTTGCATTGCTCAGCGCCATGCAGCCTAGATAATTAATGGCATATCACCGACTTCATCGCTTGACAAGTGTAGGGAGATCATATACGGATATTTATGACCCCATTAATTTGAACCATGGAAACGATGACTATCTATGGCGATGATGACCATTGATTTGTTTAGAAATTAATATTTTATTTTGGTAACACACTATGCAATTCTTAAATCTTTGTATTGTGTGTAGAGAATTTTGTACAAAGATTTTGGAATAAAAGAACTGTTAGAGGAAGGAGTAAAACTAGAGTAAAATCTGAAGTCAAATTGTTGTTTTGCTCTTGGATACTCTCTTGCTATATTTGGCAAAACGAGCCATAATTGGCTATAGAAATATCGACATTTCGCGTGCCATCGATATTAGCATTTGTCGCTGAATATTAGGTATGTTTGTTTGACTTCCTCTTTACTTTGATTCAAAACAAAAATGATTGTAACACGGCATATATTACAAGACTTATTTAAAAGGAATGCACCTTCAATGGAAGCATGAAAAGAGCGAATGATTTGACGAATTTCTTCTGCAGCACAGGATCGAAAACTATAAACTCAAATTGAGCTTCAAGTGATTCAGAGATTCTCATTTGTTGACGAATCCTGCCTTTAAGTTTGATGGCATCTAGAACAAATTTAATAAACTGAGGAGGATCGGTTTTCTTGGATCGACGCCGAAGCGCAGGAAAGTGAGAGATAAGATTAGATAGGAGTTGAAAGGATTTGGCTACAGCTTCCTTACAATTGAGATTGAAGACAAAAGAGAAACAACATCATGGCGCAAAGCGGCATGCGCAATTTACTGCTGCAAAAGAGCTATTGAAAAAACGTGGGGATTGAAAGCCAAAATCATATCATGGCTCCTTTCAATCCTTCTGTACGGCGCAGTTATTTAGTGGCCAGCTATTGCGAAAACATCCAATGCAAACCTGCTAAACAGGGTCAGAAGGATTGCAGCTATTGCAATCACCGGGGCCTAACGCACTACCCCGACAAAGGTACTGTTTGTGCTATTGAATTGGCTTCCGATGGAGCTTCTTACGAGACAGCAGACCAAGTGCTCTGTGATTCGATTAAAAGCACTACATCTCTGGCAAGAGGGAGATATTAGCCGATCCACCATACTTCGGAGGGATGGACCAATGCCAAGGGAAGTAGACCTTGCGCCCCCGATTCCCTGCTTTTATCATGATTTCAAGTCAGTCATCCTAAGCAGGGATGACTGGGCAATTGAAAGAGGTGGGATGTAGGAATCGGTCGGCATCTACACTGATGGCTCCAAAATGGATGGAAAAGTTAGCTGTGGCGTTTTCTCAGAACATCTAGGCCTAAAACTATCCTTCCGGCTTCCAGTGTTTTTCAGGCAGAGATCATTGTAATATACAAGGCAGTCGACTGGCTGAGAAATCAGAAAGTTTCCATAAGAAACCTGGATGTTTTCTCTGACAGTCAAGCTGCTATCCAAGAATTATCCAACGTGTACACCTCATCCATGATTTTAATGAAATGCCGTACACAATTGAACGTGATGTCGCATCACTGTGAAGTGGTTCTTTGCTAGGTACCGGGGCATAGTGATATACCGGGAAACTGCGAAGCGGATGCTTTAGCGAGAGCTGGCACCGAGCTCCAGGAGTATAAACTCACACCCCAAGTCGGCCAACCTCCAGCTTCCATAAATCTGGGATTTAGGCAGCATTATATGAAGGCTGCAAATAGGGCCTGGTTGCTGGAGGAAACCTGCAGGACAACCAGGCAAACTTGGCACGCATTGAGTCCCAGACGCACCAAGTAGCTTCTAAACACGAGTCGTGAAACCTTGAGTTCTATCGTGTTCATACTGACGGGGCATTGTCTAATTGGCAGACACGCAGAAAGATTGTGCGTTTCCTTCAACGATTTCTGCCGAAGTTGCAGATCAGAAGAAGAGAAAGAAACAATCCAACATTTCTGTGCGAATGCCCAGCACTGTTCAGGAATCGCATGAAAACCTTAGGTTCACCCTTCCTGGACAGCCTCACGGAAGTAGCTGATTTGAACATCGGCTGCATAGCTAGCTTCATACGAGAATCGAAATGGTTCTCGTCAACCAGCAGCTAGGCTATAGTGCCGTCTCAATCTTCTGTGGTATCACAATGGGCATACTGTGACTTAAGTGAGTTATCTTTTGATAAAGAGTTGCTGCCACTACAACCAACCAACCAACCTACATCATGACAAAAGATAAGGAATGCTGACCGAACACTTACAATAAAGATTTTCTGCTTAAACTGAGAAGACGAGTTACTACAGTTTATCTCATCATTGATAAAAAGAATAGAATTACATAGATTTGAATCACAATTCTTGTTTTATGAGAGGATATACACAATATCAACGATCAATGATATCGTGATAAAAATTCTAAAGATTATTATGACCAAATGAAATTAAAAATCAATTGTCTATTGTTAATATTTTTTATTTATTTCCTAAACGATAATAAATTTCTTTTCAACTTAACAATACATATAATATTTTATCTCTATTGCACAAAATATTGCATTTATTTTCCCAAATCGACACCTGTCACCAATTTAAAAAAAACAACAGAAAACAAATAAAAATCAATAAATAAAAATGATGAAAACACTTGGGTGTGTACAATGATAACAATGAAAATGAATTCACATCATACAACGAGATATACATTTAACTAAATATATTACATATGATTTAATTTCATTTAGATTCTAAAAAAATTGCACTAATTTAAAATTACTAGAATACGAATGCATTTTATTTTCAATGCCTATCTAATGTTTTAGTTAAAATTCATTAGGAAGTAAATAAACACAATTTACAGGTACATGCGAAGCTTAGCGGAAGTGGAAATAATATAATTATTTTAAACGATTTCCAATTTACCTGTGTTACCGGGTAATTTGGATTGAATCTTATTTGGAATTATAGCCGCTTCAAGCCAATTAACTAGTCGTTTAGATTAAGACAATTAATTTACAGTTAATGTTAACTAAAACAAATAGTAATAAATAAATAGGATAGTTGTTTTCTTTTAAATTTTCTAAGCTCAATCATTGCACGTAAGTGATAGTAATGAGTTATTTGAAAAAATATTGCAACATGTCTTTGACATTAAAATAAGAAACTGGGTTATTATAAAATATTGCTGGTTGAGAGTTACTTTTGAAATAAATAATTCTGTTGTTAGATAAATTAAATGTTTGAATGCGAAAAACATTATTTTTTAAATTATATTTGAAGAATTTTTTCATGTTGGATCAATAGATGTTTCGGTAAAGCTTGTGTTTTAGCAAAAAAAAAGTGAAAAATTAAATCAAGATTCATAATTCATGTTTCACATTTCGATATCTGTGAATAAAGTTTTCAATTTTATAAGAAAATATTGCTATAAAATAATGTAGGAATTTAAAATGAATCGGGCACTAAAAAAGGAAACAAAGTAATAATCCAGATAGACAACGGTTACTAGTTTCTTTTACGTTACTTTTACAGAAAAAAATGTTATTTGTGTTATTAAAAAATTGTGAATAAAAGGAATAGTCTTTTTTTAAATTTGATTTTACATTACTGACAATTTCCATACCAAACTAAGACATTAGTAGGGGCCATTTCAAGCTAAGATTGTTTAACAAAAATTAAATTTCACCTCAACAGAATTATATAATTCAACTCTCTTCACTCGTACGTTTTGTTATATCTAAATAAATTGATTGCCATCAGTTTTATTTCTTAAAAAATTGTTATTGCACGTCCGGCCACTTAATATCACAATTGGTATTCTCTTGGATTATCTAAACTTACAATAGTTCTTAAACAAATTTCGTATGTAAGTAAATTGCTTCTAACTAATAATAAAACATTGCACCAATTGTTTGGCATCTACTCTAGACTAAGTAGTTATACGTGTTGTATTTTAAATAAACATTTTTATTGCACGATGCTAAGTAACGTCGCGTTTCGATTTTAAATCTAGTATTGCCACTGTTTGCTAGTTACAGTTGCTTGAATGCAAACTTATTTGGTAGCTATTGTTGTAACAACTTGCATTGAGTGAGCGATTTCTCGTTTAATATATGCTTACTGCTTCATTGATATGTACAGTTATTTTTAATAATAATCCCGAAATAATTTAAGAATTGTTAAAAATTTTATAAGATTTTGATAGAGCATATGTACTTGGAAACAAGGACAATATTTCAATGCTATCTAATGTTCGAAGATTTTAGCCTAAAAACGGAAATTGTATGCACAATGTTTAGGTCATCAATAGGATATAGTTTGCGTGGATTGGAACTGAGTGAGCACATAATTTAAATTCAATTTCTTGGCTAAAAACATAAAAAAAACAGTATGTGCTACTCAGACGCATCATTTCGGTGGTGATATCGAACATTTTTGAATAACACCGAATTCGTTTCAATACTTTCCGCCCCCGATTCGCACATATCTTCAGTGTTACCCCCGTCATCTGATTCACTAGACAATACAGGACTAACACATGGCTCTTCGTCTGAAGAGTACACATTGACCTCGATAGGATGCTTCAAATCCAACTGAATGTTATTGTTGCTGCTCTTAACATAGGTTGTTGGTGGTTGCTGACCCGTGAAGGAATGCTTCCTAGCTTTAGGTGTTTGCGGCCTTCGTCGCGACGTATATTGTCGCGCTTCGGCATCGTGTACTGTTTCAGGATTGGTGTTTATTATATTGATGCCATCGCTGCTATTATCTGGTTGAGGTGACAAGTTGCACCTCTCGTATGTCTGACGAGGATATGGCTTACATTCCTCACCACTGATGTAGCCACTATCCAATTCATGGCGATAATGTCCTCCATTCACGACCCGATTGTCTTGAACCAAGGACTGTGATCGTGATACACATTCCTTGTTATCATGATAAGATTGCCGCAAATTTTCTAAGCTTCCGCCAGAAGTTTGCGATCTTCGGATTCCTAACGATTGATTGTTTTCGTGGATCATCGAGGAGATACCTTCATCTCTATCGGTACATTCCGAAAGAACCGACTTGTAGTCGCACGAGTCGTCATAATCTTTCGAACTATCTTTTTCCGTAAGCGTAGTTCCATTGAACTTGCCAGTTGCCATGCTAACAAACTTTTTCCACGCGTTCTTGAGATCCTTTGATTTCTTGGCGCGATCACGTAATCCCATCGCGATTTGCATTCCATTGGACGGTGGTGGTACTTCCACTCTGTATACTCGCTGAATGTTCATGGCACGCGATCCTAGTTCGTTCAATGGCGACGGAGAACTATGACTGATGGAGTCGGGCGAGTCTTCATCGATTCTCCCGATATTTGTTAGCATGTTGCCCTGAACTATCGCTTCTGGCACGGAATAAATGTTGCTGTTTGCACTGTTGAAGTGATAGGTCTGATAAGCGTTATCATTCCCTATCTTCACGGATATTAACGAGTTGCTTGCCGTTGTCGGTTCTTTTTTCTGCTGGCTTTTATAGATGGCACTGTAGTCGATCTGAAGGATCCGATCATTTTCCGGATATTGAAGCGATGGCGACCATGGAGGTATTTTCGTCTTCCTGGGTGTATTGAAGCTATCCGAATTGATTTGGGTGTCTGAAACACCAGTGATTTCAGTTGATTCACTCTGATCACTCACTGTATCAGTGTCTTCCTGCGAAGGGGTGTCATCACGTCGTGCTCCTTTCGTGTCAATGTTTCTCCTGGAATCACTGTTGCTCCAACCTTCCAAGTTTTTTCGCATGATTATACCATCAACTTTCTCAGCACGTCGAGGAATATCGTAAAAATTGTTCTTATCCGACGGTATAACATCGGGCGGTATCAATTTTCTGGCCCTATCACTCATGACTTGCCTCTGTCGCTTGGAATGCTTAGCGTCCAGTGTCAACAAACGTCCTGGCTCGTCTAAATCCAGATTCCCCAATTTCGGGCGGGTCGTTTGTTGCTGCACCTTGGACTGATAGATTTCGCGCAAGCTTCCGAAATTTGGTGTCAACAGTTGTTCATTGTTAGTTGGTTTTACTTTCCCGGCGCTCCAATACTGTCCGGAACCGCTGCGAAAGGAATTAGTGGAGCGCAAAATGAGTTGTTCATTGCTTGCTGATTTACTTGTGAATTCTGGCAGCGAAGTCATGTTCTCCAAAGACGAATAGCTAACTTTGTCGTTGCTATTGACAAACGATTGCGACTTGTTGAGGTACTCAGTCCAGGCGTTTAGACTGCGAAAGCTACCAGTGTTCTGCTTCTTGGGCTTACGGTCGAGGGTGTCAGGTTCAAACTGGTCGCTGTCCGTAGATATTTCATCGCTCTGTGGATCGTGCGCCACTTCAATGGTCATACTGCCTCGAAATGGAGTATCGTACTTTATTTTCGGCACTGAGTCCCTTCTGAGACGCGAGTGTGGATAGTCGCCAGAGATTCTCTTTTTTGTGTCGCCATCTTTTCTGAAACCTTCTACTTTATCGTATACAGTATGATGGACTTCTACTTCCTCTTCTAGTGGCAAAGCAGTACTTAAACTAGGACTAGGTTGCGAGCTGATATCCGAACTGTTATTGGACAAAGGCGACGATGAGCTGCAGTCCTTCTTGAGAGAAGAACCTCTTTCGAGGCTATCTGTTTCATAGTCGACTATCAAATACTGTGGAGACTTTCGTCTGTAGATCGGAGAATCTGGTTGATATTGGCGGATGGATCGTTTGCTCAAGGTGCTATAATCAGGAGTGGGCACGAAAGGACCACTTCCTGTGCTGTTATTGTAGATATCTTTCATCTTCTTGCTGTAAGTGCCATCGTAGTCAGGGGTTGGTATATTATACAGTTGTGTAGAATTTTTCTCTGAAGAAAAATTTCGTATTGAATAGTCCTTGGCGAGAGCTTCATACACCATATCGGGCATATGCTGAATGCTTTTGAGCATCTCATAATGTGATGCTATTTCCTTATTTGGGTTGGAGTATTGGTCCAAGACCTCAAGTTTTTTCTTCAACGACCTTGAACGTTTAGAAGAGGAAGTTCTGCTTCTCACAGACAGCTGAGGTGATTCAACAAAGTTAGGATTGTTATAAATCTCGGTGCCGGCAGCCTTTTTGAAGGTGTAGGGATCCGTGTCATGCTTCAATGACGAAACAGGTGAGTCCACTTGGGTTTCATGTACGCCAGATGTTCTGACGTAGATTGGTTGCTCGTGTGATGCAACAGGACTTTTCTGTATATTTTGTTTAACAGAATGCGATATTATTTTTGGAGCCGTCAATGGCAAGGGTGGTGGTGGCATCTTCTTTCTTGGCACCGTAGGTTCGGATTTTTTCACCGGTACATTTTCTTCGCTTGTACTCTCATTGTTTTCGACTACCTTTTCATCGTTTTTATTGTTGGCGAGTTTGATTTCGTTAGGATGCTCTTCATTGAATGTAACACCTTCCAGCCATTTTTGAATGCTCTTATGCTTGTCACCGCAAGTATCACATTTTGATGGGGTCTCGGAATTATTGGCACAACCTGGACATCCGGAACAAGCAAGAAGCTTCGAACGTTCCGTTTTTGGAGACATAGTTCCAGCTTTGCTTGCATTATGTCTTGTCGAAAGATTCGTATTGATTCCGTGCAGTTCCTCCGGGATGATGTTTAGAGATGGCTGATATCGCTTTGATGCCATCTTGCATTTGGCTATTGCTATAACTTCTCGAATTTTCGTTAAGAACTCAATCGCAGCGGGTGGTGGAGACTGTGGAATAAAACAAATAGCCATGAGTTATTCTGCATACTTAGATCGATCTTCAATTAATGAACAGTTCTTACCATAAGTAAATGTGGCTCAAAGTAGGCTGGATTGAAGTACAGCTTCTTGCGTATAGTACCATTGACAATAGCTTTCATACTCTCAAGCCTATCATCCTGTCCATTCTCTTCTGTAATAGACACATTCTCTTCAGGCAAACACTCGTTGTCCTGATTGCCTGAAGATGTGTCCGACGAGCTGCCTTTATCTTTTCCATTCCCACTTCCATCTCCTGAGGGATGAATAAGGGCTGAGGTTTTAAGCTGAAATGGAAGTCTTTGATTAATATTTGAAGAGTACGAACTGATAAGATCTTCAACTTACAAATCCTGAACCTTCACTCAAACTGGGAAAGTGTCGCAGAAGTGGATTGCTTTTCACCACACCCATGTCATCCACATCGAGTCCATTTCCTCCGATGATATTGCTTCTGTTAGAACGTTGGCTGCTCCTGTTCTCCCCGATGCCTCCTCCATAGAAACTTTCCGCTCTTGCAAATGGTGTACCAAAGGTGATTTGATCGTTTTTCGGGTTTTTCGAATCTGAAATAGTTTTTCCGCTACCCGCCAATGATGATTGAGATTTTCGTTTTTTTACGTGCAAGTAGAGAAAAACGGATGCAACGTAGACAAGGCCCAAAATCAAACTACAAATCCCGATGACAATATATTCTTTGGTATGAAATCCTTCGGGTGCTGCTTGTAGATTGGAATTTTCCGATTGGAAAAGTACTTCTGGAACGTCTATAATAAAGCAGAATTGATGAATTGATGAGCTGGTTGATAAGGATTCAAATTGATGTAAGTACTTACTACTCAGATACTGCAACGGACTTCCGTTCACACGAAAAGCTACGCATGGGGTGAAGAGATTCTTTTGATTTATACCAATGGCTCCTTTGACGTCACGAGCAATGTTCATATTGGACATATCACGGCACATCATTTGAACTAAAATAAGTCTGCCTTGCATTTTGTGACGAAGATCAGTTTCACCGAGCCACTGAAAATAAATGGAAAAATCAAGTTTGTTTGTGGAATTAAGTCAAAAACATTTCAAGATTAATTTGCATTATGTAATGATAGGAACTTCGTTTATTTTAAAATAATTTTGAGTTTGGAAGAATGGAGTAAGAATCACGCTTAAGATCCTGTAGAAGTTTGCAGAGATAGTTGGAATATAAACAAAAAAATCGGTTTTCCCTACTAAACCAAATCTTGGATTTTATTTGGAATTTCTTGAATAGTTCACCATTCCTTCGAGAATACTTTATGGCAGTATACAAGTTGACGGACAAGATGCTGGAATCTAAAAAATCTAAAAAAATTCTCGGATATTTTAGCCATTATAAACTCATCTTTAATTGTATGCGTTGCATCTAAATTCGCGCTGATATGTCACACATCCAATAGCGAGATGTAGATACTATGCACAGAATTCTCAAGGGAGTTCTTAAATGTATAGATATTTGTTCGTAACACCACAGTTGGGGTTGATTTATTTTACCAGTTTGTCCGCTTCATAGTTCACTATGTGTAAAGCTGAATACAAAGAAAATATTGGGTGTGTGAATATGACTCCGCCGTTTCCCAACAGATGTCGTTTTTAGTATTGCTTGCGTGTACTAATAAGTGGCAGCACTTTAATTCGATAGAACTTTATGTCGACTATTTAACGCACTACGTGACATTACCTTGAAGTGTTAGCAACAAGTGTTTTTACTTCTTTGAAAATGTCGGTTTTCGTTCTAAGTAAACATCATTTGCGGGAAGTATTATTACACTATTTTATTGCAAAGAAAAAAGCAGCGGGAAATCATTGTTTGCTTGTGGAGGTTTATGGTGAGCATGCTCAGTGGTGGACTTACCGCATTAGCCGCCCTAGGCTTGAAAAAAATTTCCGCTTTTACCTTGTATATAAAATAATAAGTGTCTATTAACCGTAGACATTACTAAAAATCTGGACTAAAACGAACCCATAAAGTACCTAAAAAGACCTAGAAAAACCTAAAAAGTACCTAAAAGGACCTAGAAGAGCCTAAAAGGACCTAGAATATCCTAAAAAGTACCTAAAAAAGCTTAGGCTTGGGAAAAATTATCGTCCATACCGCCCATCTCTAATTATTTAATGCAATTGAGAATCGTGAAAAAAACACAAACGTTGAATCTGATCGTTTCATTAGTCAGTGAAGTGAGCAGATTCAACAAACAATTAAATATATTAGTTCCCTAGAGAATACAGTATTCCAAAGCTCAGGATCCTTCTTCAGGTTTTTGTTGCTGACAAATGGCTTTTTTTCTAGCTACCCGTCCGTTAAATTCCTTGCTTCGGACCACGTGCCAGATGGTTTCTCGTTGTGTAAATGCTGTTTAACTTCAGATGCTAAGTTTTGGTGCACTCATTTTTGGTTTTTTCTTGATAGATTGTAGTATCCACCTCATCTGCAGCAGAAAGTACTATTGTCATGATATTTCTTTTTGGTCGACCACTCGATTTTCGTTTTTGAATCTATCAACAATATTTTGAACCGTTGAATATAGACAATTTCGTCTATTTGTTCCGTCGCTTGTTACGTTCGTCACGCAGCGTGGCCGATCCAAATGTTTTCAAAATGCCCTCAACAATCCACACTGAAGGCGAGGAATGTTCAAGAAGAAACTCAGGACCACAGTATATGTAAGAACCAGTAGTTATCGGCCATATAAAAGGACACTATCAAGTGTGGTCCGCGGTTCTATGGGATAAAATCATATGTTTTAATTCGTTTATCATATGTTTTCTGTCATTAATGATAAAGTGGCAGTTATTTACTGGTCGGGGCACTGCCAGACCTCGTATATGTACTTTTCATGTTACGTGTGAAAAAATCCTTAGAAACTTCGGTTTCTTGAATTGCATTGTCTTTGTTGAGACGACGGTCATTCGGTTTGACAATTCGATTTTGAAAAAAGTCAAAATGACTGAAAAAATGTCCCGCGTGTTGAAGTGAAAGATAAAATTCGCGAAAGTGCTTTATCCTCTGGAAATCTGGCAGTGTTTAGGAGACGTCAATTTTTACAAGCACATGGCATCATTGCTTGAAAGCAAATGGGATGTTTGAAAGCGTCGATTGCGCACTGTCTGTTGAATACAATGTGCTCAGTACTGTCCTGAAGACCTTTAACCACCATGTAGGCAAACGTTGGCAGTAGGAAATTGTATACGCGGCCTCACTTCACACCAATCAAGTCGTTAATAATGTTGTGTTTAGTTAGGATAAGCAAGTGAATTATATAAATACGGATTAGATTGATGTATTTTGATTTAATTCGTTAGAAAGTAAGTAGAAAAAAGGTTCTCAGTGTTCAAGCAATCCACTCAACCACTGAACCTGGATTACGTCTAATCGCCAACTCCATCGCTGACGACAAAAGGTTCACGCCCCCACACACAACAGCCACAGTGTCCATCGGTGTACAACGTTGTGACGAATGGCGAAACCAGCTGACCAGCTGACGAATTCGGAAATCGTCATAAGACCAGTTGGGCGATTGAATGCGTAACGAGTTCAGTGAACTCGTCGGACCGTTGACCGTCGATTTAAGTGAACGGGATTGGGGGACCTCATATATAATGGGAGGGCAGCAGGTGAAAGTACTTTTTTCTGACTGTGAGCTTTTTTTTTCTTCAGTGGTTTCGAGTCGAAGCGGATCTAGTTCTTGTTTCTAGATCCGCGGACGAGTAAGTAGAAGTATGGTCCTCAGTGTTCGAGCAATCTACTCAACGACTGGAATCAGCTGCCCCGCCGAAGAATTCGGGAATCGTCATAAGGACAGTTGCGCGATTGAATGCGGCACGAGTCCAGTGAAGTCGTCGGATCGTTCACCGCCGATTTGAGCGAACGGGATTGGGAGATCCCATATATAATGAAAAGGCAGCAGGTGGAAGTACTGTTTTTTCCTGACTGTGAGTTCTTTCCTTCGGTGGTTTTGGGTCGACGCGAATCTAGTCCCTGTTTCCAGATCCACGGATAGGGCATGCCAGCACAGGAACGGGTGGCGCCCTTTTTCTCAGAAAATCTTGTCCACGCCCCTTTTCGCAGATTAAAGCCGGTGGGATTGCTTGAACCAAGGTTAGGATCGGCTGAGACGAGTAGAAGTGGTCGTAATGCGCTTTTAGTAATTTCTCTATCGAGTAGGATTGTGCAAATTGCTTTTAAAAGGTTTTCGAATGCAGTGCGCGTTATATTTATTTATTTATTTTATTTATTTAAACAAGACTACAATATACAGATGAATCCAAAAATCTATTGTAATAAGTAAAATAAACTAAATTAAAGCAAAAAAAAGAGATAAGAGAAAAGTAACTTAATATAACGAAGGGAAGAAAGAAAAAAAAATTATTCAGGGATTGCATAGTTAGCAACTTTTAAAAGTAAATTTCGCTTAAAGAGACTAAAAGAAAGGGGCAGAGGACCAAGCTGCATAACATCAAAATCGCGCATTAATCGCACAATAGGCGAATGAAAATAAATACAAAGACCAGCAACAGGAAGACGATATTTAGTCTTGAGCTCCGAGTTACCGGACGAAATTGAATGGCTTCAATCAAAGATGTATCTAAAAGACCAGGGCGAATTTTAAAAAGAAAACACTGATCAAGTTTGATTCTACGTTGATTAAGAGGAAGAAGATTAAGGAAACAAAGACGAGCAGAATAAGAGCTATAGGAAAGACCAGATTTGAAGAATAGTAATCGGGCGAATTTTCTTTGTACTGCTTCAATAGATGCAGAGTGTACTGTTTGGTACGGTGACCAAACTACTGAAGCATATTCTAGAATACTTCTAACAAGAGAGCAATATAATTTAACAAATGGGGAAGGACAAGAAAAGTCAGAAGCTCTACGAAGGACAAATCCAGTAAGTCGAGAGGCACGCTTAATTATATCAGCAAAGTGATGATGAAAGCGAAGACAAGTGTCGAAGGTAACACCCAAATCTTTAAACACATCTACACATTTAAGGGACTCATTAGAAAGAGTGTAGTCAAAGTTGGTAGGAGAATTCTTTAAGGAGTAAAGCATATAAACACATTTGCTCACATTAAGCATGAGGCCATTAGCAGAGCACCAGGCAAACAGTTGATTGAGATCATTTTGCAGCATGTGACAATCATTTATGAAAGACACTCTGGTGAATATTTTGCAATCATCAGCATAAAGAAGACAACGCGAACGTAACAAAGAAGGAAGGTCATTAATAAAGAAGGAAAACACCAAGGGACCCAAAATAGAACCTTGTGGAACTCCAGACAGTGGAGAAAACGGAAGGGAACGGGAATCATTAAGAACAATACAACATGAACGATTTTTGAGATACGTGCTACGCCACAGAATAAGATTATCAGGAAGATTAAGTAAGCTCATTTTAGAAAGGAGGATATCGAAGCTAACAGAGTCAAAAGCTTTGGCAAAATCTGTGTACACAACATGAACATCACATCTATCATTAGCTGCACTGGCAACAAAGTTGGTGAACTCAACTAAGTTAGTTACAGTTGATCTACCTTTATGAAACCCATGTTGACAAGGACTAATTAAATGATAGAAAGAAGAACAGGAAATTATAAAAGATTTTTTCTAAGAGTTTAGATGGGGCAGAAACTATTGATATAAGTCTATAATTAGATACAAGAGAAGGATCACCTTTTTTAAAAATAGGAAACACGAGAGTATCCTTCCACGCATTTGGAAAACACCCATAATTGAGGCTTTTATTGAAAATAATGGAAAGGAAACTTATAGTGATAGAACCGACATATTAAAGTTCTGAGACCAAGATATATCATTTTGAGTAAGAGCCACTGTACATGCATTCAATTTTTACATAGCAATGCAATGAAAGAAATTTTATAATATTTGTTCATTAAACGGATAAATTCATACCTGCAAAAAAGTGCGTCCTTCATCTCGAAACAAACGAAACGGCACATCGTTATCCATAGGATTCCTTAGCTCCGTCCAGCCGTTATGAGTAAGATACTGTGCACTTGTTACAGCACAAACTGGAGTTCGAACACCTTCACAAAAATGAATTAAATCGTACAATTAAATAATAAGAAAACAATTTTTGCATTTTGTATCTCACCTGGAAAATTGATCTCTCTACTTGGATGGATAATCTGGCCTCGTAACGGCAAAAAAACAAATGGAATTTTTTCGGAAGATGAGCCACTAACAAATGAAGATAGAGTGCATTCTGAAAAATGAAAAAGAAAAAAATACACGTTACATAAACCTTCAATTGAAGACAATGACTAAACATGTTGTAATAACGAATAGTTATGCTTGAATGTGTCTTAAACTAGAGTCAAGTGAAAGTATTTGAACGCTTAAATATGTGAGAGTTTCATACAGAATAGACATTGTTCCGATTTTTTTCAAAAGCATATGACAAACAATATTATGATAGCAAGTGCAAATGTTTCTTCTGAAGAAAAACATACAGATTTTTTCCCTTTGTAAACATGTTGCACGCCGTTATAGTCTATTATCAGCCAGGGAAGAGTTTCTAATTAACAAGTTTAATGTGTTTTCACTTTTCACTCAAAGCACATTATCGCGAACAAGATCAAAAGATTGTTTGGTGTTTGGTATGAAATGCTGCCAAAGCACCTTATTAATCTTCGCGAAGTGTATGTGCAGGAAATTATATGTAACTGGATAAAATGGGCTTTTTCTTCTTCTCTTATGTTTGTATGGCGACAGTGGTATCCAGCTTGGTCGCTATTCCTTTAGCCACCTTGTCACTATTTATCAGAAATTCAATAGGCATACTCAATGCAACAGAAATGTTGGCTTGATCGATGATTTAGTAGCGATAGAATGTGGTACTTTTTATCTATCTGCATGGTGGAAGCGCCAAGTGGATCTCAGGATTGTTCATTTGATCGATTGAAAGACTGTCCATATCTTGTAAATTGTTTAAACAGGTTTCGAAGCGCTGCAACTAACAAAAAACCTTCATATTCACATTGTTAAAATATTCTTATTGTGTCGGTCCAAGCAGCGGATGGGTTGGTTGTGTCGGCTTTCATCTCTTCAGATACAAAAAATGTACCGGCTTATTACAAAAGAGTTGTGCGAACTCAATTTGTTGCGAATAAAATGGGTGTGTGGATGCACATCGAAAGCGAAAGTGTCTTTTAACAGAAAAATGTACCAATTTACTTCATTACGATGCTTCAGATACATATCAATCGACTTATCGACAATTATGGCGTTGAAAGTGATATCGATTCCACATAAATAGAAATCGTTTCCAGTATTACTACTATCGTAGTCCAAATGATGAAAAAAATACTCGTTTTCCATCTAAATTCCAGATTTGCGACCCGCTTCATAGAAACACTGAAATAAAATGCATTTAAACATTGAATTTTCGGAGCTTCTTTTCGTTAATGTTCCTCGAATGTTGAACGGTGTTAAGTAGAATGTCCTAATTTTTTTGGGATGAATGTTAATAATCAATCAATGTGGCTTGATCATAATTTACTTAACATAGAAAATGAATTCAGTTGCAGCACTACAATTGAGAGTATAAACGCTATAAAGCATTTAAGCACTTGATTTTGCCTTGAGATTGAAGATTTCTTCGAACATTACACTAATTGTTGTTGTTGTTCGGGACGCTGGTGAACTAGTTAAAATGTGATAAGTATTTTTTTTCAAAGTAAGCCGATAATGATTGTGTTTCTGTAATGTGTGATTATCGGAGGAATAGTTTCCCAGAAACTTAGCTATTATTTAATCATAGGCCTCTGTTGTTCCAGAAAAGAATATTGAAACGAAAACATGGATCTGATGTTATTAAAGAACAATCTTCGATAAGTAGGACATTATTTGTTTTTAATATTTGATGAATTATAAATGAGTTTCCTCATTAAAAAATATTTTCGTCAAATCCAATTTCGAAACATAAATTGTATAATTTGTTTTCGGAAAGATTCAGGTTATCCTTTGTTGCGTTCTTAAATATGAATAAATTGGATTATGACCCAATGATTCATGAACGTAATGATTGTAATTTGGATAGAAAAATCACCATGTATATTGTATGTGAATATTTCAAAAAATTAAATTATTTCTTTCAAGAAATTGGATCTTCTATTCGGTAACCCAGCCTTTTATCTTAAGCAATGCTTTATATAGTTTTGATGAGAACATGCTTTGCGTTTTTAAAGAGGTAAATTCCAAACATTTTCTCTATTTCGATGACGGTCAGTTGTGTATGAGATGTTTTTAGAGGTATAAAACATTTAATGCAGATATCTGTCCTGGTAACTGCCAAATTTTGCTGTAATTTTGACATTGTGTTTCATTTTTTTTGGCAAATTACCATGCAAAGACTTACATCCGAAAAAGTCTCGAAATAGTGGGAATTCACGCAATACGCAATACGATGAGAAGATCATTGTCCTCGTATACTCTATAAGATAATGTTCATCCAACACGAGCTTGTACAGTGCAAACGCATGCAGCTATCGCTGTGGTCGAGGCAGTAGCGTACGCAGGATTTTGATAAGGGGGGTCATATTTTTGAAGTCTTGACTAGGTATCACCCCTAGATGAGATCTCTAAAGCACCATAGACCGTAAATCAGGCCCATATGGGTTTTACTGTGAAATAGATGAAAGATCTAATTGCGTAGAGATACTGAATCTCACTCAACTCCCACGTTCCAGAGTGTCTCAGTGAATAATTGTTAAAGCGGGTGACTTAGTGGGTAGCACTAGTTCAAGGCTCCTTGTCGCCAAATAGTTTTCGGGAATGAGATTTGATGCCGCACTATCATTTCACTCAGCTGTGAAAGAGAACCTGAATAAAATCAGGGTGAGCGTGTTCCTGACCACTTCAAGGGGGGGATTTGAAACCCCTAACCCCCTGGGTACGCCACTGGGTAGAGGATAGTTTGATTGAGGATTCTAATTTATCGATTGGACGCTGTTCTCAACAGCCTGGACTCTGTCCGTCCACTACATGGAAAATTTTGAAGAAAAATCTTGGACTAAAGCCCTATTAGATCCAACTGATACGACAACTGAAGCCATTGGACCAACGTTTGCGTCGTAACTTCGGTGAATGGGTTGAAAGTTCAACCGCTATTTTACCGCCAAATAATTTTCAGTGATGAGTTTGATTTTTGGCTTAATGGGTTCGTAAATAAGCGCAATTGCTATTTTGGTGCAAGGATAATGCTCAAAAAACTTTGGAAGCCCCATTACATCCCAAAAATTCACTGTATGGTGCAGTGGCGAGGCGTTCGTATAAGCCGATTCCCATCGGCTTCCCTTTCCAAATATGTTCCAAAAATGTCACTTCAGTTTTATAAGGGAATAAAGTGTTTATTTACTTGCATGAATCACTGTAAATATGCACAATCGTTCCACTTGATCTCAGTGTTTATTCCATCATACTCCATCCTCTTCATTCTACACATCCTCATAGTTCCATAATAAGCAGCAAAGCGATCAACATCTGTAAGAGTTGTTTCGAGTCTCGAATTCATCAATAATTTGGGCATTGTGGGCATTCAACTCCCGTTTGTTGGAATGACAGCTCGGTTTTCCTCAATAGGATATGGAAACAAATCAAAAAGCTGGTAGCGTTCCTGGCTTGCGAATCAGCTGTGAAAATTTATGCTAGAAAATCATCGGCTTACCCACAGTAGTTTTTCACCCCTCGCCACTGGTATGGTGCGGAAACAACGTTACTGGTAATGGCAATCGCTACCAACAAATGATTTCTAATTTTTGGATTCCCAACATCAATACCCATCCTCTGAGAGACAAATGGTTCCAGCAGGATTGCGCAAAATGACATACAGCGCGTGAACTGGCCGCCTCATGTGATTTGTCTTCATTGGATTACTTTTCGTGGAGGTACGTCAAGTCACTAATATACCAGCATCTATTGATGACTTGGAAGCCAAAATTTGACGCGTTATTGGCAAAATAAGGTCGGCTATGCTGGAAAAAGTGGTGCGAAATTGGACCGACAAGATGGCTTTCATGAGACGCAGTCGTGATGGTCATATGCTAAAAATCACTTCTAAACACAAAATACCACGAATCTTGCGAGCTAATAAAGTTCGAAAATTGCCCATTTCAATAATTTGTTTGTCTGTTATTTGTTTGGAAAGTTTTATGTATTTAAAAAACACCTCAAACATGCACTTACATCATCTTTGTCACAAGTCAGGATCCTAAACAGGTATTTAATTATTTGCTAGTTATTTAAGAGCGATTCGATTTTAGAAGAAGAAGGGCCAACAAAATCCTGCCGATGAATAAAATTCAAATTTTAATCCATGATTTCTCTCTATACAAAATTGGTTCTGCTAAATAGTATCTACAGAGTTAATAAATTGTAACCAAAAGACAAGACCATACTTTTTTGTGAACATTAGGAGAAAATTTTGAAAAATAATCCAAAATTTCCAATTCGGTGTGAATGTGGGATATGATGTCCAGAATGCCTGTTACCAAAATTCGTCTCCATTTCCTATAAAGACCTGGATGACGTAGGCGCGTCGATTTTTTTAAAATATTTTAGTGAAAAACCTTGGCTTCAAAAACACACCATACTTAGAAGTCCAATGGATTCGCACCCTGGCAATTCGATAGCCATTTTCTTAAAGAAATAACATTTTCGTCACTGGAGTATCAAATGTTTGGTTTATCGGTGTCGCTTGATACTTATTAAGCCATGTTTCACACAGCTCAATAACTCTCTCTCTCGAAGAGTGTCCGAGTGCGTGAAACACTTTCCAAGTATTTCTAAGTGCGTGGAACATTTCGTTGAATGCGAGTACCATGCTCTCTGGACTCCTTTGCCACTCACGCACTACCTCGCGTTTGATGCTTCTGTGACAAAAAATAGAAATCGCCATTCGTGCATTTCGCGCCATGTTTAACTAATGTGATTGCTTTACACTCGTTAAAAACAGTGCTTCATGCACTCAAAACGAGAATTACTGTTTAAAGTTGTTTTTTAACCATTCTTGGTTAACACTCTATGAGTCATGTTGAAATGCATGTGTTATCCGTTGCAAATGTTTACTTTTTCAAAGCCTTAAAGCTCGTTTTAGGACACAGTACGATTTTACATTTTCTTTCATATTTTGATCCAAAATTCAGTAGAGAGCAACTATCGGTCGTTATTGCGGCCGAATGCACCTTAATTTCAAGTGGATCATGATTTTTGAACCAACGAAACAATTTGTTTTTAGAATAAGGAAATTAGTACTGCTTTATCGAGTAAGCAAAAATATAAGCGGCCTTTGTAACAAATAAAAGAAGGAGTTCGACAACGAGGACTCATTCCTTCCTATTCTTAGCAAGGTTGCGAAGAGCGCAGCTGCATTTAGTTGGACGGTAATGGAATCAATACATGTCAATTAGCAACTATGCCGATGTGCGTTTAACACGCAGACTAAAACAATTTATAAAGAGCGGCACACGTCATTACATAAGTTGGCTGAGAACTATTTCGCGGAATTTTTTTCCAGTAAATAATCTAATAAATAATAATGTTTTTTGTTCCAAACCCGTCGTCTATTATTCGTGATACACATCTATTTCATTATTTCACACGAAAAAAAATACATTGTGGGAAAATTTATACTATATTTAGTTCGGCAAAATACATCGATATAAAGTTGGTTACAATTCATGCATCGAAACCAACTTTGCATCATTTAACTTTATTCTAAAGGGTTCTTCCACGAGTGCATCATATTCTTAAAATTCAAATGGAAGAGTATCAATACTATACAAATTTATAAAAAATGGGAAGAATGTATGCGAACCAATCGACTGCCCCAGCAAACCACCACCTTCTTCCAGTATATGAAAATTTCTTGTATATGTACCAAAACCAAAATCGAAATTTTAAGGTTTTTAAAATATATTTGTAGTGTTTTTGTAAAGAAGTTTGTATGTGTGTGTCGGAATATGTACGTGCGTACATCGTCATGTTTTTCAAAGCCAGTAACTCACAAAAGAAATATATCAACTTGGTAGAGTTGTCAATCGAAGAAGATTAGCATGGACATGAGCTGATTAGATTTTGGTAAACTTCGGTTCGACAGTTGTTTTGTTCTGACAATTCAAATGTCATTTAAGTTACGCACAATATCTCTCGAACGAAACATTGTATTGACGTTCTCTTGATGTCAATCGAAGTGTATTAACCATAGTATGCGTCAACAAAAAAAGATATCTAGATTCATAATCTGGACCATACTCTAAAATTTGTAGTTTTATCATTTTGATATAAAAATCATTCAACTGTTTGGTTGAAAATCGCTTTCATCTAAAATTTAATACTTCTTTTGATCTTTGCGAGTTAAGATTATTTCAGAGATATCCTCCTAATGTAGATCAATGACCATGTATTTTTTGCAATTAGCCTCTTTTCATGAATTGCTTTCATTTAGATCAGAAGGAAAAATACAGATTTTGATCTTATCTTTCGCCAGACTTTGTTCGTATTGGCAGAAGTTATCTAGTATCAAAAAATGTCTTCATGGCGAATATCATTCATGAGGTCATGTTTATTTCCCATTTCTTTAATGAGAAACGGTTTATCCATGTTTGATTGGCAGCATTATCTAAATGGCTTACAATACTTTGTAATATATGTACGTTACAGATAATATGCTTTAAATGAAGCAATTTCGCTTTCGCCAAGAGCTATTGTAAGGAAGATGTATAATAGGTCAGTAAAACAATTTACACGTATTCATCTAATTCATTGAAAATAGTTGAATTGTCAAGAGCATTCTCAACTTTTAAAATAACTTTATGGGGTTAATGGTTCTTTATACAATCAAGGGCAAAATTCTGTTAGGAAACCATCGAAAGATATTCTTGAGGTTATCCAAATTCTTTTATCGTGTCTCCAAATAGCTGGAAGTTGCGTTTTTAAAACATTTTTCAAAGTTTTTACATTTTTGAATTTTTTTTAAAATCTCTAGAAACATAACCTAAATTTAATCTGCCCTTTACAATTTTAAAGCCTGACGTTGTAGCTCCTTCCTTTAGATTGAATGTTTGGGATGATAAACGTATCCAATAAAGTCCACATTTTTTTTGGAATTCACTTAAATCAGCAATAGCTACTGACCTTGAAAATTAAAATGCTCAGTTAGAGCTTATTTTTCAATTTCTCAAACCATCCGCGATTTGTTTAACGAGAGACTTTTAAAAAGCAATGAGAGTGACATATTTATGAAGGATACTTTGATAAAATAATTATTGTTTCTAATAGATGAGATCTCTGACCTCTTACAAGACGAACAGTCTGTTTTATTGCTGAAGAGTTAAAGATTTCAATTGGGAGTGAACATAACATTTTGTAAGATCATTTGGGAATGAAAAAGGCATCCGCGCCCATACCAAAAATGCTAACGGACGCATAAAAGCAAACGCCGCTCAAGGTTTCGAAAAGCTCATTGGTATTGTTTCAACAAGATCCTGATCGTTTTTTGGCTCGATTCATGACAGTGGATGAAACATGGCTTTACCATTACCACCCTGAGACAAAACAGCAATCAAAGACATGAAAAAGACCACCCTTTCCAACCCAAAAGAAATTTAAAACATTTTGCTCTGCCGGTTAGTTCATGGGCTTTCTTTTTGGGATAGCCAACGATTTATACTAATAGAATACCTTGACCATGGTGATACTAGAACAGGAAAGTCGTACGTAGACCAAATGAAAAAAATACGTCACGAAATCCGTGAAAAATGACACGGAAAACTCACGAAAAAAGTTCAGTTCCATCAGGACAACGCACCGGCACACAAGTCTGCAGTTTCCATGGCAGCAATCCAATATGCTGATTTTGAGATTTTCAAGCCGGACTTGGCCCCCAGTGATTTTTATTCATTTCCACGTCTAAAAGATCATTTGAAAGGCACAAAATTTGAAGACGACGGCGAAGTGAAAGCCGCCGTAATCGATGTTTTAAGTGCTTAAGATGAAGATTTTTAAAAAAAGAGAATTTTGGGTCTAGAAAAAAGATATGCTAAATGTATTAACCTAGAAAGTGATTACGTAGAAACATAAAATTATTTTAAACCTAATCATCTTTTAACTGAGCTGTTGTCATTGCTTTTTGAACGTCCTTCGTATAATTGAAGTTTTCATATCAGATATATTTTCTAAACAATTCAAACCATTCTAGATGGAATTGCTGTCAACAGCAAGAGTCTGCGAAAGCTTGTGAGACAAATGATCTTGTAAGTTATTTTTCTATTTAAAACATTTTAAATTGGAACTGAAAATTTGGTGAAAGCAACAATGAATCCAATAAGAAGAATCTGGTTCCAAATGATTATCGCCAGGATGTTGAAATTTCGAAAGAAACTATTGTTCAGGCGCAACTAGGTTTTGTGAAGGAAACCCTAAAAGCCGATTAACATTGTTCCGATTATGCGTATTTATGTTTTATTTGGGTGTTTTGAGCATCTTTTGGTGGCGTTTTAAGATTATTGAATTTATGGTTGACGCATTTCATCTCCTCTTGAAAATCCAAAGAAAAGTCGGTTACAATACACTTCAAGCAATTTTTTTCGATTTAATTTTCTTGTAGTAAACTCTTGCTAGGACAACTACAATATCTTGAGATATGTTTCAAAAAGTTTGGTAAATTCGTAAATATCAACAAAGCAACATTTAGTACATATGTCAATATTGCTAATTAGCTTGTTACGATGTGTGATTTCGTCCAAATGACGTGATTTGGAAATGAAAGGAAAAAAATGTGTTTTTGAGCTCGATAATCGGCAAAACCGCAAATGGTATTAAAACTATATAATATCGTGACAGTGTTAATCGGTTTTGAAAAGGACTGACACATTAAGACGCTGCACTGCGGTGTAAGTTTTTTTTGAAGAGTGTGCATATATATTTTTAACTTCCCAGTATATGGGAAGTTCTTGTAATCGCCTCGAAAATCGAAATTGAAATTTTTAACATTTCTTTACGTTTTGAGGTCTATAGAGTATATATAAAGTGTTTTCAGAAAGGGAGATGTATGTGTGTGTGTGTGTATGTACGTACGTTCGTACGTACGTACGTATGTACGTTCGTGGACAATTTTTTCTACGACGATAACTCACGTAAACAAAGTCGTATCAACTTCGTTGAGGTGTCAATCGAAGCGTCTTTGCAATCTTAAGAGCTGATTAGTTTTTGGGAAACTTCGGTCGGGGGGTTTGCTGTTTTGCCCGTTTGAAGGTCATTTCTGTAATGCGCTACATATCGCGAACCAAACTTACGATTTTTTTGAACAAGGTATCAATCGACGCGTATTGACGTTTGTGCGATTCTATCAAATTTTTAAAAAAAATCTTGGAGCGGTTTTCAAATTTTTAAAAAAAAAGTGCAAAAAATTAGGGTTTTTTCAAAAACAATAAATTTTTAACCTTATTGTCAAGTCTTAGTAATCAATAGTTATAAAATTTATGTACTCCAAACAATGTTCGTAAAAACGTCATCAAAACTTTTTCTCATGAACACATAAAAAAGTAAATTAAAAATAAAAAATCATTAAAAGTCATCATGATTTTCAAGGTCATTTTTATCATTCACTATATCTCACGAACCAGATATAATATTTGCATCATTAAGGTGTAAATTGACGTGTATTAACATCTTTGAGAAGTTTTTAACATTATAAAAATTCGTTTTAGCCGTCTTTTTAATTTAATAGAAGAAAATGCGAAAAATTATGTTTTTTTTTTCATAAAAAATATTTTTTAACTTGATTTGCACAGTACAGTGATCCAGTTTATAAAATTTATACATTCTTATCAGTTTTTGGAGAGAAACCGGCAAAATTTTATTCCATGATTATGAAAAAACTAAATTAAAAATAAAAAAATCATTCAAAGTTACCATGTAAAGAGGGTTCATACGAGTGCTATTACTTTTTATCTTTTATTCTAAAAAAATTGTTGTAAATTCAATCAAAGTTTTAAGGTATTTGCATAATTTGAGCAGATTTTTAATAGTTTTTATAGTCTTTTAATTAAAAAAAATTGCTTAAATTTTGAAAACCAACAAAATTTTTCAACACCAAAAAGGCCCCCACCGATTGATCCGCGTGAATATTCAATCTGTCCTCATCGACCAAAAACCTTACGTAATCAATGGACCCTCCCGTAGACGATATGATTCATATTAACTCATTCCTGTTACTGCTGTGAATACCTCTCATTGTTGTAATGTTGTTGATGTTTATGTAGATATTACTGGGAAGTTGACCGTGTGGACCTCAAGGGTCGCACCTCGCGGCTTGTTTTGTCCTAATCTGATAAACTTTTATCGTCAAGTTTTTACAAAATAGTTTGAGACTATTCGATAATAAATTTTCTTAGATATTTTTTTGAGTGCATATTTCGTAACAATTTATATTTTGCACAAAACGGCTCTTCTATGCTTTAAACTTTCATTTGTAATAAACATTACATTGAAAACACAGAAATAAAGAATATTTACTTTATGAAAAATTTATGCATGCAGAATACGTAATTTAAGGTTATGATAATGTCTTTTAATGTGTTTAGGTTCCTAATACTTTGATTTCGAGGGCTTTAAATATTTGTTCATTTAAAGTTTTTTTAAACAAATAATATGATAAGCTAAGGTACTCATTTAAGACATACAATTTTGGTTCTTTGAATAAAACATACAGAGTATCGATAATACGGTTTGAATTAAACTTGACTATTTTTTATGAACAGAAATAGGAAAGAGCAATACTGAAACTATTCGCATTATTGAATACATTCACTTTAATATAAGAACGGTAAATAAAAAAACAGATTCTTATCCATATGCAAACTAGATCTCTCCATTACGATAAATGTTGAGTGGGCCTCATTATAAAGGTTTATAAAAACCGTGCCTATATATATTAGCAGAACGAAATGTACTCAGAAGGATGTAAAAAATTTTCATTAGTAGGTTATTGGATTCTAAACGTGTGTGTGTATCAACTTTTGTATCTTTCGTGTTTATTGATTTCATATCTTTCACTAAAGGGGCTTTTTAAAAAAAAAATTTAAATTTCTAACTGATATTCTTATTGCTTAGGGTTATCGTAATATTACTAAATGTTTTCTAAGTGTTTATCTCTTCTTTCTTATTCAACATATCAATTATATTTTAATAACTAAAAAAGTTCAGATTGTATGCTTAAAGTTTATAGTGTCAACTTGAAGTGAAGTGCACAATTTACATTGCTTTGGTTTCTATATAACTATGGCTCTAGACAAAACCTTTTTCCATAACACCCATCTACTTATGAAAATTCAGATTCAAAACATCTTGGCGGGACTCGAACAAATTTTATTCCACAAAAACCCATATTCACTATAGTCCAGTCAAATGGGAGTTTGACCGTGCATTTTGGGCTGACAGTCAGATTTTTATTACTGTGGGCTCCATCTTAAAAACAAAAAAAGAACACCTTCATATCTCTGAAACCATGGTTCCTACAAGAAAGTTGTGTATGACAGACTTGGGGAAAATTAAATTGGTAGCAAGTCATGCATAGGTACAACACTTTTACGTGGTGTCAAAAATAAAACAGTACAAAGCCAAAAATGACACTCAAAAAAGAGAGCTTATCTTTCGGGTGCCACAACTTCTTTATTGTTTAACGCGAAACACGTTTGGAATCTTTTTTAAGATAATTTTGTCACAAGCCATTTGCGGTATTGCTTGTTTTGATTACTTTACACTGGCGGGAGTTATTGTGGTGGGAAAGTCACGTGAAAAACGCGTTTTTAGGCCAAATAATCGGCTTCCGATGGCAAACCCACCATTGCAAAACTCACGGAGCATTTTAGTGGGCAGACAAATTTTAATTGCAATGAGTAGTATGTCTCTAGGTGAGCGTAAATTGAAGTTTCTGGGGTCGCAGCTTCAATTTCCTGAAAGCAAAACAAAAAGTGGAACGGACCTATATCTCGAAAAGCACTGGTCCTACAAAAAAGTGTAAAGTGTAACTTATGTAAAATTCAATTTGAAGTAAGTTCTGCATACATCGTTTTCACGTGCTGTCAATATTAAAAGAGTTACATTCCAAAAACGAGGATTAAAAGGGGGTTAATTTTTAGGGTGCTACAGCTTCTTTGTTTTCCAGCTATATTTGGCTCTTCCGAGTAACCATCAATAATTATTTTCATATTAGAACCGAAATGATTTTTAACATATTTCATATTTTTCTTAAAAATTTGCTTGAATATTGCATTGCGATTCCATATTACTTTCTGCAACAGATAGCCATCGTCAATTACATAAAGTTTTCTGGGTCCAAGATCGACGGATCGTTAAAAGCCGAAAATTCATTGAAAAGAGTAGACTTGGTGCAGTCAGTTTTGGCACTGGGGAGTTTGTTCCCGCGAACCGTTCATCCGGTCTTAACATGCATTTTTCATGTGACTTTCACCACTTCGAGACACAATACCACCCGCCAGTGTACGGTGATCAAAACAAGCAATACCGCAAACGGCTTGTGACAAAATTATCTTAAAAAAGATTTCAAACGTGTTTCGCGTTAAACGTGGAAACAAAGAAGTGGTGGCGCCCGAAAGATAATCCCCCCTTTTTGGGTGTCGTTTTTGGCTTGTAACTTCTTTATTATCGACACCACGGGAAAGTGATATATGTATGCATAAGTTGCTGCAAGTTCAATTCAACGCAACTTTTTGTGGGAGTCATGGTTTCTGAGATAAGGGGGTGACTAATCCTTTTTTGTTTTCAAAATGTGACCTCAGAAATTTAAATTTAACTTAACTATGGAATTGGCCACACATTGTAATAAAAATCTGCCTGCCAGTCCAAAATGCACGGTCTACGTTAAAATTCGGAAAATTCTACTGAACTACTAATACGATCATCATTCCAGCCTGTTTGTGTGCCTGAAGCATGCCATGGTATCATTCAAATCCGCACATTTTAAGATCGTTCACAGTCCACTAAACGTGAGTGCAAACAAGAATGTTTAGCCTGCACGTCCCTTATCAACGCCACCATCCCGACTTGCGTCTTCAGATTAAAGATGCGTCGACTATTGCACATATCAAGATCAGCACCACGGCGAGGAACTACCTGACCAGGTATTGCTGAGACAGCCTCAGTCGTAACCATGGCGAAACATCAAAACGGGAGACCGACAGCCTTTATATACTTATCGCAGTTTAAACGGAAAAAAATAACCACCTGTTGGTAATTATGGCACGTGCTGTTCCTCAAGCATCTTTCAACTGATCGTGTGGTGCCGCATCCAAGATAATCCAGTTTGAAGCCGTTGAAATAATCGCGATGACCGTTCGAGGCTACTTATGGCAAAATCAGAGCAATTTGCATAATTTGTTGGACTCTCAAGCACCACACGGAAGCATTAGGCCTAGGTTTTAGATAGAACCACGGGAACGATTCAGATTTCTAGATAGTGGCTATAATATTAAGTTATTTCAGTGCAGAACTAAGAATTGCTGCAAATCGATTTTCAATGAGAATAGAACTAATATGCTAATATTTCAAGATGTTGTTGACTTCTTGTTTGCATTTATGCTGCATGATTGATGTAACAGTCCGAATTTGAATTTTACTCAAATTTGTGTTTGGCTATTTAGTAACAAATTTTGAATAATATTCTTATAATACCGTTTCTATACATTAACTAGTTATTGGCTTTGTTTCTGTGGCAAGCATTTTTTAGTGATTGGGGAAACGCTGATTTGAATTTAAACGAGCTTTTATCTCTTTAGAATTTTTTTTCATAGGGAACAATTACTTTGATAAATTAATTTCAGAATTGAAATCGATTGTCTTAATGCTTGGTTTCAGCATTTATTTCAGTAGAACTTTTAGGAAAAAGAAGGATTCACTAAAGATTCAGCTGAGAAAAGTGTGAATCAACTTAATTGTATAAGGAACTATTCGTTGCACCTTTACTGATCTATAATATTTTGGATCAATCTAACGCATCATTGCTTCAAAATATTTGCTGATTTTCTTCTGTAGATTGAATTTTGATCTAGTATAATGAAAATCGCCGCGAATTCCTATTTAACGTTTTGAAACTTAATGTCTATCAAAGCTTCGTTCGCGGTGAAGAACAGATATCACCTTCTTCTGTTCAGATTGAATAGGTATGCCCAACTCCTCTGGTAGCCTTTCGGCAAATGATCCCTGATTCCTTGGTGTGCTAATTCGACTATAAGGCTTCGTTTCAGCCGAAAGTTTACAATAAACTGTAGTGCAGATTTTCAAATCTTCTTCTTTTTTACTGTTTATAAAGTATTCGAAAAAAAACTAGAAAAAATAATTCCATTCATCCTAACTGGATGCCGAGTTGGATATTGGCCTAACCATAACTTTGGCCTGTTTGGGCCATTACTCTCCTGGCTCAGCTCACGTTCATGTCGTGTTAGTCTATGTGGTGCATATTCCCCTCTCTTCCACCCTACCTCCGGCGTTCCACGAGGAGCTATTCCAGGTCCTCTTCTTTTCTTACTCTTCCTTGCTACAACTTTCTACTTTGCAATCCCACAAACTCCTTTTAGATGAATGTTTTTTGTTTCGGCTTCACCACCCTTAATTAAACTCTAATCTTTCTGATTGGTTAGAGTATCGTTTTACAGAATGTTCTGCCAGATCTGCCATTATATTTACAGTTTCATATACTAGAACTGAGACTTTGTACCATTCATCAATGTTGCGGCTTAACCACAATAGTCTGCAACTTGGGCCGTTTCCGTACTCACTCTACATCTGTAAACAAAATGTAGAGCGTATTTTATGTAATTAGTTTTATGTTGCTATATATTTCTTTTCTTTTTTGTTTGATTTGTCTTGTAATTGGGCGATACCAGTCTGTAAGATGAATTCCTAATAAATAAATAAATAAATAAATAAATATAATTGAACTGGAGTCATAAGAAGATATTGAGCTCTAATAAATGATATCGCCCGTGAATATCGTCTGATGATAGACATACCTAACATACTCGTGATTATTCAAAAACTTTTTTTTCTTCATGAATGAAAAATAGAGCTTAGTCACTTCGTAAGCGGAAGAATGAAAATTTAATAAAAATGGTGACCTTCCTTGCATATGAACTGCTATATACTTTGTTTGATACCTTCATCAATTGGTGGTCTTTTTATTTATATGTTCTTTTTATCAAAATCAATTCTTTTCTTATATTTGAATATTTATTTCCTAAATGTGTTAATGTTTCCATAATAACATTTTGATAAACTTTGCATAATTTCAATACACTTTTGGTTGGAATTTGATACAGAATGAGGTTTTAAAGTGGAAACGTTTTGCTTATGAAAGCGTTTGAAACTATTGCCGTCTCAGATGTGTTAATCGCTATGATTGGAATGAGTTAGGATAAAAACTGTGAGTTGATGATACCAATTGAATAGTCCAATCATTTTCAACTGCCTCTACCAGTTTCTACATCCCTCCCGATCAGTGATACACCATATTTGTGTTTTCATTCTTACTTGAAATACGCATTCAATTGTCTCCAAGAGAGGCGAATTAATGCTATTTCTTCTCGACTACAAAATTGACATAATAGGTACTTATTCAGTATACTCTTCTGCTACCTACAAACCATTTCCGCTTCCCCAATTATATTATCTATTGTAATGAAGAAATGTTGGGCCGAGGTAGAGGTACGGCAATCTTTGTGACAAGAAACATCCAATACTACCCTATTTAGATCTTCACCTTGAATGACTTGGGCGATGAAAGTACGAACGTAACGATGTCCGTCTATAGATACTCATCTTTTAGTGATTTCATACAGGACCTGCGTACACTGCTTGTCCCGCTGGGTTCTATCTTTCTTTGACCTGCACGTCACCAAAATATACCTTGCGCTAGCTAACGAGATCCAACAGTATGTTTATCATTGTTCTTGAATAGTTATCATCAGATCACAATTCAGTTCTCTTCCTTTTTTAATTGATGATTCTCAAATAGTAAGGAAGAAGACTAAGTGGAAAGCTTTTTACGATGCATTGGTTAAACGCTAATAAAAAACCCGAAACGACCAATAGTATCGAAAATTTTGTCGCCATTCCACACAAAAGTAACGCAGACTAAAGAAAATAACTCTACATTCAAAGTGAATCAGTCTCAAACTACAAGTTAACCTGCTTGTCAAGACGATCAGCCTTAGAATTACGGCCATCAAAAATCGGACATGGAACTCCTTGCTAGCAAGTTTCGACCGAGGTTCATTCTCCATGTGGAAGCTTCAAAAAAGCCTGAAACGAAGACACACTCCTTACTTTTCTCACCTCATTAAGAACGATGGCACCTTAGACCACTCCGATCTTGAAAAAGCCAAACTTTTAGCTGATGTTTTTCAAATTTCGCATACGCTTACCCAAGACATGAGCAGTGAGACAACTGAGGATATCGTCGATAGCTCAATTAGGTCTCTTGGTTCGATGTTTCTACCAATTGTTTCTGCAAACCCAAGGAAATCTTTAAATTTATTAAGCGAATTAAAAACCGTAAATCTCCAGGAGCAGACCGAATTCCAAACATACTTATGAAAAACCTCTCCAATAAGCCAATTGTTCTAATCACTTTCATACTTAACTCCTGCTTCAAGTTGGGGTATTTTCCAGCCATCTGGAAAAAAGCGACCGTCATCCCAATACTAAAGCCTGGAAAAGACTCTAGATCTCCCAGGAATTTTCGACCCATAAGCTTGCTTCCTGCGCTCAGCAAAGCCTTCGAAAAAAAATTCTTGCTAGAATCGAATCAATCATCGCTGAAAAGAGGCTGATCCCAAACGAACAATTCGGTTTTCGACTATCCACCAACTGAACCGGGTAGCCCATTGCATCACCGAAGCATTTAATGAGAAAAAGTCCGTAGGCATGGTCACCCTCGCTGTCTAAAAAGCCTTCGACTCTGTTTGGCATGACGGACTGGTGTTCAAACTTACACAATTTGCATTCCCAGTTTACTTAGGCTTTTCCAATTATACAATCCTTTTTGTCGGAGCGATCATTTGTTGTGAAAATTAATAAAACAGCAGGAGTACCCCAGGGAGCAAGCCTGAGTTCAGCTCTGTTCAATATTTACACTGCCGATATCCCTTCGGGCTCCAGGTATGACCTCGCAATGTTTGCAGACGACGTGTGCATTTTCTCCAAAGCAAGTGATCCTGATTCAATAATTCAGTCCTTGGAAAGTGAACTAGATTTGCTCTACCAGTTTTATTTTCGTTGGAAAATAAAAGTAAATCCTGCGAAAACTGCATCTATTTACTTCACCCGGAAACCAAGTCTCTTGCATCTTACAACGCGATGCGTTAACTTCGTTGGGAAGGTTATTCCTTGGAGAGTATCTAGGTATGATTCTGGATAAGTCTACCACATTCAAAAATCACGTAGAAACAGTTTGTACCAAAATTCAAATGGCCATAAAAATCCTGTATCCCCATTAACAGAAAGTCAATGCTTTCCTTATATAATAAGCTGCTTATCTACAAAGTTGCAAAGCTGTCCCCCGTTTGGGGACAATGTGCAAATCACCATAAAGGTAAGCTTCAAGTTCTCCAAAACAAATGCCTAATGATTATCCTAGACAAACCCTGGTATGTCTCGACCATACGGCTGCATCAACTGGCTCAAGTACCGTCGATAAAAGATCTCGTCACGAAGCGGCTTAATGCATTCCTCGAAATAACAGCAATGATTGATAATCCTCTGCTACTGCCTTCTAGGTCATCGTTACATTAAGCAAATATCTAGATGTTTAAGCCTTAATTTAGTTCTAGATTAGGCTAGTTTCTTTGGTGTAAGTATTCGCAAGCCAGGTTTTTATAAGTTTTTCCTAGCAAGCTTGATAACTATAATCTTAAGCAAAACCTGTCTGCAAGTCTAATTGTAAAGAACTATAGATATAAAGGCGGCACCATAGTCTGTATCTCTTGCATAGGTCTCTGTAATACCACAAAATTGTATCTCGACACTAATAAACTTTTTATCTATCTATCAAAGTGAATCAAGGTTCGAACCCCTACAATTTCCGCAGGGAAATTAAGAACCTGATAATAAGGAGTAGAATTTGCAAAACAAAAGAGCAAGGGGCACGATGATCCTAGCATTGGAATTGAACAATTAGCTTTAACCCCAGTGACAACATTTCGGGTGAGTTTCAAAATACTCCAAGCAGCTTATATCCTCGATCCATCATCTGCAAAGTCAGAAATACCCCTGAGAATGCATATGTGAAGAGAGAATTGCATATGGGAACATCGATTATAACCTTGCTTTGATTCGTGATTTTATTCAAACTATGTTCTGGTGGTAATTTGGAAACGCATGGAAAAATATATGTTTTGAACCAGATAATAATCGAAATCATGAATGGGACAAAAATATATAGTTTTGTGGTAGTGTAAATAGGTTGTTACTTATTCTGATTTTTTAAAAACAAAAGCAATTTTTCAATTACAATTTTTGCATCCATAACAATGGGAAAATATGATGGTTCATGAATTTCGGTTCATGTATGTATTAGCTAAAAATTTGCAGTGTTTTAAAATGCAATATTTCTTAAAATCTTCGCCACGATCAATGCTTGAGAAGTTAAGTGATGTTAGAGCTTGCAGGACAAAAATAGTAGGCGTTTGGACAGCAAGAATGGAAAATAAAAAAATATCAAATCCATGCCAGAATGGTATTCCATCATTTCAACGTTGATGGTTTTGGATCGTGGTAGTTATAAGACTCATACTAAAAACTGCTTGTTTTTAATCAAAATGTCAAACCATCGTGAAGCATGAAGCTGTTTTTGAAGGATGTCGACTTTTGAAAGGGAATGCTGTTCTAATAAAGATCTTTTCAGAAAGAATTCCAGTTTTTAGCATCAAAAATTCCAGGTCTTTAAAAACATAAATTGTATTATTATTTTCATGGTTGCTGTGACAAAATGAGGTACTATTTCAGTTTAACCTCCAGGCAAAGCAAATTTTAGAAATCTTCCAGAGTGTGAGCTTATAGTAATTTATCGATGTGGTTACATGTGTAACCATGCGATTGTTACGGGAAATTAATAAAAAAAGATCCGTTTGATTTCCATGTAAAGACACAGTTTACTCAAGGACTGAAAACCAAAGGCAATGTTCAATGCGCATTTAAAAGATACTTGTTGAAGCTTTAACGTATCAATGCAGGAAAATGCTGTAACACTTCCAATTTCAGAAACCATCTTTTTTACACCTTTGAGTTTTGCTCTATGGCAGTAATCCTAATGCCAAGTTTGATGCGTTGATTCATATTCATTAAAAATATCATCTACGACACTAACTTATGCATCTCCTCATATGACTCCTTCTTTTCTGCTCGCTAAAACGTTTACCACAATAATCTGGGTAGCAGTATGGCAATTGGTAAGACTGAACATGAGTGACCTGGTCGCCTAAGGATCCACTAGGCAATCATGTAGGTATTCCGTGATAGCAAGCGGTACCTGACACCACTTATAAAGCCTTTGAGCATATTAACTATACAGACAGCGGGTCAGCATCTTCAGTTGGATGCTATCAAGAAACAACACAAAAACCAATCCTATTGTGGGTAGGTTCTTCTGAACAGGCTTTTTTCAATGAACATATAAAACAACTTACCATGTATATCGTCGACACAAATCCCAAGATCTTCACGGTAGGTGTTTAGATGCTGAAGACATCGACATTGACATTTTTCCGTTTTGCTGCTGTACTCGTGCCCGGATACCATTTCTGCAGGTGAGATGTTAAAGGAAAAATAATAAATGATAAGTAAATTTTCGCGGGCTGATTGCCGCTAACGACAGCCATTCATCAATCGTGGTTGCATCTTAAAGGGAATAGTATCTACCTGTTTCGTGTGAAGGTACAAATAGTCCTGCTGTTCCGCTCGACAGGCCCACGCATGTGTCCATGTTGCAAGTCGGCAGTAATTCTGTAAATGAGAAGTAACGTGGATTGAATTCAAAGCGATGGACATGTTACTGGACAAAGACTATAGGAAATCATGAATAATGGCCGTAGATGTCTTCAGGGCTAGCGTGCGTTCCACTAGGGACATATAAGCTTGCCCAAGTGTGTGGGCAATGAGCATTCAAGCCGCGGTGAGCCGGTGATATGATAATAGCAACATTTCGTTTGATGCGCACAGACCTCAGGTGAAATGTCCATTTGTAAATTGATTGTGATTTTTCTTGATAGTTTGTATCTAAACATGCTGGTTCATCATTATTACTTTATGCGCAATGAAAGACAAATGATTAAATTAAAATAAGATATCAGATACACTTAAAGTTCAGATACTGCTTTAAATAGATATTGTGACAACACACCATTTTCACTGTCCGAATCTCATAGATAATTGATTTTAGGTGAAGTTAATTATCTACAATTATGGAAATTATATTTTAAAGGATATTCAATGTTGCTATGTATTGATATTTTTCATTAGATAACTATTTAAAATTTGGCCCATAAAACAGGTGAGTATTGTGCAAAATTTAGGAAAGCTGCATCTTTGAAACAAACATAAGGTTCTCCCTAATCCTAGGTTTATGAATAGGACAATACCCTAGGTACTCTCTTTGCCATTGCTTCATGTTGACGAGAAGAAATTTTTATCGTGAAATTGAAGAAATATTTGAATTTGGTGTACATTGCTGAACTTAAAAAAGAATCCATTTCCTTGGAAAAAATACCAAAAAGAATCCTTTTAGAAGCTTAACACAGTGACGTTTTATAAGAAGTGTTGGATTTAGGATCAAGTAGGATATGAGTGAGCTAGCAACAAGAATTGAAGTCACTATTGCATTAACCTGGAACTGATTGGTGAAGTATGGAAGCTCAAAGGATGGATACTTTCAATTGGCATTTGCTTACATGCTTTAACGATTAGAAATAACAAAATCTTTCAGCAAAGGCAGTCGTTTGACTATTTCAAACGAAAAATTGTAACATGTGATATAAGTTTATATTCTTTGGCAAATTTTGGCGATTGGAGCTGGTACGAGATGCAAGATGCAGGAAGGCATATGATAATACAGACATTTCTAGCTCAGCGATTCCTCAAAACGATCATTATGAAAGTATGCCGAAGACTGGTACTTTTCATTCCTGCAAAATAGTAAAATGTTTGTATGTGCGGGTTTTTGGTGAGAAATTGAAGCAATACCTAAAAAAAGTTAATCGAAAGTAGCCGGTTCTTATGAAAAAAACGTTACGCCATTCTATCAAATGATAGTATGCATCATAGATTATGCTTTCCTCGCATTTCTTCGCCCTACCACGTATTATTACTATTTTTCCGGATATAAAGAGAAATATCGATTTGGATCAATCGGATATCGACAAAGACATATGGAAAGAATACGAACACTTCGAAAAGGAAGATATTTTAAAAAGAAATGAGTGATTGAAGTTTCAGTTGAATCTGATAGTCAATGAAACTGTCCAAACGATGAGCTGCTGAAGAACTTCATCCTTGATTCTGCTTCATTAAAAAATTGATGGGAATCAAAAAATTCTAAAAATTCGCTGGAACATAATGACGATGATGATAGTGAAGACCTTTTCAAATATTCCCAAAAAATTTCACATATATCTGAGGATTTCTCCGAAAACGTTGTTTTATTTACCAACGTGAAAAAGGAAGTATAACACGATGCTCTTTAGAAATTTCTGTGCTTGGGCGCCTTTTGTAATTGAAAGTCTTTCAATCTAAACGAATGATTCTTGATAGAAGTTGATCCCAGCAAGATTTTCAATCTATTGACTACACGAACATTCAGTCCCGGATACGTCGATTAGCTTATAGATTTTATAACTGCCAGCTTAGTTTGGTGGTGGTGCGCCTAACTGCCTACCTAAGCTCGTTACCTAAGATTCAGTCATTTTCATGCCTAATTACGAAGATACCGGTTAATCAAATCCACTTCTTGACATACTATAAAACATAGTCTCGTGCATAAACCGAGTAAAAATCAAACTTAATGTTTACCAGAGGGCACAAAAATTAATTTATTTTCAATGGAACTCAATTCCAAAATAAACGATCGATGATCGAACAATCTCTCAGGCGAAAGTATTTCTCTCAGGGAATGAAGGACTTTAGTGGAGCTCGCCAAGCATGGAAATAACTACCTGGGCCCATCAGTGTATGCAATAAACAAAGGGAAAACTTTCGGTCGGGAAGGAAAATTTTAAAACGAAATTTAACAGAGAATTAAGAGGAATTTAAGAGAAATCACTGCGAAACTAAAATACGAAATACGCGAGGTAAGTAGAGCAGAGCGTATGCTCGCGTTCATTGCGTTAAACGACGGTGGCTTTGAGAATCGAAAATCCAATTTCTACTCTATGTTAAACGAATAGTTTATACAGAGAGTATGCCCACCATATGGCCTAGACCTTGCGATGTCTCATGTTATTCGTGACTAGACCTACTACTCGGCGCTCTTGTTTTAGAGACTCTCGTCACTTCATCAAGTCTTGATACTAGTCCCTCTATCTGCCACTACCGTCAAAAGAAATCATTAGCTCCGGCGGTGAAGGTGTTATAGTTGCAAATTATTACATTTCTAGATTTAGTTTAGGAAGTTTTTTTTTGAACGAAATATCTTTTGTGTAGTCAATGAAAAATTAGCTCATTTTTCTAGCCACATTTTTATGCGACAGTGTGTTAACCGAAGCCAAACGACCAATTGCCGATGAAGGCTACTTCAGCAAATTAAGATGTTTGCGTTGCATATTAAACACATTGATTTTTTATTGTAGCTGCTTATAACCTTTTATTCTGGGTACCAACTTTTTTGATGGTTAGGAATTAGCTCTGTGTTATTTCAAACCAGAAAATTGGTCGTTCCAGTCTATTTCATTAATTTACGCTAACAATCACAGGGTTGATCTAAGTTCTGATTTCTCGCTCTTCTTCGCACCCAAAAGCTAGATAGACGTTTTGGATGATATAAAGTGTTGGTATAGCACTGTGAGTGAACAAAAAGGAAATTATATTGGTGGCTGAAAGTATATAAAATTTAGTGAAGGAAAATTGCATCGCGACCCAAAAAACATACTGAATTAGAAAGAGTCTTCGAGGAAATACGTGGCCAGCGTGAAGTTTTTTTCCAAACAAAGCGCATCGTTGCAAAAGTGACGAGAGTACTGTTAATCGATATTTAGTTCATCTATAAGCGAATCCACAAATAACGATACTAATACATGTACTAGGAGGCAAAAACCTAACATTATTTTGGATAAAATTTAAGTTGACTTAATCTTGTGATTTTCGTAGTTTGGCTGAAAAGTGTGTCGGGAGTGTGTTTAAAATACAAACATTAAAAGAAACATCCACACAGGTTGCGCTCTAATTGGTGAGGCCCGAGGATTGGCATGATAAGCGGTTTAACCTTCAATTGGCCAGCTGGCGTGCGCATAAATCAGTGAGGTTTTCGTCAAAGACGCCCAGCGTTTGGTATCTCGCATAATGCAACTTGCTATCCAAACAGTGTTCAGTGCATAAATAGATCAAGGAATACTGTAGTTCCCAAGTTGGGTGCAAATATCTTTAAATAATTTAGCAACTTTTCATGTCATATAATGACAATCTATTTAATTCATCGTTTTTTCTTCAGTTTTTGCCATCAATTTGGCAGGAACAACAATATTTAAATGGCTATAGGAAAAACACGATTTTGTAAAAACCATATATTGATAAAAAAGAGGAAGAAGATTTCATGATCAACTTGTGAGAGAAGATAGCATGGTTAATGTGATATAGTACTTTGATAAGAAATCAGTGCATCAGACACCTTCGTTTTGTAGCCTAGAAGCAAAACTATTTTATTTATTATCTTCTTTGCATCTGTGTTACATTTTTTAAAAAACAAAAATCGATTTGTGAGATTCAATGAATTTCGGATAGTTTATGAGTTTTTTCAATGATAGTTTTATACACTCATCTGCAGTGGCGGCTCTACCTTTGGGGCTAGGGAGCTCAGCCCCACCACTTATTGATGAGCCTATATTAGTGCAAATGTCATAAAATATCATTATAGATTTCAATATAGTTTTCATAATTTAATTTCATTTCAAAATATAATGTAGCATTTTTTTCGCCCATGCTATAGTTTACTTTCACATAGTCTTTTTGCCACGCACTGTAGAACAATTTGTTTTTCTCTTCGACTCGTTCCGTTGTGCCTGCACCGAGTAAGAGCTGAAAGTAAAATTCAAACTTATTTTCTCTTTGACAATTTTCCACCTTTACCATGAGGAAGGGGCTACATGGATTTTGTCCCGAAAAAGAGTATTTCGATTTGAATGACTGCGTGAATTCTATGCTGAAGCGGCGAGAGTGTGCGTGTTTGAAATAACATGTGTATACATCGTGGACGGGCTAATCATATGCAGCCCGTTCAGTGCTTCGACAACGTTTAGTCTTGGTATGGTCTGGATAATACTTTTGAGCAGGCAAGAGCAACATTTTTTTGCGACGGGCCGAATGCAAAAGTAGTCTCGTCAGTGTAGTGCATGGTATTAGTACTTAGTTTGCCTTCGTAGTGTTGGGTACTTTTTAAAGTTTTGTAGTGCTTAAAGTTTGTTTCAGAATAGGGTCCTTCAGGTTATGGTATTTATTTATGGTATTTGATTGCCAGCGAATCTACTTTTGGGGAAACCGATCACTTAAAATCGGTTAACGCTCCAAATGTGGTACTTCTTGGGTGGAGTGGAAATTCACATAAGAACTTATATTGGTGATAGAAAAAATGGTCCCAGTAGCCCCACCATACTTATATCCCACGAGCCGCCACTGATTATCTGCATGCCAGAAAATAATTTTAATAAGTTAGCAGCATCTATTAAGATATTTATTCAATTTTTTGAAATTTTAGATTGATGCCAGATCACAGCTAGTGTCACCGTTGTAAAAAAAGTTGATAGTAAAACTGAATTTCTTTATTTTTATTCAATATTCGATAGTCCAAAAGATAAAGTATCTACTTTTGCCCAAAAGAACGCACTGCTACGCAATTATGTAAGACCAAGCTAATGAACCATAAACATGCAAAAATATATGTGCATCGTATTCAGGAGTTATGTTCTTGTTGCTTCGAGCCAACCTATATGTAATGTAACGAATTTATCTGAAAATGTATGCCTACCGTTAGCAGTGAATATATCTCCTTCGTGTTGTCTGGTAAGATTTACAGGCTGTATTGTTTCCGCAATAGTCTCCATCGCGCCATCGCGAAGATGTGGTGTTGGATTAGGAAGCGGCGATGGCAACGCGGACGCAATTCGTAACCAATTCGGCCAAGTGATAGCACAGATTACCAATAAAAATTTCAATTGTGCTGATCCTCGATGCAAGAACTTCTCCATTGCGAGCGTTGGCTAAGGCTGGTGGATCGCGAGGCAAAGGAATTTGTTATAAGGAACCGAAAAAGTAGATGAAGAATGAAGCGACGTTGGAAAAGGAGACATGCAACAAGTGCATGGTATTCTAGATTGTTTGTTCAGCGTAGCTGGCTTCGATTCCATGTTATTGTTTCGTAATTCGATGACATCTCAATGGATTTGGTGGTTCCACTGCAACACATACTCCTCTGAGTATAGTTCTTCTGGTTGCGGATTAGTTCTGGAATGGGAAGAAATGAACAAAATATAAGATAAGTTTTCTCACAATGGTCGAAGAGCAAGAATAGTAGTTATTTATTACTGACAATGCAATATTTTCCACAGTTGTAATTCGCATTGAAAATCTTCACGAAACAAATTGTTGTTGCCACTTTAGATTCAAGTACAAATCAAGATATGGGCAACGCTAGCTTAAGATACCCATTTGGAGGCGTGTTGGATGATGAACGATGTTTAATTGGCCATCGGCTAAATGTAGAGGATCAAAGAGGTATTGAAAAATGCTTTCTAGGTGAAAGGTCCGATTCGATCGAAGAAGATGTTACTATAAGCGTGTTTCGGTTTCAACTTTGGTATTTTCCAGTTGACTAGAAAGCAAAGCAGGTTGCAATTTTCTATGATAAGTGTTCAATACCATTAGAAATCACTAGAGATCACTATAATCCGACGTAGGCCACAAAACATCAATTCAGGTATCAAAAATTGTTGTGTTCAGGTATCACCAATGAACCTGAAAAAAGTATAATTTTTACCTGGCGAGCGAAGCGTGAAAAAATTTACGCGTTAGTTAATGTAGAAAGGGAAATTTCGATGCAGAAAAAACCCTGCCTTGCTACTTTCAAACTGCTGTAACTATTCGAAATTTAAAATTTATAATAAAATATTGTTAACAAAATTTGGTCACAAGAGAATATGGATTTTTTTTGTGTGACAGGACAAAACATTGTGCATGTAAAAATTTAGGATAAAGTGGTTAGAATAAAAAAAAAAATTCTAAAAAAACAAAAATCTAACTTTAAAGCGCTATACCAATTCCAATGTTTATTTGATTCGTATAAAACTTATTTGTAATAATAAAGTAAGGGATTTGCTATGATGAGAAGTTTTTTTTGACTGTTTAGCCGACGTAGTTTTTGAGATATGGTGTTTTCAGTAACGCAAGTCAAGCAATTTTTAACAAAAATGAAAATGACTGTAGCAGCTAAAGGGTTAAGATTTCGGCAAAATGTTACAGAACATTTTTTGTTAGAAATGGCATGAGGAATTGTGTGGTACTGTCCGTGTGCGGTCATTACGGGACACCCTGTATAGTCTATACTATTTTCGATGGTTAAACTTTCCGCCAAAAGCAAACCTTTTCTTAATTGAGGAATTCGCGTTTTTATAAAACAACATGCGAAATTGATCTGAAGGACCGATTATCATTAAAATATAAGGTAGAGATGAGCTAATAAATTAGCAAGACGCAAGTTTAGACGATCCGAATGAGAAGCAACGTTGTTTTGTTTGTTGTTCGTGCATCTTACACATGAAGGCATTATTACTCATGATTTGCACTTCGTCAACCCTAACCTAAAACTTTTTTATATTTTTTGAAATGTTTCGTGTTTTGTCATTCACAGCAACCTACTGGTTTCATTAGAAGCACAGTATCATTTTTGGAGACATTCATTCTAGCTAAGTTGGTCGAATTATCGTGTTTTCCACTTTGCCAATCAATCAATTTCTTCAATTATCCAACAAAACGAAGGTTAAAAAAACTCTGATCTTAAAGATCATATTCACAAAGTTCCACTGGTTTATTTTCTATATAAAGATTTCATAGGTCCGGTTTTAGCATTGTTGGTGGTTGACCCGTGAATTTCAACTTGAACTTGTTACGTTCCACCGGGCTATGGCGATTTATGACCATAATCAGTCGGTAATCAAATTTGACGATTCTCAAGATCATTTCGTCCTGTTGATAGCTGTTTTGTTGATAATAGGTGAGCAACTTATCGTTTAGGGTCCCCGGGGAAACATTGTTGTGTTTTATTTATTTCAGCTGTCCAGCGCGGATGACGATGATAACAGTGATTGTTACGTCGCTGTATCCATCCTTCGCTGACAACTTTGGAACCTTAAGGGGACTTTTAGGTTACGATTTTCAAAAAACACAATTTTTTCGATGATTTTTTTTCATAGAAGGAAAAAAGATATCGTTCTGAAATTTCACACAAATATTTAATAACATTTAAAGTATACATTAATAGTATTTCAGAATTTTTGAAGCAGTTATTTAGATTTTACGATTTTCACCAAAAAATGCCCAAAATTGATGGCGGACGTAATTTCTCGAGTCTGGAACATCTGAGAGAACAATTAAAACAAAACATAATCCTTGTTCAAATGGCTATCGCGTGAACTAGGACAATTTTTTCCGTTGAAAAATAACAAAATGGCGGCCATTTGAAAAAAAAATCGGGTTTTGAGGTTAGAAAATCAGCTGGAAATCGGAAAAGTTATGTTCGATCAACATAATCCTAGTTCATGCGATAGTCAGACATGTTACTAGCAACATATTAAAAATTCAGTATGATCTACCTAATAGTTTTTTTTAAAATCATGTCCGCCAACTCAAAAAACGCGAAGTTTTTTCAAGTAATTTTTCAAAGTGAATGCTACGTGCTTCTATTCTGTCATACCTGCGCCATAGATTAGTCTTTCCTCTTCCTCGTACTTCTTTTGAAGCTTCAACTTTTCGTCTCTCTTAGCTGTTCTAGCGTCTTTGGAGGCCTCAGTGCTGCGACGATTCGATCGATTTCCGCAGCGTGTCTAGATGCTGAAATTCCTATTGCAATGCCCATCAGTTGCATTACTTTCAATACACTTGCAAATTCTTCATTAAAAATGCAAGAAGCAGTATGAGCAACAATTTCCATAATGATCATGCTGGCAAAAGTGTGTTTAGGGATGAAATTCCAAAGACAATTATTTAAACTTTCGATATTATTTTGGGTGTTTTTTCCCAAACATCTTTCCAATAAATCGTCTGATGTGAAGGCTTCGTAGATGGGTTTTAGGATTTCCTGTGCTTCTTGATCAAAAGGTGGAGCATGTTTATAGTTTATTAGTTCACCAACCGTCTCAGCTTTATTATAATTGCATCAAGAGCCAGTACCAGCTGGACAATAAGTGTGCTGTGGATTTTCATCGGTAGAAATTTTGTGGTGAAACGTTGCCCACACTCCTTTTCGCATTTTTTCCTTGGAATCGGAATTGCATCTTATTGCCAAACCATAAGAAGTCAACAAATTATTCATTAATTTAATAGTTAATTTCTATGATTTTTCAGTATATGCTTTTTTCGGTTTACTTTCTTATTTAGTTTTAGAGGAACTTTCAGCCGTTTTTTTTTGCTTATTTTGCTGCCTTATACGCTTTTTTCTTTCCTTGGCCCTTCTAAATAATATTTTTTAACGTGCCAAATAAAAAAAAACAAGTATAAACCGAAGCAGATGTTTCAAAACAAGTGGGGAGCCGAGAACGACGAAATACGCTACAAAGTTGAAAAATGCACTTTCGCCGCATTTCGCCTTACACTCTTAAAAACTAGTTTAATTTTTTTATATCGCTCTAAAACGTTTTACATCGTATTTTTGATTGTGTTTAGAACTAAAATCAATGAAAAAAAATATTTAAATTTTTTTGAAAATTTATAACCTAAAAGCGCCACAGGAATTTGAGCTACTGGCAGCAATTCTATTTAAGGTAAAGTATTGTTTATATTGTCTTGATCTTGACGTAAAGGAACTTTCCAAAAAGGTACTGGGAAAGCATTTGGCCGTCAATGTACCCGTTTCGAGTCGGTAAACAATCATTTCGACTGTGCATGGTGAAGTGTGATTTCATGTGCGATGTGGGGCTGTTTTACTCAGGGCTGCAAAGTGCGCTGTCTACTTGTGCCTTACCATAACTGTTTTTGCCGTTTTCATCGATACAAACGTCTTAATTCGTTTTAGAGTACCGCTTCCGTAACGATTCGTAACCTACTTTTTTTCAATCTAATTACTTCCTAGTGACTTGTGTGAAGTGTGATATGCATACTAAATTTTGATTCTGCGACGTCGGCTTACCGAGGGTAGTTTAGAGCCTTCAAGGAAAAGAGAGCGCTGAATTTAACCTTGAATAATTCTTTTTTCCAGTGAAAAGTTTCCAAGATATTTTTTTTAAAAACTTGATTGGTCAAACTGCGTGGCAAACGTAGAGCGATTGCAAATTCATCTCCGCGACACCTATAAAGAGTCGATGGCTTTACTCGGAAACACTTACCATGGTCCACCTTGACAGTTTCATCGAAGGCGATCTTCTTTTTGTCAGTGGAATTCGACTTTTCCTCGCCTAACCACAATGTAGCCTCAAATGAAAGCACAAACACAAAAAGATACAATCCTTTTGGGTTACTCTAACTCTAAACCAATTAAAATCGGACAATTCGACAAGTGTCTGAGGTTTTGTCAGAAAAGGCTGCTAAATTGTCACCACCAAAAAAAATTAGGTACATCTAAACGTTTCGTAGCAAAGTACCCTGTATTCGAATCCATAGTTCAACCACTTCTCCGGAAAACGTTGTGAGAGATACATTATTTTCAATTTGATAAAAAGAGATGGCCGAAGCTTCTTGCAAAATAGCTTTGGTGGAAGAATTGAAAGTGTTTATGGCGAGGAGTGATATGGGGGTCGAATAGTAGTTAAGGTCGAAAGAAGTGCTTATTTTTTTCGATTTTCATTTCCATTGAATAATATTGTATATAGCCTATAATTGCAGGGCGTTGTTTTTATGTCACACTTGATTTCTTGTTGGATTGTTTCAAGTAGCTGCAGAGTCACGAGAGAGTTAATTTCAGTTTCTAATTTCAGGTTCCGTGTTCGAGTAATCTTGGCGCACAAAGCCAGTGCTACCCAAATGAATAATATCCTTCTTCGCGGGTGGCAGCATGCAGCCAATCTATAGGTGAGACTTAGTGGTACTCCAATCACTGAGTCAAACTACCCACCAACCTACAGACAGTCGCGACTATGTGTGAAAAGTGCGCGTAACTTCCTTTTTATTAACTTCCCAGTATATGGGAAGTTCTTGTAATCGCCTCGAAAATCGAAATTGAAATTTTCAACTTTTCTTTACGTTTTGAGGTATATAGAGTATATATAAAGTGTTTTTAGAAAGGGAGACGTATGTGTGTGTGTGTACGTACGTACGTACGTACGTACGTACGTACGTCTGTACGTTCGTGGACAGTTTTTTCTACGAGCATAACTCACGTAAACAAAGTCCGATCGACTTGGTTAAGGTGTCAATCGAAGCGTTTCTGCAATTTTAAGAGCTGATTAGTTTTTGAAAAACTTCGGTCGGGGGGGTTTGCTGTTTTGCTCGTTTGAAGGTCATTTCTGTCATGCGCTATATCTCGCGAACCAAACATACGATTTTTTTGAACAAGGTGTCAATCGACGCGTATTGACGTTTGTGTGATTCTATCAAATTTGCAAAAAATTCTTGTAGCGGTTTTCAATTTTTTTAAAAAAAAGTGCAAATAATTAGGTTTTTTTCAAAAACAATAAATTTTTAACCTTATTGTCAAGTCTTAGTAATCAATAGTTATAAAATTTATGTACTCCAAACAATGCTCGCAAAAACGTCATCAAAACTTTTTCTCATGATTACGTAAAAAAATAAATTAAAAATAAAAAATCATTAAAAGTCATCATGATTTTCAAGGTCATTTTTATCATTCACTATATCTCACGAACCAGATATAATATTTGGATCACTAAGGTTTCAGTTGACGTGTATTAACATCTTTGTGAAGTTTTCAACAATATGAAAATTCATTTCAGCTGTTTTTTTAATTTAATAGAAGAAAATGCGAAAAATTATGGTTTTTTTTTGTAAAAAATATTTTTTAACCTGATTTGCACCGCACAGTGATACCAGCTTATAAAATTTATACATTCTCATTAGTTTTTGAAGAGACACCGGCAAAATTTTCTTCCATGATTATGAAAAAAACTAAATAAAAAATAAAAAAATCATTCAAAGTTACCATGTAAAGAGGGTTCGTACGAGTGCTATTACTTTATATTTTTTATTCTAAAAAAATTGTTGTAAATTCAATCAAAGTTTTAAGATATTTGCATAATTTGAGAGGATTTTTAATAGTTTTTGTAGCCTTTTAATTAAAAAAATTGTTTAAATTTTGAAAACCAACAAAATTTTTCAACACCAAAAAGGCCCCCACCGATTGATCCGCGTGAATATTCAATCTGTCCTCATCGACCAAAAACCTTACATAATCAATGGACCCTCCCGTAGACGATATGACTCATATTAACTCATTCCTGTTACTATTACCTCTCATTGTTGTAATGTTGTTGATGTTTATGTAGATATTACTGGGAAGTTGACCGTGTGGACCTCAAGGGTCGCAACTCGCGGCTTGTATTTTTAACTTCCCAGTATATGGGAAGTTCTTGTAATCGCCTCGAAAATCGAAATTGAAATTTTCAACATTTCTTTACGTTTTGAGGTCTATAGAGTATATATAAAGTGTTTTTAGAAAGGGAGATGTATGTGTGTGTGTGTGTATGTACGTACGTACGTTCGTATGTACGTTCGGGACACTTTTTTCTACGAGCATAACTCACGTAAACAAAGTCATATCGAGTTCGTTGAGGTGTCAATCAAAGCGTCTTTGCAATTTCAAGAGCTGATTAGTTTTTGGGATACTTCGGTCGGGGGGGTTTGCTGTTTTCGCCCCTTGAAGGTCAACCATGTCATGCGCTATATCTCGCGAACCAAACATACGATTTGCATTATTAAGATGTCAATCGACGCGTATCAACATTTACGTGATTCTGTCAAATTTTTAAAAAAATTCTTGGAGCCGTTTTTTAATTTTTTTAAAAAAAGTGCAAAAAATTAGGTTTTTTTTTCAAAAACATCAAATTTTTAACCTAATTTTCAAACCTAAGTAATCAATGTTTATATAATTTATATACTCCAAATAGTTTTTGTGAAAAAACCAGCAAAAGTTTTATTCATGATTTTGAAAAAAATTAAATAAAAAATAAAAAATCATTAAACGTTCAAGGTCATTTACGTCATTCATTATATCCCGAGAACTAAATATAATATTTCCATCATTAAGGTGTCAATCGACGCGTATTATCATTTTAATGATGTTTTTATATGTTAAAAAAATCTTTAAAGTGGTTTTTTAAATTTATTGAAAAAAATTGGAAAAGTAGTGTTTTTTTCATAGAAAAATTCATTTTTCACCTGATTTGCACAACGTAATAATAAATGTTTGTAGAATTTATAAAATTTTATCAATTTTTGTAGAGAAACCAGCAATAACTTTTCTCATGATTACAAAAAAAATTAAATTAAACATAAAAAATCATTCAGTCACCATGTAAAAAGGGTTCATTCGAATTATAATACCTTAAATCTCTTATTCTAAAGACATTGTTGTAAAGTCAATCAAAGTTTACTAATATTTGCAAAATTTGAGCAGATTTTCAATAGTCTTCACATCACCATGTTTTAACTTTTATGAAAAAACTGCTTTGTAACCTGTCCCCACTCCGATGAATACTCAATCAATGGACGCTCCCGTAGATGAAACGATTAATATTAAGTCATTCCAATAACTTTTACGAGAAGTACATTTTTATTATTTGAAGTAGTATTATTTCCATAATTATTATTGTGTTTAATATTTTCAATATCTTTTTAGATATTACTGGGAAGTTGACCGTGTGGACCTCATGGGTCGCACCTCACGGCTTGTTGAGATGGTATTTCAATAGGATATAAACCGTTATGAGTATTATAAGGCTTAAGACTTTCAATGATTTTGAATTTTCGGTAAGGGCTTGGATTTTCAAAGATAAGCAGGGAATTTCCACATTTTCTTCGATTCAATTGTCAATAACAAAGGCATCAATTATGTATGGTATTTTTCTTTGACACCAAATGGTTAGGAAAGAAGCTCTCCAATGTTGTTTTGGGAAGTGATCAGCCTCTGTATTTTCTTCCTTTAGCACGTGTCTTCTTCACATCAGATCAGTATCATTTCTTTTTTCCAGGGTGATACGATTTGAAATAATAAGGTTTAAGAGTATGTATCTTTGAGAATCTACCTTCATTTGAAAAGCCAACTTAAAAATCTGGGCAGCTCACAACTGGTAATTAAATTTGAATCAACAGAAATATTTTTCCGTGAAAAAAACTTCTTAACAAAACAAGCAAAATAAAATGACTAGGAAAATCATTTGAACACTGCTCTACATCGCATAGCTGAACATACAGTATCTACGATTTCTAAAAAGTTGCATTATTTCTGCATTTCTCATCTATCGTGCTCTTTGTTATGTGTCAGGTTTTTCTCTGATAAATTTGAACAAGATCTCGACCACCTTGCCTCGATAAATAATATTATGCGTAATTTGCCATAGATCGGCTACCACTATCATGTTTTGTATTCAAATCGATCCGGCAAATATGCTCGTTTAACAATCCTCCTGGAATTCCTCATTTAGAATTTACGATCTCAATAGTTGCGCTGACCGTTCTCATTCGTCCATCGTTTGTCGATGCATCCTTAAACCAGTTTCATTACACCATGTAATCGAAGAAGTACAATTGTATTTCTACAAGTCTTTTTACCAGTTATTATTTCGTTTTGCCTTATCGAATCACCAAGGAAAATTTATTAGCTAAAGAGTATCTTACATCTAGGCAAGATCGAGTAACAGATACAAGTACATGGTTCTTTGTCGTTCACGGTTGCGTACGTAAATCGTCGAGCAGGTGTTTCTGGTTCTTCGGCCATTTATTCTAACGACTCCAATATCTTACTGGAGTTGAGGAAACGTTCCACAATATTCAGCAACACCGTAACTGATCGATAATTTTCAATCTGGAAAAATAAACGGTATGCTAGCTGAATTGTCCGCTTGTTCGTTGGATCAACGTGACGCCATGTTGCGTTGTCGTTCAGAATTTTAATATTCATAAAGGGTCTTTACTGTGCCATCAAAATACATGAGAACTACACTTACTTCGTCGTCACGTCTGTTAATAATATCTGCACTTTTTTAATCCGCAACGGTCCAAATTGGCTAGGCCGTATCTGTTGGCGTATGATGAGTAGGTTTAATTAATAGTCATCGACAGCCAGGGAAGGATTACTGTCGCAGCACGTATTGCGTGTAATCGACGATCCTGTCGTATCCAATCGTTGTTAATGGCAAATAATTTAAATTTATGGTCTCGCCATTCCGGTGAATTTCAGCTTGGTCTTTGTTAGTTTAGATGTTTTGCAAAGTGCACGGGAATTAAGCGATTATGTTCATATGATGTAATGATGTTGTCTTCGGCAGAGTTATCGTTTCATCTAGGCTTGATTTTTACATCGGACAAGAGATGTCGGACAACATTGAAGTGTGAAAATTGTCGATTGGAAGCGTGTTACTAATCATGGTGTAAATACCGATTGCCGGATATCGTTGAAGAAATAGTGCAATTTATTTTGTTGGCTTGTAGTCCGAGAGAAAATGATAGTTTAGAGGTTTGATCTAGATATAAACAGCAATTTTCAAAGTAAACTTACATATCTACTAATGGATCAAGAAAATGATTCTGGGCCTTTTGAAAATTACTTACAACAACTGCATAATTTGCTATTTATCGTATTGAACTTGGAAAACGAAAAGAAAATCTGATTTCAAATATGCCATTTTTTTACTTAATTCACTTCGATTTAGAATAAAACAGTAATTTGCTTTAGTTATAACAGAAATAAGACATAACTAGCTATAAATGTATCTGGAAAGCTTCATGCCAACTGAATCGTAGTTGCCGTAGGATTGAAATACATTTTTGGAGCTTACGAGTTCTTACTGGAATATGTTGATATTTAACCCTTTTTTATTGGAAAAGAAAGAAACATTCAAGCTTAAATTTTAAGTTTTCATTTAGAACCGTACAGATTTCGTGAAATTCGTTGTAAATAAATTGATAAATTCTAAGTCAGACATTATTCGAAGATGCATAACAATTTTCGAGTTGCGATGGACATGAATCCGTGCACTGAATTAAAAAAAATGCATCAATTCTTTATGAATCTTTAACAGTGACTAACATGGAAGCGATCGTTAATTATGCTTGGAAATTTTGTGTAGTACTACTTAATTCAGCGAAGGATAAATTTTGTATCCATTTATCACGGATGAACTTGTATGGTGGTTTTACAGAGATAGCATTATTACAATGATCCTTATTTTAGAAATGAAATTAAAAAAAAATTATATACTAGGGCAATATTAAGTCGTAGGGTAATTAAGTACAGTGGCGGACAAAAGTCTACGGCAACACCATATATCGAGTTTCTCGTTAATTAGAAGCTATAATCAAAAATCCATTGATGCACATTTTTCAGTAACGTCAATATATTTATAAAAAACGAAAACAAAACTTTTCATAACAAACTTAAAGAGTAATTCATAAAAACATGAAAAATTGAATGGACAAAAGTCTACGGCAGTCAGTGCTGGCTGACTTATAAACGAAAAATTTCCAACTAAACCTAACTTTATTTCTTTGAAATTTGTTTACTACCATCTAGTACATGTGTAGTTGCATATCTATTATTGGTTCAATCGCTAGTTTCGAACTGTAAGGACCGGAAAATGTCATCGCGAAAAAAAATTCTAGTGATGTCCGAAATTTGGTCGTCTAGTATAAAAAAACAATAAATCGTGCTCGGAAATTGCAAAATTACTGAAACTAAAATGAAGTTCTGTTCATACTATTATCAAAAATTTTGAAAACAGTGGTTCCATTGAAAATAAGCCGCGAACTGACCGACCGGAAAAGCTTTCGCGCAGAGACATTAGTTCAATTTTATAATAATCAATGGGTTTTGAAGCAAACCTTCACGTAAAAAACCATTAACATCCGCAAAAAACCGACTTCTGAGCCTAAAGTTCGCCAAGGTCTATAGAAACAAGGACATTGAATTTTGGAATCGAGACCTTTTTACCGATAAGTCGAAATACATTACGTACGCGTGTGGTCGTCGCAGTAAAATATGGAGAAAAAAGGATACGGCTTTAGAGACTTAAAATTTGATTCCTATTGTCAAGCACTTTGGAGGTAATGCTATGGTATGGGGAGTCATAGCTGCCTTTTGGGGCAGAAGATTGGCTTTTGTTGCAACTACTATGGGCCGCTTTGTTTAGAAGAACCTGTTGGAACAACATTCAAGGCCATCAATCGAGAAGTTGTGCCTTGGAGGGAGCTTGATTTTCCAACAGGGCAATGATAAGAAGCACACAGCACTTTTCATCAAGAACTGGTTGTTGTACTACGCTCCCAGGCAGCTGAAAACGCCTCCCCAAAGCCCGGATTTCAACCCAATAGAACATGTATGGGAGCTTCTGGAACGGAAAATTCGGGAATGTTGCAAAAAAAAGCCAGCACTGACTGCCGTAGACTTTTGTGCATTCAATTTTTCATGTTTTTATGAATTACTCTTTAAGTTTGTTATGAAAAGTTTTTGTTTTCTTATAAATATATCTACGTTACTGAAAAGACGTGCATCAATGGATTTTTGATTATAGATTTCAATTAACCAGAACCTCGATATAAGAAGTTGTCGTAGACTTTTGTCCGCCACTGTATATACTTTGTTTTGTTTGCATAGCTCCTTTCAAGTTCCAATGTCCACAAAAAAGTTTCACATCCTAAGGAAAAAAAATTGTCTACCCAAAATGTGATCTCAGTGCGACCGTTGAGGCCCACACGACTAACTTCCCAGTGGGGTGAATAAAAAAGCTATAATTTGTTTTTATTAGTAATTACTATTATTAATAATTACTATTATTAAACATTATTATTCTAGATTATTATAATTAGTTTTATTATTTTTATCAATTTTTTATCTAACCATAAAAGCTTTGGTAGAGGTAGACGTCTCCACCACCTGGTCATCCTCTACCAAAGCCTCGGCAACCTCGTCCTCGTCTTCCTTCTTGTCCTCCTTTTCATCCTCAACCTCGTTCTCCATCTCGGCCTCGGAATCCACAGCTATTATTGAGGGTATTTATTTATTATTTACAATAATCATTCGTTATTAAGAATGTTTGACCGTTACTGAGTAATTATAATTGACTTTATATACAATATCAAATTATAACTAATATTATTTGATTGTTATTAACAATATTAAATATTTATAACAATATCCAATTATTATTACTCCCATTCGCCCAAACCTGATAGTATAAGTTTGCAATTTTATAAATTAATCTTTATTTTTTTTGAAATAATTTTTTTTTTACAAATTTGATCACAATTTTGCTAAAACGCACAATAATAACAACATTACTATGAAGGTATTTGGTATCTGCACGAATTAATAGTGCGTATCGACAGTTTAAAAATAAGCAATTTTTAGTCGTTTTTTCAGCCTAAATAAAAAACGGCCAAACAGATTTTGCTGAAAAGTCATTCAGTTTTAAGTTGCGTGATTACGCGTCAAATGAAACCGGTCCCACGTCAATCCGATCTTTGGTGCTTGAGATAATCGAGACGAAAAATTATTCCGAACGCACATAGGTACATACGCACATACGTACCTACACACTCACAGACATCTCTCTAAAAACGATGGATTTGGATTCTAGAGACCTTAAAACGTGGAGATATGTCAAAATTTGGGATTCGCCAAATCGATCCCATTACAATAACTTCCCATAGGGAACTGGGAAGTTAAAAAGAAACACAGTTGTAATGAATGAATCAATCGTGAAACCGCATATTTAACAGACAATTTGGCCAGCAACAATTTCGCAAAGTATCTTCATAGCTATCTTCAGATGTTAACCGAGTGATCACGAACTGCCTACACAAATTGTAGAATTTTTCATGGTTGGTTCCAAAATTAACGCCTCTTTTGCTAGCGATTAACTTGTTACCCACTGATAATTGGCAAGTCTAAGAACATTGCCCAAAACCACTAAACATAATCAGTAAGAAAATTAAGCTAGAGATTTCATCTGTGTAAAACGCATTACGAAAATGATGAATAACAGTGTCTCTACGCTCTGCTGTTTTGGCGGCAAATTGTTTAGATGTTGTACTTCAACTGCGAAAAGTGTTTGTTAGATAACACAGTCCTACAAATTTGAAATTTTTTTTTCCTTTTTTGATGTGAGTGCTCATTTATTAGGTTTTCGGATCTCCTAATGACGAATCTGAAGTCGGTTTCTTTCTATCACGTCAGTATTTTTTACAAAACACATTTATAAAAATCATGTGAAAATTGGGGTATTCAAGAAAAAAAACAATCAGAAGTAAACAAGCAGCTGAATAATGAGAATTATTTTTATTAAACGAATATGTAGTGTTATAATGAACATTCAAAAATATTACAGAGGTTTGTGGAACCTTTTCTTTTTTTCTGAAAAGCTTCTGTTGAGCGATTTTCTCTTGTGAGCCCGGTTTGGATCATCACGCTTCATCACCCAGCAGTAATCGGCCATCATGCTAATAATACACTTTCCTTGGTACCTTCGCTCCATTTTCTGAATATCTTGGTGAAATCTTTCGTCTTGTTCTTCACTAACTGCTCCTAAGTCTTCAGGAAAGTAGCCCAAATGTGAATGAAGAAAATGGACTTTGAGACTCATAAGGCAACCTAATTTTTGGAAATTTTGAAGCAGATAATATTTTCATAATCGGGGCTTTTGTGATTTCCTAAGAAATTTTGAATAACTTCTTTTAACGATACCCACGCTGTCAATTCTATAGGAGTCAGTTTTCCATCGAAATTAGCATCTTTCATCAGTTCTCGTACATCAGGTCCAACAAAAATACCTTCCTTCAGTTTAGCTTCAGACAAAGATGGAAATACTGTAAGTAAATACTTGAACCCATCCCCTTGTTTATCTAAAGCCTTTACAAATTGCTTCATAAGACCAAGCTTTATATGCAAAGGTGGTAGTAAGATTTTTTCTGGCGGGACTAAATTCTGTCGAACTATAATTTTATTTCCAAGGTCTAAATTAATTCTTGCCGGCCATTCTTTCCGAGTATAAAGTTCTGCTCTATTTCTGCTATCCCATTCGCATAAAAAACATGGATATTTTGTATAACCACTTTGCTGTCCTAATAACATAGAAAATATTTTTAAATCTCCACACACAATCCATCCATGCTGCTCGTAATCAACTTTAGTCAAAATTGATACCAAATTTTCGTAACATTTCTTCAAATGTACAGAGTAGGCAACTTTTCTTCCTTTTCTTCTGGGCTACAACTTTCATCATGATTCATGATTCGTTAGTTTGCATAGTATTGGAAGAAGATGGAAGCAACGGCTGATCTTCATTCGGTTCTCTTAGTACTGGATAAGTCACTGATTGAATTTGCGGGAAAATGATCCCTTTTTGTTTTTGCGTTGTACCCTTTCACATTGCAGCAACAGAAGTAACAATCTTGGTAGTGGTTTTGAGGTTTCCTCCATTCCATGGGTTTAGCTATGTTAAAACAGTTCTCCTTGCCCAATGACCACTTGCGAAATTCTGATACGCAGCTCCTACAAACTTTATTCGGTGTCCAAGTTTTGTCTAAGTTACGAATAGCAATACCGAAGTAACGTTCGTATATGTTTTTCACAAAGCCCGTAATGGTGTTTTGTTGTTTTAACACCAAATACTCACCACAAATGTAACAAATACGTTGACGAAAGTTAGCACATTTAAGCGAAGTCGTGGTAAAAAACTTTCTATTTATATATAATATACAATATAATTTTACAGTACATTTAACGACTGATTTATTACATCCATAGATGAGTCTATATATACCACATAAGATCAATGTTTAAATATTGACTTAATAACTATCCTTTTAAGAATGAGGACCCTAGATAATTTTACTTTTATGACGATTGGCAGGTAAATTTTCTTTCTATCGCCCTCAAGCTAAATTCCTGTAGAAAAATTATGCAAAAATTAAAACAAAAATTCCACAAAATTCTGATGTGATGGAAACTTTTGACTATTAGTTACGTAATAAGCATACAAAAAGCTAGTAGAAACACTACTTGACCTTCAAAAAGGAAATTCGTTGTAGGACAGTGTAATTGTATCTACGAAATTAAAGGCAGGACGGGTGTTAAGTCTTCACATTTCATGATTTAAGCCAAGAAGAAAAGGGAATAACGTAAATTTTCGATACGTTTGTGGATTTCTCAGCAGAAAAAAATATTTTCGCATAAGTAGATATGGCTAACTATACGGCGCATGGTTTTTTATTCAACTGAAATAGGCTCATCTCCTTTAGTAGAAAAAGGCGGCCTGAGCTGCTCATAGTAGTTATTTATATGGATCGATTGGTATTCGTATAAATGTGGATTGATGCTCGTGACCGGAATTCTTAGTTGATGCCAACGACACGATGAGCATTTGATGAGGATCAATATGGAATAAGACAGGTATTGCGACGCCGTGAAAAATGTTCTGTCCCTTATTTGGGTGAATACCAAGCAATAGTGAAGATATCGGATTACGTGACTACCACCTTGACTTCTAGTGAATTAATTAAATTTGTAAGGACTATTTCCCGATACATCCATATTGATGTAATAGACAACACGTTGGAACGTCGGCAGTAGTTGATATCAACATTGTTTTATAAACGTCGGAACGTTGTTGTTTTACATGCATTCGATGAGAGCTGCATCCTGAGGAACTCAATTCCATGTCCCTTGAGATTTTCACGGTTAAACAGATAATTATTTAAAAAAAATTCAGACTAGTATGTACCCAGTGGACATTATTAACCGCTTTCTAGTCTTGAATAATTATAGAAAAAAGTTTTGAAATCTTTTAATTACATCCCGTTCTCGTGTTAAGGACTGACCATCGGGAACCTGTTGGCTTTCCTAGCTTCAGGTTCAGGATGAATAGTGCCATACTGCGATATCAGTAACGACAGGTTACGCTTAGGAATGTTTACAGTTTATGATTGCTACTAGCAGAAAATCATAATGACCACAATCCCGAACGGCACCAACTCTGCACACACAAGGAACAAGAACTGCAAAATTGTCTGGAGAACAGTAATAACAGCTTGGCTCGCCTATAACAGTCAAGTGTCGTTCGAAACAAGTTCCTTCAATAGTTATAACTCTAATTTGCTGGATTCTTAGAATATTGCAAAACTCCATTCCAACATACAGATACGAATATGTACGTGGTGAAGAGTATCTTTCCAAGACGCCAAGCAACACTGCACTGGGCGCGAAGGCTCCGGCGACTTTGGAGGTGATTATCACAAATGAAAAAAAAGGGTATGCAATAAAATAGGAAGACATTTGAACAAACAAACAAACCATCTATAATTCTATAATTCTTGGAGGCCAGTGTTGAAGCGACGAAGACATGGAAAAATTGCATAGAACGGTTCAGTGGAAAGTCGTACTTGAAAATCCAGTAGAGCCGGAATTCAAATGGTAAATCCCAATCGTTCGATCAGACTGATGGGTAGGAATAAAGGGGTGCCTAGCAAGGTAGATATCACAGGCCTGGGGACTATTAGATGCACGAACTATTCAAATCGGGATTTTTTTTAAAAGAATTACAGTGAGGTGTGCGAATATTGTATTCCCGGAAGATCAGTCAGTAGTGAAGTTGCACTACATCCCAAATAAATTTAATCTAGAAAACATTGCTTAAATAATGTTCGGATTACTATTTGGAGTGTTTTCAAAATCTTCACCCGTAATGCTCATACCTCCAAATAATAATGTATGAGTCATATGGGGTCACACTGACCCCATGAAAAATAAATAGTTGCCATTTGCAATTTATACCCTATATGGGCATATGTATATATCAAAAGAAAATTTGATTTAGAGTTTTTTTTTTGTAATCAAACAATGTTTATAAGCATTTTTAAATTTTTAAATTGTGATAACATAAAAAGCAAACAAGCCGCGAGGTGCGACCCTTGAGGACTTGAGGTCAACTTCCCAGTAATATTTACAGAAATATTAAAAATATTAAACACAATAATAATTATGGAAATAGTACTACTTTTAATAATAAAATTATACTTCTCATAAAAGTTTTTGGGATGACTTAATATTAATCGTAAAAGTAAGTAAAATATATGTATTACAAATAATGAAGGAAGTAACTGAAATTTTACGAATACTAAAGAGCAAAACTCCTAAAAACTACAATTTTTTATTTGATGAAAGCTTTTCAAAGCAAATGATTTTAAAAAGTGTTGACTACAAAACATTTTACCATTCAAAACGTTGATTATCACAATTGCAAATTTGATTTGATTTGTATTGGTTTTCAAAATTTAAGCAGTTTTTTTATTAAAGTTAAAACACGGTTCTGTGAAGACTATTTAAAATCTCCGCAAATTATACAAATAATAATAAACTTTGATTGACTTTACAATAATGTCTTTAGAATAAGAGATTTAAGGTATAAAAATTCGTATGAACCCTTTTTCCATGGTGACTTTGAATGATTTTTTTTATTTTAAATTCAATTTGTTTTCAAATCAGGAGAAAATATTTTAATAGTCTCTACAGAAATTGACAAAAGTTTATAAATTTTATAAACATTTATTATTACGATGTTAATTTTATTAATTATTAATTAATTTTTTTATGAAAAAAAAACAATAATTTTCAATATTTTTTTATTAAATTAAAAAAATGGCTTTAAAGATTTTTTTTTAAATTTTAAAACATTATTAAAATGTTAATACGCGTTGATTGACTTCTTAATGATGCAAAGATTGTATTTGGTTCTCGAGATATGATGACTTTTAATGATTTTTTATTTTTTATTTAATTTTTTTCGTAATCATGAAAAAAAAAATTGGTGGTTTTTTTGCAACAACTATTTGTAGTATATAAATTTTATAAATATTGATTACTGCGACTTGAAAATAAAGTTAAAAATTTGATGTTTTTGAAAAAAACTCCAATTTTTTGTACTTTTTTTTCAAAAAATTACAAAACCACTCCAACACTTTTTTAAAATATTTGACAGAATCACGAAAATGTTAATACGTGTCAATTGACACCTTGATGAAGTAAATGGTACGTTTGGTTCGCGTGATAAAGCGCATAACAGGGCTGCCCTTCAAGGGGTGAAAACAGCAACCCCCCCCCTCCCCCGAACGAAGTTTCCCAAAAACTAATCAGCTCTTAAGATTCCAAAGACGCTTCGATTGACACCTCAACAAAGTCGGTACAACTTTGTTTACGTGCTTTATGCTCGTAGAAAAAAGTGTCCACGAACGTACGTACGTACATACACACACACATACATACATACTTCTTTCTAAAAACACTTAAAATATACTCGTAAGACCTCAAAACGTAAAGATATGTTGAAAATTTCAATTTCGATTTTCGAGGCGATTACAAGAACTTCCCATATACTGGGAAGTTAAAAATATGATTAGTGTCTGGGATATTTTCACAACAGTAAACACTGCTGCCAAAAAGCATACACCACCAAAAAGTTATTTGAATAACATTTGATTTAATGGCATGTTGCCCCTTATTAATGGAATTATTTGTCCCGCAGGCAGTCAGACAATAGGCATTTCTGATCAGATGGACAATTATGAGGACCATAAATTGGACAAAGTGCTCAAGAAGTTTGGTATACGCACTGTACGAGCTCGTGTTGGATGAACATTGCACCACAGAGTATACGTGCGTATAAATATTTCTGATCAGATGGACAATTATGAGGCCCATAAATTGGAAAAAGTGCTCTATAAGTTTGGTACACAGAACGCGAATTTCGGAATAAAATTTCTACTATTTTGAGACATTGTTCGGGTTTAAGTCTTTGTATGATAATTTGCCAATGTAAATTTAACATAATGTCAAAATAAAAGCGAAATTTAACAGCTACAATGACAGATATTCCTTTCAAAAGTTGTATACCTTTAAAAACACCCTCTATAAACAACGTTAGATGGGTATGGATAGTGTAAAAATTTTCACTTATTTTATGAGTACAATATTACAGAAATGGATATGTGACATGTGTGAACTACAGTACAAAGCAACAAAACATGAGTAAACAGTGTATGGATGACTTTTCAGAAGGTCAACAGCTTCAGAATTTTCTTAATTTTTCTGTTCGAAAGAAAGACGTTTGATTATTCACAAAAAAGCCTATTCTTTGATCAATAATACAGAAAATATTAAGTAGCACGCTCAGTGAACAAGAAAATATAAAAAAATATTTATAAACTTGATATGTTTACTGCCTCTTTGTGGCTGAAATTTTTTTATAATATTACAATCTTTAAAGAAGTGGGGAAGTGTGGTTTCGGGGTGACGGACGGCATCCTCTTCAGGTGCTGTCATTTACCATCCGCCACCAGACAGCACGACCACGATTAGGCTTATTGATGGATGAAGCTCATCATACTTCAACTAATTTTTATAATTATTTGTATCCGAGAAGTATAATGACTGTCAATTGTTAGTTCGTATGTGCCTACGTCGTTATATATAGCCTAATCGTGGTCATGCTGTCTGGTGGCGGATGGTAAATGACAGCACCTGAAGAGGATGCCGTCCGTCACTCCGAAACCACACTTCTCCACTTTCTGGAAGGAAAAACAACTTACTGTATAAATATAGTCAGTTTGTATGCAAAGTTGTACCGCTTTTTAAAGCAGAAATTAAAGATAAACACTCTAAGCAGCAGCTTAGTACTCTTGAAGATACTTCTATAAGTATCGGTATGCTTTTTTATGTAATTACATTGTACTACTATTATTATGAGTTTGTTTTAGATTGTAAAATTTTTTTATACAAAACATACGCAAGAAATATTTCATCACACGTCAACATTCTTTTTCACTAGCAAAAAAAGCTTCTTTAAAATTTTTTAGTTTGCTGGCGCAAAATGAGTTCGACTACAAGCAAATAGATTTTAAAGATAAGAAGGAACCAATTACGTTTGAAAGTATGACATACTTCTCTAATTTAGAAAACTTGAACAATAGCAATTTTGATCACTTTCCTATTTTTAAAGTTAAAAGTATAATATATTGGGGCATGAAATTCAATATTGATCACATTCTTGCAATAAGTAACCCACCAAGACTTCCCCATGATTATGAAATTAGCGACATTGTTGGATGGGACCATAGTACAATTGCATTTGTTTGTTTAAAATATAAAGCTGTGGCTTTTTTGTCTTATTGTCAAGCATTTTCTGTTGTGCATGTCGTAGAACATTCATTTACAATATTTCGACGATCCTCCAATCCATTTGTACACATTGAACAAAGGGGTAAAATTGGTACGCTTAAAGAAATATTGGAGTAATATATAGAATTAGAAGTTTATTAACTATAGTCATTATAATGAATAGCTGCTTATTTTGATAAAACTGGAAATTTTGTAAAATAATAAAGAATTAAGTTTCCTTCACGACTTGACATTAAAATTAATAATGTTGTATTATACAATTTCCATTTTGTAATTAATTTAGACACATCAATAAAAAATTTTACAAAATGATTCCATTGTTTGTTATCAATTTTATTTTCTATGATAAAGACGTGAAATGTTCTAATTATACTGGTGAAATAATATGATCTCCAGCCGAAATCAATAAGAAAATCATCTGAAATTCAAGAGGTACTATGTTCAAAGCTAACAATAATTCATTTTAATTTCAACTAGATAATCAGTGGAATCATAACCGATTTCTTATTACTTTCAACGATGTTTCCTATTAAATCAACAAGAATTTCATTTAAACAAACAAGAGGAAATTCTTTTTACTATCAATTTGACAATCTTATTGGCAAAAATGCGTAGGGATTTCTTCTTATTTTTGTTAGAGTTTACAGGGTACATTTTTCTCAATGTACCTTAAAGAGTGTTTCTTTTTATTTATTTGGTAGGTATGTTCATTTGAATATTTTTTAGGAGCACATATATTGCCTATTAAGATTTTGTTGCATGATATTTTATAGACTTCGTCAGAAAAGAGTTTTACGGTGACCAAGAAAGTAGCTTCACGACACATAAATAAGATGCGTTTAAATAATATTATAAAATCAATTTAGTGTTTTCTTCAGCTGGTGAAAATGTTTTCAAGATTTATTGTTAGGAATTCACCATTGAACGTGACTCCAAAGTATAATTTCGTCGAAATAGTGGAAAATATGAAGAAATTAGAGGTTGAATGAAATTGAGTTGAGGTTCAAAAACTCGTTGTGAAATTAAATGAAGAAAAAATTTCTTAAAACAATGAATAGTCACAAATAGTAACTTCGTTATATTTTCATTAAAAAAACAGATAGCAGGGAAATGCGATAGCAAACTAAAAAGTGGCCGTCATACTAAACAGAGTATTTTGTGTTCATTTTGTGTTTCTTAAGATGTTGTAAGATGCTTTTGAACAGTCTCATCAACTGTTGGTTCTTTAAAAAGATTGGTACTTTCAACAAGACCCGAACCGAACGCATTGAATTATTTGCGAGTGACTTCTTTTTAACGTACCCAATCAGTTGAAATTTCCTCCGCAGAATCCTGATTAGAATCGCCTAGAACATCAATGGTATCAGTTGGACAGGTGTGTTATAAAGTTAAATATTAAAAACAGGTCCGTTTTTAAAGAAAAAATGATTTACGAATGCAATAAAATATCCAGCAGATTCGCAGAACAATTTGTACAATCACTGCCTAGGATACTCCAAGATGTTATAGAGCAAAATAGAGCCCTAAAAATTATTGAAGACTTTTTTGCAGTACATTTGGATATGTTCGAATAAGCCGTATGTATACTTTTTTGACTACTTTCAACTCTGAAAAAAAAATTTCCATTTGGTAATGAGATTTTAACACGAGTGAAAAGGTTTTTTTCATTTGGGAAAAATACTTTTTCATGTAGAAAAAAGATTAATATGGTTAAAGTTTTTGGTAAGACAGGGTTAACCTTTGAAATCTGTTCGGCAATTTGTTGTAAAGTTTACTAATGTATTGCTGATTTAACTTATTTGTTGTTAATAGCAGGACGATTGAATGCGCATTTCTATAACAGTCAATACAGTCAACTTTCTCAACAGGAAAAAATAGATGTCGTTCCGCGAAGTTGCTTCAATCGTCTTGATGAATCCTCCGCACTAATCTAGCCTCATTAGACTGTCGTAGCTGCGTTCTAGCGCTGGTCACCCTGAGCGGTTTGTATCTGAAACTCTGGATCCAGTCCGGATATTTGCGCACATACGAGTCCGCTTTTGATGCGATGAATAAATGATTATTATGCATGCATGCAATAGAGTGTGCCGCCTGTGGGACCATAATCGTAATTCGTTAAACAGTTCGATACAGGGAATTCCTTGCTGCACGGGATTCTGATTGTCGTAAATTTCTGTAATTTAACCGCGATGGACTGCACTAATGGATGGCATGGCCCCGTGTAATCGCGAGCGTAATCACTGCCGACCGGCGAAATATGCAGAGCCAAGCCAAGCCGATTAGGCATTAGTCGAGGCCATTAATTTCTAGGATGGTAGTCGTCAATATTTAGTGTTTCTAGCATTTTAATTATGCCGCCAATGTGATGTGTTTGGCGTCCTTTCAACAGGTTGATTAATTAATAGAATCGGCGAGAGTAGATGATTTGGCTTCCGTGGAGTCTGTTTGGAAGGATGGTATGCCTGAATGTTGATGAAGGTAGCTATCTTTAATGGGTGTTTAACAGACATTCGTGCAGGTGGTATAACATCAGTTCTACGTGCTTGGATGTTGTTTGGTCGAGTCAGAATAGAGTAATGATTGATATTTGATAAAACACATTACATTATCTATAAAATATACAGACTAATAAAATACTGGTTGTCTTTCTTATCTTCGAGCTAGTCTTTATGTTAATTTAGTTCGCTGAGAAAAGAAGGGAATCAAATTGAATTAAGGATGAAGATTCAGTTTTAATGAATGGAAAAAACATGTCTCGCTCAGATATATTTTCTTTCTTTTGAATTGTTTATAAGATGGTGGTTTCAGTGGGCTATTCGGACATAAACGTGTCTATTTTTGTTGAGATCACCAACAAGTAATTTCCATTAATTCCTTTTTGTGTTGCAAGTAAAATCTAGAGATTCCAAACATACCTTACTGTTACCGAAAATTGTTAATCTTTTTTGTCTTGTTTGAAAGTGTTTATCGTCTAATGTTTTATTTTAGGGAAGTTATTTGCCGGAAGACTCTGAATGAGGGTTAATTTATTTGTTATACAAACAAGGGCAAATTTTTGATTCTGATGAGGTAAAGTTTAAATGAAACGACTCTTGCTTATTTGAACTATGACGTGAATTTTGAATGTTTTTAATTGATTTCATATTTATAAAACATTATAAATACAATAACATTGTTGAAGTTCCCGTTTATTTGAGTTTCTATCAAGTCCAGAAGCTTCAGAATAAATAGAATTTAGCATGCAGATTGTAGCGATTGTACCTTTCCCGATGGTCCGAAATATACATCGTTAAATAATTTTTTTGTCATCGTTAAATATTTTTTAGCAAGTTGGTATTTTGAGTGGAGGGTTACCGTAAAATACAGATTGAGTACTACATCCTGTAAAGTATGAAATGCATGGTACGTTTCTAGTAAACGGAAGAAACATACATTTCTCAGCTATGTTTTCTTTTTTTTGAATTGTTTATAAAATGGTAGTTTCAGTGGGCTATTCTTTTTTGGTTGAGATGATCAACAAATCGTTTTGTATACACAAGGAATTGCAATTAAGAAAATTCATCAAGTTAAACTGAACAGGCATTAAACGGTTTAATTCAAATAAGAGGTCATGTTATTCCTAATTCTACGGTAGGTGAAAGTCTACTATGAAAAAATATGAATAAAGGAAAATACTTTTGAAACAATAAATAAAATTATACCTCAATAGTTACAGCGTATGTGTGGAGTCCTTAAAACACGACTTCGTAACCTTACCCATATCAGATGATGATTGGCATGCAAGTAGTAGACATTAAGAGTATTAAAACTGTAAAATGTTAGAACACAACATGCAGCCAATTCAGAGAAAACAGCTTGTAAAGTTTTCACCGTTTCTTATCGATCAGTAAGTTATTGTTGTTGTAAGCAGAGGCGTGGTAGAGGGAGCAACAGAACCATTTTGGTTTCTTTCAGTTAGCAAAGATATTGTTGGTAGTTTTCGTTGATGATCTCATAGCACAAACGGTTTAAAAATGGCCTCAGTGCTTTTAAAGGATGTTCAAGGGATGTTTAATGATATTTAGTTCTAAATCAACAACTGGCGGATGAAGATCAACGCGCAGATGTGCAAAACAATTTTGTTTCGACAACACGTCAAACGAGATTTAAGGCAAACGAGGGCGAGAAAAGCATCCCTTAAAAAACTTGTGTGAGATACCTGAGTGTGTACCCTGGATACGCACCTGTACTTCAACATACTTTTCAACATCGTGCACAAACGAGTGTGAAAGGCGTTCATATGTCTACGAAGGCTTTTCTCTTCCAAGCACATTGACGCTGACGTAAAGCTGACATGTCACAAAACTCTGGTCAGATCAATTTTAACATGTAAACCAAGGCTAATTAGACTGTAGCCTTCTCGCATGTTGGCCTCTGATCCGACCCCAAATCATCGTCACTCATTTTGTCTATGAAGGACCCTTATGCATTAATTCTACTCCTCAAAAAAAGGATCTACACATTCACCAAAAATAGTTTTACATTGAAATTCAATAAAAACCTAGTAAGTTGTTTCTGATTTTAAATAATACAAAAACAAAAGAAATTAAATTAAAAACCTTCATTGACTCGACGATCCTCTAAAACTCGAAGACATTGATTTTGCTACCTGTACTCATTTTTCCATGACCTACCGCGTGCGAATCCGCATTATTTGTGTGGCTAGGGTCTACTTCTAGGTACACGGTGTTCATTGCAGTAAATGTGGAACTAATAAGACGCGATACTGAATGTTGAGTAATTAGCTAAAGTTGCATTCCAGACGCAATCGATTTTCGTGCAGAAAATATTGAGATTGCCCATTAGAGATGTCATCCTTCTCCATGACAACGCAAGGCCTCACACCACATTCTTGACAAGGGATAAATTGGAAGAAATGGACTGGGAAACTCTTGAACACCCTCCTTACAGTCCAGATTTTTACTTTTTGTTTGCGCCCCTGAAAGAATCACTTGGAGGAAAACGATTTGAAAGCAATGAAGATGTTGAGAAGCACTTGCGCGATTGGTTGACAACTCGCCTGCAATCTTTTTATGAAGAAGGGATATTCAAGCTTCCACATCGGTAACAGAAGTGTGTAGATAATGCAGGAGACTATATTGAAAAATGTTGAAGGTATAGTTTTTGTATAATATTATTCAATAAATATAATTTTAAAAATTACCGTTTAAATTTGATTCACCCTCGTAATATGTAATTAACCGTGTTTTTTTTACTTATGATCCTGAAATGAAGTAACAATCAATGTACTGTACTGTAAAATGAATCAACCAGACCGTGTGACTTTTTTTCTGTTTCCTAAGGTGAAATCTGCATTAGAAGGAACAAGATTTGAGTCCGTTGAAGCTGAGAAAGAGTAAGCAGTTCGCGTCTTCATGAAGTTGACAGAAGAAGACTTCTAGCACTGTTTCAAACAATGGAAGATTCGTATGGAGTGTTGTACTGATAGAGGAGGGGTGTATATTGAAGGTGACAAAAAGTAACTATGAATGAAATCAAAATGGAATGTTTTACAGCATCAGTCTTATTTAATAGCTACACCTCGTATATGCTATTTAAAAAAACATTTTATCATAGTTTCAACTTATTTTAGTAACAAATTATATCAACAATGACTTTCAATTTGTTACTATCAATGATGGTGTAGCTATAAACTGAAGAAGAAAGACAAAGAACGAAAATTTGAATATTTCAATGTTTATTTAGAAGGGTGTTAATTGTGAAATGTATAATAATTATCTTCGTGAATGATATATTTGCGACTGTTGATATTTTTTAAAAAAATTTAAAGTACCACAAAGATTCAACGGTCAATTGATTACTGTATAATTTCTTGTAAGCATTTTATTAAAATGAATCAACCAGATTATTGGACGGATTTCGCTCAAACCACCATGCTAGGATCACATCAATATTAATAACTAGGATATTTTTAAGTCAGCATCACTAATATCTTTCATATTGTTAGGGGAGAATACGAGGGTGGGCTGATAAGTCCTGGGCCGAACACTGAAAACAAGGTTTTTTTAATTTTTGACTCATACTTTTTTCATATCAGTGCTCTAATTTAGTTATATAGTCTTTATAAACCGAAACGTCGAGCTCGTCAAAATATCCATCCACAGCAGTAAAAACTTCCTCGTTGCTCTCAAATCTTCGTCCACCAAGCCAATTTTTGAGGTTAGGGAATAGAGCGTAGTCGCTGGGTGCTAAGTCGGGCGAATAAGGTGGATGAGGAAGTAATTTGAACTTTAATTCGTAGATTTTAGCTGATTCAACGATCTTGACGGATGTACTGGTGCATTGTCATGGTGAAACAAGATTTTTTCGCCAAATTTCGTCCCTTTTTCTTAATTTCTTTGCTCAAATGATCCAATAAATGTGCATAGTACTCGCCATTGATGGTTTTACCCTTTTGAAGGTAATCAATAAAAATAATTCCCCTTGCATTCCAAAAAAAGCTCGCTAAAAACTTGTTAGCTGATAAAATTGGCTTTGCGTTTTTCGGGGCTGGTTCACCGGTTGCTACCCACTGTTTCGACTGTTTTTTTTTTCATTTTCAGGAGTGTAGTGGTGGATCCAGGTCTCATCCACAGCTATAAATTGACGCTAAAATTCACCGGAGTTTCGTTTTAGAGTGCCGAATTCTCTCTTAAAACAGTTTTCCTTTTCAACTTTTGCTCAGACGTTAGCAAGCGCGGCACTCATCTTGCGCAGAGCTCCCCCGTGTGCAAAATAATATTTAAAATATTGCCAACGCGCTCTTTTGATATTTTTGCAGTCTCTGCTATCTCAGACAATTTTAATCTGCGGCCTTTCAGCACTGATTTGTGGATTTCTTTTAATATTTCAGGTATTGTCACTTCCACGGGACGTCCGGAGCGCGGCTCATCACTAGTGCTCGCACCACCTTTTTTTAAAATATTTTAATGATTGAATATGATGGCGAAGAGCCTTTCAGTGTGTTATTCATCTCCTCCTATTTGAGAAGGCGTTAAACCCTTTAAATGAAAGTATTTTATAAGTGCACGTTTTTCAAAATCTTCCATTTTTGTAAAAATGTCAACAGTGTTTTGACGAAAAGTCTATCAAATGAATGTCATAACCTGAAAATTTATATATAAGCTAGATAAAGATAGTACTATAGAATACCAATGAAAAAATTGTAGTGTCTTGGACTCCGGATATATGAAAACACTACATACATACTCGTATATCTTTACACGTTTATTCGACTGAGTATTTATAATTAAATTTACAATAATACGTAATGGCGACACAAGGAGGTCGCAAGTTGCTGTGCGCACGCGTCGGCGGTCGAAACTGAACAGGACGAAAGTGTCCTTGTCCGCTGTATACTTCGTTTGACAGCTAGGTGCGCTGATGTCGCTTCAGAGTCCCTACAAAATTAATATGGAGGCGTCATCTCTATGTCAGGCCCGGGACTTATCAGCCAACCCTCGTAGACAGGTGATGCAATCTTGATGATCTTGAGTCCTTAACTATAACCCTGAATATCAGCTTATTGTAAAACAGGATTGTTCAAAGATAGTGAGAGGATTAATTATGTAAATAGATTGCATTCAAGTAGATCATGATAGATTTTTTAGTTGCGTGTTAGCACAAGATATTGCTTCGATCATTCTATCCAAATTAGAAATTTAAATACCTTATATAAACATCGAGCGTGAAAGTCAATGTTTTAGTAATCTATCATTGTTTCTATAGTTGTAAATCTCTATTAAATACAGATCCAATACTAATTGGTAATTTTTTTTCATGAGCATTCCATAAAACTTTAGCTTTGAACGAAACATTAAATCAAATAGGCCAAGAGCCATCACATCAACTTAAATTTGATTTAATCGACGAAAAATTGGAAAACAAACTGAAACATATTTTTTTTCAGTCGAATGAAGAAATCGCATCTGTTATTCTCGAAAATATTCAGTTTTGGCGTATTTTTTTATCGAAAGTAATCAAAAATTATGCGAAACCTTCACACATGAAAAACAAAACCATGAGCAGATTAAATAGTTCTCGATTGTCCAGATCCAATTTGGTTTTATGAGATAGTAATTAAATTGGCATACAATTTCTCGCTTAACAACTCAATGCTTATTAAAAATAACGAATGTAGTCGATTCTGCAATAAAATCTTTGATTTATTTCAATTGGAAAATGTGCGTCCGTTTTTACCTGTTCATAGTATGGAACCTATAGTTCCCTGAAGATAGTTAAGTCCATTCCATGGGATTTACCACATTTCTAGTGAAACGATTGCCTAGTGCTAATTACTGGTATTGCGTTTCCACCGTCATCGGTCGGTGGATGGTATGAGGTGAGGATAAATCTTAGCCATATTACTGTAATGTCTTGTTAATGGTCTTAATACGGTTCAAGTGATCCTTGAGCACAATCTTGGCTTCTGGTCATGAAAAGAGTGCTCATGATATGTGTTGGTTAAGTGGCGCTGAAGATCAATTAAAAGTGCCACCTAATTGAAAAAGTGGATGATTGCATGAAGATTGGAGGGTAGGCACTTCTCGTTGCACGTGAGATTGTGAGTCCAAAATTAGATACACGCATGAATTACTTATAACAGTGGACCTACCTCGTATCTAAAGCAAAGTTTTGATAAACTAGATGACAATCCGTATGAGCTTTAAATCACATTCTGCAGTTTTGAATTTTTTAGCTTGTACTGTTAATAAGTTCTACCGATAGTCACTATCCTAGAGTACTTTCCTCAAATTAATGAAAGTTTCCAGTTGATCCCGTTCACCGATGATGGTAGCAGTAATGGGCAATAGTGCTCGCATGTCTAAATTTATGCAAAAGATCACAGTTCTATTACATCCAAAGTTAGATACGAGTACGTTCCAATCTTCCTCGTAGTTTCCAGTTATCTCATTATTCCGAAATGATAGTGTGCTGGAATCATAGGAAGCTGCAGATCATAATAGGCGCATCGGCTGCTGAATGGGTCAGCGATGCTTGCCCACAATGCATCAAGCAACCCTCGATTGGAGTCATAATGCGCGATTCTTCAATAGTTGCGTCCAAGCTGGGAGATATTATTGCCAAGATCGATTACGTTCAAGCATGAAATCTGGTATCTTTATCTGCGCACAGTCAATCTTCTTTGCTTCTTGTATTGGATCATGTAAGCAATTATTGTGGTGATGTCCGACTTGCCCATACAATTTCAAGTATTTATTCGTGACTTGCGATCACTTCGAGGACTTGACATTGACATGTAACTACTGTGTTTCCTTTGATGCGTGAATGTAGTAGGGCTGCCGTTTGAGATGTTATGTGGGAATGCCACAAGAATTCCATGTGAAGAGGTTGAGTTCCAGATGTCATGTGTGTGAGAATATTTTCTCATTGATGTTTTAGTTAAGCAAAAAAATTTGGAATTTGAAAAATGTTTTCTTCGATAGGTGAAAACGAAGCTAGGAGCGATGTGGAAATTGTCGAACATTTTAACGACTTGCTTCATCATTTCGGAAGACAACTGCTACAAGTTTGAATAGCTGAAGATACTTTTTAAGGGGAATTTGTATGTTGGCTTATATATTATATATATATATATATCTATATCTATATCTATATATATATATATATATATATATTGATCGCCTCATGCAAGTTTTTGCTAGTTAAATATTGTTGGGATCTTCTTAGAAAAAAATTCTGAATGACAATGGGGTATCTTGATATCAATCTTACAAGGAAAGTTTACGACCTCGTAACCTCAAATTAGAATGAAATTCGCCATATAAGAAAGAATATTCAACCTAGCAGCTGCAGCACTAGTTCTCCTTAATTTTAAGAAAAAAGCTTTTGAAATTTTTAGCGGCTCTTACGAAATAGTAAGTTTCCTCTGAAGGCGGGAGCAGTGCAGTGTATAGAGCAGCGTGCCTAGTCCAGGATCGTATAGTCGTTGGTTCGATTCCGGCTCAGCGTAATTGTTTTTTGAATGAAATTTTTAATTTTACTGGTCTTAGGGTAAATCAACAATCTGAAAATACTAAAAGATTTTTTCCATAAATCAGCTAGCTGTTTATTTATGTTGCGAATTGTGCTAAAAACTGATTTTTGAAGTAATGAAAAACAGTTGTAATCGAAGCAAAATCATAGCTGATGGTAGGATCATCTTTCGTCCCTAGAAATTTTGGCGCAATGTAATAAACGAAGGTGACGTCCATCGTAACTAGCCATAAATGCGATTATATAAGGAGGCACAGTGTTGAACTCACATTATTGAATTTTTCATGTGATTTTTCTATTATCGTAATGATTTCCATATACTCCTCGCATTGATTTTCACAATTTCAATGGCAGTACTTTCGACAAGTATGCAGTTATTTTTTGTGATACAATTTCTTACTTTCACATATTATTTTAGTATCGTAACGATATTTTGTTCCATGCATTTTTATATATCTGATATTTTTGGATTGTTTATCATAGGAAGTGCTTTCGTTAATTTCAAATTACCCAACGTATCATCTATCTGTTTGTATGTTTTTTAGTCAACAAAAATTCAAATTTAATTTTTTCAATTTCTGTTTCTGATTTGTTCTAGTATCTGCATTTGGATCTGCTTCTTTTGTATTTCTGAAATTTGTAATTGTTTCCTTAAATGAAAACTTATTTCAAGTTGTTTGTTATCACGAAAAATGATTGTTTACTTGTCGAAAATACTGCCGTTGAAATTGTAAAAATCAATGAAAGAAAGAAATAGTCCCAGCATCAATTGAGGCACGGTTTTACAAAAGGGTACATTTCCAAAAAACTGAATTTTCGGGAATCAAAAAAAACAATTATACTCTTGGCATTTTCATTTTTGAAAAATTGAATTGTTGATAAATTATCTAGAATGTAGCGAGATTGTATTTATCTATCAACATGATTCAATTACCTGTTCCATCAGATGGGAAGTTGACTATGAAATTGGGGAGGTTTCGCAAAACGGTACACATCCAATTTCTATACCGTTTTGCAAAGCCATTTCCACCCTAGCCCAAGAGATGGGTTTTCTATTGATGCTATTTGATTTAATTTAATTTAAATCTCACTGTTATGTGATGTTGTTGACACATTGGTATCACTTTTATTTATAGGAAAAGGATATAAAATATGTAACATTTTGAAAAAACTATAGAAATAGTACCGTTTTGAAAAAACTTCATGCTTTTAAGGCGGGATTCGTCCCGTTTCGACAAACCGGAACGTGACCATTCGATTCCTCGTGTAATTTTACATGAAAATCGATATCAAACTCGACTTTTTCGATTTTGGCGCTTGTACCCTTTTGCAAAACTGCGCCTCAATTTATTGTATTGATTCATCAAGGGAAAAAAGATTGATTAATTATTTTCTAGATGGTTTGCATCAGTTCAAGACAGAAGCTTTAAATAATAAAAACTCGATTTACCTATCCAAATATCTAGTCCTCCGTTCAAAGCTACCATGTAAATGTCTGCGTAAGAAGTCCATCCTAACCAATAACTCGCACACGCTGTCGAAACATCACTGTAAGCCATGGTGTTTCGATAGCGAGACTTGCTTTAGGTGAAGTATCAATGAACTAAGAAACATCAAGTGGCGGTATCGGTACTTGCTGGCGGACACACAAAGACTGTTCGAAGCTGAAATTCTTTAAGTTCGAAAAAGGAGCATTTCTCACGCATAAACTAACCTAAAAGAGCATGAAAAGTGCTTGGATTCATAGAATAGTGCGTGCCAAACAATCTGACTTCAAAAAGATGAACTCATCTTAGCTTGAACATAGATTGTCAATTATATGTCCGAATTAGAAACAAGTATGCTGGACTATACTACCTAAACCAAAGCTAACTAAAATTACATTCTAATGTTCAAAAATGTAATTTTAGTTTAAGCCTTTGTCGTGATTAATTTTCTGTGAAGCTTCCGTAAAGAGGTTATCTTTAAAGTTGGAAATGAGTAGTAAAAAAACGGTTTGCAGAGTAATGATGAAGGAATTCTCCAGAAAACAGAGTCATCGCCAGGGAACACAGAAAATTAGAAATGATAGTATGTGTTATTCTGAAGAAGTATAAACAACATATATTATCATGGTTATCATGTTGATTTTTATGCCAAAAAAGGACATTTGCGGAATATTTAGGTGCATTACTTTTTTCAATTACAATCTACAAGTGAAGCACATAGAACTATTATTAGACCAGGGCGGATCTGTTTTCAGTTGGCTATTGAGGAAGGGGGCACACTGATTTTCGCAGAAAAGGTTGTGGAATAATTGGTACAACAATAATTGACTTATCCTCCCACTCAAAAATTCGAGAACATAAATTAAAAAATCGTAATGTTTAGAAGTTATAAAAAAACTTTCCTTACTCGTAACTTTAAACCGGTTCATTTTAGAGCAAAATTATAATTTTGCAATCTAAATTTATGGGAAAAAAATTCAAGTTTTTTGAAATCCTGCAAGTTAGAAACTAAAGCATACAGAAGTTTGAATTTTTTTTACATATAAAAGAACACTTCATATATCACCATGCACTTTACAAAATTAAAATTCAATTATTAGAAGAATTAAAATTCAATTATATTAGAATTTTGCTAAGCTTGGTAATAAATTCTACAACCGGGCTACGCGGCTGCGGATTCAGTCAGTGCAATCATTGTTAAATCAGACTGAGTCCGCAGCCGCTCAATTGTTTGTGAATACTTTTCCTGTCCTATTTAAAAGAATTCAATTGAATGTCAGCTTTGTTAGTTCCTCGAGGATCAAGTCGCGAATGTCATTTCCAAGGCAGAGTGATCAATATATGGTAGGTTTAGCTGAGGTTGGTCGTCTATTAGACGTGTACGATCATCCATCCATCCAGTAATGTTTTGTATTTTCGATTTCTTTGTTTCAGCAAATTTTCTTTTTCTCCACAATATTTGATAAGTTTGTTTAGTCAGTCATTGTACGGTAATGGATTTTTGCATTATGATAAAGGCTCAAAACAAAGAAAAACGAATCGTCGAACTGTCGTAGCCTGCCAGAAATCACCGATCCTCTAGTCTTTAAGAGATCTCAGCAATGTGTTGATACGGAACAAGCATCAAGATGCTCGTTGTTTTGTGTCTGAATTGAAAGCTAAGCAATTTTGGATAAGACGATATTAATGTAAAATTCTCAATTCATGTCTATGTTGCCAAACACTTATAGTAAAGATGCCGCAAAAATGTTTGGCTTCAACTTCGAAGCACTCAATTCATTACAACTATTATCATTGAAAATATTCATTTCACTAATTTTCCTAAACCTGAAGTACAATAATTTGAAGAAATCAGATTCCCAAACATGCATTGCTACGAAAAAAATGATTTCTTGAGCCTATTTGCTGAGTTCTTCCACGAGAAGCTATTAAACCACAAATTGAAATGTATTCGTTTTGCAAGTTAAATGGTACTGATTTGATGATATAATTGATTTCATACATTTTTTTGAATGAGCTTTCCAAGACCTCGTCAAAATTAGAACTAAACTCATGACCAACTTATTATTTATATTGTTCTAATTAGGTTTTGAATAACTTTACAGTAATGCAACTATTCATTTTAAATGGATGAAACGATGCTTGGAAAATTTGAAATGACTTTGTATTATCGATTTCGATAAAAGTTTACAATTTTAGATATTTTCAGAAAAAAATTGTTGAACATTTTATGCACATCGGTTGATGATGTTTAATACTCTTCGCTGTATTTTAGGCTAAATTTTCTTCCTTGTTAACTCAAAAAATAACTTTAAAATTTGGTGCGATAAATGGACATCATTTTCCCTACTGTGACAAAGAATTCTTAAGGTATTGTTATCAAAAAGATTTTAGGTATTGAAATAAATAAATAATGGCGCTTTGTTCGAAAAGCAGTTATAAAAATGAACAAAAACGTGATTATTAGCGCGCAAAATTTGTTTTTGTATTCAACAAAATAATCAATGAGTTTTATTCAAATACTCGTAATCCATAAATTGGAAGCGCTCAATTCTTTTGGTTTGAATCTTCAAAAAACATCTCTATTGCTGTTATAGTGATTTTCTCTTTTTGATTGAAAATGTTATTGTTTGGTCAATGCTAGACGAAACATTGATTAGTCGTTTCGTAGGAATATATACAACGATTGATTAGTACAACTGTAGTTAGATGATATTAAGGACGAACATTTTAAGCTAGAGTACATAGCAAAATGTGTTCGATGATTAGGATAACATCCTAGAAGACTAGTGCTTTAACCCATTAAGGACTACTGTATCGAAAACGAAACATGTTCATTTCTGATGTCGGAGAATAATTTGGTACATGTTTTTGATTAAAGTATTATTTATCATTAAATTTAACATAATTATCTAATCTACCTATTTTTACTTGATGCTAAATTTCTACATCTGCTTGTATTAATAATCACTGGAAAATTAGAAATTTTAGGTTTTCTAGCAATCTCACTTGGAAGTAAATAAAAAACGAGAACCATTTCAAATATTTCATATATCTTTTCAAGATATATTCTATGACTACTAAAATTTACGGTGTTTGTATGTATATACACCTGCCTGGTTCCGTATGCACGTTGATAACAGTTTTAAGTCCACGTTTCGAAAACGACACTTCAGGCCGCAAAGTGTAACGCATATGCTGGAAACAAGAGATTATGTAAAAATGGCAAAGGCGATTGGAATTTTCATTTTACAGCGAATTCTTTCGGAAGGGCTGGGTATTTTCCATTGGGCACATGACAAAGAAAATTTCCAATATAGATCCGTTTTATACTTTTGTTAGTTATTCCAGCATTATCATTTGAGTCGTGTTATCGTTGAGTCGTGTTATCGTTGTGCCGGTCTGTGAGAGCGAAATATAATTCAGTTGAAAAATGTTTCGGCAAAAAATTTTGAGCGTGAAGGAAATTCAGGAACTTCTAAATGAGAGTTCTGACGAAGATGAGTTGCACTTTCACATTAGAAAAGCAGACAAAATCGAAGTGCTTGCTTTGCCACCAGGTGATTATAATTTGCTATAATGCAATGATTGCATCTTTACTGAAACTATGTTTTATATTTGCATTTATCATTTTAAATTCTTCAAAAGGAACTGTCCTAGCTAACAGAACAGGTAATGCGAGTCTCACAGATGTCAAAGCGTTGAAAAAGACAAGTCGTGCTTCCAGTAACTTATGTTTCAACAGAGGAAATAATATAATTGCTGTGCGTTGAAACGACAATTCTATTGTGACGGTCTTATCAAGCTTTTTAAAACACGACCCAACTCACCGAGGTCGAAGATTCGATCGTAAAAATAAAAAAAAAATTCAAATCGAAATGCCACCCTAAATATTTGAATACAACCGAACAATGAGAGGGGTTGATTTATTCGATAACGCCATCAATAATTACCGGATCCGTATCAGGGGCAAAAAATGGTATTGGCCTCTCATCACGAATGCACTAGATGCAGCAATGGTGAATGCATTGAAACTACACTGCCTTTGTCGGAAAGTTGAAAAAGAAGAGATTTTTTTACACTGAATGCCATTTTCGCGTCTTCGAAGAACCTTCAGTTATATGAAAATCGATCATTAGAAAACACCATCAAACAGACGAGGCTGGAAATATTTTATTTAGAATACAAAGCTCTTTCATTTAGTTCGAGACTCAGAAAATCTAAGTTGAGAAATTCGTTCGTCACAAAAATCGATTTTTTCCAAAATGGAACTTCTCAGAAAATCGACAAAAATCAACGAATATTTTTCAAAACAATTTTTTATAGATCGATAGCTTTTATATTTGATGTTATATTTGACTCTGATGGTTTGAAAATAACATTTGTTTCAACATGAATAATTTTGATTTTCAGTGATACATCTCGAACTTTACAGAGTAGACAAATAAAGCAGACTCACATCTCCTTTTTCTGAAGATGCTGAGTGTTGAGAAAAGCTGGAGTAAAAGGTTAATCTTTAGGGTGTGTTTTAGAGGCAAAAACTTTTCAAACAAGTAAAACACAGATGAATCATTGAAATGGTCATTTTTTTCGGCTTGACTATGTTGCACATTTCGTGTTTTAAATTCATTTCTGGCATATGACCACCACGATTGAGTCTTAGGAAGGCCATCCTGCCAGTAAAATGTGACACAACTTTTTCCAGCATAGCCTGCCTTATTTTGCCAATAGTGCGTCAAATGTTGGCTTCCTAGTTGTAAATAGTTGCTGGTTTATTAGCACAGACAAGTGATTTGACGTACAACTACAAACAGGAGTCTAATGGAGTCAAATCAAATAATCTGGGTGGCCTTTTTACAGGTCCATTTCTTGAAATGATTCATTAATCGAAGGTTCGACCCAACAAAATAATGGTTTCGCGCGCTTTATAGCATGTTTTGCCATCTGGTTGGTATTATTTGCCCATCAAACGATTAACATTGACGTTGAGGATCTAAAGCTACGAATCGTTTGTCGGTAGCGACCTTCATCAACATATTCGAAGAAAAGGACCAATTATGCCGGCAGTTTGCTAACCGTGCCACGCCATCCAATGATTTTTTCGAGATATGATCAGGCTTCCAAAATCTCTTGAGAATTATCTTCACACCGAAAATGGCGAATTGATTATTTACCAAGCCATTCAGCCAGAAAATGACTAAAGGATAAAAACTCGGTTCGACTTCTTACTCATTTTCAGCCTATTCACTGAACGTACGACAATACTGATGATCCAATGGCTTTAATTGCGGCACTTGTTGGATCCTATAGGATTTTAGTCCAATTTCAAGATCTTTCTTTAGAATTTTCCATGTAATGGACGGACTGAGGATAAGTCGTTGGAAACGGCGTCGAATCGATAAATTTGGTTCTTCAGTTACACAATTTTCTACAGTAGCGATAGTTGCTTCGGTACGCACTATCAGAGCTCGTGTTGGGTGATCATTGTACATAGAGTATACATGGACATAATTATTTACCTCGTATTGCGTATAAGCTGGTGAGATATAGGATTATGTGCACGGAAAATCGGACGAAATGCTTTCAGTTTTGCGCAAAAAACGCGAATTTCGGAAATAAATTTCCACTGTAGATTTTTTCATGGTAATTTGCCAAATTAAATTGAATATAACGTAAAAATTACAGCAAGATTTGGCGGCACCAATAAAACGCCCTCTATTTATCATAATTTTACATGTTGAAATAATGTATGAAACATCTGAGGCTACAAAAAAATATTTTTGTGCAAAATGGACATAAGATGCTTCAGTTTTAAATCATATTATTTCTGTTCGGTTCAAGTTATCTATAAAGGATGCTATCTCTGCCTCCTCGATAAGTTAACCGATGTCAGAAATTTGTTGAATTTTTTTAAAAAAATATTCATGATATGTAGGTCACATGAAAACTATAATAGATCATAATGTTAAGAAAGATTGAGAAAGAAATTATATTTCGAGCTGTTTTTTTCTTCTTTATGTGTATTTTCCTACAAAAGTAAAAATTTTCGAAATGCTTACCTCCATCTGATTTGTATTTAGCATGCAGGAGATATCCTCGTCATTGTGTTTTGCATTTAATGACCTGTAAGAAAAAAACCTTTAAATATAACAGTCAAAAAGTTCAGTTTATGATGATGTTTTGATAGAAACACAAATATTGATGCATGAGAATCTTTCCTAGCAAAAGACTACTTACAAAGTGCACCATTCACTTTGACCCTATTTTGAAATTTTAACAGTGCACAATAACGGCAACTCGGTTCGATTTTTTTTAAATTTCCACGATTTGTTTCATTCATCATAAGTGCATGGTGAACAATAAAGAATCGATGGCGCTTGCCGTCCACTATTAAAGATTGAGTTGTGTTTCAGTCGTGATTTAAATCGAATTGGTAGACGCACTCCTAATAAAGCACCTTCTGAATAATAAGTGCTCTCGTGGCCATATGTGCTTGAACAGTAAGTAATCCTCATTGGGCGCTTGCTTTGTTAGGGATGCTTCACTTGAGCACCTGTAAATTAGCATTCATAAATAATACGTTATTTGTCCGTCAAAGATGTTACGGTGCGGTTCGTATCTGAGAACGCAACAGATTTAGGCTTACACTTACACTTGAGCCGTTACGCTTAATGTCGTACATTACGTGATAACTGCTTTGAGTTTTGGTAATTAAGTGTGTCTTAAGTGCGAGTAGTCGTTAATGCGGATCTTGTTTTGACGCAGAACAAATGAGACGTTCGGTCATATTGCATGCAAAGTGGTTATTAGATAGTATCTAGTGTTGGTCGAATGCGAAGACATTATGGAACACAGATTAGCTCTGCATGCTGTCCGTTACTGGCCGGGCATACTAGCATCGCGATGTTGATGATGATTTCTCATGCAAACTACTGATGAGGAGGCATCCGAGAAATTAGTCCATAACACGTAATACACAGCATTTGGTATCGTGCGCAAGGGTATTTTTGTTAATATCGCAACAGGTTTGTTTTAATTGGTTGGATGCTTCCAATGTTGCAAGTATTTGCATTGCAGCCCAATCAAAAAAAATTATCTGATCCGAGTTGTATGAACACGTACCATTGAATTTAAATGGACTTTCGCGCAAATTCAGTTAATTTGACCAACGGTTCGCTCATAATCGATTTGCAAAAATTTGTAAAAAAAACATGGTCTAGGTAGAGAAGTCATGTCCACTTTTGTATAGGAATTCCAAAGACTCGCCACGATTAGCGAAGATGCACTATTAAAAATTTAATTCACCATTTACCGTAGTTCAGGCGAAGGCGGTAAACCTTAGATAATTTTTTTCCATTTAAACATAAAATTTATCTGAAATTATATGATAGGCTGAAAACAACAGGTTTTTTGTTATTTTAACAATAAAATGAGTTTTTCTGCACAATTCTTGCTTCGTTTAAGCTATTCTAGCCTAAATGAGAATCACAATGGTTAAGATAAGGAAATTTAATGAACGTGGGGTGTTAACGCAATGTTTTGGTAAGATTTAGAAAAAAAGCATTAATGACCATTAATTACGAAATTTGCTGGCATTTAAATTCAATTCAACGTTAGATTAGAAGTTTATCTGATTATGTTTATCGTTATAAGGCGGTATTCAGTTTTTTGTGGACATTGTGTCGGTTTAAAAAGTATAGCAATTTTCTATCAGCTTAACTAATTTGTTGTAACCAACTTTAATTGTCCCAACCAGCTTTAAATACTCAGTGCAATGGAAAAGTGATTTTCGAAGTGTTCAGCAAAATAATCTAGTTTAGAACACGAATGAATTCTATCTACAGAATGAATAGTAATGTCACAAGATGCTTTAAATGCCAAAAGTACAATCACAAAACGAACAAATGTGAGGGAAAAGATACGTGTGCGAAATGCGCAGGAGATCATATAACTGCGGACTGTAAATCAAACATACATAAATGTCTAAATTGCTTAAATAATACCAAATCATTAAATGTATGCCATAGAGCTGACTCATTGGAATGCCCAGAATATATAAGACGACTTAAACTATCTAGGAGGAACATAAACTACAACAAAATGTAAATGGAAATGACAAACAAATTAATTGTACTCTATGCCAACCTTAGAAGCATTCGCCGAAAAATTGAAGATATTGAAATTTATACTGAACAACATAAAGAAGTCGACGTGTTGGTTTTCTGTGAAATATGGCTTTACGAGAATGAAGTCGAATATTATAACATAAAAGGTTTTAACGCTGTGTATAACTGTAGAACAGAAAAGCGAGGAGGCGGGACAGCCATATATATTAGGAAGAGTATAAACTTTAAAACAATATACACAAATATAAATTTTTCAACAATTATATTAGAACTAGAAACAGACATAAAAAATTTCAAAATAGGCACATTTTATAAATCATCAGAAAAATTCTCTGAGTTCATAGACCATATGGACTATGTTTATTCGACACACAAGTCACTAATTACAATAGCAGATACTAATATTAATCTCCTAGACGACAGCCCACAAAATCAAAATTACTTAGACACATTAACAACCAACAGTACAGAAATGCTTAATCTTGCTACGCCAACCAGATTGACTACAGGAACGCTACTGGACCATGTAACAACAAACAGTCAGTCAATTAAAAACAATACTACTTATATATTTGAAGACTGGCCGTATCTAGACCATCGACTGATACGAGTAACCATAACAACAAAAATTAATAAAAAAATTAAACCAATAAAAAAGAATATTACATACATGCAAACTGATAAATTCATAAGCATAACAAAACAGCTAATTGAAAGTAGAAAACCAAATAACTTCCAGGAGTTAGCTGAGCTAATTTTACAAGCGAAATTTCTAGCCACAAAAATTAAACCTATAAGGACGAGAAATGACACATGGATAACTGGAAAAGTAATCCACTTTTCCAGAAAAAAGCGAACAGCTTTTAAAGCACTAAAAATGTGGTCTAAGTGCGACCCTTGAGGCCCACACGACTAACTTCCCAGTGGGGTGAATAAAATGCTATAATTTGCTTTTATTGATAATTACTATTATTAATAATTACTATTATTAAACATTATTATTCTAAATTAATATAATTACTTTTATTATTTTTATCAATTTTTTATCTAACCATAAAAGCTTTGGTAGAGGAAGACGTCTACACCACCTGCTCATCCTCTACCAAAGCCTCGGCAACCTCGTCCTCTTCGTCCTCGTCATCCTCTTGTCCTCCACTTCGTCCTCAACCTCGTTCTTCATTTCGGCTTTGGAATCCACAACTATTATTGAGGGTATTTAATTATTATTTACAATAATCATTCGTTATTAAGAATGTTTGATCGTTACTGAATAATTATAATTGACTTTATATATACAATATCAAATTATAACTAATATTATTTGATTGTTATTAACAATATTAAATTATTTATAACAATATCCAATTATTAACTGCATTAGCGTCTCTACTCCCATTCACCCAAACCTGATAATATAAGTTTGGAATTTCATAAATTAATTTTTAATTTTTTTTTGAAATAACATTTTTTACAAATGTGATCACAATTTTGCTAAAACGCACAATAATAACAACATTACTATGAAGGTATTTGGTATCTTCACGAATTAATAGTGCGTATCAACAGTTTAAAAATAAGCAATTTTTAGTCGTTTTTTCAGTTTTTTCATCCTAAATAAAAAACGGCTTAACCGATTTTGCTGAAAAGTCATTTAGTTTTAAGTTACGTAATTACGCGTCGTTTAAAACCAATCCCACGTCAATCCGATCTTTGGTTCTTGAGACAATCGAGACGAAAAATAATTCCGAACGCACATACGTACATCCGTACATCCGTACATACGCACATACACACATACGTACATACACACTCACAGACATCTCTCTAAAAACGATGGATTTGGATTCTAGCGACCTTAAAACGTGGAGATATGTCAAAATTTTGGATTCGCAAAATCGACCCCATTACTATAACTTCCCATAGGGAACTGGGAAGTTAAAAAAAGATCCAACAAATATATTGAAACAAAAGAACTATCAAATTATAAAAAACGAATGCAACAATACGATTAAAAATGCAAAGGAAAATTACTATTCGAGAAAACTTGAAGAAGGTTCTAACAATCAGCAAAATTTTTGGAAGTTTGTAGATAAAGTTTTTAGAAAGGCAGACACAAACACTACTAAAAACCAGGATATAAAGGAAATAAATTTCATGGGCGAAAATTTCAAAGATCCAGTAAAAATCTCAAATATATTAAACAATCATTTAATATCAATAGGACAGAAAATTGTATCAGAATCCCTAAAAACGACTCAGCATGCCAAAGCGTGTCACCCATCTGCTCTTTTCACTTAAGGCTAACATCTAGAAAAGAAGTCATTGATGTTATTGATTCTCTGAAAAAACACACCGCGCCGGGTCCTGATGGTATCTGCGTTGATGATATCAAAATAATCAAAGAGAATATTGCAGATATACTGGTTACTCTAATAAATATAAGCTTCAAGAGTGGACAATTTCCGAACTATCTAAAAAATGCCAAGGTAATACCCATATTTAAAGGAGGGCTGAAAACTGACCCAAATAATTTTCGACCAATAACATTGTTAAACTCACTGAGTAAAATTATAGAAAAAATATTAGCTTTACGAATTAAAGAATACTTAATGCAGAATAGGATTATAGATAGAAACCAGTTTGGGTTTCAGGAAGGTAAAGGAACAACAGACGCGATTGTAGAAGTGATGAGACATATCAATACACAACTGGATCAGGGAAGTTACGTTGCTGCAGTTTTTATCGATCTAAAAAAGCCGTTTGATACGGTAGTGCACGATATATTGATAGGTAAACTTGAGAACTTGGGAATTGTTGGTATGCCAAGAGAACTTATGCGTACGTACCTGGCAGAAAGATTTCAAAGGACTGAAATTGGAAACGTTAACAGTGAAATAGCGCAGATTACTATTCGCGTACTACAGGGATCAATACTAGGACCGATTCTTTTCCTGTTATATACAAACAACTTGGTGACTTCAGGAATCAACGGGAAAGTTGTGATGTACGCTGACGATACGATACTGATTTACTCAGGTAAAAATGAAACTGACTTAGAACAAAAGATAAACAATGACTTAGACAAATATTCCCAATGGCTCATACGGAACAAATTGACATTAAACACGAACAAAACCAAATACATTATCTTTAAACAAAAAAATAAAACTGATATTGAGCCACTGATAAAAATAGAAAATAAAACTCTTCAGAGAGTTAAACATATGAAGTACCTTGGACTTACAATTGATGAAAAACTAGCGTAAATGATATGAGGAAAAAAATAGCAGCTATCGTTGGTTTGCTCCATCGTTTCAGCTATTTCTCAATTAAAAATAAAATACAAATTAAAAATGCATACATAATTTCAAGAATTACATACGGGATTATAATTTGGACCCAAACTACCAAAAATAACCTCATGAGCATGTCACGACTACTAACTAAAGCATACAAAACCATATATAACTTGCAAAGGATGACCGCTACATCTGAAGTATATAAAACAGCACAAGAACTTAATGTAGACGGACTGATTCACATGGAAAAAGGAAAATTCATTTTTAAAAATTTACACATTGAACAAATGAAAACAACGAAACTAGACATAAATGGGAGAAAAAACGACTACAATATGAGAAACGCAAATGAAATTTTAATAAAATTTGCTAGGACAGAGCGCCTGAGGATGGATCCGATTAACGCCGCATCAAATTTTTACAATAAGCTACCTCAAACAATAAAAGAAGCGCGTAACATAATGACATTTAAAATCATGCTACGTAAACATTTACTGAAAATTCAATTTGAATAATTAAGAACGGTAATGTTTTTTTTATTATCATTTTTTTTAATTTTAATTTTAATTTTTTTTTAATTTTAATTTTTAATATAATTTTAATTTTTCTTTCTTTTTTCTTTTTTTCCCTTTTTCCTTTATATATATATTTTTTTAAGAACGCTAATATTTTTTTTCCTGCTACAAATGTGAAACAAAATTAGATATATTGAACTCTGAATAAAACTTTTGAGATACTGGTACTATCCCTTATACCGATATACATCGTCTGGAAAGTACTATTTAAATGAACAAGCTTTCAGGAAATAAATTGCACACGGACAGTGCAAGCAATGAATTATGGAGTAAAGATTTTTTGGAGGAAACGGAGGTGGTTTTAGTCGGTAGAAATCCGACATGCCGAGAAGCAGGAGCAACTCGGTATCTTTTGAAGATTTCCATCTCCCAACGACGAAGAAAAAAAAAACACAAATTTTCTCATAGCAATTCACATAGAATTCGATCGTTTGTGAATCTATGCAACTTTATTGAATTTTTAGACACTGTGCTTAAGAAGGTTTAACTTAAAAAAATATCGTACTTTTTTTCGTTAAAGATTGTTATATCATCTTAAACCTTTAAATTATAACAAAAAATGAACACTATGCATATAATTCAGAGTCTTGATTAGTAGTAGTTCATTTAGCTGTGACAATGTTTCGCAATATTAACAGAAAGAATGCTGAGGAATATTTTTCGTGCAGATATAACATCTACTAGTACATAGATTTTTAAAACTATATTGCGTCATTCCAAGTAATGACTCAATATGGTGGGCCTAACGCGCAAATCACATGTAAGCGCAAGGCCATGCTAGGGTGGGCCCAGACGGCGACTTCTGTGTCTAGCGAAATCCACTGAAGCTCATTTCCTTTTCAGGAGTTGCATGGCCCTTCGAAAGAGGGTTTACTCGCGTGATAGTTTATCGTTTTCATGAATTAATTTTTTTGTTCGAGGACATATTGAGAAGCAATTTGATACTCTTTTCGTTTACATTGGCTTATGACATTTTTTTTGCTGCTTTATTTCAAAAACTAGGCATTTGCGGGTCGATCCCACCAGAAACTCTTTGTGCAACTTACTAGTTTGGCTATCCGAATTTTTCGAGGTGAACTTTAGCCTATGGGAGACAATAGCCGATAACTGTCCTACTAACGTAATGATTTGGCTGAAAAAAGTTCGCGAAGTGAAATGCACCGCTCAGTGCTTTTTTGACAATTCCCAAAATCCCCCAATCCCCAAATCTCCCGATCCCCGCTTGGGGGATCCAAAGTCCCTGATCCATAAGTCCCCCGATCCCCGAATCCCCCAATCCATAAATCTTCCAAAATTCCGCTATCCCCAAGTCTCTATATCCCCGAACCCTAAATCCCTCGTTCCCAGAGTCCCCCAAATCCCCCGATCCACAAATCCATCAAAATCCCCCAATCCCCAAATCCCTCGATCCCCAAATCCCCCGATCCTCAAATCGCCAGATCCTCAAATTCCCCGATCCCCAAGTCCCTCAATCCCAAATCCCCCGATTCTCAAATCCACAGACCACCAAATCCCCCGATCCCCAAATATCCAAATCTCTCGACTCCCGAATCGCCCGATCCCCAAATACCTCAAAATTCACCGATCCCCAAATCCCTCAAGATCCCCGAATCCCCCAAATCCCCCGATCCCTCAAAATCCTCCGATCCCCATCTTTCATGTATTTTGTAGAGTGTGTTGTTTATTGGCTAAAGCCTAGTTGATGATCCGCTGGATGTTCGTGTTAAAATGATAAATGTTGCTACTTAGCAAACAAAGTTCTATCGTGTCCATATTGACGGGGCACTGTCTAATTGGCAGACACGCAGAAAGGTTGGGCGTTCCCTTCAACGATTTATGCCGGAGTTGCAGATCGGAAGAAGAGGAAGAGACAGTCCAACACTTTCTGTGTGAATGCCCGGCACTGTCCAGGAAACGCATGAAAACCTTAGGCTCACCATTCCTGGACAGCCTCACGGAAGTAGCTGATTTAAATATCAGCTGCATAGCCGGCTTTATACGAGAATCGAAATGGTTCTCGTCATCTCACAGGTTCTAGTGCCGCCCTCGTCTTTTTGTGGTATCACAATGGGCCTATCTTGGCCTAAGTGAGCCATCTTTTGACAAAGAGGGCTGCCACTACAACCAACCAACCAACCAAGCAAACAAAGAGTAGCCGATGAGCATCCTAGATGCAACCATCACCACTAACGAAAAGCGAGATGAGGAGCGGTCTTACCAGGAGGACACCACAAACTGTCGGTAGCCAGAAAGTCATAGATCTGTCTGATAATTTTCCCGCTTACCATCTGCTGACAAGATACGACCGAAGCATTATTAGATATTCCAGGTGGAGAGATCTTAGCAAGTAGTAGAGACTCTCTACTATGAATGAAGGAATCAACGCATTTGCGCTGCGTTACACATGTCTACTAGAGAGTGCGATATAGTATAAAATGTTTTGGAAAAGTCAAACAAAGTCAAAGTCTGTGATCTTCCGAGGATCGATCCCGGTCCTAATATCGTTGACTAGGCGAAGAAGGATAGACTGAGTGTTTTTTCAGGGTGAAGTGACTCAAGTTAGCGAGCTCCATACAGATATGCCAAAAGTTGCTTAAAGGTCAGTTTCTCCAACACTTTTCTCAAGAATGGTAGTACGGCAAGTGGTTTCTAATCAATGAGGGTCTTTGAAGAACTCTTTTTGTTTGAGCGATCATCGTTTACTTCCAGAAATAAGGAAAGATGCGAGCTAGTTGCGCTGCTTTCTACACTGTACCGCTTCCGTCAGATGCAAAAACTTATTCATCCATAAGGCATTTTTCTCAAAAACGTGGGAGCCGAGGTGTTGTGGTCTAATTTTTTAAGGATCGAATATCCTTGACGTCTACTAATTATGTACCAAATTTCATCCAAATCTTAGAGGGCTAGGCCGTGGTCTCACCTTGTAAGAACCTTAAAAAATAAACGTACCTATATATCTCAGTTTTCATATTGTTTATCTACCTTGCTCTAGAGCGTCGTTTCACTCGATTTTTTCATAAACTCTCCATTTTTTTGTAATAAATCAGAATGATCCTGAGGTAACCTCATTGACATGAGCTAGGTTCTATTAGAAAAGCTTGCTTTCTAGATTTTCATAAGAAATTTGGATGATTCACGGTATAAATTAGAAGATCTACAGGACACAATGGACTAACTCGGTCTGTGAGTGAAGCGGCAGCTGATTGGCTTAGAACCGCCTTAATCAAAGTAAAGTCCTTTGACAATGTATCAAAAATATTGACAATTATATTGCTTCCTTTAAATCCTCATCAAAACAATTTAAAGGAGATGCCAAGGGAATCCAAAGAAACATTGAGTGAACAACAATTTGAAACTTAGATACTCTGTCTCTTGATGGCACCTTGGTTAGCAGAATCAACTTGATACTAAGGTACTATCATTTTATATGAGTTGGTTTAAATACGATTAGACGCAAAAGTAAATTGTCATTTTCAGTTTTCCTAAAAAATTAATTTTATGATGTTAACTTTTTCGAGTTTGGCCGATTGAAAATAATTTTTTTTAAGGCAATAGAGCCACAAACATTTTTAAGAGTTTCATATTCAAATCTCTCAGGTTATCAGAGTTAAAATCAATTTTACTGTGAAATCTTTGCACTCAGCCAAAAAAATCTTCTGCCAGTAATTGCAACGTAGTGAAAGAAGATTTCAATAAAAATATATTCTCGAAGTTTGCTTTCGGTAAGTGTATAAATCATTGAATATTATAATAATCCTTAAACCACAAGAGCATTCCATTCTAATCAACTGCAATTTGACCAATGAAGGGTTCTTTGGTGCAACTGTAATTTCGTAATAATGCGGAAAAGTACGTCGTGGGAAAGAGTTTTCTATTAAAATCTGATTTTGTCTGCTTGAATTCGTAAGCTTCAAAACTGGCTTTTCTTCTTCACTGTTAATGCCCGAATAAATTTCGTGAATAAACATTTCATTCTACTGAATTTTCATCGTTTCTTGAATCAGTCTAGTCTTACGGTAATTCACCAAGTAGAGGTGATTAAAATTGTTTTTGTGAACATAAAGCATGGTAAAACAGACAATGAAGACCCAGACACGTACATATGAGTTCTAAGACCTCGGACCGCTTAAAGTTTGATTAAGCAGAATATGCAGAGTGCATGTGTTGCGCTGAAATGGAGTACTTTTTTGATTGGCGCTTGGCTAACTGGTCCCGGATTCCGAAGATACATTAACAATGTATCTTGGAAGAGGTGCGAGGCCGTTTGCTGTGTTCCATTTAAGAGCTTGTAGTTGAAATGGTTTACCTGTTCCTCAATGGTGTTGTGCTGCGTGCGAGCATAAGGTTTGGGTAGGCAGCAACAAAGCGTGGCGATATAATTAAGTGCTATATGATATAATTGCGCTCACTGGCTGGTTATTATTTTCTGTGGCTGGCGAGACGACGACTCGAGCGATAGAACAGGCTGCAAAGCGGTAGTGCCGCCGCGGTATCTCATCTTCAAGGTGCATGAACCAATTATGAATGGTGGCCAATAAGCAGTCCCTTCTAATTCATATTCATTGCGTTTGATTTGCAAGCGAAACCAATAAGACCGGGTGCAGGTCTCATTATTCTCGTCCAGGTAAACCTGCGGACGGCTAGCAGGCATCCATCTGACCGTGACCCAAGATCGTAAGCTTAGACAATTAAGATCAAGAATTTGGCGATAATGACCAGTCCACATACCGGAACGGAACGGACAACGTATGAGTTACGGCCAAGGAGTGTATTCAGGTGAAACCCTTTGCATAGATACATCCACTCGTTAGAATGCAGTTAACGATCTGAAGACGGGATTTGCTGCAGATAATGATCTACGAAGCGAGCAGTACTCATTCCAGTTAACGGACGCACAATCTAATAAAGTCACTTGCTACCATGTGGAGCAGTTTTTGTGATGGTCTTCTGAAGTTAGCCGTAAAAGACCGGAAACTACCAAAAAGTTGATAGTATTTAGGTCTGTAGGTTGACCTGAAAATCTACATACATTTGACCAAATTGAGGATTTGGCTTATCAAACAGTAAAAAAAAAATTGTGCAAAAATTAAATATAGTTTTAGGCAACAGGGAATGTGTTTCGTCATCAGTCAAAACTGCTGTAATACAATTAAATTACATCTTTATCCTTTGATAAAATATCTTAATCTTCGAAGCAGCCTCCTTAAAATGATTCCATATTATATTATGAAGTTTATAGAGTTACACAAGATCCAATCCAACAGTGGTCGAAGAGAAGAGGATGCTCTTATCCGATAAGTAGTTAGATCTGATTATGTTTGATCGGGATGCTGAAGTTCATCCAAATTAGCCAATCTAGGACGCCTTCGGCTACACTCGCTCACCAATTGTTTCAAAAAGAACAGGAGCTTATACTGGCCCAGAAACTTTGGTTTTGGAATTATGGACTCAATATGAGAGCATAAAGGATAACAGGTAAATCACGAGCTATACTGATAAAGGATGACTTGAGGATTCAAGCCCTGTACCATTTCACTGACATGGACTCTACTGTTGTAGCACTGAAAATACAATCCAAACCTCTTTGGATAGTCTCCTGGAAGGTCCCGCCTTCAACAAGCAGCCCGCAGAAGATCTCGACGGTAGCTACTGAACGCGGCATCCCCATCATATTCGCAGCGAACGTCAATGTCCACCATTTAAGGCAGCATCTATAAAAACTAACGACGTGAGTCAATCTCTGAGGTTAATTCAGTGCATGACTAAATTCTCGCCAATATCGGTGAGGAACCTACCTTCATTTTGTCAGACCGATGGAAGCTACTTGACATCGCTCTAGTGACCAAGCATCTCTCAGAATCTCTTAAGGGTTGTCATGCATCCCACGAATGCTCGTTTTCTGATCCCATGCAGATTATATTGTTTCTGGATGAAGGTCATCCAACAAATCAAAAGAATCTTATGAGCCAATATAAACATTGATTAAACTTATAAAATGTACAGACTAGAATTTGAAAGTGCAGGATCTAAGATTTGCTGAATTAATTCTCCGTTTACAGCGTGATTACACCAAATATTGTTAATTTATATATTTATTTAGATTTCATCCTACAGGCTACCATTGCAAGACAGAAATTGGGTACATGTAATGGAAAAGGATAATTGAATAAAATGGGCTTTAAATTCTACTTAAACGGCAAAACTCTATAGATGAGATTGATCAAAACTTGTACAAAATCTGATGAGGAGTCTCGATAGAAAGGATTGCAAGTTTTATTCTCATTGAGTTAAGTTTCCTGAATGTGGAAAAGGACCATGTTGCAGAACATTGTGATTTCGGAGGAGTCGCAACATCGTCAAATGATAGTAAGTTTTAGTCTTTACATATGGAACGAAAAAATGTAGTATCTGAGCTGGCAGGGCGTTCTGAACTACGATTATCTAACCAGTCAGGAAGGTTAGAGTTTAACTGATAGTGGTGAAGCCGGAACGAGTCTGCAAAGTTTCACACTCGGAAGTTGAAGCATGGAATATCATTCAACACAAGGTATGTGACATTAAATTTAAAGATAAGAACACGAGTGAATTTATGCTGTACAGATTCAATCAGAGCGTCTTATTATTGATAATGTGGTGACCATACTTATGAGTAATATTCAAGGATGCGGCTGATTACATAGGTGAACAGGGAAGGGAATGTCGGTAAATATATGAGAGCGCCTTAGTACGAACCCTGAGGCATGAGGGGTACGTGTGGTATTTCCACAATGTGAGGCTTAAATTTAAGTTTTGGATCGAAATATATTCCTAGATTTTTTATTTGAAAAACAGCCGCAAGTAGAAGATTGCGGAATATGTAGATATGATCAATTAGTTGAGCATTAAGGAAAAGGACGTTTTTTATTTAAAAGAGAGAAAATAAGTTCGTTTCAATCAATCAATCAATTAATACAATCTTCTTCTGAAAAACTGACTCAGTTTTTTTACAGTCATTAAGACACTGAAGATACTGGAAACCTACAACAGAAGGTCATCTATGTAAAAAGAAAAAAAAGAACGTGAAGAAAAGATTATTTTTCCGTGGATGGGATGAAAGGAGAAAAACAAGCTATTACAAAGAAGAACGACTTGTACGGATCGAATAGTATACCTAGCAAAATAAACGTTGAGCAGAAGCTACTGATTGATCCCAATAATGTATATTACCGCAGCTTCATGTAAAACTACATATGATTGTATTTTTTGGGGGGAAAACACTTTTAAGTATTCATCGTTTTTCCGAAACTTTATGATAAACTAAAAGACACAGTCTTTATAGGTCTTCAGATATGAAAGATATTGAAAAATGGTATTTTTGTGTAAACATCAAATGTTGAAAATTGTCTTTTGTTCCTTTCAAAATGGTAGTTCAAGAGTTCTTTGGAAACAAAAAAATGTTCAATGTGTTTCTGTAAATATACCCGTAGCAGGAAAAACATCGTACCATTTTTTTTGGAAATAACTTAAATCCCTTCTACTTAACAAATCCAAAAATTTATTTTTTGATTTTGTGACGCTGAGTCCTAGATAACCTCAAAGCTTTGTAAAATGATTGGATTCTAGCTCGTTTTTAATTAGTAACACGTGAGAAGTGAAAAATAGTGGCTAGATACGAGCAATTAATAGTGGGGAAAAAATCGAAAATCGTGGTATGAGCACAGGAAAACCTACAAAAATATGCCAATACCGGAACCGAACAGATGAAGAAAGGTTGTGGTATGAAACGAAACACGACCAGCAGAGATGACAATCATCGGAAATTCCTTTGATAATCGAATCGGTTCCTAAATACGGCACAACTTTGCGCAGAGCACCCTGGATTGTCACTTCGTAAGGTGCAGAAGTGGTTGACCGAGATGGGACTAGCATGTTGAACTTCAGCAATAAATCGTTACTCAACAAGAAAATGAAGCAGACACGCTTTCACTGGAGCAACAAAAGATAAAATTGGAACTCTACAGACCAGAAACCAATTTTCTTCTTCGACGAATCAAAGTTTAGTTTTAATTGGTCTTGATGGAACTTTGAAAGTTCGGCGGAGAAAAGGCGAATATACTAGGGACGAATGTATTATACTAACGACCAAACAATTCCCGTACATAATGGTATGGGGATGCATCACCGGAACTATAGTTGGCAGTGTTTTGACACTACGGGAAACTGTCAATGCCGAAAGGTACAAATCGCTCATTGCAGAAGGCCTACTTCCTACCTTGGAGGAATTGTGTGGAGCCTATCGTAATCCTATTTTTCAGGATGATGCGGCACCGTGCCATCGTGATGGCTCAGTAAATATGGAATGCATTTTGCTTAACTTGCTATATCGCATTTGACTACCTGAAGTGCCTTCTCTTTTCCAGGTACAACATTTTATGGAAGAATTTGGCATGCAGTCACTTCCCTGGTGAGGAAATGGCCCCGACCTCAGTCCAATAGAATCTTTTGGAGATAACATTACATAAATTCGAAATCGAGCTCAGCGTCAAAAATCCTACTCACATACAATATTTTCATTTTTGTGTAAAAATTATCGGGAACAAGTGTTATCTAATCTTTCGCCAAGATTGATTAATGTTCAGCAACATTAAAATCGACTAATCGAAGGATATTGATTCCAAATGAAAACAAAACGTTGAAAAAAAAGAAAACAATAGCTAAATATGTACAAAATTTCTGACAAAATTGGAAAATCTTCAACGATGAGGTTGATCAAAACATGTACAAAATCTGATGAGAGACTTCGACAGGAAGGACGCAATATTATTCTTATTTTCTTCATGAATTTTGGGCAATTAATGAAAATGAATATTTTTTTGAATATTTCTTAATATTATGGTTATTGAATATCACGCATACCATATGTCTCATAAAAGTTTTGGTAAGTGACTATCCGTATATTACGTAACACTCCACTCCATATCAATTAATTTGGTTGAATTTAATAACCTTAATATTTTCCTTGGAATGTATATATTTTTTGAAGCCTTTATGCTGTGAGTAACCTATGGCAAAGGATCTAAGTCATTCACAATTGCAATGCATTACCGTAACGAAAGTACACAGCATTGACCATAAATATTCGAAAAAAAAACAGCATAAGTACACACGAAACGTTGAGCTCAAGGAAATAGAATACAGGATATCTTTCAGTGCACAAAATTTACCGTTGAACTTAAAGCAGAAAGTGATAGTTTTCAAAGATGTTTTTCATCCTCTTTACTTTTTTTGCAGTTTTAAATAAGGCAATCATCAGAAATCAATGAAGACTCTGTTTGTTAAGATTTGAAGCGTAATTTTGTTAGCATCATTCTGAAGTGAGAAAATAAATACAGGAATTCGACATTCTACAATATCGTACCTTCACATAGTTTTGATATTATCTACGTGTATATTTCAACAATATTTAAGGTTACAACCTCCTTTCAATCAAACGAAAAATCATTGTGGCTCCTGCAATGCCATGACGTCACACATTTAGTCGTTACAAATAATTCACTGCAAATTATTAAAATGATTGCCAAACATTTTTGCAATTGCTACCTTTTCGTAATATTCATTGTTGCTACCAACAATCAATCGCAATGAAAGCTCAATGGTAATATGAGAAGAAGATGTTATGATTTGCATTCTTGGCGGAACAAGTTTTCAAGTAAATCACAACGGTAGATGGTTGAAGAAAATTTCAGATATGTACATATATCTTAAGATTCATCACATTAAACATGATATTCATATTCGTACTCAGCCGACGCTAAAGTGCAAACTTTGCCTTTCGCTTCAGATGCTTGCTGGGCTTTCGATTAAAACCTATATTTATATCAATCCGAAATGTTCAGATGATGAATCTTTTCCTGCACGTTGGATTCAAATTTCACTTTTGACTTAAAGACGAAAATGCACTGTAATACCGATTTTATGTTGGTGAGTGGAGCAATCAAATTGAACCCAAAAAAATAGTTTCAGTCATTCGTGATAGTGCATTTTGTTTGTTCCATTTCAATATTCAAATATATGTTAATATGTACGTTTGTTGAGCATTGCAACTATAATGAAAAAAAAAACTTTTTTTGGATGCTGCCACCATTCACCACTTTCAACATTGCCAAGTTGCAGGTTGCATTTATTCATTTCAAATTCCGAAAATTAAATAAAAGTTAAGTTAAAAGTTTCGTAATTGTAAATATCTTGGGAAGTTGTTGATTTAATTGTTGCATGTGTATAAATAGTTTTGACTCTACAACATGCAACAATAAAAAATTATTTGCACATTAGTGGTTTTGAAAAAATTAAAATATTTCACGCCATGCATCGCTGAATTAGCAAAATATTTGATTTGATGCTGATTTTGGTGTTGTTTAATGCTTGAAATATTTCCAAATTTTTTGACGTTGATGTACGAAATTTATATGAAAATAAGCTGCAAAAACTGATAGTCTTTTCGAAGTTTTTTTAAAACTATATTTCATGAGTCATGGTTGTTTATTATTACAAATGAATGTTGAACAGATAAAATTGAATTATACAAGAGCATTCATTAATATTGCCAAGTTTATGAAGTAAGTAAGTATTGGAAAGGAAAAAGAGAGACTTTTCGGACTGTTTTTGTATACAACTAAAGAGTGACCAAAAGTATCAATTTGTGAGCTCATGGTTACTTTCGAAGGGAATCAGGGATCATTTATTGTAAATGTTGAACGTTGTACTAGAAGGCACAAATATGTATTCCTACAGGGACGAGAAACAAGAAAGATTGTGCAAAATAGCCTTCATCTAAGTATGGTCTACTTAGAAGCAGATTGACGGAGCATAAGAAGTTAGGACGATTATCATAAAAAGCGTAATTGAACATTTTAAAGAGACCACGAGTGAATTTACCATGAATGAAATGATTTTTGAATTTAGGAAAACAAAAAGGAAAAAATCATTCAATTGCGAACTCAGAGAAAACAAGCCGCGAAGTGCGACCCTTGATGTCCACACGGTTAACTTCCCAGTAATATCTAGAGAAACATTAAAAATATTAAACACAATAATAATTTTGAAAATAATACTACTTTAAATAATAATAATGAGAGGTATTCATAACCGTAACAGAAATGAGTTAATATTAATCATATCATCTACGGGAGCATCCATTGATTACGTAAGGTTTTTGGTGGATGCGGGTAGATTGATTTGATCAATCAATCGGTGGGGACCTTTTCTACGTTATTTTTTATTTTCACATCGATGATTGAAAGACAAAAGAACGCTAACAAAAATGGTTGCAGTTTTTGTTATTACGCCCACTGAAGAGATTTTGTCGCGTGATGATCATTTTGAATAGTTTCGTTCAAAAGTGCCATGAGTTCAACATAATCGCTGAATTTATATTTTTTAACGATTTTACATCAATGAGATTAATAATTACTTTAAACATTCTATTGGTAAATTTTGAATATTCAGTCAAAAATAGGTTCATTTGCATGTAAAAAATAGAATCAGTTTTTCCTCCTAGTCTAGTCGATAATTTCTAGATTTTTTCTTTAATTTTTTTTGCAGTCGTGAGGAAAAATTTAAAATATATGTTAACACGAACTGTTTGGAGTATGTAAACTATATAAACATTGATTACTTCGACTTGAAAATAAGGTTAGCAATTTATTGTTTTTGAAAAAAACTAATTTTTGCACTTATTTAAAAAAAATTAAAAATCGGCTTCAAGGAATTTTTTAAAAACTTGATAAAATCACATAAATGTAAATACGCGTTGATTGACACCTTGCTCAAGAAAATCGTAAGTTTGGTTCGCGAGATATAACGCATGACAGAAATGACCTTCAAACGGGCAAAACAGCAAACCCCCCAACCGAAGTTTCTCAAAAACTAATCAGCTCTTGAGATTGCAAAGACGCTTCGATTGACACCTTAACAAAGTCGATACGACTTTATTTACTGAGTTATGCTCGTAGAAAAAAGTGTCCACGAACGTACGTACGTACATACGTACACACACACACACACACATACATCTCCCTTTCTAAAAACACTTTATATATACTCTATAGACCTTAAAACGTGAAGAAATGTTGAAAATTTCAATTTCGATTTTCGAGGCGATTACAAGAACTTCCCATATACTGGGAAGTTAATAATTCAAATAGAAAATGTACTGTTTTCTTGCATAAGTTGTATGCATGTGAAAGAAGAAAGTGTATCTATTTTTTGGTTTTGTTTTAAAGTGAAAGCGATCTACCGAAAACTCTCTCAGAATTTGGCTTTTAACAGCGGCACAGCGACAGCAACGAAAAACTTGATACAAGATTATCGAAGAAGCCTATTATAGATGTTATTGACTTCAAAATAAAATCTGATTATCAATTTGAGAATCTTCTAGATTTCAAAATACATAATAGTAAACGCGACAGAACTGTTGGTATCAGAAGAGCTAACAACCAGCCTTGGCTTATCAGACAATTTTTCTTTGAGTCTTTCATAGAAGTATTTGCATCGAACGCGAGGTGGTATCTACTCGTACGTGAAAAAAATTATACCATAAAACTATTCTTGTTAAAATTCAGGAAAATTGAATTCTTGCCTCTGAATACATAATCACTACATCTTTCAATCAATGTTTGATTGTTAAGTTCTAAAATTTTCATCCCCAAAGTATTTTGTAGAATTTCTTAAGTTACCGTTGACGTTGACTTAATTGCAGAGAATTTCTGGAAGAATCATTACAATATTCTTCGTCGTTTACGTTTGCCTATTTAGCATGTGAAAGTAATTCTGCAGGAAAACTAAAATCAGCCTGAAAAAAATTACGAACTTATTTAATAAATCTTTGAAAGTGACTTGAATGTTGCAAATATAATTGTTCCTTGAGCAGAACGATGAATTTGGATGTTAATGTATTGGATATAAAGAAGTTGCTAAAGGATCGCAACATTCATCCAACTACCAAACAGCTTGCAGGGGTTAAGAAGAGAGCGGGAAAAGTGAGAAGAACAAAAAATCTGTTCAGAAAGCAAGAAGAAACCAACACAAAAGAAGCATATAGCAAAAATCTTGAAGTATTGAGCAGTATCAGAAGACGTGGTTTGCATGTGGCATCCATCAAACGGTTGTTTCAAGAGTCTTAAATTTTTTCTCCGGAAATGTAAATCACAATCTTTAAAAGGTGCTGAGAAAACGACAGACTCAATCATCGATAGATAAAATTTTTAAGCTGCCCTAGTTTGCCAAGCAAAGAACAACACTTGATGATAGCCAAAGAAAAGTGAGAATTTCAGTAACGCTACATTTGTAATTTTTAAAACTACAAAATTGTTTTGGTCGATCGTTAATTGAAGTTTTGCGAGATAGCTGATACTTTAAAGATATCAATAATCAGTGTATGCGCCATTTTGCATGTAATATGTGCTAAAAATCGATCAAAAACAACATCGAATTTGGAATATTTTATTACAAAAACTACTAGGAGACAAGGCTGATGGTTGATCTTAATGGGAAGGATCTTAAAAAAGACGAATTAAATGGCAGGAAAGAGTTGATTCTGGAACCTTTTAGGTAAAGAAAGTTAACATGTCGGGCAATTTTAGGAAAGTTGAAATTATTGTAAACATTGAAATGACAAAAAGAAAGAGAAGAGTTAATAAAGGCTGAAATATTAATTAAATATAATTAAATTTAGGCATTTGATCTCAGATTGTGCAGTACAATCCAACGAGTGCAGTCACATTCGAACAGTGACGATTCTCATAGCAAAGCTTTTCATAACCTCACAATTATCAGACTATTAAATTTAAAATTTTGTGATTCATTCGACATGATTTTATGTTCAAAATAATGACTAAGAGTGAAACAAATAATATCTTAACCTCTTAAGTGTAGTATAGCTATGAATATTTTCAAATGTTGAATAAATTAGCGACGTACTTTTGAATCCAGTGCCATCATCCGTTGATATGCGCAGTGAAGTTCATTCTGAAATGAAAGAATGAAATCAAAATGTTTAGTGTTTTCAAGGATCATAAAAATTGAAATTTTTTTAAGTGCCAACAGCAAATCCAATGAATTTTTCAAAGTTGTTTTCAAATACCGTATATTAAATTAAATTATAGCCAGGGTTTATATAAAAATTTACGTTCACCAAGTAGACCAGGGCGGATCTGTGAAAAAACGACTTCCTTTGGCCGTTGAGAGGGGGCACACTGATTTTTGCGGGAAAATTTGTGAAATATTTCGTTTAACAATAATTGACTTATGTTCTCTCTCAAAAAAGTCGGGAACAATAAAAAAATCGATATGTTTAATTTTTTTTAAAAAAAATCATTTTTTCCTACTTTTTTCACTTTTAACTTTAAAACGGCTCATTTTAGGTCATTTAGGTCATTTGTGTGACAATAAAAGTTGTGTTATAAAATTTTCTATAAAAAAGGAATGGTTAAAAATCATAAAACATTTAACCCTTGCCGCAAAGTTGCAATAAATATAAAAAAAAAAACAGGGAGAAAAAACCTTTTTTTATTTAATTTTTTTCACCACTTGAAATGTACTAAGGACCTTCATATTTCGCAGTCGCTCAGCACTGTTTTATAGTTTATTACCAAGTTTAGCAAAGATTGCTGAGACCCGTTTTAAAGTTAGGAGTGAGAAAAGTAGGAAAAAAGGGTTTTTTAAGTTTTTTTAAACATTTCGATTTTTTTACTGTTCCCGACTTTTTGGAGAGGGGGCACAAGTCAATTATTGTTATACGAGTTATTCCACAACTTCTTCTGCAAAAATCAGTGTGCATTCCTCAACGGCCAACTAAAATACAGATCCTCCGTGGTCTATGGTAAATTTGTGTTTTTTGCAAATTATATTTTGAGACATATCTAGACTACAGACCTAGAATATTAATCATTTTGGTGAACTGGTGAGCTCAATCCAAAAATCATCCATTTAGTTTACGCTTCCTCTAAATAAGGAGCTAGATTGTTTGATATGGTTTGAATTTATTATGCGATCCTCAATTCAAAAAATATATATTTGATGGACAAATTTTACAAATTGAACAATGGCGCTGTCAAAACTGCTTTTGGCTTTGAAAAAGAATCATACATTGTGTCCAAAGATTCTCTTGTCTCTTTCTCGTATCAACGAATCACTATTTCTTATGATATGAATTTAATTTAATTCAATTTAATTCTGAAAATAAAAAAAGAATATTCTGGTTCAGTTTCTTCAAAATACACTTGCAATACCCTTATAACGGTTCGTGCTTTATTTTTGGGTGTGTCTGTTATTTCGACATTGACAACAGTGACGCGCTTAATACATTGACTGGTATGCACTCATGGTTTTCAAGCGTTTTTGATTATTGAAAAAATATTTCAACATCAGTCCTGTGATGGCAAAACTGTTCGAAAATTGCGAAGTAATTTTAGTCAAAATAAAGTCCTATCGGTGTTGAAGCCATTGAATTAGTTTTAATGGGAAAATGTTCAGGTATATTTTTTTAAAACAATCTAAAGGTGTATTGGCTTGAATAATTCAACTTTTTTTTTAAAATTATTCAACGAAGTAGTGTTGGTTAAAACTTTAGGGGTTACACCACAGTAGAGAGCGAAAATGTAACGTTTTTTTGCGTTTGTTTTTCAAGTGCGAGGGAAAGTAATAGGGTAATTCTTTTTAAGGCTGATATTAAGCATGTTTTAATGTCTTTTAAAAAAATTGTTTATTGAAAAACACTAGAAAATGGCCGCCCAATAGCCGTTTTTGCGGAAGGTTTTTTTTGGAGGGGCTCCGTGGCATGCGATAGAAGTGCATCAAAAGTTAACCTGGAACAAAATAAAAAATTTTCTTTTAAACTACATTAGTATAACTATAGAAATACGAACGGGATTTTAAAAATATTCATTTTTGTTAAATTGACAGGCATTTGAAAAAAAAGTTAATTTTACTACCAAAAAACGGGCACCTATTTCCACCTAAAAAATCGAAATATTAACTTATCGAAAATTGGCTACGTTTTTATATGCGGAATGTTGTTTTAAAGATTTAATATTAACTTGGAGTGATAAAATAAAAAAAATATTTGAGTTATGTTTCGTGGCGATTTAAAAAACAACGTTTTTCGAGAAAAACGCATTTAAAGTTTTGACTTTTCTTTACTTTACGTCCTGTGTCAACATCAAAGGACGCTGTACTAACGTACTTTGTGTTCAACATTTTTGAAAATGTTTCTAACAACAACTATTAGTGTATTAGAGTCGTTAGAAATCAAATGGTAAGACATAATGCTGTACCCGATGAACAGGTGTCGTAATTGCCGCAGGAAGTCGTTTCGGAGCAGCCGGGAGGGGTCGAAAAAGAGCTCGAAATTTCAATAAAAACGATTTCTGGTAGATATAAAACCGTTCGTCTCTTATTTTAGAGGGTTCAAAGAATTTTTTAAGCCAATAAAAATAAAATCGTTGTTTTGAAATTTCTATTGTGGTGTAGCGTCTTAAGAAACCAAGGGATGGACCATTTCGTCCTTACAAATCGAACCGGGTGAAAAATTAAAAGCGCATATGAATATTTCTTGGCGTATTTTTATGAAAGATAATTTAAGAATTTTCTTTCTTTCTCTTATCTTTAAAGAATAAACAATCTTAACTTAAGCACCCAGTACTACCTCAGCAATGGCGGCAGTATTGGCCCAGCACTGGTGGCTGTTCAATCGCTGTTTGTTGTTTGACGGCTGCTCAATACTGGGCCAGTGCTGGCCATTCATCAGCTGCCCCGACATTTTTCATTGACTAGAATTCTTGTGCCAGCGCTAGGCCAAGCATTGGGCCAGTGCTGGAAGCCGTTTCATGGCCAATGCTTGACTGACGGCTCGCGTGCACAAAGACTGTTCCGAATGCTGACTATCAATTGTTTCAAGGCTTACACGGAGGTTCACTCCTCGGTGACGAAGGTTGAACATCACTCGCCACATGGATTTCAGTTCGTCTTATCCACATGCTGGACGTCGGATTCCACTTGAAAATTTCATATATATGAAATTTTCAAATAGCCAATGCTCTTGTCAGCAATTTCATTTTGGCATTCCACAATTAACCATGCCAGTACTGGGTCATTACTGTTTTAGTTCTTGGCCCAGTAACTGGTGCCTCCAGGTATCGTCCAGAAGCCAGCACTGGCAAACATAACCCGCGCAGTGCTGCCAGACGCACAGCCAGTACTGGCTCAGTGCTGGGACAGCTGTAAAACTTTGTCCGGAATGGTTCAAGAATAGTTTCCACGTCAATACTCCTAATAGAGAATCGAAGCGCGCAGAAGATGTCATCACCTCAAACGGTCTAGACATATACACTGACGGTTTGAAAACAGAGAAAGAAATAGGATCGTCGGCAAAAACAAATCATACTAATTATCAAGTGAATATAGTGTGCTTCCGGTTGAAATAATAGCAATACTATGAAGAATCTGCTCTTCACATGCCTGACCTTATCAAGGAAAAGAAATAGACTACTAGGCAGTCTATTCTTTCTGAATTCCGCAAAAGTTTCACGCTGTAGCTTGAGAAGCATGACAAACTCTGCAACCGTAACAAAAACGTTCGGTCTAAATTGATACACTTTACCATCCATCGCATAAAAACTGCTAACAAGTTTGAAAGTGCTATCTATCGACAATCTGATCTATGCGAGACCTAGGCTGCAACCCTTAACCTAAGCTTCCTCGTGTAAAGGATAATTTTCATCACTTGTGGTTGAGCGTTGGTTGTCCTGAAAAAAGATAGAGTTGATTTTTCGAAACAGACTTTCACGTTAAGTTTCTAAGCCACAGCTCTAGCAAAGGTTTTCATATGGCGAATTCTTGAACTTACTCAAAGATATTTCCTTAAAAGCTAATTAGGCTCGTCAGTTAATATCTTATAAATGATATAAGCAATTATTTTGAAAGCCAATTCAAGAGTTTGTTGTTCTTGTCGTCGGTTTGTTAGAGTCCAGACAAACATGCATCATTGATTTTTTCAAAATGAAATTCGAAGTGCGCAATCTTCACAAAATAGTCTAATGAGATTTCCTATAACCAAAAAACACATCATTTATCGGATTTATTTGCACTAATGCGTTCCATTCTTTAATTTCATGCAATAAAACTCAATTCTCATTGCTTGGATGTCGTTAATTGAAACTACAATGTTTTCTAGACGAGATGCCTATTACTTAAACGAAATCATTTTCAACATTTACCAGCTGTAGCCGGATATGAAAAAAGCCTAGTTTCTCCTGCAGGAGTATCTTTACAATGCCTTAAAAAACTATTCAGTTAATTGAAGTATTAGCCGATTGCTACAACTTAATTTTAACTATTCTTTGGCTCGTCAGAATGAGAACTTAGCGATTAACCGCTTAGTCAAATGCTTCCAATAAACATTTAATGCCAGTAGCGTAAGTGCTTAAGGATAATCGTTTATTGCAAAAATAATGGGCCAAGACGATATCATACAGCTAATTGGTGCTTGCGGCTTCTGGGAGGGAACCGTTTAGAGCCTTTCAAATTACGCAATTAGACAAGTTACCAGAAATTCTCACGAATAATGCAGACGTTCCAATCGGACACAGAACGTATATGAATTGTACTCGTATACCACCCAAACGTAGCCGATTTTCGGTAAATTGTTGCAAAGCCATTTTTGGTAATGCTATTTTTGTTGTTGTTGTTGCTGTTTTCGGTATTTAGGGTACCTATGTTAGCGGCTAATGGTTTTGATGATTGTTTCGCATGTTGGAAAGGTGTGGGAAAATTAGTATACATCCGCGATTAGATCAGAGCTTATCGATTGCTGCAAGGGGAAAAAAATAGAGCACGTCGAGTAGCAATTCGGGTACTGAATAGTTTGAAGCTAAGCTAATTAAGTCATAAAGTAAACAATTCTAGCATAGATTTAAAATTAAAACTGACGTGGAGTGAAAGTTCCCAACCGATATTAATTGCTAGCATTAACATAGCGGTTCGGTGTGCAAACTGGAGCATGTAACTCTACGAGAATTAGTATCATTTTGGCGGAAGAATAACTTTAGATCGTGGCGATTCAATCCATTTATGAACAGTTTGCCGAAATATTTTTGCGGTTGGAGAAAAGTTTACAAGAGCACATCGAACTTCCGTTGGGACCATGAATCATATGGGGATATGGAGGTGGTCGCTGGTCGATTTTGGCTAAAGAGAACATGAATAGGGTCAATTTGCAAAATCGATTTCAATTAATTCAAATAGCAAACAAATTGAATAAACGCCAAAATTGCGAAAAATAGAATGAACGCTTAATTGAAATGTGACCGTGTCGAATAGCGGACGCAATGAACTAGGCTGGCTGTTCCGTTGTGATCCAAGAGCCCATCAGTCACAATCTCAAACAATTTAACCAATCTTTAGATCGTTTGCGTGATAGTACGTACTTAAACCCGGATTGAGCCAAACTCATTCACGGACGGCTATCAATAAGTCACACATAATTTTCCAGGTTTCCGTTGCATCCTCGAAAGTGCTGACGCACGTCGGGCATGGAAATAATAGTGATTGATACTTGCTGGTTGAGAAATGAAAACTATTAGCGGACGATGAGTATTCTTCGGACTAAGTATCTTCTTAAGAACAGCAAATGGCAGGCGTAGTCATAATAAATTCCGGTGCACGAGCATTTTAAGATTTACGGCCGTTGTTGGCGTTTACTTTGGTAAAATAAGTGCTAAGCGCAGCATCACGACGATAATTATTATGGCGAGTGGCTGCTTAGAGGATTTAATTGAAAATTAGACTTAATCACGGCAGCTACTATGCAGTAAGACTCTGCAGATTTATGGAGATGTTCTGTTAAATTAGATATTGTTCAGACGAACGAGAAGTTCGTTTGAGGAAGTAATATTTCACAGCAGAAAAATGATATGGGGATGCTTTTCCAATTCTTTTATTCACTCAACTTTGCAGCGGTATTATGTGGCTATCGGAGTTCCAGTTAGATATTTTTCTAACCATTGATATTTTAACAAAAGTGCATTCTTTAGTTCAAATGGCTACGATTGATTGCTTCCTTTTCGGGTGAAATTAACGAATAAGAAAATTATTTGTTGATGGTCTTCTTGAACGGCGAAAATTTATAGAATGATTTTCAAATTACTGTTTCAAATATGGTTTCTGAGCATCAAAAGCTGTACTTTTCAATAGGTATGACGTTCATCCACTAAAGTATAAAAACTATAGCTTTATTAAAATACTTGTTAACTTCCCAGTATATGGGAAGTTCTTGTTATCGCCTCGAAAATCGAAATTGAAATTTTCAACATTTCTTTACGTTTTAAGGTCTATAGAGTATATAGAAAGTGTTTTTAGAAAGGGAGATGTATGTGTGTGTGTACGTACGTACGTATGTGCGTTCGCGGACACTTTTTTCTGCGAGCATAACTCACGTAAACAAAGTCCGATCGACTTTGATGGGGTGTCAATCGAAGCATCTTTGCAATCTTAAGAGCTGATTAGTTTTTTGGGAAACTTCGGCCAGGGGGGGGGGGTTTGCAGTTTTGACCCTTTGAAGGTCATTCCTGTCATGCGTTGTATCTCGCGAACCAAACATACGATTTGCATGGTTAAGGTGTCAATCGACGTGTATTGACATTTATGTGATTCTATTAAGTTTCTAAAAAATTTCTTCGAGCCGTTTTTTAATTTTAAAAAAAAAGTGCAAAAAATTGGTTTTTTCAAAAACAATCAATTTTCAACCTTATTTTCAAGTCCAAGTAATCAATGTTTATATAATTTATATACTTCAAACAGTTCTTATAAGAATGCTTAAAAAAATTTCTCATGATTACAAAAAAAAAACAAATCAAAAATAAACAAGCCGCGTGGTGCGACCCTTGAGGTCCACACGGTCAACTTACCAGTAATATCTACATAAACATCAATAACATTAAACACAATAATAATTTTGAAAATAATACTGCTTTAAGTAATAACAATGAGAAGTATTCATAGTAGTAACAGGAATGAGTTAATATGAATCATATCGTCTACGGGAGGGTCCATTGATTACGTAAGATTTTTGGTCGATGAGGACAGATTGAATATTCACGCGGATCAATCGGCGGGGGCCTTTTTGGTCTTGAAATTTTTTTTATATGCAGTCAAAAATAGATTCAATTGCATGTAAAAAAAGTAAAATGTATTACAAATGATGATGGTTATTGAAATCTTACGATTACTAAAGAATGAATCTGCTAAAAACCACAATTTTTTATTCGATGAAAGCTTTTCAAAGCATATGATCTTGCAAATTATTGATTACAAAACATTTTACCATTCAAAGCGTTGATACCGCAAATGCAAATTTGATTGAAATTTTGTTGGTTTTTAAAATTTAAGCAGTTTTTTTTTAATTAAAAGACTATGAAAACTATTAAAAATCTGCTCAAATTATGCAAATATTTTAAAACTTTGATTGAATTTACAACAATTTTGTTAGAATAAAAGATATAAAGTAATATAATTCGTATGAACCCTCTATACATGGTAACTTTAAATGATTTTTAACTTCCCAGTATATGGGAAGTTCTTGTAATCGCCTCGAAAATCGAAATTGAAATTTTCAACATTTCTTTACGTTTTAAGGTCTATAGAGTATATATAAAGTGTTTTTAGAAAGAAGTATGTGTGTGTGTGTGTGTACGTACGTACGTGCGTTCGTGGACACTTTTTTCTACGAGCATAACTCACGTAAATAACATCGTATCGACTTTGTTGAGGTGTCAATCGAAGCGTCTTAGCAATCTTAAGAGCTGATTAGTTTTTGGGAAACTTCGGCCTGGGGGGGGGGTTGTTGTTTTGACCCTTTGAAGGTCATTTCTGTCATGCGTTATATCTCCGGAACCAATCATACGATTTGCATAGTTAAGGTGTCAATCGGCGCGTTTTAAAATTTGTGTGATTCTATCAAATTTTTGAAAAAATCGTTGAGGCCGTTTTTTAATTTATTAAAAAAAAAGTGCTAAAAATTAGGTTTTTTTCCATAAACAATAAGTTTTTAACCTGATTTGCAGCACCCAGTAACTAATGTATATAAAATTTATATAGTACAAACAGTTTTTTGTAAGAAAATCAGCAAAACTTTTTTTCATGCTTACGTAAAAAATGAAATGAAAAATAAAAAATCAATAAAAGTCATCATGATTTTCAAGGTCCTTTTTATCATTCACTATATCTCACGAACCATATATGATATTTGCATCATGAAGTTGTCATTCGACGTGTGTTAGCTTTTTTGTTATGTTTTTAACTTTATAAGAAAAACCTTTCTGCTGCTTTTTCCATTTAACTTCTATTAAATGGAAAAAACCGCGGATGGGAAAAATTAGAGTTTTTTTCATAAAAAAATAAATTTTTAACCTGATTTGCACAGCTCAGTAATAAATGCTTATATAATTTATACATTCCTAATAGTTTTCGAAGAGGAACTGGTCAATTTTTTTTGCATGATCCAAAAAACTTAAAAAGCGGCTCGTGAAAAAACACAAATTCAATGATTATGCCGAAGTCATGGCAATTTTGAACAAAATTATTGAAAATGGACACCTCGTGAGAAAACCTCTTCAGTGGGCGTAATAACAAGAATGCATTCATTTTTGCTGGCGCTCTTTTGTCCTTCAAGCATCGAAATAAAAATAACAAATAACGTAAAAAAGGCTTTATAGCCCGCCCCCTCCGATTTATCCGCGTGAATATTCAATCAAACGAATCCACCCCCACCCAACAAAAGCCTTACGTAATCAATGAACGCTACAGTAGATTATATGATTGATATTAGCTCATTTCAATCACGGTTATGAGTACCTCTCATTATTATTGTTTAAAGTAGTAGTATTTTCATAATTTCTTTTGTGTTTAATATTTTTAATATTCATGTATGTAGATATTACTGGGAAGTTGACCGTGTGGACCTCAAGGGTCGCACCTCGCGGCTTGTTTATTTTTACTTTAATTTTTTTCATAATCATGGAAGAAACTTTTGCTGGTTTATCTTCAAAAACTGATAAGAATGTATGAATTTCATAAACTGGTATCACTGTGCTGTGCAAATCCAGGTAAAAAATATTTTCTATGAAAAAAACCATAATTTTTCGCATTTTCTTCTATTAAATTAAAAAAACGGCTAAAACGAATTTTTATAATGTTAAAAACTTCACAAAGATGTTAATACACGTCAACTGTCACCATAATGATGCAAATATTATATCTGGATCGTGAGATATAGTGAATGATAAAAATGACCTTGAAAATTATGATGACTTTTAATGATTTTTTATTTTTAATTTAATTTTTTACGTTATCATGAGAAAAAGTTTTGATTGTATTTCTATAAAAATTGTTTGGAGTATATAAATTTTATAAACATTATCTACTTGGATTTGAAAATAAGGTTAAAAATTTATTGTTTTTGAAAAAAGCTCCAATTTTTGCACTTTTTTTTTTAAAAATTAAAATACGGCTCCAAAAAATTTTTTTAGAAACTTATTAGAATCACATAAATGTCAATACGCGTCGATTGACATCTTGATGAAGGAAATCTTACGATGGCTTCGCGATATATAACGCATGACAGAAATGACCTTCAAACGGGCAAAACAGCAAACCCTTCCCGACGGAAGTTTCCTTAGAACTAATCTACTCTTAAGATTGCAAAGACGCTTCGATTGACACTCCAACAAACTCGATAGGACTTTGTTTACGTGAGTTATGCTCGTAGAAAAAACTGTCCACGAACGCACATACGTACGTACACACACACACAACATCTCCCTTTCTAAAAACACTTTATATATATTCTATAGACCTCAAAACGTAAAGAAATGTTGAAAATTTCAATTACGATTTTCGAGGCGATAACAAGAACTTCCGATATACTGGGAAGTTAAAAAACTAAATGAGTTTTGGTGCTGAGTTCAAAATTAAAGAGCTAATATGCCAATAATCAGTTTAGATGTAATTATTTATTGAAACCACACAAACAGTATGTGCATTTATAGGTTTATTAGCTATTTTAAATTTAATTTCCATAAACAAAGTGAACAATTGAAATCAAGTAAGCAATGATGTTTCACAGGCTAGATACAAGGTAGATAGACTACTGGTATCACAGTATAGATAGAACCAGTAGGTAATGCTTCATATAAAGCCACACTAGCAAGTACAGAGCGCGGTTCTACGGGACAAAGTCATATGTTTTCCTTCAATTATTATATGTTTGTTGTCATTTATGACAATATGGCAGCTATCTACTGGTCGGGGCACCGTCAGACCTCGTATATGCACTTTTCATGTAACGCGTGAAAAACACTCTCAGAAACTTCTGTTCAGTGAATTACAATGGTGAAACGTCTTTGCTGACACAAATTTCATTTGGTTTTGACAAATTGATTTAGAGAGAAAGCCAAAATGACTGAAAAATGTCTAATGCCTTGAAGTGAAAAATGAAGTCCGCAAAACTGCTTTCTCCTCTGCAAATCTGGCAGTGCTTGACATTCGTCAATTTTTGCAAGCACATGGCACCATTTCTTGGAAGGAAATTTCGTGTTTGAAGGCTTCGATTGCATACTGGGACTTACCTATACTGTGACTGGTATGATCATGCGCTTCCTCTCATCCTCTCTCGTTCTAAAAATGATGAAAATGATGCCGAATCGTCACACAAATGTCATGAAAATTGAGGCAAAGGAATAAATCTAGAAACTTGCGCATTGGTGTTACCATGCAGTAGAAGCATTGTGTCCAAATAAAGAAATAAAATAAGTGCGAAATGGTTCATCACGAAGATGCAATCGTATTAGCAGGTATTGTTTTTTGTGGGTTTACAATTCCAAATTATAAGGCAAACAAGGCGAAACAAGTGAAAATGGTGAATTTTGGCGTGATGGGGTATAAAAGTAATAGCGACAAAAGAAAAAACCCCAACGAGCGGGAATATGTAATGTATTTCCGTTTCCCAAGGGACGTAGCCATGCGGAAAATATTGCTGCAAAAGTGTGGCAGAGCCGAAAATGACGGAGCGAAAAATCCCGTGGTGAGCTCCAAACATTTTTTGCAGATTATTTCAATGCGGACATTAAAAATAAGTTGCAAAATTACGAGCGGAAGTGTTGTAGGCTTCTGAAAACGGACGCGATTCCAACAAAAACACACCGTGCCTCCCAAAGCAGGTACTCCGATTCAGAACCGTCTTCTAGCGTCACCTGGACGATCACGATCAGATCACGGAGGAGGGGCTTCGAAAGTCAACTTCCGCGTTTGTTAACAAACTTAAGGAACTAAATGATGTTTTTGACATTTTCAACTCGGATTTGTTGCAAGTGGGGTCACAATTTATTCAGTTTCTGATAGACTTTGCTACCTGCACTGATTGACAAGTTTTAGGCAAGCAATTATTTTTTATGTGTAAGATGTATTTCAAAATAAGAATTCCTAATAAGCAAATATCAGACAAAGTCGAATTAACGAAACGCAAATATAACAGAACTGTTAACTAAACTTCGCTTTTTTCAATAATTCAACGTTTCTTCAGGATTCATTTCTATATCAATCTACACCATAATTTCCCGAGAAACTTAACATACCCGTTGATAGCATCAGCGTCTATTTGAAGATAGTTTCTGTAGACTACTGCTGAACCCATTTTTTCTAACTCGTGGCCCACGTGTTATTTTATAAAAAACAATATAGTAGGATTTGTTGTAAGGTGAAAATTATTTTATCTCAAAACAAAGAAAAACAATGGTTTTAAGGAATATTAATAACCCTTAAATCTCAATTTTGCCAAATCTTTGCTGTATGTTGAGTTGTACGGCATTTACGGTGAGCTAAACGGGCACAAGGCCACGACACCTTACAAAGCATCCATTTGGTATACGCAGGCTGAAGCCCAAGAAAATCAAACTTTCCCTGAGTTCACCATAAAGTCATTACACTTCTGAGTATGGCGACGTGATGTCTTGAGAGTTTGGTATGGATTAACATTTTCAACCGAGTGCTAGGACACTTGAACGGTAAGAACATGTAGCTAGACCTAGCTTCCACCAGGAAGGTTCCGCCTGCACTCAGAAGTCACACCGGTACTTCCGCAATGGTTCCAAAAAGAGGTTTTCTGTGATACTATTGTAGAACAAGCCGTGTTCTTTGAGGACTGTGAAGTGAAATCCTCCTTCGTAAAGATATATATATATATATATAAACACAAACAAAATAACAAAATATACTGATAGTAAACGTAAGTTTTACGTCAAAATTTATATCTAACTTTTAAGCTATAGTTATCATGCGCCAGTACTGAAGTTAGACGCGAATAAAGTGAGACTAGCCTTAAGTGAGTGTATCCATGTTTTTTTTTAACCAGATTGAAAAAAACGCTAGAAAGTTTACGATATTTTACGATACGTGTGAATTCCGATTATTACCGCAGGTTTCAGATGGATTGGTAAGTATATTTTTAGTCATTCGAGGAAGAATAAAGTGAGACTAGCCTTAAGTGAGTGTATCCATGATTTTTTTTAACCAGATTGAAAAAAACGCTAGAAAGTTTACGATATTTTACGATACGTGTGAGTTCCGATTATTACCGCAGCTTTCAGATGAATTGGTAAGTATATTTTTAGTCATTCGAGGAAGAGTTTTTTTGGATACATGAAAAGATGTAATCAAATCAATTGGATTACAATGACCAAGGAGGTCGATTTTTGAACAAATCTTGAAGTTTTGTGCAGTATTTAATAAGTGTATATGATAGCAAAAATTGCATCTCGTGTTAAACGACAATTTGCAGTAGCATGCAGCGTGTTGAGTTATACCTTTCTTTCATGTCCTTGCAGTCGCCTAGGTTTTTATCCTCTGACCTTTGAACTAGATTTTAATTTCGATGAAATCGAATTTTCCATCGATATCTACCTTGAACACTTAATTGGGCCAGGTTTACCGCCATCCTGTCGGCAACAAATCAAAACAAAGGTGAGCTTCACTGAGGTCCGTCGTCTTGAAAAGAGCGGCATGGCTGACCGAGCGTTGCTTGCACGTTAGTTATTGTTTTCATTCATAACGATAGATAATTTCGGGATTTAGTCTATTTGTAAAATAGTTTGATATGTTTACTCTCAGGTAGGCTTTCATCGGAATCTTTTTTAGCTTCAAATTAGGTATTAATTGATTTTTGTTTGTTTTTGTTTTTCATGTTCAAATCTTTGGAAAAGAGATTTGGTACCAAACTTGTCGTATTACACGCCAAACTGAGCTGGCCTGCCAGCAGTCATCGCAGCACTTTCATTGGAGGAGCCGGACCGGAATTTGTCTACATGACCGAACAAAATGTCTCGATGGGTTCCGAATTTTATTGCGATTTGATCGCGAATCCCAATCTATTACAATAGCGCCCAACGTGGGGCTTGAGTGACAGAATAATCAGTTTATTTTCGTCGGTTTTTCTCAATATGACTCATTTCATTATAAATTTATAGAATGTAAATGATATACAGAGTGTGTGTTTACTCAATCCGGCAGTTGGATCATTGAGACAGCTTTGTAATACGAGTTGTTGCATTACTTTTCCAATGGAAAGTAAGCACATTTTTGCTTGAAACCCATATCGTTGAATGCAAGTTGTTATGAGCTTGTATTGGACTTCAGCTTTCAAGAATATTTGAAAATTGCATTTGAGACAAATCTTGCGTGAATAGTACGCTGCTTTTTAACTAGATAATGTTTTGGATAAGCAACAAAAAAGTCGATGGTAGGAAAAAGCCGGCTTTAAATAATGAAGGATAACAAAAAATGTTCGAAAATTGTGTTTATCGCTGACTCTCATAGTCAAATTTGATGGTATCCCAATCATTTCCTTTGAGTCACTCAAACCACCGTGTTTTTTTAAAGTTAAATAAAACATGTACCCTTTCATTTCACCAACAAATTAAAACGTTTCAAACTTTTCAATAGAGAAGATTGTTTTGGATTTCAGTGACTGTTTTGTTTAATTACACATCTCAGATTTGTTGCTTAAGTTGGATAATATGTAGGGTAGAGATGTTGGTTGTATCAACACATCTAAGTAGATTGTCGATACTGGTGCTATCTGTGCTATGCTTTATGAACATTATTCGCTTGTAACTACATATATCAGGAGCTTATGAAATTAAAGATCAGAAACAAATGTGTTTTGAAAACACAGAATATCGATAATTTCATCGTTTAGTTACACAGCTTGAAGAAATCGCATATATTTCATCACATTGCACGATTGTAGTTTAAGCTTGTTTAATAACAGTTGGTACAATTTCGTCTGTTCCGTAGCCTATTTTAATAAAAATTGAACTGAGTGCTACTTCCAATTATTTGAAGGAAATTTTTGTTTATTAATTGGTTTTGAGGTGCAGGAAAAAGTGTGACTAGGCATTCTTCAGGAAATAATCATGATTTTATGCACATAAAAACTGCAGAATGGCAAATAGAGCAAACAGTAGCTTTCAGCATACAAAATAAAAAAACATGAACAACTTTGCAAACGAGATTCAATTCGTCACTGCAATCCATCGTGTTATTATCTCAACATAATCTCGGCGACATCATAAAAATTTCCTATATTAAATTTATCTATGTTGAAAGAATTCAGAGAAGTTGTTTCAAAACTCCTGTTTGTAAAATCTTGAAACAATACGATTGCTTTATTAACAATTTAGATAAAATACGAGTTTGAATATCTACAGAAATGTGTTGGCGCATTTTTTAATTAATTTATTCTTTTGTCTTGAAACTTGTCCGACTGCCAGCAACTCTACTTGTCCTCAATCAGTCGAATTTTAACATTTACATATTAAGACAGGCAGCAATCAATACTTGAGTAAAGACGCTTTGTAATAAGATTAACGAAAAAAAAATTAGCAGATGCTTAATGGATTTCTGCCTACTGGCGAGCGAAGACCTTGTCGCATTAGATTAACTTGAACCACTTGTAATGATGCAATTTGACCTAGTGTAAATTTCAGTTCAGAAAACATCACAACTTCCCGCTTTTCAAACAACAAAACAACAAAAACAAGACCCACAGTGCAAAGTGAAACTCCTTTTGGTAGCAATTTCTCTTTCGCTAACTTCAACTAAAGTTACGCGTTTCCAGTGAATATTTACATTGAATCGCCGAACGAAATTACCATCCAAAAATTGTATGTATCTTTTGTTGAACTTTACTCTCGACTTTTGTTTGTTATAAGTTATTTTACGCTGGCCAAGAAGAACAGTACGATTAAAAGGTATGCTCATAAAACTGAAATCCGAAAAGATATCCATAAAAGATCGAAATCGCTACATAAACTCGAATGCATGCACATACTCGTAACTCGCTTAGCTACGTAAACTGGTGGTACTTGAAGTTAACTGATTAAATAGAGTAAGTATGTCAGAACAACCTACTGCCATTGTGGCGTCTTTAATACGAAAATAATAGATAATTTTATCTGTTTGTTAAAGAAATCTATGATGTGTTTCGTTCCGATTTTCCCAATTTTATTGTGAGCGCATCTTTTGCGTCCATTTGCTTTCGTTCAGCCACAATTATATTTATTGAATTTGGAAAATCTTTAACAAGCATAATTTTAGATCTTTTGTATGGGATACATAGCCTAGTTTTCTATTGGTGTTTTTCGTTTTGTGGTGTATCGTTTAAAGATTGGTTTGGCTGAAATGAATTCACTGCTGATATGGAAACCGCAAAATTATTTTTGTGCTATTGTATTGGTTACTTTTCAGTGTCACGTTTCAATACAAATGATATTATTTATTCTTTTTGAGAAACAGAAAAGCGATCAAAAGTGAGAAATTTATCATTGAGTTGATTTTTTTTTGCATTTTGATTGTGGTTTTGAAATATAATTAGCTTCTTAAATATGTCAAGAGACTGAGACTTGCTAGGAATAACTTTGCAATGAATTCATTTACATGGGTATTTAGATCTCAAAATTTTTAACTTCCCAGTATATGGGAAGTTCTTGTAATCGCCTCGAAAATCAAAATTTTCAACTTTTCTTTACGTTTTGAGGTCTTACGAGTATATTTTAAGTGTTTTTAGAAAGAAGTATATATATGTGTGTGTGTATGTATGCATGTATGTATGTACGTACGTTCGCGGACAGTTTTTCTACGAGCATAACTCACGTAACCAAAGTCGTATCGACTTCGTTAAGGTGTCAATCGAAGCGTCTTTGCAATCTTAAGAGCTGATTAGTTTTTGGAACACTTCGTTTGGGGGGGGGTTTGCTGTTTTCACCCCTTGAAGGTCAACCATGTTATGCGCTATATCTCACGAACCAAACATGCGATTTTCATCATTAAGGTGTTAATCGACGCGTATTAACAATTTTATGAATCTATCAAATTTTTAAAAAAATCGTTGAAGCCGTTTTTTAATTTTTTTAAAAAAAGTGCAAAAATTGGTTTTTTTCCAAAAACACAAAATTTTTAACCTGATTTTCAAACCTAAGTAATCAAGGAAATATTAATCTCATTGACTTAAAACTGTTAAAAATATAAATTCAGTGATTATGCTGAACTCATGGCAATTTTGAATGCAACTATACAAAATGGTCATCACGCAACAAAATCTCTTCAATGAGAGTAATAACAAAAACTGCATTAATTTTTGCTAGCGCTCTTTTGTGCTTCAAGCATCGATGTGAAAATAACAACTAACGTGGAAAAGGTCCCCCAGATTGATTGATCAAATCAATCTACCCGCATCCACCAAAAGCCTTACGTAACCAATGGATACTCCCGTAGATGATATGATTAATATTAACTCTCTCCTGTTACGGCTATGAATACCTCTTATTATTATCATTTAAAGTAGCATTATTTTCAAAATTATCATTGTGTTTAATATTTTTAATGTTTATCTCGATATTACTGGGAAGTTGACCGTGTGGACCTCAAAGGTGGCACTTGTTTGAAATCAAGGGTTGATCATCCAATTTTTTTAAAGACAAGAGCAAATAATAATCTGAATTTGTCACATCTCGAAACTATGGTGAGTGTGGCGATATAACACATCCAAGTTGCAAAAGTTTTTGGCAAGTTAACAAACTTGTATGAGATGTCGCATTATCTTGATGGAATACTATTCTATTAATCAATTCTGTCTTTTCTGTTAAAGTGATATTAAACTTCAAAATTGATCGTTGTACCAGACAAGCTCCAAAATAGAATCCTTTGAAATCTCACCAAACAGATATCATTGTCTTTTTTTATGAATGAGTGCTTTTAGCGCGTTCATTTTTTTACTCCATGACCTCGTGCGTTTAATGTTGTTATTGATAGCCTTTTTCTCGTACCCAGTGATGAAGCGTTTTTAAAATGGATTCTTTTTTGACATTTAAGACGTCAACATGACGGCACAAACTTCTTTCCGTCTTTCACGAGGAACCCATATATCGAGTTTCGAAAAGAAACCTTGCCGTTTCAAATGATCATGAACGGTCAAATTCGATAAATTTCATCTCTCAGCAATCTTACGAAATATTATTTGCCAGTTTGCATCACTTAAGCGGGAAATAAGTTTAGACGGATCAAAAAGTCGACTTTTTTACTTCATAAATTGTTAGTAAAACTATTATTAGTCACGATGCTTTGACCACTTACGTTACCGCTCCTCAGTTTGGCGCATAAGTGATCGGTAGGTACAAAGCAACGGTCTCTAAGGTGGTCCCTTATTCAGCTACCTGAATTTCTGATTTCTGAGTTCAGATTCGTAATCAGCGACCCCAAAAACGTCACTGACCAGAATAAGTTTTACAATGTCTTTGGCAGAAAGAGCTTGGACGTTAATGGGTTAAATACTGCCTTGAATTTCTCGTTTTCCCTACAATTATTTTCAAACGTGTTTTTGTTGAAAGGATTTTTTCAACTGGTGGCATTCAGGCTCAAAAATTTATTGACCAATCGTTATGAAAATTTGTGCGGATATTTTTTAATCAATTACAATTCATAAATCCCAAACTCTGCGATGATATTAATATTTAAAACATTCTATTTAATGCAGAAAAGGTAGAATAACATGACATTGTGTTCAAACACCTCAAAAGCATGCAATTTTGATTTTTTTTTATCACAATTAAGTTCATTTTCTTGGAAAATATGTTGTTAACGAGAATTTTTTTTGTATTGATTACAGATAAAAATGATGACTTCAGAAATCCCCACCAGCAAAAAACTCGGATGGGGATCGTCCATGGACAGCAGCTTCTAACTCCACTATTTCCGGTGGAAATGACTTGGAAAAATTACGAAATGTACTACAAAGCATGAATAAAATATCCTCGAAGTTTAAGAAAATTTTGATTGTTCCTCCTTTGTTAAAAAGATCACGAAAAACACCAAAATTCCGGTTTTCTAAACTGGTTTCCCTCCTTAATGTCTTTGTTTTGATTTCATTTGCTTCAACTAACCTTCAAGAACGTGGTTCATTTTCATTATCAAAATTGTCGGATCGAAATTTTTACCTTTTCGAGAGTAAAAGGGTAAAATATGTCAAAAATGCTTGTTTTCACTTTCAACATTTCAAAAGGGAATCAACGAAAAGCTACTGCGTAGAATCAATCGAACTTTTTCACATCCAAGCCTTGCTATAACAGCTGTCAAAATATATAATGACTATGCGACTTAAGTGTGAAGTTGGCTGTGATATAATACAATTAAGTCCTCTGTTGGGAAAAAACGAAATTACTTTCTGAGCAACCTGAAATTATGAAAACTTAACGTTCCTTCCTTCCAAAGAGTGTTTTTGAGAAGCATAGAAGTTTTCAAAAAATAAAACACAAAATAATTATTCAAATGAACAATTTTTTGGCTTGCAAATTTACAGTTTCATAAAAGTTTCTGGCATGTGACCACCGCGACTATGTGTGTCGGTATGATTTTGCACCAAATGACAGTGATTGACAGTAAAAGTGCGGTTCAACTTCAAACTCATTCTCAACCCATTCACCAAATGCATGACACAAACGATGGTCAAATAGCTTCAATTGTTGCACTAGTTGCATCTTATAGGTCTTATAGGTCTAAAGTCCAAGATCTTTCCTCAAAATGTTTCATGAAGTGAACGGACAAAGACCAAATTATTGAGACCGACGTCGAATCGATAAATTTGGGTGCTCAGTGACGCTATCTTTTACAGCAGCAATAGCTGCCTCGGTACGCACTGCATGAACTCGTGTTAGATGAAGATTGTCCAATAGAGTATACGTGGGCAAAAATCTTTCCATTGCAATGCGCATGAGCTGCTCAGATGGATTTTTATGAGCACCATAAATTGCACGAAGTGTTCTGTAAGTTTGGTGTACAGAACGCGAATTTTGGAAATATTGTAGATTCTCATTATTTCGAGACGTTGTTTGGATGTTAGTCTTTTCACGGTAATTTTTCAAAGTAAATTAAATATAGCGTGAAAAGCCCTAAAATTTGGCAGTTACAATGCCAATATTCTTTTAAAAAGCTCTATACCTCTCAAAAAATACCCATTTTTTGCTCATTTATTTTACGATATCTTCTGAGAGGCTTCTATCTATAAAATTGAATAAAAATTTTTTGTAGTACAAATAACATCGTTTCCACCAATTCTGTTTTAGTGTCTCTTTTGGATGATTAATAAGTTATGAAAGGTTCTCAAAAGACACGAATTGGGCAGTCACTGTAAAAATATTTTACCTAGGTTTATTTGTAAATCTTTTCCTGTTGTTTTTAATAAAGTTTTAAAATGTAAGTATAACCATTTTAGATGAACTCCTTCAATTCATGAGTTTTACAAGACATCTCTCATATGAGGATAAAGTAAAAGAACGAATGAACTGTCACTCGATTATCCTTATTAGAAATGCTGGTATGTTTCACGTGCTACTGTTTATTCAAATGTTTTTTCAATAAAAATTTCTTCAATTTCACTTTCTTTAAATTCTGAATCAAAATCAATGAACTCCAATTATTGAATTAATCTAAGCTGCAAGCAATCATCGCTACCAAAACCTTGACATTCGTAGGGATGAAAACAAATATGCATAACGAATTATAAATATCTAAGCTATTTTCATTTAAAATTCAACTATTTCCTTCACAGCACACGAAAGTCAATCTTCAACATCTGAAAGTGCCAATTAAGCATTTTTTTGTTCATCCGAAAACTTTCCAGCTAACGATGCACAAGACAACTCGCGAAAATTACTTTGTTACATTCAAATGCACACAGTCAGCTATTTTCCAAATATTTCAGCAAAAATTATTAATTTATTTGAATTTCAATTATTTCACGGTCTTGACGGATATTTCCAAGCCAATCTCTCAGTCCAGGATATCTTCACATTCAATGGTGATTTTCCTAACTACAATCAAATGAAACTTTCATAATTTTTTGTTTGGCTTTTTTGAACTGCTTAGTTTCCGTGTCGTACAAAATAATTTATTGAATTTATTTCGTAACATCACAGTTATGGTACTTATGCTCCGATGGAAATATTCGTGCTGTGTCAGCGCGCACTAAACGCAGCACGAAAAGCCTTGAACTATTAAATGAGCAAAATATTTATTGAATATTTTATTAGAATCAACCACATTAGGCGATATTTCGACGGAATGATAAATAAATTTTCATTGCTGATTACCACACCGAGCAGTTATGATATAAGTTGCACAAAAAGATGGAAAACATGATGTCAGACTAACTTTTAAATAGTAACGACTCGATAGATGCTTCAGTTCTTCTTTTGAAATATTTTTCGTTTTCCTTCGCGGCGTTAGGTTGAATACTCACTTTCGTGATTGTAATCGTGAAAGTTCCCTGAATATCATAATCAGTTTTTCATGATATTTTATTTACTTCCCTGTTTCAAGCGATAATTGTTACGATTATCTTGGTATTACCTTTAATTCGATATTACTTCCTTGAGATTGTTAATCTTGTGGCGAAGCAAACGTTGTTTGAGTTGAATAGATAGACTCATGTCTCATTGTTATTAGAATATTTATCTAATGAACCATACAATAAAGATAAAGAAGTGTTATTAAATATAGAAACAATTTTATTCGAATCTGAATAGGGGTAGGACCCAATCATCCTAGAAATCATTCTTTTCTTGCTAGGCTCAAGCATTTAAAACGGTTCCGGTCCAAATGTATGGAAACAAAAGGATCTAAGAAAAGAAATGATTGCTTTTCAAAACGAACTAATAGCTCGCAAGTGAATTGATTTTGTCATCGCAAGTAGTTGCGTGAAGTTTTCGGTACTAAAATTCGTCAAATTTGGTAAATTTATTCAAAATTTGGGCCTCGAATTGCCTTTTGAAATATTTATGATTTGTTCGTCATTTTTTCTTAAATGCTTGAACGAAATATTAAACGTCTTTTGTTAGATAGGAATTATTTACTAACTTTGTTATTTTCAAGATAATTTATTAGCAGGAAAATATCTTATAATATTTGAAAATAAATTAAATTTACTCGAAAGTATAGACCCTCTAAAATTACTAGGAGTTTTTTTTAATACTTATAACTACAGCAATGCCACAAATGCAAAATATGAGGACAAACATGATATTTAAGCTTAATCTTAGAATAGAACAGCAACTAATATGTAAGTAACAACCGTTTGTTCGCACGATTGAAATTATAATCGGTACGAGAGACATTCTAAAAGGTGACTTTTTAAGTTTTGCGGGCTACACATATTCGATTTGCGATTATTTTTGTTATGTTGGTACACGTGTCTCCAACATATGTTGCCACCAAGGTATATAAACAGAGGTCGTCTATATATCTTGTGTTGACACTACCAACCATTTTGGATTTTTAGTTTGTTTTTGAAAGATATATAGGTTAGACGTATTTTGGTGTGCTTGGCGATATTTTGCTATCGAAAAAAATTCTGTATTAAATTTTGCGTCAAAAATGAAGCTCCAACGCACTTTAAATGCAAAATGTGGCATTTGACAAGTCTACTTTGGGCATGAAACGTATGGAAGCGAAATTTGTTTCGAAATTTCTAAATATTGACGATAACAACCTTCGACCAAGCATCTCTTAGGAGATGTTAAATGACGTCAGTGATGATCCAAATTTGCTCAAAAGCATGATAATTGGTGCCAAAACATCAAATAAAGCAAAGCTCAATCATTCTTATAAAAGCGGCCAGAAGAGCCAAAACCGAGAAAAGCACGCAGAGTTCGGTCAAATGTGAAGGTTTTGCTCACAGTTTTCTTCGATTACCATCGCGTGGTGCATCTTGAATTTCTGCCAAAAGGTTGTACGGTGAAAACAGAATATAACGCTGGAGCTATGAACCGTTTGCAAGACCTCCAGAATTATGGAACAACCAGTTATGGATAATTCATTACGATAATACGCCAGCTCAATAGTCATTGCTTTTCCATAATTTTTTGGCCAAAAACAACATCGTAATCCAGTTTCAGCCACTGTATTCACCGGATTTGGCCCCCTGTAACTTTTTTCTGTTCCAAAACTGAAAAGATACACGCAAGGACGACGTTTTACCATGATTGAGAAAATAAAGACTGCAAAGCTGGAAGAAGGGCTTCGAGGATTGTAAAAAGTGCTAGCACAAGTGCATTATATCTTACCGAGATTTCTTTGAAAGGGGACGAAATAGATATTGATGAGTAAATAAATATTTTTCGAGAAAAATAAACAGTCAAAATTTTCTTGAAAATACCACGTATACACATAAGTTTCTACAGTAAACCCGTTCTGGTCGATTTGAGACTTTGATAAAATCAATACGAATTTGTTATATTGAAATTTCCCTTTCACAAATTTTTTAAATGTCGGCCTCTGCTTATGTTCATATACGTGTTCTTATTAACGAGGTTTTACTATTTAATCGAAGAACTAAAAATATTTTTATTAAATTAAATAAGTGTTGCTGACTAGCGTTAAAATATTATTTGAGTTTTAAACGCAACATTAAGCTTACAACCAATGGTAGAAAAGTGTACGCCTACAAGGAAGTGATCGAATTTGTGAAGACGTTAGTAATAAATGTATTTACTAAACAGTCATTTTTGTAGGACCTTTTGGACGCTTATAACCCACTTGAACATCCCTCAAAATCATATGGGCACGTTTTCCCATTTCGTAAGCGCAAAAATACAATTACGCACATTTGAGATGCTTTTGTTCGACCGAAAAGTTCTGTGTGACACAGCTCAAATTAAAGCAACATGTTAGCGTAAAATATAGTCAATGCCGAAAAAAAGCTCGATTTATTTGTTAACTAATTTCGTTTTTCAAGAAGACGTTCTAATTTGCGTTACTAAAACCTCGTACATTTATTGGATGCAAACTGCTTTTGGCTAGTGCGAGATGTATAAAATAGTATGGTGAATTTACATTGTGTACGAAAATATCAGATACTGCGTGATATTGAACATGGTTTCATCAAAACCACCTTCTAGAAGTACGTTTGACATCGCAGTTTTATGATTTTTCATTTGCTGTTGATCGAAAGCAGGAATCGTTTCGAAAGCATGTGCTTCTGCTCTATGTAACAGACAATCTTGTTTGCGCGTATTGCAAATCGAGCATAGAGCTCATATATCCAATGAGTATGTTTGTATGGAATAATATTGAAATATTTTACTTTATTGCTATCAAATTCAAATTTTACATATGTATGGTGAATATATTAATTTTCTATTAAAGGAGGCCTGAATTGGCTAATAATTATCGTTCTTTTATTATGAACAGGGTGTCAAATCTGCTGGTTTTCTATCGAAATTAGAATTGAGACCAAACCATTGAATATTTTAAAATGAAATATCAAAAGAAATATCCAAGAGAGTACAATTTCTGGCTATTTATGAGAAATATTTTAAGTCAAATCACTACCACGGTTGGCCTGGCAGTAGTCTATTTTTTCAATCAAATTTGCTCGAATAGTTCCATGGAAATTTGCCTTAAATGTGTAATTTTTTGTGTGCATCGATCAAGCAACAATTGCCATTAGCATTTATTCAATACAAAAAGTATGATAGACTAAAACACAAATATGCGATGACAAGGCTGATAGCACGATCGATAACTTAGAGTGCAAAAATTGATTCGCGGTTAGTTTAAAATATTTCTCAGCATTGTGGAAGCATTAAAACTAAATTTCTTTCTACGCAAATTGTGTACTAAATTTTTGTCAATATTTTAGATTTTGCACTGCTGCCAATGTCGAAAGAACACGCATTTGAAAACACCAACAAATGGTACACACCGTAAGAAGATTGTAGACAGAATAAAAATGTATGATGCTTACGTGTACATTGATATGTGTGTCGTTCTCAGCTGAAACAACACTTCTATCTCATGAGAGCCACAGGAAGATTTAAGGGTTGTTAAAAATTTGATAATAAGGTAAAATTTTGGCTGATATCCATTCCAAAGTTTTGTAAATCAAATTTCAACTGTTGTAGTCTTCTGTTTTTGTGAAAGAATTATACTTATTAGCTTTAAATTTTCTACTTTCAAACAAATCAGAGTGTAGCTTGGAATACGAATTTCCCCGAAGACATGCGTTACTTTTTCTGTGTCCAATAATTAGGGATCATAAGTTTTTGATTTGAACAACTGTTACCAGAACGGAAACAAATATTTTAGCAATTTTTCATAAATGCCATAAATGTACTTGAGTAAAGCAGGGAAACTGTGCCAAAAACATGCAATTATTTTGTAAGAAGTGTATTGAAAAATAAAGCTTATTCAAAGTTCATGACACCTCACCACCTATTTCGATAAGCTTATTTATAGGAAAGTAATGTTAATCATATCCGATAAAAGAACAGAAAATTTTTGCAACATTCACATTGAAATCCAGTGGAGTCATGTAACTACAAAAAAATCAGGCAAACAATTTATCTCATAACTTTTCTGCTTCAACTGTTGATCGATATTTTTATCTCACTCTATTTAAGTACTTACAAAAGATTCCTTTAGAAAATCAGCCTGACGTATGATGAGATTTTAAAAAGCTAACACCAATAGGGATTGAATCGAACAATCGTTTTGATTTAGTTAGAAGAAGTAATAACCGAAATAACAGAGCACTTATTATTTCAAAAATGCTTATCCTATTTGAAAATTGTGTACAAAAGTATTCAACTGTATCTCACATGTTTGATTTATTTTAAGATATGCAAAACCAACAGCAGACGAGAACTATTTAAATTAACGAAAAACAGCGAATTTAAGTAGGCATATGGTCGATATCGTACGTAACGTCACGCCACCCAGACGCCTTAGCGTTTAGAGCACTTCTTCCTATGCCCCAAGTGCTAGGTTCGAAGCTGCTTGGTGACAAATAGATTTCAAAATTAGAATTGGCCCCGGAATATCAGTCATTTCAGCTGTAAATGAGTACTCAGTGAAAATCGGGAAAATAATCACGGTCAGCTACCTCAAACCGTTCCGTTGTTGCAGTAAATGATGTAACTCTAAGATTACCTCAAGACCTTGGCCCAATTTTGGCTACTGCATCATCAATTATTTATATAAAAACCATGTCATCAAGCGTGTGATACGTGAATCTATAAACATTTGAACAAAAACCGTAGAAACAACTGTTTTTTGATATAAAATTAATAGATAATAGTTTCCACTTCCAAAAATATAGTTGTCACCATTATGAGTTTCATTTTGGAATTGTTTTTTTTATTTGGCTGAACGTTAAGCGTATTCAATACTTAATCAATTTCATAATTATTTTTTCATCATTTGCAGAAGAAAGTCCCAAATAAGAAACTCAAAAAGCTTATGAGCCATTTTGGAGATAGTGTTCCATCTATAATGAATTTCATGCAAATTTTTTAGCACAATCATTCAAATATAGGCAACAAAATTGAGTTTCGAAACCTTGTCAGCAGAATTATTTAAATAAGAGTAAAACTTATTTGGAAATTCACTATTCAACTAGGCTACATGACCTTCATACCTAAATATTTAACCTAGTTCTAAAATTCAGAAAAAAGCAGCTGGAAATCGTTATCAACTCTAGATGAGATTTACTAATTTTTTTTGGGTTCGTCTCAGTTCCATTTTCTTGTATTTTTTTAAGGTTTTTTCTACTTCTTCGTCTTATTCAGTGTGATTAGCATAATCACGCTTAACTGATTTGAATATTGGAGGTTAATTTCATGGGTGCTATTCCGATGTTTGATGAGTTTGAATGAACCATGAATGTGAAATATTTACTTTGAAAATAAGAAATAGCTTGATGAAGCATAAGCATAGGTAAACTTCATTCAGGAAAAACTAATGCAGAAAGTAGAAGAGCCAGTTCTTTCAAATGCTGGTCTTGATAGGCTAATTAGTGGTATTTGGAATGGAACTGAGCATGGAATACTATCAAATATTAATCAATCGGGTGGAAGGGTTTAATTAAAAGGTGACGGTTAGAGATTTGATTTTTAGTTGGAATGGTATTTAGAATTGATTTCTGATTAACATATCTTTATAAAGTTGGACATGATTGTGAAAGGTAGAGCTATCAGATGACACTATCATAAATTCTAATTGTGTTTTGGTTTGATTCTAATTTTGTAGAATGAAAGTCTTATTCTTATATTTTGAATTGATAACATCTAAGACGTATGCTTGTGAAAGTTGTTCTATTTGTTTCTTGTAGCTCTTGGAAAAACAGTTTATTGAAATATTTGAAATATCTATGCGTTTGAAGTTGAGATGTAAGAAAAGAATGTACAAGTGCATTATTTACGCCATTTTCAAATATACATGAAAGTCTTTCACACAGTAAATCTGTTTTATCTTTTTTGTTAGAGTTTTTTGCAGCTGATATCATCAGATTAAATCAATAAAACATCTGATTTTCTTAAGCTTTGTGATTCTGTTCAGTAGTCCAGCAAAGTCATTGAAACTCAAATCGAATTTAAATGAATATAAACAAGGCTTGTAAATGCTCTTTTTATTTCACATTTCTTATAAAAGTAGGTAGACGCTGGACTTAGATGATAGAAAAATGTAACAATAGTTCAAGTTTTATGTTTTAATCAGATTTGAGTACCATTCGTAAGTTTTTACCATCCCCATTTGTAATTTTTTTTATGAAAAGCCAAATCGGTTTCCTTTTTATAGTAGTAATCACAATTTTGCCAACATTTATATATTTATTTATTTATTAACCAGTTCAAAATTACAAATTGACATCTGCAAATTCCTATAGAGGTAATATAAATACCTGTACATAGGCCTGGCTGAGTTAAAACTATCCTACAGATAACTTAACCTAAAGACTTTGTCGAATTATTTTTCTTACTCGTCGCGTATATAATACATTCATGCTCATAAGCCAGTATAATTGAATATGTAGTTTCTGAGCACTTGTTTCATTGGAGCATATCTTTGAAATTGTTGCACTTTATATCATTAGTTTAGTGACATACTGTAGTCATTTTTGTTTGATAGTGACAAGATCTTATCCAATTTTTTAGTTTAATCTTAATAGTATTTATGCTGATAGACATAGTTTTCAGATCTTTTGGCAGTACATTGTATACTCTTAATGCTACAACATAGCTGTTTTTGTTACTCATACTTTTATATATTTTTGGCATCTGTAGATTCTTATTTCTGGTTATGCTGTCTGACTCTATATATTTGTTTTTTAGCTCACCATAATGGTGTAACAAAGAGTTATAGATAAATAACTGCTCAGTATTTAAAGCACAATTTTGTGTTACGAAGGTGTTTTTATTAATAATTTTTAGAATCCTATTCTGTAGGTTTTGGAGCAAATTTAAGTTACTTTTATATGCACCTCTCCATGCTCCCCATGCAATTGCAAAATTGACATAACTGTGGAAAAATGCATAATATATTATCATTAATGTTTTTAACTGCATAATTTTCGAAATTTTCGAGAAGATGAAGACTAGATATTTAGTTTTTTGTATGATATTTTCAATATGCTTGTCCCATTTCATATTAAAGTCGAATATTACTCCCAAGTACTTCCAACTGCTTAGAGGAATGATTTTATTAAAAAAAACCTACGAATGTTCGATGTCAAATAGATATGGATTTTGATTTTATGGAAACTTTTGTCTGTAATTAAAATAATAGCATTTTATTGAAGATGTTGGCTGACGAAGTTGTTTTAAGAAGTCCAAAGCTCGTTTCAAGTCGATACATCGATGATGAGGGACTGTGCAAAGTTTTTATTTGAACAAATCTGTTTTAAAACAGCAAAAATTACTGAACTTTTAACTGATTCAATTTTTAATAAACAATTCCGTAGGTTGATAGGTTTCATTGTTTCAATAATCGTCTTTGAAGAAAAATCCTTTAGTCAATTAGTCCTATTAAATCAAACTGAGTGTACGAAAGTGTTCATTTGAAATAATTGCCACAGCGAAAATAATCGTACAGAACAAAAGTAAGTTGAAAACATGAGCTTCATGATATACATAAACATTAAGTATATACGTTTTACTTCAGCAAGACTTCTTATATTTCACTGTCAGTTCCAAAGCAAGCTAAACATGTAGGAAGACTGTTTTTTGGGACACCCAGAACACATGAAACTCACAGGGCCTTTTTAATTAAAATTCAAAAAAATTCTATGCGAGGGTATAAGAATTCACAATCAGTTTACAGCTATGCGCATCTGTTTTTCAGAAATTATTAAACTCGAAAAAAAACTAGAAAACCCTACTATTAAGGATACCCTGGATGAAAACGCTTCTTACTATGCAATTAACCAGACAATTTGAATCAATTTTTTTTAGAAAAATAATTTAAATTTATTAGTACATTTGTTGCTACAGGCATTTTAAAGTTTTGATAAAATTCACCCTTAACCAAATTACTAAATACGCAATATCTCTACAGGCACATAGGACAGAATAGTCTTCCAAACAATAAAATGCGAATGATAGTTTATTGCAAATTTTAACATTTATTTTGTAAACATCCATTTAATATGCAATAAGACATTGTTGCCCGTATTCGAAGACACGTAGGTTTCATATCAAAATTTTGCATTTTCTTTTGTTTTCCTCGATTTTTCACATCCATAACTCGCAATTTTTTTTTTGAAAAATTGAATAATTGCTATATAATCGTTAAATAGGTAGAACAGTAACATATCCTTTGGATTATGTTGTTACTAAATTGCTCGTCATCCCGGGTTGAAAGAAAACTTAGAAGCAGATATATTATCAAGGATTTTAATATCGATACAGAGTGGATACTTACCTACTATGCATACGGCAAAAAAGTTAAACGTTGTGTGTTAACTTCTTTGAATTAGATTCAAATTCAACATGTGGTACATATGGCTCATAATGAAGATATTCAAACGCTTAGATGAATCTGAACGGAATTTTTACACCTTGCTTCTCTTTGGAAGTAACTTGAAAGTTTTACAAAAAATAATAAATGACATAGCACAAGGGGTGGTATTAGAATCTTTTTCGCTAGGTCAAACGTTTTTTACAATTTTCCTTTACTATTCTCTAATGAGTGAACATCGTTCCTGATTATTCAAAAAAATATTCAAATGGCTACCTTTCAGGCAAAATAGTAATTTATTCTTGTCGCTTTGTAGGTTTCTAAGGTATCCATCGGCAATCAAGCTTATCCTGCTTGCCGACAGTTTATCAGAAATGCATTTTTAAGGAGAGAGTATCAGCCGTGACAGTAAAAATAATAATTTCTTCATTGGAACAATCAGCATTAAGCCAGTAAAATTCAAAATTAAAAATGTTGTGGATTTTTTTACTTGGAAAATGAGAGAAATGCTTATAAGGCATATACTTACATGGCCTACGAGTATTTGACGAATAAATTTGAAGAGGGTTGCAAATATGGCACTTAAAACTTTCAACAGTATCTTTGGCTTTAATATCATCATAAATTTATAAAAATGGCTTATGAAACACACCCAGTTAAGTGTGATATGATTCTATTTAGAATGTTGATCCAATTTTGAGTTGGTTGGGTTGTAAAATCATTCGATTTGAAAATATTACCAAAAAAAATTTGAAGTCTGGTCATCTTTTGGAACAGGTCAAAGAGTTCAGACACTAACACTATAAGAATAGCAATGCTTCAGACATGGAGCAGAGTTTTAAAATAAGAATTTAGGGACTAAGCAACTTATATTGAAACTATCATTTTCTATGGAAGAAACACAACTTGAATTGCCAAGATATTTGAATAATATTTAGTAAAGCCCGAAGGCCTAAAAAGCAATAAAGAATGTTATTTATTCGTTGAATAAACCACATTGCAAAGTAAATAAAAGCACGATAGCCAGATGGAGTTTAGCTGAAATGTTCCGATTTTGAAAGCAGTGAAAATAGAAGCCAGCATTTAGAATATAAGGCCCTCTGTGGGTGAGTCGGAAAACTCAACAGTTTTTTTTTAAATTTGACAATCTTCCAATACTTAAGAAGAAAGTTGTGCTGAAACAGCTATAATATGTTAGTGTTCTTAATGAAAGCAATATACTATTGTTTATGTTTTGCTTAACCTACGTACTGAAAGTTCAATTTTTTTTGTCAAATAACGAAAATATTTGGTGTTAAGTTCTAAGGATCGGTAATCCTAAATGCCGCGACATTAAATACAATTGTTAAATCAAATAAGAACGCCAAATGAATGAAGTTGAAATTCACCAAAAAATTGCTCAGTCTCAGTTTGACTTTTTTTAAACCCCCATCAAAGAAAATGTTTCTAAATAATTTACAGCTTTATGCTTAATGGTCAAGTAAGCCCGATTATAGCACCAAAGACTCGCAGAAGTCATATAGCCAAATACTAGGTACTATATACCGATTCTTATCTTCTGGAAAGTACTTCGTACTGAAATCTAAATATGGAGATTTAATGAAAATCGATAGAGAGAATGATTTGAAGGAGACAGAGGTGCTTTTAGTCGGTACAATCCGGCAAGCCACGAGGCAGACACTGATCGGTATCTTTTTAACGTTGAAAAAATTGAAAATATCTTTCTCTAAAATATTATCATGGCTAAAGTAGCTAAACTACATCAGAAATCTCTCGGACGCGGCATTCATAAAAGCTTGATCATTCGATTATTATTTTATATCTTACTAAATATGCAATACAAAAAAAAATAAATGTGCTTAAAAATTTATGCCCACATTATTTTGTAGCTTTTGTGGTTTGTCGATGCACGAATAATTTTTTGACTTCAAAGTACTTTTTGAAAGTTATATATATATACGAATAAGGATAACTTTTATGAGCTTCGGAATAAAGTCCATAGAGGTTTCTTTTGAAATCAATCGATGCAGGTTTAGTGTAAAATAACAATAAATATTTTATTAGGGAAACATATAAAAAAATCTAATCGATCTACCGCAGAACAACACGCTGTAAACGAATTGTGTTTTCAGAGTACTTAATATGCAATCAGGGAATAAGACAAAATTTTAAACTTCAGAACATGCTTTTTATTCGTATTGAATTGGTTTTAAATATAAAAAATGTGAGAACGCTCAAAAAAGTGTAAGGAAAATTTCAATATTTAATTAAAAGACAAACGATATGAGCATTATCTTGGCGGATTCGTCTGAAAAGTACGAAAGTAAGTAGAATCGCAACAGTAATCTAGGCCATATTACATTGTGAAGGAAAACGAAACATTTAAACAAAATTCTAAGCAAAATTCTTCAACATAAAAATTTAATGCAATATAAACAGTCTTACTTATTCATTTGCGGGAAAAAATTTAATTTCATAGACGAGTCAAAAATAAACTGCAGATCGTTAAAATCTGAAAGCGTAACTGAAAAATACTCAAAAAGTTTACTAAACGATTTAGAGTTCTGTTACAAAAATGTCCGATAGGTTCAAAACATGACAACATTTTTTTTACAAAAACTTATACAAAAAAAATTCAGTTTGGCTTAAATAAAGATAATAAACACTTCTCATTTTATTATACTATATTGAATTTTAAGGAGTCAGCTTGACTCGCACGAAAGCCTCGAACCACTTTTAACTTAAAAGAAAGGCAACTTTAAATTTCACGTCGGACTCAATGTGTGAAAAATATTAACTTAATTTTTTATCGAAATTTTAGCATGTATTAAAAAAATGCGTGTAAGATAAAAAAGGGTGAGCTTTTGTGACTCAATTGGGATATCTTAAAAATAATTGTGGTCATAAAAGTCTTGTTAAATTAGTATGTGAGAGTCAAAATTACTTCATTGTTTCTTGGATGAACTTGCTATCAAGTGTTGGTTATTTTCGATAATTCACAATTCTTTTTGATAACTTTGTTGTAGCTCAGACGATATGGTTTTTTTTGATCCAGATCCACAAGAGATCAAAATCGTCAAAAAAATCAAAATTATACACAAATAATCTTGAATTTACTAATTTAGAACAAGGAACAAACAATATTTAGTCTCAGGCTACTTCTTGATGTTTTCCTTGTTACCCTGCAGGATATTATTCCACAATCTAATGTTCATATTAAGACATCCAAGGAGTATCACATAGTGCCGTTTTTTTTTAGAAATTACGAAAACATCAAAATACAAATATCAGCTTCAAGATAGTGGCAAATCATTTAATGAGCTTGAAAATAAATTCTCATGGGGCAATTCGAATTTACCCAAAAAAAACCCAACATATCCATGTAACAATTCTCGTCAACAATTATCGTGCATTGGTCTTTCGTAGCAATTATACACGAAACGAAATAAACATCAGTTGCATCTAAATAAATATTCCTTTTGCACCTTTTAAGATTCCCAATTGTATTTCCAAGTCGAATCTGAACTGTACAATGGCGATAATAACATGGTCTAAGCATTTTGAAAGTAATATAATGAAGATATCATCAAACACTTTACCTGTTCGATTCGTCAATTACCAATGGTTTAGAATAATAATAATAGCAGCAGCAGCCACAACAGTAGCAACAACAAAAGCACTATTCAAAGTTAATCACTTCACAATCAATTCGAAATTCGGTAGGAATACAACACAATGGGAGGATTGCAAATAATGCTTTCACATTATGGCCAATTTTTTACACAATTTAACGGTTTAATTACAAGTTGTGGAAAACACGGAAAAACTTCTTCACATATGCTGGCCCACATCAGAAGCATAGATATTCTTGAGAATATTGAGCATGTGAACGGATCCGAGCGTATATCGAATTTGATTTGGGAAAAATTGCGATAATTGAAAGTTCGTTAGTTAATGAAATTTCAATTGTTGCTACCACGAACCGGTGGATTTCCAGCGTTGCACGTCGAACTAGAGTTGATTTTGATAGTCAGGACGAGTGAAATAGCCACAAGACGGACGGTAGGCACAGCACTCGCCACTGTAATGTTACATATCGAAAGGATAATAAGATGTCCTTAGAACTGAAGTTAGGCTAAGCCGGATTAGCTGCAGGCCCACTTTCTGATAGTGAGAGGTCATCCTAAATGTATCTCAACTTCATTCGAACGTTTGATATGCTTCGCGACAAATTTTAAAAAGCTTACACTACTATCCACCGCGGAAAGATCTTTAAGTCACCTTAGAGATAGCTAAGAACGATAAAGATATTCTAGCGACACTATCGCGACTATTCTGGGGGCCGCACAACCGACACATCACGCGTCCATCAAGGTCGCCGTCGAAGAACCGAATGCAATAGTGCAAACTGCTGAAAGTTTTTCCTATCATGCGCCAGTGTCTTTCGGAAGCGAAATGAAGAAGATACTTTGAAGAAAGGTTTCCAGAGCCGCGACGGTAACAGGTACATACATCTGGCCGAGCCCCAAACCGCTGGTGGTGAAGACAGGTAATTCTCTCGCGAGTCTAATTTGAAGAAATAGCGAAAAGCCAAGAGTTGAAAGGCAAATGGAAATCAAAACGCAACCGAAGAAGAAATGGGGGTATTTTGGGTCTTTGGGAGACGAGCTAATCTATGGATGGACTCGATAGTGATGCCAGTGGAAGCAAACGGAACCGCAGAAGATTTGTCTATCGTAGCAGATTTGCAGATACGACGAGCGGCTGACTAATATATGTACATTCAGACCAGCTTCAGACATACGCGCTCCATATGTGCAGCACATAAACCGGAAGATAATGGTAGCATCAGCATCTCGATGAACTAATGTTATGATACGTACGGTTGCGAAATGAAATCTCTATGCAAATTAACTTCGTGCTCGTATGGAATCCGCGGTAATACTCTATTTGGCTGGACGGGGAAGCCGGGCTTGCGATATGTCTTCCTGGAGGTCTATTGGCGGGCTCTGCTCTGGCCTTAAGTGTGTTGCGCAATGGGGTCATAATATTGAGTAATGAATTATGTAAATGGATGGAAGTGATCCTTGAATGGTCTAACTGCTTCTTATATACTGTTTGGGAATCTCTGGAATCCAGATTTTAAACGACTAATTGTTGCCACGTGTTCCTTGCGCAGATTACGACTAGTGTTCCTTTTTAGAATTCATCAGTCGTGTATAATCTGAGTTTGTTGATGGTTTTGTTTAGCATTGCCATTATTTTACCTCGTTAAGGGGTCTTCTTCCATACGTGTGGGTCATGATATTAGGAACTCGTTTCCACAACATGGAAGTACGTGTCGCAAACATTGCTCTGTAACACAATTGTAAGTTCGAGAAATACCGAGTAACTAGCAGTAGTACAAACCTGTGGTATCCTTACTTCCGCAGATCGTCAAGCTTTTGCACACATCAGAGTGAGCACGAGAGTGTTTCCCATTTTTCAAACTTATTTTCATTTTCCGGAAAACAACATACACATCAAAAGGGTGATTCCGGGAGAAATGGTCCATGCGCTTAAAATTGTTTTATTTTGTTTCTATTGCAATATATAGGGAAGTTAATTTGGTTATCTTACGTTTTAAGGTCTTTGAGGTTTCATCCGCAGTGCAGGTATAAAATTTAATATTGCAATAATTAACGCAACGTAATATATATATAAATATATATATGTATATATGTATATATATATATATACATACATACAAATATATATATATATATATATATATATATATATATATATATATATGATATATATATATATATACAATCGGTCTGAAGTCTTGAAGAATACAATGTTCTAAAGAAAACACACACAAGAGAGTTTAGACAGATTTTTCATCAAAATATCCTCCTTTGCATTTTATGACCTGTTTTATCAATCTTGCCATGCGAGCAATAAATTTGTTTATAGTCTCTTGCGAGATATTACTCCAGCTTTCTTCTAATGCACTCCACATGGCCTGGTGTGAAGTAGGACATTTTTCTCGCACGTTTCGTTCAAGCTCTTCCCACAAAAGCTCTATAGCGTTAAGATCGGGGCTTTGGGGTGGCCATGTCATATTTTCCAACACTTCTTCCGACTGTTGTTTTGTCTAAATAGCCCCTACATAATTTTGAAATGTGCTTTGGATCATTATCTTATTGGAAAATAAATCCTTGGCCGATTAACTTTAGTCCGGAGGGAACAGCATTTTTCACCAAAATTACTTTATAATGCTCTTTTTTCATAATTACTTTAATTTGGACCAGATTTCCAGTCCCATAGCCTGAGAAACAGACCATGACAGATCCGCCACCATGCTTGACAGTTGGGACTACACACTGTGGCATCATCTTTTCTTCGGGGGAACGTCGAACGAAAATTCTCCTTTTTGAACCGTATATTTCAAATTTAGATTCGTCACTCCAAAGCATTTTTTTGAAATCTTCTTCGGTCCAGGATCGATGGGCTGGAGCCCATTGCAACCGTTTTTTCTTTCTTATTCTGCCGTTTTAGAAGAGGTTTTCGAACAGCAACGCGACCAAACAACTTGTCGTCTCGCAATCGGCTTTGCAATGTAGACACCGACACAGGTTTTTCCCGAGATTTGTTGACTCCAACACGAATTTCGGGGGCTGTTAGGCGTCTATTTCGCTTGCTGGTTATCACAATAAATTTGTCTTCACTAGAAATCGTACCTCTTGGTCTCCCGGAGAGCGGACGATCTTGATTACTGCCAGTTTGGTTACCTTACGTTTTCAGGTCTTTGAGGTTTCATCCGCAGTGCAGGTATAAAATTAAATGTTACAATTATTCGCATATATATATACAGGGTGTTTCGGAGTTGATGGCATTAAATGAAACCACGGAATCCTTGAAGTCTTTTGAGCAAAAAATCGTATGGGAAGGGGGTGGTAAATCGGAAGGGGTTTCGAGATATAAGGGGGGGAATAACCACGCTCCTCACCCACGACCTGGCACGTGTAAAACATCATAACTATTTTATTGTTATGTGTAGACTTTTTAAAAAGGATGCGATTGATAGCCTGTCAATGTATCTTTTTAGGAATGTATTAACAATTGCCCCCAATGCTGCCAGTTTTACACGAAAAAATGAGAAACTTAAAACAACCGGAAAAAAATTGCTAATTTTGACTTTCGCGACCGTGTTAAACGCTAAAGTGATGTATTAACCTATAAAAATTATTATCTTGACAGAAAGCCTTACTTTCTGCTTGAATACTTCCGAAGAAAAAGGTTGCCAATTTTCCTTTGTTTCCTTCGAAAAATAGAAAACTAAAATTTTGTGAAATTTTGCCGACTTACTTTATTATGGAAAATAATAACTAAAGATCTAAAGTAACAATTTATTTTGAACTTATGATTAAACAGCCGTATTACTGTATTGCTTGTGATCACATCAACTGTTCAAAGTGTCTTCCCTCCACAGAAATGCAAAGAAGAGCTCTTTTCTTAATTTCTGTGACTACATCGAAATGCATGAGGTCGTCTCCTATTTTTTCACTAGCTGCCTCAATTCTTAAATTTAATTCTTGAACTGATGACACAGGTGTCTTGTAAACTTCTTGTTTCATTACAACCCACACAAAAAATTAAGGATAGTTAGATCTGGAGACCGGGGTAGCCAGCTAATTGGACCATTTCGACCTTTCCACCTTCCTGGATAGTTTGAGGCAAGCCAATGGGTGATTTATCGGCCAGTATGGCTTGGAGCACCATCGTGTTGGTGAGACATCCTGTTCAAATTGATTATTGGTGTATTTTCCAGTAAAGCTTGCAGCTCTTTATCCAAAAAATTTAGATATCCGGCAGAATTCAGCCTATCCGGCAAACGGAATGGCCCAACTATCCTACGCCCCAGGACGCCTGCCCACTATTTTTGCTAAATCTACCCTATGTAGAGGTGGCTCTGGTTACTCTGGGATTGATAATAGCCCATAGATGGCTGTTGTGGAAGTTGTTGACACCATCCCTTGAAAAATGTGACTCGCCGGTCCATAAAATGTTACTAATGAAGTTGGAGTCCGCTCGATCCCGTTCGTTAAGCCACTCACAAAACTCAACCTTTTTCACGTAATCTTCGGGAAATAACTCTTGCATGGGTTGAAAATGGTAAGGGGGCATCCTTCCCTTGCTTAAAACTCTCCAAATTGTGGTCACCGTTAAGCCCAGCCACAAAGCTAGCTTGCGAGTTGACAAGTCTGGTTCGTTGCGTACTATGGATAGTATGTGCTCCTCCTGATTTGCGTCCCTGAAAGTTCCTGTTCGGTTGCCAAAACAATGCAGTTGGAAACTTACAAACTCTCCATGCAGTCTCATGATGGTTCTGGTATCCGATAATCGTCGGCTCGGATTCCTCGTTTGATATTCCTCCTGTGCACATGCCACATTGCCATCGCAAAATCCGTAAATGTAATGCATGTCAGCATATTCCTCGTTGGTAAAGTTAGCCGTGATTGTATATGTTAATACATAAGCACTATTTGGTTCTTTTCAATTGACGATTCCACTAAGTTATGCAGGATTTCGACACAACATTTATACCCCTTTTTATTATCAGGTGCTGATTATTAAACATTAACTTTATGTCATCCTTAAAACGTCGGATTTTAATTATCACAGCCTAAAAACTGTTCAATACTAAAGCAGATCCAACAAATAGCATGAAGAAAACCAATCACTCAAAAATCTTTCCACTGTGGGATTATGCCAGGTAGATAATAAAATTTTATGACGTTTGGCTAATTCCGAGGGATCACACAAATTATGAGTTTTCTATTTTTCGAAGGAAACAAAGGAAAATTGGCAACCGTTTTCTTCGGAAGTATTCAAGCAGAAAGTAAGGCTTTCTGTCAAGATAATAATTTTTATAGGTTAATACATCACTTTAGCGTTTAACACGGTCGCGAAAGTCAAAATTAGCAATTTTTTTCCGGTTGTTTTAAGTTTCTCATTTTTTCGTGTAAAACTGGCAGCATTGGGGGCAATTGTTAATACATTTCTAAAAAGATACATTGACAGGCTATCAATCGCATCCTTTTTCAAAAGTCTACACATAAAAATAAAATAGTTATGACGATTTACACGTGCCAGGTCGTGGTTATGGAGCGGGGTACTTCCCCCTCCTATATCTCGAAACCCCTTCCGATTTACCACCCCCAATCCAATACGATTTTTTTCTCGGGACACTTCAAAGAATACGTGGTGTCATTTTATGCCACCGAATACAAAACACCCTGTATATGACAGAAATGACCTTTAAAGGGGCAAAACAACAACCACCCCCCTCTCCGACCGAATTTTCGCAAAAACTAATCAGCTCTTAAGATTGCAAACACCCTCGATTGACACCTTAACGAAGTCGATACGACTTTGTTAACGTGAGTTATGCTCGTAGAAAAACTGCCCGCGAACGCACGTACGTACGTCTGTACGTTCGTGGACACTTTTTTCTACGAGCATAACTCACGTAAACAAACATGTATAGACTTCGTTGAGGTGTCAATCGAAGCGTCTTTGCAATATTAAGAGGTGATTAGTTTTTGGGACACTTCGGTCGGGGAGGGGGGTGGTTGTTGTTTTGCCCCTTTAAAGGTCATTTCTGTCATGCGTTATATCTCGCGAATCAAACATACGATTTGCACGGTTAAGGTGTCAATCGACGCGTATTAACAATTTTGTGAATTTATTAAATTTTGAAAAAAATCTTTGGAGCCGTTTTTTAATTTAAGAAAAAAAAGTTCTAAAAATTAGTTTTTTTTAAATAAACAATAAATTTTTAACCTGATTTACGGAACACAGTAATCAATTTTTATAAAATTTATATACTTCAAGCAATGCTTGTAAAAACATCATCAAAACTTTTTCCCATGATAAGAAGAAACATTAAATTAAAAATTAAAAATCATTAAACGTCATCATGATTTTCAAGGTCATTTCTTCCATTCACTATATCTCACGAACCAGATATAATTCTTGCATCATTAAGGTGTCAACCGACGTGTTTTAAAATCTTTTTCATTATTTTAACATTATAAAGATCCGTTTCAGCGGTATTTTTAATTTAAAAAAAAAATGAAAAAACTTAGGGTTTGTTCCATAAAAAATATTTTTGAAACCTGATTTGCACAACACAGTAATAAATGTTTATAAAATTTATTCATTCATATCAGTTTTTGAAGAGAAACCAGCTAAACTTTTTTCATGATTCTGAAAAATAAATCAATTAAAAATAAAAAATCATTCAAAGTTACTATATGAAAAGGGTTCTTCCGAATGCTATTTCCTTATTTCTTTTATTCTAAAGACTTTGTTGTAAAGTCAGTCGAAGTTTTAAAATATTTGGATAATTTGAGCAGATTTTTAATAGTTTTTGCAGTCGTTTAATTAAAAAAAGCGGCTTAAATTTTGAAAACCATCAACATTTTAATCAAATTTGCATTTGTGGTAATCAATCATCATCACCCATCCACCAAAAGCCTTACGTAATCAATGAATGCTCCCGTAGATGATATGATTAATATTAACTCATTCCTGTTACTGCTATGAATACCTCTCATTATTATTATTTAAAGTAGTATAATTTTAATTTTAATTAATATTTTTGATGTTTATATTACTGGGAAGTTGACCGTGTGGACCTCAACTTCGCGGCTTGTTATGTTAATGTAAAAACTGCTTTTATTTGGGAGAAAACTAATTTTTCCAATCAAATTTGTATTTGTGGTAGGTAATCAACGCTTTGAATGGTAAAATATTTCGTAGTCAATACTTTGTAAGATGATATGCTTTAAAAGGCTAACATTAAATAAAAAATTGTATTTTTTAGTAGTTTTGTTCTTTAGTGTTCGTAAGATTTCAATCACTTCCTCCATCATCATTTATAAGACATTTAGTTTTTTACATGCAAAGAAACCGATTATTGACTGGTTGGTTGTAGTGGCAGCCCCCTTTGTCAAAAAGCGGCTCACTTAGGTCAAGATAAGCCCATTGTGATACAACATTTAAAACAGGGTGCGGCACTAAAACCTGTTGGGTGACGAGAACCATTTAGATTCTCGTATGACGCCGGCTACGCAGCTTATATTTAAACTGGCTACTTCCGTGGGGCTGTCCAGGAAAGGTGAACCTAAACTTCGCATGCGTTTCTTAGATAGTGCTGGGCATTCACACAGAAAGTGTTGGATCGTTTCCTAATCTTCCGCCGATTTGCAGCTGCGGCAGAAATCGTGGAAAGGGGCACCCAGTCTTTCTGCGTGTCTGCCAATGAGAAAATGCCCCGTCAGCACGGATACAATGAAACTTAATGTTTCACGGCTCGTGTTGAGGAGCTGTTTGGTGCGCTTTGAGCTTAGTGTGTGCCAAGTTTGCTTGGTTGTCCTGCAGGTTTCTTCTAGCAGTCAGGCCCTGTTTGCAGCCTCTATATAATACTGCTTGAAACTTGGTTTGACGGAAGCCAATGGATGGCCGACTTGGGGTGTTAGTGTATAATCCTGGAGTTCAGTGCCAGCTCTAGCTAGAGCATCAGCTTCGCAGTTCCCAGGTATATCACTGTGACCCAGCACCCAGCAAAGAATCACTTCACAGTGAAGCGACATCGCGTTCAGTAGTGTGCGACATTCCATTACAATTTTGGATGAGGTATACACGTTGGATAATGATTGGATAGCAGCTTGACTGTCAGAGAAAATGTTGAGATTTCTTATGGAAACTTTCTGATTTCTCAGGCAGTCCACTGCCTTATGTATTGCGATTACATCTGCCTGAAAAGCACTGCAGTGATCTGGTAGCCGGAAGGATAGTTTCAGGCCTAGCTGTTCGGAGAAAACGCCTCAGCCAACTTTCTCATCCATCTTTGATCCATCAGTGTAGATGTCGACCAATTCCTGTATCCTTTTTCCTTCCATGATCCATTCATCTCTGCTAGGGATGACTGACTTGAAACCGTTGCGGAAACAGGGAAGCGGAGGAGTCAGGTCTACTTTCTCTGGCGTTGGTCCATCCCTCCGTAATATGGTGGAGTGGCCAATATTCTCCTCAAGTCAGAGATTGAGAACTTTCAATGGAATCGCAGAGCACTTGGCCTGCTGTTTCGTTGGGAGCTCCGTCGGGAGCCAATTTAATAGCATAAATAATGCCTTTGTCGGGGTAGTGCGTATAGCCCCGGTGATTGCAATAACTGCAGTCCTCCTGACCCTGTTAACCAGGTTCGCGTTTGATGTTTTTGCCATCGCTGGCCACCAAATAACCACGCCATACAGAAGGATTGGTTCCACTATCGCTGTATAAAGCCATGATACAGTTTTGGGTTTCAGTCCCCACCTTTTCCTAATAGCTCTTTTGCAGCAGTAGATTGCGCATGCAGCTTTGCGTGCTCTTTCTGCTATGTTCGCTTTCCATGCGAGTTTGGAGTCCAGAATCAGACCTAAATATTTGACCTGTTGAGATGGATTGAGACTTGTCTCATCAAATTTAGGTGGAACAAATCCTGAAATTTTGTATCTTCTCGTGAAGAGCACTAGTTCCGTTTTCTGCGGATTTATCTTAAGATCGCACACATATACATAATTATTTCTAAAAACACTTTAAATATACTCTAAAGATATCAAAACGTAAAGATGTATTAAAAATTTCCATTTCGATTTTCGAGGCGATTACAAGAACTTCCCATATACTGGGAAGCTAAAAATATTCAACGTAATCAAATAGTGAGGAAAGATTGTGCGGTTGGAAGTTCTATCTGGTAGTTCATTTGTTTTGGATATTGTGAGTGAACAAGGAGTGCTAGCTGCTCAACAAAAAGAATTAAACTTATGTGACCATAAGTTAAAATAAAGATTCATGATTCGCAAATCAAATACGTTACATCTGTTCTTAATGAGGAGCGTAACGGAGATTCTCTGTACTCCGACTGCGTGATTCAGTTTTAAGTAAAATTTCCTGTCTTCCGATGCACTTATGAATTTCTGATTGGCATACTATCTGATCATACACGAGGCCAACAAGCGCACAGACACTTAAAAGGAACTGAAATCAATACGGTATGCTCATCGGTAAGATTACATGTGCATATTATGCATTATGCCACTTCGACTTAACCACTATTCGGACTGGTTAGAAGTAGCATGCATTCAACTTACAAATTTATGCAGTGTGATAGTCAGCCGAACGAGTTTTTAATTCGAAGATAGTTCTTAATAACCATCTTATGAAGCGAATGCATTTGTATATCCTGTGATTCACTGAACATTAAGGCTCTACGGGTGTGAATCTACTGGTGAGCTCTTGTTTGAATAAAGTGAATAAGAATCTGTTTGCGCCTATCCAGGACCATTCTCACGTCAATTAGGCGCATCTAGGCAGGCGATAACAAGCCTGTAAACATTTAATTAATCGCTAATTACACGCGTAGCGGCGAAGCCAATCGTCGCGAAAATTATTGCATGTCACATTACAGCTTATCGGGTCTATTCGGAATGGACTGAAGAATTTTAAATCGAGCCCGGCTAATAAAGTAAGCTCCATGTCCATTTAGTGTAACGGTCAAGGGGACGATCTTGGGAACAGCACGCCAATATCTTCAAGATGGGGCTGGGCTGGATATCACAAATTATATGCACCATCGCCCATTTTAATTGGCCATGTTTGCATTCGCATTACACGGAAATGAGATAAAGTCAGGCGAGGAAAGCCAGGCGCCATGGCACGGCAAAATGAAAAGATACAGATAGAAATGTGCAGTTGCAGATTTCCCTTTGAGTTGAAAAGATATTCAATTCACTTGTACTTGAAAATGTATGAACAACTTAAATTGGCTCAAGGTGAGTAGTACTAGAGCTTAGTCTGATGAGCAGCAGCTTTTCTGAAGAAGTAAGGAAAGTGCTTGGCAATGTAACGAAATTACTAGAGCCCTGGAATTGGATGAGGCTAGAAAAGTGACATACTCATATTGAATGTTTGAATCGGAGAATGCTTTTACTTTTTTTTTCAAAATTAGCCAGTAAACATTTCTATGAAGATTCTATGATTTTCTTCTTGACTGTAATGAGAGAAAGTAAAATTACTTTCGCTAAAAATTGTAGTTAGTTTGTATGATTCGCAGTACAAGACTTAAAAGAAGTAACCATTTTGAACCAAATTGAATGTTCTAATTGATGGTCGAAAATAAATTATATCAGTTAGTTCGGCATTGCTCATCAATTTTCAACCATTATCATTAAAACATCATTAAAAACTTGGGAACGAAACAAATTAATTGAAACAGAATGTTTTCTTGCGATTTTAGAAGGAATTTTTTTTTTATTTTCGAAATCAGGTGAATTTCCCTGAAAAAATAAAATCCGCAACTAAGTTGTAATCGACCAGAAAGTAAACGATAAAGTTATGCGTGTGAAATTCTTCCTATCGAATAATCATATTAATTCACAGAAGCTATAACCGACGTAATTAAGATTCAATTATTGAAATTTTAGAGTCCATTTCAAGTAGAATATTTACATCATTCACTTTGCCTTCCTTACACAAGCCAAACGTTTTTAAGAAACACCTGCATATATTGTTATACAACAAAAAATGTGCTAACGTCCGTTTTAAAATGTGATAGCTACGTTGAGTAAATTGTTTAAGATGTAAGGATGAAAAAATCAGTTTCCTGCTTCCTCCTCGTTTAACGTTGTATGGTAATTTAATTCACATGAGAAAAAATGTATATTTGATGCATCCTACAAATAGGTTGCATTATCATTGACGGCTCAAGCCTCATTTCTTTCAGGAAATAATTTATCAATTTTAATTGTTTCATTTTCTTCCGTTTTCTTCCCGTTGGTTCCTTACTGTCCTTAGTTTTCATTCATTATCACTCGTTTTGCTTCGTTTTGTACTATTTTTACCGTTTTGATTCAGTTTCGTATCGTTTATTTCGATTCCATGTGTTTTATTCCATTTCATAGGCTCTGTTTCATTTTCTTCCGTTTTTTGCGTAATGTTTTTCTTCTTCTTCGTTTACTTCCGATTTGTTATACTTGGGTACATTTCTACCAATTTTCTTCAGTTTTCTTTCGTTTCGTTTTGCTTCACACTTTTCCCTCGGTTTTCGTCCTTTAAGCTTTGTTTCCTGCTGGTTTGTTCCGTTTTCTTTAATTTTGATCTGTTTTCGTGTCTATTATTTAGTTCCGCTTTTTTTTCTACCGTATTGTTCTATTTTCTTTCGTTTTGCTCTCGTTCTTCCGTTTTCTTCAGCTTGTTTCCATTTTGTGCCGTTATCTTCCTTTTTGTTCCACTTGGTTTCTTTGACTGTCGTTTCCATTTATTTTCTTTCAGTTTAATTTTTTTTCGAATGTTTTTTTTAATTTCCCAGTATATGGGAAGTTCTTGCAATCGCCTCGAAAATCTAAATTGTAATTTTCAACATATCTTTACTTTTTGAGATCTTTAGAGTATATTTTAAGTGTTGTGTGTGTGTGCTTGTAAAAAAGCCAGCAAAATTTATTCTAACGATTATGAAAAAATTAAATTAAAAATAAAAATCATTAAGTCATCATGACCTTCAAGTCTATTCATGTCATGCTCTATATCTCGGGAACCAAATATAATATTTGCGTCACTTAGATGTCAAACGTCACGTCTTAACATTTTCATGATGTTTTCTTGTTTTCAAAAAATCGTTGGAGCCGTTTTTTAAATTTAAAAAAATCCAAAAACTTAAGGTTTTTTTGTAAAAAAAAAACTTTAAACCGGATTTGCACAACACAGTAATAAATTTTTCAAATTTATAAAATTTTGTAAAATTTATAACATCTTATCAATTTTTTGAAGAGAAAACAGCAAACCCCTTTTCCATGGTTACAAAAACACATTCACAATGTAAAAAGTGTTCATACGAATGATATTACCTGATAACTCTTATTCTTAAGACATTGTTGTTGAATCAATCAAAATTTATTAATATTTGTATAATTTGAGCAGATTTTCAATAGTGTTTACAGTACCGTGTTTTAATTTTAATAAAAGAACTGCTGGCACTTTGGAAACCAAAAAATAATAATCCTATTTGCATTTGTGGTAATGAACGCTTTGAATGGTAAAATGTTTTGTAGTCAATACTTTGCAAGATCATGTGCTTTAAAAAGCTTTCATCAAATTAAAAATTGCAGTTTTTAGTAGTTTCGTTCTTTAGTGTTACTCCCTCCATCTTTATGTGTAAAACATTTTACTTTTTACATGCAATTAAACTGATTATTGACTGCATATTCAATGATTTTCAAGACCAACTGAAAATAAAACAAGCCGTGAGGTGCGACCCATGAGGTCCACACGGTCAACTTCCCAGTAATATCTACATATGTAGATATTTAAAATATTAAACACAATAATAATTATGGAAATAATACTACTTTTAATAATAAATGTACTTCTCGTAAAAGTTATTGGAATGACTTAATATTAATCATAACATCTACGCGAGCGTCAATTGATTACGTAAAGATTTTCGTGGATTGGTTTGATTGATTATTCACACGGATCAATCGGAGGGGGGACAGGTTACAAAGCAGTTTTTTTAATTAAAGTTAAAACATGGTGCTGTGAAGACTATTGAAAATCTGCTCAAATTTTGCAAATATTAATAAACTTTGATTGACTATACAAAAATGTCTTTAGAACAAGAGATTTAAAGTATAATGATTCGAATGAACCCTTTTTATATGGTGACTTTGAATGATTTTATATTTTTAATTTAATTTTTTTTTTGTAATCATGAGAAAAGTTTTTGCTGGTTTCTCTACAAAAATTGATAAAAGTTTACAAATTCTATAAACATTTATTAATACGATGTGCAAATCAGGTTAAAAATGATTTTTTTATGAAAAAAACATTACTTTTCCAATTTTTTTTAATAAATTAAAAAAAAAACCGCTTTAACGATTTTTTTAAAATAAAAAAACATCATAAAAATGATAATACGCGTCGATTGAAACCTTAATGATCGGAAGATTATATTTGGTTCTCGAGATATAATGAATGACGTAAAAGACCTTGAACGTTTAATGATTTTTTATTTTTTATTAATTTTTTTTTGTAATCATGAAAACAAATTTGCTGGTTTTTTCACAAAAACTATTTGGAGTATATAAATTTTATAAACATTGATTACTTAGATTTGAAAATCAGGTTAAAAATTTTGTGTTTTTGAAAAAAACCTAATTTTTTGCATTTTTTTTTAAAAAATTAAAAAACGGCTCCAAGAATATTTTTAAAAATTTGACAGAATCATAAAAGTGTTAAAAGGCGTCGATTGACACCTTAACTTTGCAAATCGTATGTTTGGTTCCGGAGATATAGCGCATAACATGGTTGACCTTCAAGGGGTGAAAACAGCAAACCCCCCCGACCGAAGTTTTCCAAAAACTAATCAGCTCTTGAAATTGCAAAGACGCTTCGATTGACACCTCAACGAAGTCGATACGACTTTGTTTACGTGAGCTATGCTCGTAGAAAAACTGCCTGCGAACGCACGTACGTACGTACGTACATACACACACACACACACATCCATACTTCTTTCTAAAAACACTTTATATATACTCTATAGACCTCAAAACGTAAAGAAAAGTTGAAAATTTCAATTTCGATTTTCGAGGCGATTACAAGAACTTCCCATATACTGGGAAGTTAAAAATAAGTATTAGTCTGATTTTGGTAAAATCGTGAAAAAATACAAACTCAATGATTATGCTGAAGTCATGGGAACTATTCAAAATGGCCACCACACGACAAAATCTTTTTAGTGGGCGTAATAACAAAACTGCATTCATTTTTGCTAGCGCTTTTTTGTCCTTCAAGCATCGATGTGAAAATAAGAAATAACGTAGGAAAGGCTTTTTAACCTACCCCCACCACCCAACGATTGATCCACATAAATATTCAATGAAACCAATCCAGCCCCTATCCATCAAAAGCCTTAGTAATCAATGGACGCTCTCGTAGTTGGTTTGGTTAATTATAAATCATACCAATTACCAGCTACTCATAAAGTAGCTCTAAGTATTATTATTTAAAGTAGTAGTATTTTCATAATTATGATTGTGTTTAGTATTTTTAATATTAATGTAGATATTACTGGGAAGTTGACCGTGTGGACCTCAAGGGTCGCACCTTGCGGCTTGTTGTTTTATTGTGTTCGGTTCCTTTTGTTATGCTTGTTCTATTTTTCTGCATTATCTATCGGTTTGTTCCGTTCTATTTCGTTCTGTTCTGTTATGTTGTTTTCCATTTTGTTCTGGTTTCTTCCGTTTCCTTCATTTTAGATTTGATTTTTCTCGTTTTATTTCGTTTGGTTCAATTTCTATCTGTTTGGTTTCATTTTCTTTGGTTCAACTGCGCTTTCTTCCATTTTCTGCTGTTTTTCCTGATTTCTTTCGTATCGGACCATTTTGTTCCATTTGCTTCCGTGATGATATGATACGGTTGGTTTTTCTGCTTCATTATGACATAGTGGTTTCTGGCGTATTTCATTTTGTGATGAAATACCTTTTCGTGGTGGCGGAATCATTGAGCAGGATTTTTTTTGTGACATCATATGTGAAATAAAGTAGTTTGTTTGACTATTATTAATCACTTCTGTAGTGTGGCTTAGTGTGAAAACTTCCGGTTAAAGTTCATTCTTACTTTTTTATTTTCGAACGCACGACTCGGTGAGCTAGTCGTGCAAAGTCTTAATCGGAGTTTTCACTGTACGATCGACGTTGCACCATTTTTCACATTATTGTGTTGTCTTCCAGTTGGGATGTGCGCTAATTTGTGAGGCCTTCAGTTGATGGTTAGTGGGTTGAACACGCCTGCGGAGAATGCGACATAACAATTTTTGAAATCTATTATCAAGCTAGACCCAATAAATTGTTTTGGACTAGGAAAGCCTGGGATAGCGAGTTTGAGATTTGAATCTTTCAATCTGCTATGGAGTTATAAAAGACGAGACTTTACCATATTTACCACTAGAACTATAAATAAATCGATTTTTTTTGAATTCAGGTAGCTGTGGGCATGTGAACTTTGAATGTATACTACTTACTTGTTTAAGTGAGTTAGAAATTCCACTAAATTCCATTAGCTTGTATGTAAGTTAAAAAATTAAAGAAACAAATTATTTTTCATGTTGTAACTGGAAAACAAATTGAAGCAAACTTTTGATTCATTTTTTTAAAAATAATAAAAATATTATTAAATAGCTTCTCATTTGGAAAGTATGATCCTTAAAAGAGTGTTCATTGTTTCAGTTTCAAGCCAACTTCTTATGAAGCCAGCGGTTGCGGGAGTCTTTTTTCGCTTTAAATTTGCTGGTTTGAATGTTATGAAGTACCCGTATTTTTAATTTGAATATTATACTTTCACTCCTACCCTTTCGTATGGAGCTATTTCCTTTTTTAGTGCTTAATGAATCTCATTCTTTTCTGGTTTCAGCCTGTTTTCTTCTGTTTAAATTTTCAAGCCGTATCGGTATTTCTAGTTTTTGTCGTAATACCAAACTATTTTGGTAAGAACCTGCTGTCGAGAAAAGTATAGTATCTTCTGTTTCTTCAGTTTTGTTGTCATCTTTAAGAACTGTGTTCAACTTTTTTCAGTTAGTTGCGCTTCATACTCGTTTTTGGCATTGGGAAAATATAATCAGAATTTGTAAAAACTTGACCATTTACTTTTTGGATGCTGTATGATACTTTGTAATCATGTTACTTTAGTGCAACGTTCTTTAACTTTTGCATGAGTGTCTCAGGACTTGAGATTCTGTCTTCGTTTTTCGATTTTGTCAGAACAAATCATGGGGAAGGATATAGCTTTTGTGTAAACACGTTCGGTAAAGAATCACCAATGCCACTATGATGATTTGTTTACCTTTCAACTTGATTGTGTGCTGAAAAAAATATTAACTTCCCAGTATATGGGAAGTTCTTGTAATCGCCTCGAAAATCGAAATTGAAATTTTCAACATTTCTTTACGTTTTGAGGTCTATAGATTATATATAAAGTGTTTTTTAGAAAGGGAGATGTATGTGTAAGTGTGTGTGTGTGTGTACGTACGTACGTTCGTGGACACTTTTTTCTACGAGCATAACTCACGTAAACAAAGTCGTATCAATTTCATTAAGGTGTCAATCGAAGCGTCTTTGCAATTTTAAGAGCCGATTAGTTTTTGGGAAACTTCGGTCGGTTGGGTTTGCTGTTTTGCCCGTTTGAAGGTCATTTCTGTCATGCGTTATATCTCGCGAACCAAACATACGATTTGCATGGTTAAGGTGTCAATCGACGCGTATTAGCATTTTTGTGAATCTATCAAACTTTTTAAAAAATTGTTGGAGCCGTTTTTTAATTTAAGAAGAAAGAGTGGAAAAAATTAGGGTTTTTTATAAACAATAAATTTTTAACCTGATTTACGAAAGACAGTATTCAATTTTTATAAAACTTATATACCTCAAGCAGTGCTCGTAAAAACAACAGAAGCATTAAATAAAAAAATAAAAAAATATTAACAGTCATCATGATCTTCAAGGTCATTTCTTCCATTCACTATATCTCACGAACCAGATATAATATTTGCATCATTATGGTGTCAGTTGACGTATATTAACATCTTTTTGAAGTTTTTAGCATTATAAAATTTTGTTTCAGCCGTTTTTTAATTTAATAGAAGAAAATGCGAAAACTTTTTTTCGTTTTTTTTATAAAAAATATTTTTTTAACCTGATTTGCACAACACAGTAAAAATGTTTATAAAATTTATACATTCCTATCGTTTTTGAAGAGAAACCAGCAAATTTTTTCACGATTCTGAAAAAATTCAATTAAAAATAAAAAGTCATTCAAAGTTACCTTATGAAAGGGGTTCTTCCGATTGATCTTTTATTCTAAGGACTTTGTTGTAAAGTCAATCAAAGTTTTAAAATGTTTGGATAATTTTAGCAGATTTTCAATAGTTTTTGCAGTCTTTTAATAAAAAGTAGCGGCTTAAATTTTGAAAACCATCAAAATTTCAATCAAATTTGCATTTGTGGTAATTAATCATCATCACCCATCCACCAAAAGCCTTACGTAATCAGTGGATGCTCCCGTAGATGATATGCTTAATGTCAACTCATTTCTGTTACTACTATGAATACCTTTCATTATTATTATTTAAAATAGTATTATTTTCAAAGTTATTATTGTGTTTAATATTTTTAATGTTTATCTAGATATTACTGGGAAGTTGACCGTGTGGACCTCAAGGGTCGCACTTCGCGGCTTGTTTCTTCAAAGTTGGGGAGACCATCGACGGCGCACGCTACCGTTGGGTTTTGGCGCACTTTATCTGTCCACAAATGTAGAAAAAAAGGTCTGAACAGAGTCGAGAGTAATCTCGAGCAGATAGGACGTTATCGCGACAGTGAGTTTTCGTTTAAATTCGACTGAGTGTGATCTTTGAGTTTAAAAGTGAGTGCTAATAAAAGAAAAATCGAAAGTCCAGCGAACACTTTTTCGCAAGATAATGAAATTCGCGCGAAAATTGCGCGAAATCAAAAACATTATCAAGAGCTTGAATTCAAGCGAAACCAAATGGCGACCGCTTCGAATAACCGGTTCGCTTTGTTAAGTGATCAAAGCAATGAAGATGAAAGTGCAAGTGCAAGTGCACCAAAAAGTCTGCCACCCAAGGTAATGAAAGTAACGCCAATCGTTATCGATAACAGAACAAAGCAATTTGTGAACGAGATTCTAAAGAAAAACAAAATTGAAAAATATCAATTGAAACTAATGTCAAGTGGCATAAAAATATTTCTGGAAGAGGAAAGCCTAAAAAAGCCATTTCTTGAAGCATTGAAAAAGGAAAAAGTGGAGTACTATACTCATCCAAGTAAAAGTGAAATACCGACGAAAGTGGTTCTGAAGGGCCTTGAGAACATAGACATCATGGAACTGTTCGACGAGCTTAAGACAAAAGGTATACACTGCACAGATATAAAAATTCTGAAAAATCTTGTCCCCAGATTCGTAGGCCAGATTATGTACCTACTTTATTTTCCACGAGGAACTGTAAAGCTTCAAGATTTGAACAAGGTCAAAACACTTTTTCGTACTGTCGTTTATTTTGATTTTTTTAAGAAAATGCCACGAAGCATAACCCAATGCCAAAGATGCCAAAATTTTGGCCATGGCCAAAGTAATTGTAACATTCGAATAAAGTGTAGAAAATGTGGGAAAGAACACGAAACTATAAATTGCACCGAAACCAAATTGAGGTGTGCTAACTGTCAAGAAAACCATCCAGCATCAGATTTAAACTGTTCAAAACGTGCGGAGTATTTCGAAATAAAACAAAGATTCAGCACGAAATCACAGCGTAGAGCAACACCTCACACTCGACCGAAAAGTCTACCGGAATTAAACGTGAGTAATTTTTCAGCATTACCAAGGCAACAAGCCCCAGTACCAAAAACGACTTTCTGGCCATCGGTACAGAAGGAAGACAACAATACACAATTATTTTCGCCGAATGAACTGATAAGCCTCACAAGAGAGCTTATAACGAAACTGAAAGACTGTAGAAATAAAGAAGACCAGTTCAACGTAATTGCAGACTTAGCAATCAAATATGTCTACGGTTAATCATCTAAACGATCTGAAAATCTACTCTTGGAATGCAGGTAGTCTTCACAATAAAATCCTAGAATTAAAAAATTTCCTTCTGGAAAACAAACCAGACGTAATATGCATTTGCGAAACATGGCTAAAAACACAAAATAATTTTTATTGCCCAAATTACCATGTACATAGGCTAGATAGATTAAACAACAAAGGCGGAGGTGTCGCTATCATTGTCAAAAGCAGTATAAAGCACGAAGTGAGAAATCACTGTCAAACAAAATATATAGAAAACATTGCAATTGACATTAAATCTGAAAATAATCTAGATCTTACCATTATAGCCGTATATTTCCCCGGTGGAAACTCTAATATCAATAAAAAGGCGGGTTTTGCGAACGACATATTAAAATTAACCTCAATTAGCAATCCTTTTGTAATAGCAGGAGATTTCAATGCGAAGCATACCTCATGAAATTGCCATAGACAAAATATATGGGGAAGAATATTGTTTACTAAACAATTTAATCAAAATTTTACTATCATTCACCCTCTTTCTCCAACATTTTATCCATCTAATCCTAAGCAAATGCCATCAACACTTGACTTAATTCTCACTAATAAGCCCGAATCAGTGTCGCAACCAGAAGTTAGCAATGTGTTCTCCTCGAATCATCATCTTATAATATTTTCTGTAAATAATGCTTCAGAAATAAATCAACCGAAACTAGTTCTCAATTATAAAAAAGCCAACTGGCAACTTTTACACAGAATTCTCAACAGTAAAATAAACTTAAAAAATTGTCCACTCGATAAACTACATTCACCTAAAGATATTGATAACTTGGTACACTTTTCTACCACTCTGATGAATGAAGCACTCACATATTCTGTACCTCAAGTTAAACAAAAGTCACCATGTGACCCTTTTCCGCCACATATTAAACAACTTATAAAATGTAGAAACGATGCTAGAAGAAGATGGCAACGAAACAGAAATACAGTCAATAGAGAAATATTGAAATATCTTTGCGAGGAAGTAAACGCTCAAATCATCCGATTCAGAAACATCTGCTGGAATATAAAGCTACAAGCGTTGCACAAAGGGTCAAAACCTTTTTGGAATCTCAGTAGAACACTTCGCAAGCGTTTTCAGCCTTTTCCACCATTGAAGGTTAATAGCTTATTGTACACCTCACCACAAGAAAAAGCCGACGCTATTGGTAAATCACTAGAAAAATCATTTGATACTATTTTTCAAACTTCTAGCAGCTCTATCGAATGCTCCGTAGAGACTAGCATTATAAATGTTCGTAATACCCAGGTCAACGTAAAACAATATTTTCGTCCCAGCGAAATATTAACAATCATAAGAAAACTTAAAAATAACAAATCAGCTGGCGAAGATGGAATAAAACCTGCAGTATTTAAGCAACTTCCCAGAAAAATGATAATTCTCATGACTCACTTGTTCAATGGGTGTTTGAAATTATCTTATTTCCCCGAAAAATGGAAAAAAGCCAAGGTGATCCCCATCCAAAAGCCAAATAAAGATCCAACCGATCCCAACAACTACAGGCCTATCAGTCTTCTAAATGTTTTTTCAAAAGTGTTCGAAAAGCTTCTTGCCGGCAAAATTAGCACATTCATGGAGCGCAAAGGAATTATACCGAGCACACAATGTGGCTTTCGAGCAAAATATAGTACGACTCATCAACTAGCAAGGATCACACATTATATCAGGCAAAACTTTCAAAATCAAAATTCCACGGGTGCTGTTTTCCTCGATATTGAAAAAGCATTCGACACAGTCTGGCATAATGGTTTAATCCACAAAATGTACGTGCTAAATTTGCTGTATAATATATACACAAGCGATATTCCAGAGATCCCTTCATGCAACCTAGCATTGTATGCAGACGATACGGCTATATATACCGCCCACTCAAATCCACAAATAATAACAAACCTACTAGAAAATGCACTTGTAATACTTGATAGTTATTTCTCCTCCTGGAAAATCAAAATAAATTTGAGCAAAACTCAAAGCATTTTTTTCACAAAGCGCAGGTTGCCAAAATTTCTGCCGCAGACACCAATCCGATTTCAGGGCGAATTAATAGCATGGAAAAATTCAGTCAAATATTTAGGTTTCATATTAGACCCCAAGCTCACCTTTGTGCCACACATCGGAGATCGTCTTAAAGTCAATAGCACTCTTATAAAATCACTTTACCCTTTGATCAATAGAAGATCGCTACTAAACCTAGAGAATAAGCTTCTTATTTTCAAAATGATATTTCAACCAACACTCTTCTACGCCGCTCCATTACTGACTTCCGCGGCAAAAACAAATTTCAATAAGCTACAGGTGGCTCAAAATAAAGTCTTAAAGATGATTTTAGATCTTCCACCCTGGTTCTCGACCTCACGCCTACATATTATGGCAGGCATAGAATACGCAAACACTAGATGTCTAAAAATCCAAAATAGATTCCTCAATTCGTGCTCTATGCTAAACGACTCTATGTATATATTTTAGAATTAAGTAGCCCTAACTTAAATTTGAATTATAAAAATGTAAATACGATATAATAAGTTAGTTAAACTAGAAATACGTTTAGCATTACGTTCTTATTTATAAAACTACCAGTGAGGTTTTCACAGCATTTTCCTCCGTCTTAAAATAAATTTACATCCAATTATCCTTAACTTCGAAATTTAACCAAAATCATAAACAGAGATGGAGAGACAATTAAAAGTCTGATCACTCAAATATTGTATTTAGTTACTCAACAAAAACAAAATGTATATAAAAAAGAGTAATAAATTGAATTGCATTGAATTGAAAAGGTCTGAAAGACTTCTATTTTCAACAAAACGGCACACTTTGCCACACCGCAGCCGCTATGATCAAGTTCTTGCAGAGCAAGTTCCCAGGACACGTTGTATCGAAAAAAGGGTGATTTGGAGTGGCCCCCTCGTTCTCCGGATTTAACGGTACCAGAATATTTTCTGTGGGGTTATTTAAAAAGTAAAGTTTATGCCAGCAAGCCGAAGAACATTGACGAACTCAAAGCTAACATACGAGCTGAAATAGCTATAACGCCCGAAATGCTGACCAATGTTATGCAGAATGCCCGCAAAATCGACGTTGTATTCTAAACCTGGTTTGCAATAAATGGCATAGAATATCCTAAAAAAATCTTGGTCATTTGTGAAAATCGGCTGAAAATTGGCGGAGTTATTCAATGTTGAAATAGCGTACGTTCAGATGGCGCACCCCATATACATACTTACATACATACATACATACATACATACACACACACATATATATATATATATTATATATATATATATATATATTATATATATATATATATAGTCAAATTCCTTTAAGTGGAAATTTCCTTTAACTCGATTTTTTCCAACTAATTCGTGCGTTCCCTAGAATTTTCCATACAAAAAAATTCTCTAACTCGAAAATTCTTTAACTCGAAAATCTCTCTAACTCGAACTTATTTTGAAGACTTAAGGGCCTGTTTATAGATCTGTAAGTCGAATGACCATAATTAATTGCATAAAACTTTTTGAATGGCAATATCAAGACTTTGTTTAGATACACCCTTAGCATGCATCAAAATTCTTCTGATGTTTACACAGATGTTTCGTTCAAATTTCCAAGAACATTGCATTAGTTTACTTTGTCTATGCGGCTTAATGGATTAGTATCGATTGTGTTTTGCTTGGAACTCGTAGACAGTTGGTTATTTGTTGTCAAAGTGATTGGAAAGAAGATCGGTATAGATCCCTCGCATAGTTGGAAAAACCCCATCTAATTTGACGCAATTACTGGTAAGAAAAGACACAGTTTTATTTTTAGCTTTGTATTAGAAAGTTCTTTAAAGGATTTGTTATGACTTCGAGGAAACTAAGGACGTTAAATTTAGAAGCAAAAATACGTATTATAAATAAAATTGAAAAAGGAAACATGAAAAAAAGGATATTGCACGTGAATTCGATATACCAGCAAAAAAATTTCGTCAATATGGAGTAAAAGAGAAAATTTGAAACGTCGGTATTCAAGTCTCAGCATGAGTGGGAAAATGAAGCGGAATAGGGTATGTGCATACAAGATAGTTAATAATGCCATGCTTGAATGGTTTACTGATATGCGTAGCAGTAATTTGCCAGTGAGTGGCCCTATTTTAAAGCAAAAGGCACTAGAAATAGCCAAAAGCTTGAATAACTTTGATTTTAAAGCTAATGATGGTTGGCTAAATCGCTTCAAATCCAGATATGGAATTTCAGGAAAAGTAATATCGGGCGAAAGTGCATCAGTTGACCATGAAAAAAGTCTTCAGTGGAAAACAAATTTACCGAAATTGCTTAAAGATTTCAAACCTGAAAATGTTTTCAATGTAGACGAGATTGGTGTTTTTTTCAAGTGTCTGCTAACAAGAACCCTTGCTTTTAAGGGAGAAAAGTGCTTTGGAGGCAAGCATACCAAAGATAGAGTGACTTGTCTCGTAGGATCTAATATGACTGGAACAGAGAAACTCAAACTGTTAATCATTGGTAAAAGTAAAAATCCACGCTGTTTCCGTCTTATTAAATCCTTACCTGTGGACTACTTAGCCAACATAAGGTCGTGGATGAATGGCGATATTTTTTCCCAATGGCTTTCGAAGCTTGATGCTAAGTTTGGCAAAACGGAGCGAAAGGTTTTGCTATTAGTTGATAACTGTCCAGCTCATCCTAAACAGGTACAAGAAAAACTAAAATTCATAAAGTTGGCATAATTTCCCGCAAATATGACTTCGGAAGTTCAGCCCATGGATTTAGGCATAATACAAAATTTAAAAATACATTATAGGCGACGCATACTAGCTAAGATATTACATGCTCAAGAATGTAGAAATGAAATGCAGCAGATTACATTGTTGGATTTTGTACGTGAAATTTCCAAGGCCTGGAATGAAGACGTTACTTCACTGACCATTAAGCATTGCTTTCAGAAAGCAGGGTTTAAAATCGAGGGTGATTGGAATGAAGAAGACAATATTCCCCTTGCTCAATTGCAACAAGTAACAAATAACGAAAATGCCGAAGGTGATATTGACAGCATCTGGAAAAGTTTACACGCTACAGATTATGATACGGGAGATTGCGACTGGGAAGATTATCTGCGTGTTGATGATGATTTGCTAGTAGCTGAACCTCCTGACGTGGATCAAATTTTGAACTACATTACTACGGATGACAATAATGTAAGCGATGAAGAAGACGATACAGAAGAATGTAGTGTTTCAAAGCCCCAATGAAAGCAAATCCAGGAAGCAATCACACTATTACATAACGCTGTTGAGACAACTGAAAACGTCCCAGATGGAATATATAATAGTTTATTTAACCTCGACAAAGTTTTCACCAAAATAAATAATATTCACCAACAATCCAGAATAACAGACTTTTTCAAGTCATAACACATAATATGCAGAACTTTTCAAGGCAGGAAGTCAATTGTGAATTTTTGATGATTTCATTTTGAATATTAAATTCTAATATTAAGGTTTTTGGTTTTTATTATGCATATGAGCAAATGAACATTTTTGGTGATTAAAATAAATAAGTATGTATGTACTTAATATTCTATACAATGGCTACACATTCTCTAAGTGGAATTCATCCTTAAATCCCTCTACGTCGAACCAATTTGTTTGGCAGATGACAATTCGACTTAAAGGACTTTGACTATATATATATATATATATATATATATATATATATATATATATATATATATATATATATATGTATATATATCTATATATATATATATATCACATCATATCTAGCTAATCACGACGCGACCACTAAGCGATTTCATTTCATTAAATTTTGGTGCAAAAGTAATGTTGTTATGTACACACTCGCAAAATTAATTTAGACCATGCTATTCAAATGCTCCAAAGAATTGTCATCAAACATATCACGATTAAGTGCCTTTTACTCTTCAGTGACGATGTTACAAAAGAATCTAGTTTCCGATTTGTTGTTGCAGGAGGCGCACTAAATCCAACAATATGCATGTAATGAGTCTGAAAATTGTTGCTGGAACGAGTTTCCTGCTGAGCCGCGTGCATATTGTATGCAGAGGATCTATTATGGTTAACAGGTGCCTTCCAAGCATTCCGCTGCAAGATCGCGAGGAGAAGAAGTGCCCGCCGGGATTGCGATAAAAACTGCGCTCGCATCGCGCATCCATAATGCAATAGGAACAGCGCAAGATGTCGTTTGTCTTGTTCGCGATTTTTGCAGTTGAAGAAACGACTTTCTTAATAATTCGATCAACGTCAAGCGCTGTGTCGCATCAAACAAGATCTCCCTGGGAGAGGAGCATCCGCGGCTATGGAAAAACCGCATTAATGGCGATAAGCGGCAACGAGAACGACAGGATTTGCTTTCATGCACTAAAAAGGATTGAGCGATTCATTACAGCATACCGAAATACGGGATAATTAATTATGAAACTATATTTCTAAGTAATAGTGACCGTAGTAGGCACAACCGGCATTATGCACTTATGGGTGGGTTTTATAAGTTAATATAAACTGTTTCTTGCAGGAGCCAACCGTGGCTGTATGAAAAGTGGAGCTGGAAGCAAGTATTTAACTTCGGATTAACCTTTTATGGGAATCTGATCCACTTTAGGAGTATTTTTCTGGTAATATCATACTTTTATTGTATTTGGGTGCGATAATAGGTTTTTTAAAAATATGTTTTAGCACGCATAAGAAATTGTACATTGTCTTGTAAAGAAACGGAGAATTACGAAGTGCGACTAATGAGTTGAGCACAATACAAAGATATCTACGTGAGAAACGAAAAAGGATATGCAATAATGTTTAGTTTTACAGGTTTTTGCGGAACAGAAAATCACAATCACAGATCGAACATCTGCAATGTTTTTGAATTGTTACTGAACAACTGCACTAGATTTAACTTTGATATTAAAAGGTTGCCAAAAAATGGGTTTTAATGAAAACTTTCGGACTTAAATATAATTTTCACTCTATTTATGTCTACGTAGCATTATGAGGCGCGTGTAATGATACGCGTTTTCCAAGTAAAGATTCACGTTGTCTTCTAAGCTGGTATTCTTCTAAGGTGATGGTCTTCACTCTTCTAGGATATAAGCTCGTCAACAGAGAAAAGTTTGAAAAGATTTGTTACCACCTACAGGCATCCTTTGGGTTGCCACATATTTGGCGCAGTCCGAGTAGACAGGCAGCCGATATTTCTAAATGAATTGCCAATGTATGAGGCAATTCGCTGTCTGCCAAATTGTAAAGGCAGACTAGTTGCCCAATAGAAGGCAACGTTATTAAAGACAACTAGCTTGTTCCGTTAGGAGATCACTATTGTTCCGAGCCTCAGCTCAGTCCGTTCTTTTATTTTAAAATTTCGCTTACTGTTATGTACATTTAAAATTGCTTATAGTATAAAAATCCCTACTCTAGTCTTAAATCTATTTACCCTAACCAATCGAACGCGATTCAAATTAATTCTCACGGAATTCGTTTACTTGCAATATTGCTTACACCAATGCACTTTGAATTGCCCCAATTATATTTTTGTTTACTCTAGGTTCAGTGATCCTCTAGAGTTTCACACGGTTACGAAAAAAGGAATTTTTAAACTAACATACCAATGTAGTTAGTATGGAGGTTAAGATCTTTGCTAAGGGATTAATTTGAGGATGTGCTTTGGTGATATAGGAAGTTTACGTGGAGAATTATTTATGGAAGCTTCTGTGGGAAATTATTCATGGAAGCTTCTGGGGGAGATTAGTTGTGTATAGGCTAGTTCCAGGTTTGGAACTGGGAATACACTACATGCGTCTCTTCCTAAGAAGTGAGCCCCAATATTTGAAAAGACATTTGTTATTTGTATAGTTCATGATGTACTCATGCTAATACCAAACGACAATTTGGAAATATGGAATATCATTCAGAAGGGTTCATGTTATCGCATTTCAGCATTTTCTAAAATATTCGTTTTGTGATGATTCTCTGATTTGTCAAGGCTGACCAAGAAAATTTAAAACTAACAAAATAAGTTGTGACATTGTATTGGGTTGGCAAGAGAGTAATTTTGGTTTTTAGTGTGCAAAAAACATATTTTTTTCTATACACAAAAGAAACTTTCATTGGTCAAATAATTTCCATCCTGTTCGACGATCTTCCTGATTATCTTTCTGATAGTTTCATCATTCCGCGCTCATCGAACTGTTGGTCCTTATCAATAGAAAACTTTACCAAGTGTGATTTGAGGCCATCGTTGCTGTTAAATCTTTGTCGTTTCAAAAGTGTTGCAATTTGATAGACGGATGATACAAGGTCGAGGCTACATGGAGGATGCAACATCACTTCCCCACAAAGTTCCAATAATTTCGTACGTGTTGCAAAAGATGTATGGGACCTCGCATTGTCGTGGTGCAACACATTTTCTTTAAAAATTATCATGCTTGGATCGTGATCGTTTTCGATTAGAGTTGTTGTAGATGATCCATTTTTATTCAGCAGTAGTAATTCACTTCAAAAGAGGATCGATTGCATTACGTTTGAAATGCGTATCGCAAATATTGATCAGTTGTGGCAAATCAATTTCTTTCAATTCGTGTGGAACTCAAATATCTAGCTTCTCAACGAGTTCAAGACGCCTAATGTGATTTTCAATTGTAGTTGTGTTACACATTTAACCTTTTTCAGTCTCTCACTTCACAGATTTCATGTGGCCTTCATCAACTTCAGAAGCTCGCCCAGAGTGAAAAATCTCCAGAAAAAAGTTTTTTGAACCAATTCGGACACCTACGTTCTATTATTCAATCATTATTATAAACTTCACACATCTCTTTCTGGCCTTTGCAAATATAAAACAGTAAAATATATCGCAAAAGATCATTTTTGCACTCCTTGTTAAAATTGACCGTAAACCAACAGTTGTAAACAAACTTGCACGGAATTTATTTCTGTAATAACTAAAGAGTATCAACTACCAACTCCCAAAATAAAAAATCTATTAAGCATTAACAGATGACTATCGATGTAATGGTTTTGTTGTCCTTTGCTCATACTAACCACTACAGAGTTTAAAACAACAACTTGAATATTCTACTTATTTATTTGACTGTTCGCTTAATTGACATAACCTACTATCACACCGGATTTCATAACACTGTACTTTTATCTCTTAAGATTGGCTGTCCTGACTGAGCCACTGAATCGGCAGGGAGTTTTGTCGTTTCGGTTGGCTGCGATGATGGTGCCAGTGCTGTCACATCGACACAAACATAGTGCTATCTTTTGGCGCAAACTGGAAGTACTTTATTGCCAACCCAACATATTCTTACACTGACTAGTCAAATTACCATCTTCATTGTGTTTATTACTTAAACAAAGAATGCAGTTATTTTTTAATCACAAAACTTTGACTTATAAATGTTTTTTTTTCACCTAAATAATTTTCTAGGCTTCTTCGTTTTACAATACTGAAGTGGAATTTGAAAATTTTAACTATGTACGTTACATTTTTTCAAGCAGAGCTTTTGATTGCTAAAATCGAAGTGAAATCCAAATTTTGTTGAAGATTCAGATAAAGCCAGAGCAACTTTCACTTTTTAAATAAAGCTCCTAGTATATAGCAAAAATATTGTAATTAGCCCGAAATCGAAATTATTTTTTGTTCTTGAGTTTTTTCTAATTGAAGTCATGTTGGAAATAAAACTCTATGCCAGGCCAAGCAAGAGAAACATTCAAAAACTATAGAGTGTCGTAATCTTAAGCCTGGGGTGAGAAATGAAGGGTGTTATATTTGAGAAAAAATGTTGGTGATATAAATTAAAGCTACCTACAGCTGTGAACATATAATAAAAACACTTAAAGCTTTCTAAGAAAAAAATCAATTTTTCAATGCACTCTTCTATAAAACTCATTTCCCTTATTAACTTCCCAGTATATGGGAAGTTCTTGTAATCGCCTCGAAAATTGAAATTGAAATTTTCAACATTTCTTTACGTTTTGAGGTCTATAGAGTATATATAAAGTGTTTTTAGAAAGGGAGATGTATGTGTGTGTCCGTGTGTGTACGTACGAACGTACGTTCGTGGACACTTTTTTCTACGAGCATAACTCACGTAAACCAAGTTGTATCGACTTCGTTGTGGTGTCAATCGAAGCGTCTTTGCAATTTTAAGAGCTGATTAGTTTTTGGAATACTTCGGTCGGGGGGGTTTGTTGTTTTGACCCTTTGAAGGTCATTTCTGTCATGCGTTATATCTCGCGAACCAAACATACGATTTGCATGTCTAAGATGTCAATCGACGCGTATTGACATTTTTGTGAATCTATCAAATTTTTGAAAAAATCGTTATAGCCGTTTTTTTAATTTAAGAAAAAAAGTGCAAAAAATTAGGGTTTTTTTTATAAACAATAAATTTTTAACCTGATTTACGAAAGACAGTATTCAATTTTTATAAAATTTATATATTTCAAGCAATGCTCAAAAAAACTTCATTAAAACTTTTTCTCATGATGATGTAAAAAATTAAATAAAAAATAAAAAATCATTAGCAGGCATCATGATTTTCAAGGTCATTTCTGTCGTGCGTTATACATATCTCGTGAACCAAACATACGATTTGCATGGTTAAGGTGTCAATGGACGCGTATTAACATTTGTGTGAATCTGTCAAATTTTTAAAAAAATCATTGGAGCCGTTTTTTAATTTAAGAAAAGAGAGTGCAAAAAATTAGGGCTTTTTTTATAAACAATAAATTTTTAATCTGATTCACGGAATATAGTAATCAATTTTTATAAAATTTATATAGTTCAAGCAATGCTCAAAAAAACTTCATTAAAACTTTTTCTCATGATTACGTAAAAAATTAAATAAAAAATAAAAAATTATTAACAGTCATCATAACCTTCAAGGTCATTTCTTCCATTCACTATATCTCACGAACCAGATATAACATTTGCATCATTAAGGTGTTAATCGACGTGTTTTAAAATCTCTTTGATTATTTTAACATTATAAAGATCCGTTCCAGCGTTTTTTTAATTTAATAGAGAAAAATGAGAGAACTTAGGGTTTTTTCATGGAAAATATTATTTTAACCTGATTTGCACAACACAGTAATAAATGTTTTTAAAATTTATACATTGTTATCAGTTTTTGAAGAGAAACCAGCAAAAATTTTTTCATGATTCTGAAAAAATTCAATTAAAAATAAAAAATCATTCAAAATTACCATATGAAAGGGGTTCTTCCGATTGATATTACCTTATATCTATTATTCTAAAGACTTTGTTGTAAAGTCAATCAAAGTTTTAAAAATTTTGGATAATTTGAGCAGATTTTTAATAGTTTTTGCAGTCTTTTAATTTAAAAAAGCGGCTTAAATTTTGAAAACCATCAAAATTTCAATCAAATTTGCATTCAATCATCATCACCCATCCACCAAAAGCCTTACGTAATCAGTGGATGCTCCCGTAGATGATTTGATTAATATTAACTCATTCCTGTTACTGCTATGAATACCTTTCATTATTATTATTTAAAGTAGTAGTATTTTCAAAATTATTATTGTGTTTAATATTGTTAATGTTTATCTAGATATTACTGGGAAGTTGACCGTGTGGACCTCAAGGGTCGCACTTCGCGGCTTGTTTTAATTTATTTTTGGCTCAATGACAGAGGGTGGTAAAGCGTTAGCCCATGTTTGCGCTCAAAGGACCGCAGGACAATAGAGTCTTGAAAAACCCAAGATTCTCAGCAGATACGTAATTAGAAACAAATAAAAATTATTTTAAAATCTACTTATTTAAGCAAATCTTTTACCAAACAACAACAAGAAACTATAGTAATAACGTGTCGGGAAACTCCTCTGCTTCACAACCCCTTTTGGGCGATTCGTCATTGTCGTTGTAAGTCTCCTGCGTCTTTCCATTTGTATGGATGCCCAAGAATTTTTCACCCGCTTAGAAAATTTGTCTATTTTTGTGAAATTTTTAACTGATATGACTAGTTTTATGTCTCTCCACAAGTGCTCAACCCAAAATCCGATTTCGATGATAGCCAGTCTAAAACCGTGACGGTGTTGTCCTCCAGAGATTTCCTTCCGTGCTGTATGGTTGGAGTCGTTGACGTACTGAAATTTCCATGTAATAGAAAGATTCTCCTCAGCCCCTACTTTTTCTTGGTTAATATTTCATTTATACGGTGTATTGGTCCAACATCAAACCATAAGAAACATCCTCAAACATTGATGGAGCCACCTCCGTGCTTAGCAACAGTTGAAGTGTAGCGAGGATCGAATTTATTTATTTACTTGGCCGTGTTACATATCTCCTGCCATTTGGGCAAATACGATTTATTTTTGTTTCGTCGCTTCAAAGGATGAGTTTCTACTCATTTCGCCTGGTTAAATGTTCCCGCGCGAAATCCAATGTTTTCTTCCGATTAATTGCCGTTACCAGAAGCTTCTTCCTGGCTATCATGACATGTTGTTTGGCTTCCATGAGACGTCTTCTCATTGTTATCACCGAAATATCGTTACTTTCCACGAAAATTCGGCGATGGGTTTCGACAGCTGATCCCTTCGGGCTTCGTTTTGATGTGTGGACAATTTACCCATCTACACTATGAACTGGGTTCGGATTCTTTTAGACTGGGGAATATCTAGAACACTCCTGCGGAGAGAGGTTTTCATAGCTGTAACAGGAATGAGTTAATATGAATCACGGGAGGATCCACTGACTACTTAAGGTTTTTGGTCGATGTGGACAGATTGAATATTCACGCGGATCAATCGGTGGGGGCCTTTTTGGTCTTGAAAATTTTTGTATATGCAGTCAAAAATAGGTTCAATTGCATGTAAAAAGTAAAATGTATTACAAATGATGATGGTTATTGAAATCTTACGATTACTAAAAAATGAATCTACTAAAAACCACAATTTTTTATTCGATGAAAGCTTTTCAAAGCATATGATCTTACAAATTATTGACTACAAAACATTTTAACATTCAAAGCGTTGATACCGCAAATGCAAATTTAATTGAAATTTTCTTGGTTTTCAAAATTTAAGCAGTTTTTTTAATTAAAAGACTTTAAAAACTATTAAAAATCTGCCTAAATTATGCAAATATTTTAAAACTTTGATTGAATTTTCAACAATTTTTTAGAATAAAAGATATCAACTAATATCATTCGTATGAACCCTCTTTACATGGTAACTTTGAATGATATTTTATTTTTAATTTAGTTGTTTTCATAATCATGGAAGAAAACTTTGCTGGTTTCTCTTCAAAAACTCATAAGAATGTATAAATTTTATAAACTGGTATCATTGTGCTGTGCAAATCAGGTTAAAAAAAATTTTTTCACGAAGAAAACCATAATTTTTCGCATTTTCATCTATTAAATTAAAGGAACGGCTGAAACGAATTTTTATAATGTTAAAAACTTTACAAAGATGTTAATACACGTCAATTGACACCATAATGATACAAATATTATATCCGGTTCGTGAGATATAGTGAATGATAAAAATGACCTTGAAAATCATGATGACTTTTAATGATTTTTTATTTTATTTTTTACGTAATCATTAAAAAAGTTTTGATTGTGTTTCTACAAACATTGTTTGATGTATAAAAATTTTATAAATATTGATTACTATATATCGCAAATCAGGTTAAAAATTTATTGTTTATGAAAAAAACCTAATTTTTTGCAATGTTTTTTCTTAAATTAAAAAACGGCTCCAACGATTTTTTTTAAAAATTCAACAGATTCATTGATTGTTAATACGCGTACATTGACACCTCAACGATGCAAATCCTATGTTTGGTTCGCGAGATAAAACGCATGACAGAAATGACCTTGAATATCATGATGACTGTTAATGATTTTTTATTTTTTATTTGTTTTTTTTGTAATCATGAGAAAAAAATTTTGATGGCATTTTAAACAAACTGTTTGGAGTATATAAATTATATGAAAATTGATTACTTGGACTTGAAAATAAGGTTCAAAATTTATTGTTTTTGAAAAAAACCAATTTTTTGCACTTTTTACTTTGTACGTTGGGTTCGTGAGATATAACGCATGACAGAAATAACCTTCAAATGGGCAAAGCAGCAACCCCCCCCGGCGAAAGTTTGCCAAAAACTTATCAGCTCTTAAAATTGCAAAGACGCTTCGATTGACACCTTAACGAAGTCAATACGACTTCGTTTACGTGAGTTATGCTCGTAGAAAAAAGTGTCCACGAACGTACGTACGTACGTACACGCACACACACACATACATCTCCCTTTCCAAACACTTAATATATACTCTTTAGACCTCAAAACACAAAGAAATGTTGAAAATTTCAATTTTGATTTTCGAGGCGATTACAAGAACTTCCCATATACTGGGAAGTTAACAATTAAGACTATATCTGTTTTATTTGATGTTCTTTGATTAGTCTTTGACTTTCTGAACATTTTAACGCAACTGAAATTGAGGATGGTATTTCAAATGTGGCAAAACCATCATAAAATAGACGTTGCTATTCTATGAAATTCGCTATCATACCAATTTAAAATAATTGATTGAAAACTCAATTCAATACTGGCTTAAAAAAATTGATATACACTGTTTTTTTCTGCCAGCTTCTGTTCTTGGGCATTTCTTAGCAAGAACGTTGATAAACTATCGAAAGATACATTTTCACTTGGAAACCTCCTTACGGTTGAACGTTAATATACATACAAGCCACTTCCTTATGCTCTCCATGGAATGTTAATTCACTGGAAACTTCATACCCAACTGAGGATGCATTTAGTATCCAAATGGATGCTGATAATGTTAGCGCTCATAAATTCAGATCTTCGAAAATGGATTTAAGTCCTGCAGTTAAACCCAGTTTGATCGTACTCAGGCTATCAATTTTCTACTTGCATTTTGTGTACATACCTTGGCCGTTAATACTTTTGACAATGTTGATAATCGATCCAATGCAGTTTGTTTGGGAATCGTGAAGATGCACGGCTAGATTTGCGCATCTTTATTTGCACATATCCTCCACTAGATCCTGTCAATTTATTGTCGATTAGTTCTGGTAGGTTTAATATATTTTTATGTAGAAAATATGCGACACATTAAAAATTTATGGTTCGATTCCTTTTTATAGAACGAAATATATTTCATTGGTGCATATTTCTGGAAGGCTTTCATTGATTAGTTGTATAAGAAAACACTCTGCTTTGATATATTTGGATGATTAAGTTGGTTTGGTTAGATATGTTTCTGAGAAAATGAAGGAAAAATCATTCTTTGGGAAATTAACTGTGATTAGCATGGCTTCGATGGATGTTTTACTGAAATTTATTGGCGTTGTTGTTACTCATGAGTTAGTAAAACACATTCTTACAAATATAATAATAAAGAATCTACGTCCTTGGAACTCGTGAATCATGGCAGAAGGAATTAATCGCTTTTTCAAGGCTTGCTCAATATCCTGCTTGCGTTGCTGCCCTAAAAAAGTTATATATGGTTATTATACAACGAAGTAATGCCTATTATTTCTAACTGTCTCTTAACAAGATCTTCTTGTTACTTAGTTTTCTTCTTGTTTGATCTGCTTCGTTACAGTTTCCATTATAGTAGTAAAGGAAATAAATCGAATTGTATCCAAAGTTCATCCGGAAACTGTCGCGTATCCAGTTTGACTGCTCAGAACCATTGTTGGCTAACTAACATTTTTAACGTGTCTTCACTTTGTGTAAATGCTTCCCAGTTTGGTGATGCCGCACAAATGCTGAAGACGCTGCCTGCCTGCAGAGAATCGGTTAACAGTGCTTCCAGGCTCTAACGCTAATGCGAAAGAATTTATCACTTTAAGGCACCGATTTATTGCGGCCACGTCTTGGGCCGCGAGCAGATACGCACAGAAGCTAAAAGATGGTAGTTTCGATCGTGGCTGCGTTACAGAAGTTTTATGAAAAATTATTAAGGTTTCTCGCTGATTTATCGAAGTCAATAAATGATTTGCAGTCTGCGGTGTGAGCCACACCCGATCAGCTTCCTTACCAAGGCGTTCTGATATTTTTGAGATGATCGGTTGGATACACTTTTATGGTCACATCAATCGTTTTAATTGCATTATTTTCTCTGCTGGCTGTGGCTTTTTGGCGAAGATTTCATGTTTGTGTCTAATTTTAGAGAAATTTTGTTGGCTTTTGACTACAGCGTGGATTTGTTGAAAAATGTTCCAATAATGGAATCGTTGAACGCATTCAATCCAGTAAAGTTCCATTGTTTAGTTTCCAACTGGAAACAGATCCAGAATTATAGATGCAGTTGTAACGTAGTTTTAATCTGAATCTGAGCTAAAACTGCCATTGGTTATCATCGCCCATTTCTGTTTCGTGAATACGAATTTTGTATTTCCCACTCAATCTTGGTTTGATAGTTACAGACAATGTAAGCTAATATTTGTATCGTGTAGGATTTTTTCCGAACTCCTTTGCAACGTTTCAACTAAAGTAAAGTGTTTTTGTTTGAAAGTATCACGAAAGGCAAATTGTCAGGATTTAATTCATTATAGGCTCTGATGTCATGAAAATTTGGTCAATTTTGTTAGGATAGTGCATATTGTTTCGAGAATAAGTTACAAGTTCATCTAAAATTTGTTACAGTTTCAGGCGTAATCGAAACACACTCAAAACATTACAAATAAAACTAAGATTAAGTCCATTGTAAAGATTAATGGCTCTGGCTTTGGTTTACTCCTTTTCTGCAAAACTACATACAAAAAAACACAATTTACCATTATTATCAATGAGTTAATCCCAACTGAGTTTTAGCGTCCTAAAGACTATGTCGACAATTACCTCGGTTCATCAATTTTGTCCTTTATTTTGTGAATCTTAATTGAGATTTTCGATCTGCTCCCACTGTGTCCTGCCAACATTTGCGGGTTTTCGCTGCTGGAAGTTACTATGGCTTTTTCATGGTGTCTCGTATAGTTCTGCCATCATTCATTTTTAATAATGATAAAGCATATGAATGAATACATTTTATAGTAAAATACTTTAAACTAACAAAATATAAAAAAAAACAATTCAATGATAGTCAAGGCAAGAAACTATTCATTGATGAACCAAGAACAAAATAGAAGAAAACTTAGATCGCTACTAAAGATCTGAAAAATAAGTTACGAGGATATCGTGGATAAGTATTATTTGCTTAAAGAAAATAATCCAATCAATCAAAAAATAAGAAATGATTCAGTTGAGGACATCGCAATCAAAGTTAAACAGAAAAAACCCGTTTTTCCGGAATTCATTAAAAAGTGTTTTTCATCGATTCCTGATTGCGTTGGAAATTTATTGAATAACTGCGGAGATCTAACTGAGAAGAATTGAAAAGGATAAGAAAGGACCTTGTGAATTTTGGGTATGAATACTTGAATTTTGAAATTAGCATGCAAATTTTAGTTACTGGAATGAATATTATCGAAGAATAAGAGAAGGAAGAGTAAGAGTAACCAATCGAAAAATAGGAGTCCTCCGATTCACTTTAAATATATTGTGGGCACAGAAATTTTTATTAACTACAGGAATTCGTTTATTAATAATGGTTAAAATTTGATAAGGTAAGCTCCACCCCTTCTCATCCAAATTGGATGGATTCGAGTCATTTATTTTTAATTCAATCAAAAATTAAATTAAATTAATTTAATGGTAAAAAAGCGTAAAAGCTTTTTAAACAACGGGTTTTATCAAAAAAAAAATACAATAAATTAACATCAATAGTAATAATAAGATTTTTTTCGTATATTCGAAGAAAATAATATATAACAATGAACAACCAGCCGATAATCATAAAAATGATAATACTATCATAATAATAATGATAAAAAGTAATTACTGTAAGTCGAATGAGTGAATATTCATCGCATCGTCTTACGGAGAATCCATTTATAATGTAAGGTTTTCGGTGGGAGAAGGTTTTTGTGTAAGTGTCTATTTTCTGAAAGAGTGAAATAAGAATTATTATTTTAATTATTGAATGCAATCATTGTTCATACGCTGACTTAACTATATTTTGCCGCATGATGATCATTTGTGGGTGTTGCTTGCAGAATTGTTATAAATGCTCCATATATGTTCATTGCATTTTTACTATTTCGATATTTTTCATTATTTGGACTAAAATCAATAGCAAAAAAATGTGGTCTAAGTGCGACCCTCGAGGCCCACACGACTAACTTCCCAGTGGTTGAATAAAAAGCTATAATTTGCTTTTATTATTAATTACTATTATTAATAATAATTATTATTAAACATTATTATTCTAAATTAATATAATTACTGTTACTATTTTTATCAGTTTTTTATCTAACCATAAAAGATTTGGTAGAGGAAGACGTCTCCACCACCTGGTCATCCTCTACCAAAGCCTTGGCAACCTTGTCCTCTTCGTCCACATCACCCTTCTTGTCCTCCATCTCGGCCTCGGAATCCACAACTATTATTGAGGGTATTTAATTATTGTTTAAAATAATCATTCGTTATTAAGAATGTTTGACCGTTACTGAATAATTATAATTGAATTTATATATACAATATCAGATTATAACTAATATTATTTGATTGTTATTAACAATATTAAATTATTTATAACAATATCCAATTATTAACTGCATTAGCGTCTCTACTCCCATTCACCCAAACCTGATAATAAAAGTTTGGAATTTTATAAATTAATCTTGTTTTTAAATAACATTTTTTACAAATTTGATCACAATTTTGCTAAAACGCACAATAATAACAACATTACTATGAAGGTATTTGGTATCTGCAAGAATTAATAGTGCGTATCAACAGTTTAAAAATAAGCAATTTTTAGTCGTTTTTTCAGTTTTTTCATCCTAAATAAAAAACGGCCCAACCGATTTTGCTGAAAAGTCATTCTGTTTTAAGTTACGTAATTACGCGTCGTTTAAAACCAGTCCCACGTCAATCCGATGTTTGGTTCTTGAGATAATCGAGACGAAAAATTACTCCGAACGCACATACGTACATACGCACATACGCACATCCGCACATACGCACATCCGCACATACGCACATACGCACATCCGCACATACGCACATCCGCACATACGTACATACACACTCACAGACATCTCTCTAAAAACGATGGATTTGGATTCTAGAGACCTTAAAACGTGGAGATATGTCAAAATTTGGGATTCGCAAAATCGACCCCATTACAATAACTTCCCATAGGGAACTGGGAAGTTAATAAGAAGTAATTAACTTCTTATTTTTTTTATTAATCAATTTATTTCGCCAAAGCAAGGCAATCACAGTCAACATATAAAAATATAAATATATAAAATGTACATTACAACAATATACTTAACCCTAAAATACGTGCTACATTCAACGTTAATTTATACTGTTGTATGCACGTCACAATTTAGGGATGGATAAAGGAAGGGCTTTAGAAATGCTGGATTTAAAATTGAACTTGGAGATGATAGGGGAGCAGTGTTTGCTCAAAGTGTTAAATATTTTACAGCACCTATTTACTGGTTCATTATCTGCATACCTAGTAAGATGCTGATATTCAGTTAGTAAACGTGTATTACGCGTACTTCTTACAGGCACATTAACCTTTATTTTATTCGTCAAATACTCCACTTTAATGTGGCCCCTAATCACGTCAAAGGCGAAACAAGAGGACAACACTGTTCTTCTGGTTTTAAGAGTAGACAAATTCAGAAGCTCCAATCTAACTTCATAAGGAGGCAAGATTTGATAGTCATCAGGGCTATAAAAGTCTCTGAGAGCAAACAACAAGCATTGTATTTGTACAGATTCTATTCTCGTATCATGAACTCTGAAATGTGGGTTCCATACATTGCAGGCATATTCAAGTATTGGGCGAACCAGTGAGGTAAATAATGATTTAGTTACCCACAGATTTTTAAACTCTTTGGCTCGTCTTTTAATAAAGCCAAGCTGTTTATGAGCTTTGGAGAGAATAGTATCGTAGTGCAAATTGAAGTATAGTTTCTTGTCTAGGATAACTCCAAGTTCAACAATGTTTTCTTTCATATCCAATACCGTATTGTTGAGAACGTATGCATTGTTCAATATTGTGGTTTTACGGGAAAAAGTCATTACAAAACATTTCCCAACGTTTAGATGTAGTTTGTTAACATCACACCATTGTTGGAGGGAAGTTAGTTTTGATTGGAGGAAAACAGTATCAGATTGAGACTTAATGGTGTGATATATCTTTAGATCGTCAGCGTAAAAAAGATGTGATACGTCCGAGAGTTTTTCAGATAAATCTGATATAAAAACACTAAAAAGAAGAGGGCCGAGGTGACTGCCTTGAGGTACACCAAAGTGTACGAGAATCGGCTTGGACAAATATCCCTGAAATTTAACTAATTGACTTCGGTCTCTTAAGTAGGAACTGAGCCAATTAAGCATAGAGCCGGTGAATTTTGCTATTGATTTTCAAACAACATGTGATAAGCAATGAAAATTCAATGTCTGAGTATATGTGAATTATATAAAATCTTACTTGAGATATGGAAAAAAGTTATAGAAATCTTGTGAACCCTTAAAAAGAATGAACCCAAAAATTTCACAAATGATTACATACGCACTTACGTACGTACGGACACACACATACATCTCTCTTTCCAAAAACACTTAAAATATAGACCTTAAAACGTAAAGAAATGTTGAAAATTTCAATTTCGATTTTCGAGGCAATTACAAGAAATTCCCACATACGGAAGTTAAAAAATCTGAAATTTTTTTATTGTATTTTATGAGCAATATACTAATCAAAGTAGGCTCGTACTTTGCAATTAAATATCAGCATATATTATTGTTCACATATTAAACATTTTCATAAGCTTGCTTTTATTTCAACCCACAAATTCGATGAAGCATTTTTTAATTGCAGCGAAGAAAACTTATGAAATTTACACCATTTCTTTTCAAAGTACATACGTATTACTTCTTCCTTATCTTATTTGTAATCGAAACATTCTACAAAATAAACAGAATATTTAGTTGTTGACTTAACCTCGTCAACTTACAATTTATAGTACAATCGTAATATGATTCGAGGCATCACAGGTCATGACATAATGTTGTTAAGTAGCTGGTCATCAAAAATTCGCACAAATATAATCTGAAAAAAATTGGTAGTTTCATACTATACCTGTGATCTGCAAATCATTCTTTCACCTGATAATATCAGGAATTTGCGAGAACATACGGCAGTATGACTTAATCTGCGCATCTTTGCCATGTACCTTAATCATTATTCCGGCAGTGAAAAAAATATTCAACATGGTTCGGTACTTACCATTTGTTTATTTGTTTTTAAACAAAGAATAAAAGCTTGTAAATTAGTGGGAGGTCAAAAGTAAGACATGTCAGCGGTCACCGATAATAAATGAGTGTCTAACATTGGGTAAGCAACGAAAAACTCACGTTTAGAACGGAACGACACAGTTGCCCAGTGGCCTTTGGTCGTTCTTGGTTAAAGATTTAACGAAAATATCTATTGTTTTTGGTGCAAGCTTGAATCACGGAACGAATTCGTCCGACTTCGTGCAACAATTTTATGAATTAATTACTTTTAGAAGTGAACGTCTCATTTGAATTATGCATGCCTCTTGCTAACCATTATCGAATTAATAAAAGTAAAGAGCTGTGAGCATCCAAGCAAGAACACTTTTCATAGCAACAGATTCAGCTGAGAAAAACGAATTTTAATCCACACATATTGCATAAAGTACTATTTGTTATTACACGACTAGCTTTTGGAAATATGTTCAGCTAGCTTACAACTTCGGCTAGACTCGACAGCTGAATTCAGTCTTTTCAAGGCTTCATTGCTGTGAAATTGCGTATAACTTCTTCAACCATGAACGACGCACCTCGGATATGAAAAAGGTGTTTTCCGTTTCTTATTACTTTCCTGCCACACTTTTGCACTCATTGCATGCTAAATTAAGCTCATGTAAAACCGTGTCAGTACGGTCTGAAGACCGCTCGGCAAGTGGAATCAAGCGGATAATTGATAATCATGTAACGAAATACTGCTTTTATGCACAATTTGTCAATTTTCAAGTGCAAAGTGTTATTACCCGAAGATGTCGGCATTGCATCTCAAAGACTGTAGAGACGGTGGATGTGCACATCTATTAGATACGCTAGATCATTTGTGGAAGGCGCCAAAATGAGTAATCTTGCGCTGAGGTCTTGAACAATTTGCTATGAAAATTGTAGTAAACATGTTGCGAAAAATAGGCCATCAAATCAAAGGTCACTGCTTTAGGTGAACGAGTTTCGATGCTTTGTGAAAATAAGATGGATGCATTTCATTTGTTAAGTAGTCATCTGGTTAACCACAGACTAAAATCTAAGACGAATTTAATTTATTATTTTGCAACTGGAAACATTTTTTTACCTCGCAATGATGTTGCACACTTTTAAATAAAATACATTATTTTTTTGTTAATTTGGTCCAAATAGAATTAGCTTTTAGATATATTTTCGTCAAGGTTGATATCTTAAACGTATTGAAAGTATATATATGTACACAAATGTGTAAATAGAATCTAAAAAAGAAAGATGATCAGTTAGAAAACCTCAATTTTGGCGTCACTGATTGTGCTACACTAACCGCTGTTTTTATGAACACCATTACATTTTCATCAAACTTGCAGGTGCAAAGTGAATATAAAGACAATTATGTTCGTCATATTTTTATAATATTAAAAGGACCTTTTCAATCCAAATCTTATTGGATTCTATACTCATTGCGGCTGGTCAGAACAAAAAAAGCAGTGCATATAGTCTCCCGCAGCGAAAATTACTCAAGGCCTAGGTAAACTACGACCAGGTATAACAGTCACCTATCATTAATGACAATATTTGTGACACTACTTCATTAAAAATCATGGAGTAGAGATTGAAATTATAATATTGAAATTGGAAATTAACATTGCATTATGGATTGAAGGAAGTAGTGGAAATTATACAGGAAATTATATCTTATTATCACTAGGTAAGAAACTTTTGGAAACAGTTTACTCGTGAGCACCATTCCAACACCGGGAGCAACAGGAACTTCAATATGAAATCAAAAACCTTGCAATAATTTAATTTGTTGTGAATTTTTGAATTTCAATTGGTTTAGTCAGCTAGAACGTTACCGCTGGAGACCAGTGAGCGAATCGATGGTAATCCAGTAATACGGAAAGATTAAAATAATAACCGAAACAATAATAAAAGTCTACATCTGAAGAGAAATCACAGCGACAAGGGAAATGAAAATGTCGTCATCATTGCTACAGTTCTAAGTTGCGGAATGATTCAAGCTCTTTTATTCAAACGCCGTTGGGCAGTTACGGAATAAAATCCGTGGAAACTGTGAGAAGTTGCTCGTCAAATCACTAACAGCTTACCCAGAGTCGATCAATTTTACCTCCTTCAGAAATGGTTAGCTATTTCGCTCTAGGAGTATCTTTACCGGTGAATCCAGCCATCATTATGCTGAATTCTGTGGCGGGAGTGCAAGTGACAATTTTTTTGCCACAGAGATCATTGAGGTATAAACTATGGAGTGGAACCCAAGCAAAATTTGTGGTAGAACTTTCTTCTATGAGGGAGTGACGCTTCTATGTGGTAGTGCCAGTCATCGGCGGGCAACATTGATTTTTGGAGGGGGCCAAATTTTGGCGCGCAAAAGGAAATTATTTGAATATGCAGATATAACTTTTGGAGTTATAATTGGAACAATAGGCTGATTTTGGAGTCAGGCAGTTGAAACCAAAACATTGCGATCCAGAACTATGTAACAATAAAACGGGATCGAAGAATTACCTAGCTTTGTAATAAGTCTTATAGTTGAAATTAATATTATATACGCGAATATCACATAGAATGCCACCCTCTTCCTTTCACAACCGGGTTTGGGACCGGCTTTGGCGGAATTACGGCCTCCATTTTATTTACAGCAGTCGGGTTTTTAGGTTAAAATTAGATTAGTGATATTCTACACTTAATTTATTTTTTAATTTGTAACTCGTATGTGTATTTCGAACGCATTTATAACCTATATACTACTATTTACACATTTGGAATTGGAATATTGAAGTCGAGAGGTAACTTCATAGTGAGTTCACATTCCCTTAAAATGAACGAGTTTGTTGAAGCGCTGTCGAATTGAAATTTTTTCAGATTGCTTTTTAGCTATAAAATGAAATCTGGTTTGAAGGTATGTTTCTACGATATGTTTTACTAGCAGACTGTAGTGCTGTGTATCTAGCATATGTGGCAGTTGTTCCTCGAATAGATCATCTCCAATGCAGTCTGATTGGACGCTTATAGAAATTGCTTTAAATGTTGTCCTTTCAAAACATTATCGTCTTTGCGATGCTCATGTATTCGAATGTGTTGTTCGACTTTTATGCAAAACCTCACAACACTTTTAGACGGTGATTTTAAAAGTCCCCGAGTTTTGTAAATGATGAGCGAACAAGTATTACTTTCGCCGTGAATAGCCGATATACATTCATCGCATTGAAGCAACTTGTTGCTTTTAAAAGTTACAAATTTAAAAAATATGAAATTCAGGTGTTTTTCACTTACAGTTTTTGTTTTGTGCTTGGTGTTATTGCATCGTGATGGGACGAATACATTGTGCACAATCTAAAAAAATAAAAATGTTTCTTATAAGCAAAATGAATAAATATGTTTAAATTGTTGAATACCAACAAAAATTCTTACATCACATTCCATCATTTTTACGTCTTCATTAAAAAGGCCTTCACTATTCGCAGCTAGTGAACTTGCACCAGGATTGTGTAAATTACGCTGTAAATACAACGATTAAACTGGATTCTCTTGAAGCGAATTCATATCTTTATGATTTTCTTCATCAATCTTACCATTTCTTCTATTACATTTTCTTTAATGAAATTGAGGCGTTTCTCATTGGATAGCACCTATTAAAAACCAAACCGATTCAATAGATTTAGACATTCTTGACTTAAAACTTACAGCTCCTAATTTAGCTGAATTGTATGTGCCAGCTGGAACAACAATCTCATGCCTTTGTTGCTGGTCACTGAGGATATTACACGAGGACGCGACTTACTTCTGCAGTTCGGGACAACACAGTTCATGATTGAATTCAACACTTTTGAAGCAAATTCACTTAGTTTTTTAGTTTTTTTTGCTTTCCAGCAGTGCCAAGAATTCCACTTAACACCGATCACTTAGATTCACAATCTTTTAAAGGGCAGACACGCTTAATTTGCCGTCGGAACACAATTGTTTACCGATTGTTTACATTCGCGATTGCTCTGTGAAGTTTTACCTGATAACTTTTGACGTTTCACCTGGCAAAAATCTTCTACCATCACACCGATAGGGTTTTACACGTTGGGGGCCATTCCTCTTCTCCTTCTTCATTGACAGAGATTAAACTGAGTTGTGACATTGACGGCAGCATCACTTCATGGCACACAATTCCCGTCGAGTCACAGATCACCGATAGGCAGAAAAAACCCAAACCAAGCACTATCAAGAAAGTATTGTCAGATGGCCACAAATTTGCAACAAGCCGCAAGGTGCGACCCATGAGGTCCACACGGTCAACTTCCCAGTCATATCTAAAAAGATATTAAAAATATTAATCACAATAATAATTATGGAAATAATACTACTTCAAATAATAAAAATGTACTTCTCGTAAAAGTTATTGGAATGACTTAATATTAATCATAAGATCTACGCGAGCGTCAATTGATTACGTAAGGATTTTGATGCATTGGTTTGATTGATTATTCACGCGGATCAATCGGAGGGGGGACAGGTTAAAAAGCTGTTTTTTCATTAAAGTCAAAACATGGTGCTGTGAAGACTATTGAAAATCTGCTCAAATGTTGCAAATATTAATAAACTTTGATTGAATCTACAACAATGTCTTTAGAATTAGAGATTTAAGGTATAATGATTCGAATGAACCCTTTTTACATGGTGACTTTGAATGATTTTTAATTTTGAATTTAATTTTTTTTATAATCATGAGAAAAGTTTTTGCTGGTTTTTTCACAAAAACTATATGGAGTATGTTAATTATATAAACATTGATTACTTAGATTTGCAAATTAGGTTAAAAATTTTGTGTTTTTGAAAAAAACCCTAAGTTTTTGCACTTTTTTTTAAAAAATTAAAAAACGGCTCCAACGATTTTTTAAAAAATTTGATAGAATCACATAAATGTCAATACGCGTGAAGTGACACCTTGCTCAAAAAAATGGTATGTTTGGTTCGCGAGATATAACGCATGACAGAAATGACCTTTAAACGGGCAAAACAGCATACCCCCCCGACCGAAGTTTCCCAAAAACTAATCAGCTCTTAAGATTGCAAAGACGCTTCGATTGACACCTCAACGAAGTCGATACAACTTTGTTTACGTGAGTTATGCTCGTAGAAAAAAGTGTTCACGAACGTACATACGTACGTACATATACACACACACATGACAGAAATGACCTTCAAACGGGCAAAACAGCAAACCCCCCCCCCCGACCGAAGTTTCCCAAAAACTAATCAGCTCTTAAGATTGCTAAGACGCTTCTATTGACACCTTAACGAAGTCGTTGGGACTTTGTTTACGTGAGTTATGCTCGTAGAAAAAAGTGTCCACGAACGTACATACGTACGTACACACACACATCTTCCTTTCTAAAAACACTTTATATATACTCTATAGACCTCAAAACGTAAAGAAATGTTGAAAATTTCAATTTCGATTTTCGAGGCGATTACAAGAACTTCCCATATACTGGGAAGTTAACAGAAAAGAATGCCTCCAGAATAATAATATCACCTATTGCCAAGGTCATCGCCAACTCTTCTCCGAAGAACATTATACAAGAATGTTTTTTGGAAGCGTTAAAGGAAGCTGTTGCAGAAACAATTACTAAATGTGATAACCTTTGAGTCCCAATTGATTTCAAAAATGTCTTTTCCGCTCTCTTGCTTTTCCAGCGCCAATATGAAATATGTTCACTTACGTAAAAGGCAGTGAGAAAATTTACCCGCATGAGAATTCGATGGTGAAATATTAAAATGCAATGTTGCAAAATAACTGATCAACCATTGTAAAACATCAACATGATGTAATGCTGACGAAGAAGGCTACAAAGATCTGTATAGTATTAGCTTAGTCTTTGATTTAGGAATGTATGGGGACATTTTTTTTTGGTTTCCTGTTAGTTTCGTGCATATTTTTAGGAAAAACAACAGAAAAAGTCTACTCGTTAAAAGATAATATTCTTATGCATGTTAAGAGGGCGTGGTGACTTCGTAAGATGGATAAATTACAAATGTGACACTTTAAACACAATTTACCATTATATCTGTTCTCTATTGAATCTCAAAAAAAAAAATTAAGTTTTTGGGAAAATATTTTAAACATTGTTCGAAGAGAACTATTGAAAAATGTATTAAATACTGTTCAATAAAAATAATTTTTTGCTGTGCCTGTTAAGTATAAGGTTGGATTTGTGAATTTAGTATTTTCTATGAGTTACGATGGACCTTCGTCATGCTCTAAATGTTTAGGTTTGAACATAAAAGTCCAGTTAAATTAATAACTTTTGTTTTTGCAAAGGTGCTAACAGAAGTAAATCTGAACGTATTTTTTTTTAGAAAATTGCATGCCTACTATAAAACCAAAAGGATGACCTTTTCAAAGGTTAGCGTAAGCAGCTATTTTAGATTAAAGTTATAAGCTTTGATCTCGAAAACTGTTGATCCTACGATAAAAATATTCAGAATCATAAAGTTAGCCGAAATTGTGCCAAAAGTGCCACAATTCTAAATCATTAAATTATACTAGTTAACAAAATTTTGTCCAAGTATGTCATTTCGAAAAAAATTATGAGTGGTACATATAGAAAAAATATTCAAAAATTGTATCATGTGACATTAAGAAGGAAGTTACTGTTTTTAAAACAAAAGCGAAGCAAATTTCGAAAATAGTAAATATTATTTTCGTATTTTAAATTTTCTCGATCAGTTTTCTGCGTACATACGAGTAATTGATGCATGATACTTTTGGCTCTAAAACCCTTATGACGATGTTCAAAATTTCTTGATTCTTAAAAAAACAGTTTGCCCAACCCGTGATTTACACTGCCTTATTTTCACGAAAATACTACATATTTCAGTCAAAGAAGTGTATCTTTAAAGGAATGTTCTCACCCATTGCATGAGAGGTTTTCAATAATGTATTAATTCGAAGGTCAGCATATTATATTTTGTGTTAATTTTTAGAGTTTAGACCAGCATTCTTTGTCAATTAGAATTTACAGTCGTTTGAGTGATTAGAGGGTTGTTGGCATTGTGTTGACGATCAAAATTGCATATTTAATTTTTTTCCATTGCTTAACTGATTAAAATCGCAAATAATTTGTGACACCCACTTTTTTAACATCTCAGCATATAGGAAAGTTATTGTAATTGGTAAATTTTTAACATATGTTGTGATGCCCATTTCTTGCTTCATCATTTAATACAGATCCAAATAAGCGAATTTGCTGTTTTGAGAAGTTCTAATAACGGTTTTGCTTTTTGCGGATATTGATTGCTTTCATATGTATTGAAAACGATCAAAAGTTAATTTATATAGTCTGAGAAACGTTTAATCTCCAGTATTTTATTGTACGATTGAAACTTGAAATTTTTATTGTAAAAAAGTGGCCAAATATTTTATTCGTACTATCGACCGTTTTCGTAATAATATCAAATAACTTTACTCCAAAATTACAAAGATCGCGGACAATATGCAAGATTAACTTTTTGCACACTCAGAACTCACTTGCCTTCTTATGCAAAATAGACCAGCACAGATCTGTGAAAAAACAACTAAATTTGTTCGTTGAGAGGGGGCACGCTGTTTTTTGCAAAAAAAGTTGGGGAATAACTTCTATAACAATAATTGATTTATGCTCCCTCTCAAAAAAGTCGGGAAAATTAAAAAAATCGAAATGTTTAAAAATGTGAAAAAATTGTGTTTTTTCTGCTTGTTTCACTCTTAATCTGAAAACGGTTCATTTTAGGTCAAAGTTGTGTGACAATAAAAGTTACCTAATAAAATTTTCTATAAGATGGGATTAGTTAAAAATCCTCAAACATTTAATCTTTGTCAAAAATTGTAATAAATATAAAAAAAACTGGAGGAAAAAGCCTTTTTTTTTTTTTTTTTTTTGCCATTTAAAATGCACTTTGAACCTTCATATTTTGTTTGAAAAATCTTTACAACATCATAAAACGGCTAACAAATTTTCATCAAAATCGATTCAGTAGATTGCACATAATAATGTCTTTGTTTCTAGAAAAATCATCCAGTAGTCACTTTCGAGCTTTAGAGAGGAAAAAACAAGCGCTTCCGTGCACTTCTACCTGTCTTTTTGTTCCAGCGTGAGGTAGAGAATGTTCTCTCGAGCAGCGCTACTAATGAAATGTTGTATGCATCATGAAAAATTGGAGGGGTGATTGCCTTTAAAAATCAGAAGTTTCAAGTTGACACAATCATTGCGTTGCACTCCTTTGAAAATGAACCAGAAAAGGTCGGTGACAATGCCTGGAATGGACATCCATCAATGTCTCACGTTGATGATAGAGTGCAGAATGTGCGAATTATGCATAACGTAGATAATAATATAGCAACCAAAATCTCGAAGTCCCTTTCAGAATGATACAATGTTGTATTTATTTGCAAACATCATATCAAATGAAATTCATTTAGCAAAATTTCATCAAAATCTTTCATAAATAAATAGTCCAGTATCCGCATTTTATATCCGCGGTTTGATTTCGCACATATGGATCCATCTTGTCATGAGAAAAGAAAGATAACATCCAGATTTTTTGGCAAAAATATTTTTATAAGATAATTCAATTTTCAGCCTCAATTAGATCGGCTTTGAGCATTGCTAAAAAGTACAGTATAACATTTTTTAAATAAAGAATATTGTAAAAAAAACCAAGTTTTTCTTTTCGAATGATTCCGGGTTCGGGAATTATTATAATTTTTAACTTCCCAGTATATGGGAAGTTCTTGTAATCGCCTCGAAAATCGAAAGTGAAATTTTCAACATTTCTTTACGTTTTGAGGTCCATAGAGTATATATAAAGTGTTTTTAGAAAGGGAGATGTATGTGTGTGTGTGTGTGTGTACGTACGTACGTCTGTACGTTCATGGACACTTTTTTCTACGAGCATAACTCACGTAAACAAAGTCCTATCGACTTTGTTAAGGTGTCAATCGAAGCGTCTTTGCAATCTTAAGAGCTGATTAGTTTTTGCGATACTTCGTTCGAGGGGGGTTTGTTGTTTTGACCCTTTGAAGGTCATTTCTATCATGTGTTATATCTCGCGAACCAAAAATACGATTTGCATGGTTAAGATGTCATTCAACGCGTATTCAAATTTTCGTGGATCTGTGGAATTATGAAAAAAATCATTTGAGCCGTTTTTTGATTTAAGAAAAAAAAGTGCAAAAAATTAGGTTCTTTTATAAACAATAAATTTTTAACCTGATTTCCGGAACACAGTAATCAATTTTTATAAAATTTATATACTTCAAGCAATGCTTGAAAAACATCATCAAAACTTTTTCTCGTTATAACAAGAAACAAAAAAAATCATTAACAGTTACGATGATCTTCAAGTTCATTTCTTCCATTCACTATATCTCACAAACCAGATATAATATTTGCAACATTAAGGTGTCAATCGACGTGTTTTAAAATCTTTTTGATTTTTTTTAACATTATAAAAATCCAATCAATTCAATCCAATTATCATCACCCATCCACCAAAAGCCTTACTTAATCAGTGGATGCTCCCGTAGATGATATGATTATTATAAACTCATTCCTGTTACTGCTATGAATACCTTTCATTATTATTATTTAAAGTAGTAGTATTTTCAAAATTATTATTGTGTTTAATATTTTTCATGTTTATCTAGATATTACTGGGAAGTTGACCGTGTGGACCTCAAACGTCGCACTTCGCGGCTTGTTTTTTCAAGTTTTGCAATAGCGAAACATAACTTGCGCGATTGCTTAAATTTTGACCATAGCTTGAGTCTCAGTTCAATAGCTAACAGTGTAAACTTGTCCAAATCGATGGTTTTCCGGATTGTGAAAAAAGATTTGCAGATTAGGAACGTCTGCGCAAAACTTCTTCCAAAAGTTTTGAACGGCGATCATAAAATCACTCGACTGATCCTTTGTCAAAAAATATTGCAGTTGTTTCATGAGCATAAGTTTTTTTAAAAAGTAGTAACCGATGACGCGAGCTGGACTTTTAAGTACGATCCAGAAACCAAGGGGCAAAGTGTGAAGTGGCACACAACATCTTTTCCCCGCCCCAAGAAAGCCAGCATGAGTAACTTTCGAACAAAAGCAATGCCTATTGTCTTTTTTAATACCCAGGGTATTGTCCATCAAGAATTCGTATCATTTGAAACAACGGACTATGCTTTTTTTACGTGGAAGTCCTCAAAAACTCAAAAAGAGGGTCACCTGCTTCATCAAGGCATCTAAAGGCTTCACTAGGATAACCCAGTCACACCGCTTTCCTCGTCAGAGGCTATCTGACCCAGATCTATCTGACAGTGATTCTCCAGCCTCTCTACTGTTTAAATGTGGCACCACCATACTTTATCTATTCCTTTTCTATTTCCCGGCCTAAAACAAGCCCTGAAAGATCGAAGTTTGTAGTCCATAGACAACATCAGAGCGGTTGTAATGCGTGCCTTGAAGGAATTTTCGGAGCAGGCTCTCCAAGACGTCTTCCATGCATGGACATCTTGTCTTCACAAGTGGATAGAAGCAGAAGGATGTTATTTCGGAAAATGTGGATCTTTTGTACCGATCAGTTCAATAAATAAGTCTTTTTTCTGGAGCTAGTCACGTTATTTATGGAACACACCCTGTAGTTCAACAATGAACATCTCTGCACTTTACACGTTTGAATTGAGAAACCATTTTCAAGTATTTTGCAATGGAAGCAGGATAAGTCAATCAGGATCAATACCATTGAAAACTTGGAAAAAGAAGAAGTTGAGACAAATGTGTCGAACAAATTTCCAAAAATGCTGCGATTGTAACATGCAAGATATAAAATGATTGACGAAAAATATAAAGATGCCTTCTAACACTTCATAGGATTATTTAAACTATTTAAAAGAACAAGCCGTGAGGTGCTACCCTTGAGGTCCACACGTACAACTTCCCAGTAATATTTACATAAATATTAAAAATATTAAACACAAAAATAATTATGCAAATAATAATACTTTGAATAATAAAAATGTACCTCTCATAAAAGTTATTGGAATGACTCAATACTAATGTGGATCAATCGGAGGGGGGACAGGTTACAAAGCCTTATCTATGTTATTTGTTATTTTCCTATCGATGCTTAAAGGACAAAACAGCGCTAGCAAAAATGAATGCATTTTTTGTTATTACGACAACTGAAAAAATTTTGTCGCGTGATGGCCATTTTGAATGGTTGCGGTCAAAACTGCTAGCACTTCGGCATAATCACTGAATTTGTATTTTTTCACGATTTTCCATCAATGAAACTAATAATTATTTCTTGTTTTCTGTTGATTTTGAGAAACATTGATTATGCAGTCAAAAATAGGTTCAATTGCATGTAAAAAGTGAAATGTAATACAAATCTTGCGAATACAAAAGAGCAAAACTCCTAAAAACTACAATTTTTTATTTGATGAAAGCTTTTCAAAGCATATGATCTCAAAAAGTGTTGACTACAAAACATTTAACCATTCAAAACGTTGATTACCACAATTGCAAATTTGATTTGATTTGTATTGGTTTTCAACATTTAAGCAGTTTTTTTTATTAAAGTTAAAACACGGTTCTGTGAAGACTATTAAAAATCTCCGCAAATTATGCAAATAATAATAAACTTTGATTGACGTTACAATAATGCCTTTAGAATAAGAGATTTAAGGTATAAAAATTCGTATGAACCCATTCTCTATGGTGACTTTGAATAATTTTTTTTTATGTTTTATTCAATTTGTTTTGAAATCATGAGAAAATGTTTTGCTGGTCTCTCTACAGAAATTGATAGAAGTTTATAGATTTTATAAACATTATTCATTACGATGTTAATTTAAATAATTATTAATTATTATTTTTATCAAAAAAAACTAATTTTCAATATTTTTTATTAAATTAAAAAAATGGCTTCAAATTTTTTTTAAAAATTAAAAACACCATTAAAATGTTAATGCGCGTTGATTGACTTCTTAATGATGCAAAGATTATATTTGGTTCTCGAGATATAATTATACATAAATGACCATGAAGGACATGATGACTTTTAATGATTTTTTATTTAATTTTTTTTTGTAATCATGAAAAAAACTTTTAGTGATTTTTTTAAAACAAGTGTTTGGAGTATATAAATTTTATAAATATTGATTTCTGAGACTTGAAAATAAAGTTAAATATTTGATGTTTTTGAAAAAAAACTCCATTTTTTGCACTTTTTTCAAAAAATTAAAAAACAGCTTCAACGATTTTTTCAAAAATTTGATGGAATCACGTAAATGTTAATACGCGTCGATTGACACCTTGATGAAGCAAATCGTACGTTTGGTTCGCGAGATATAGCGCATGACAGGTTTGACCTTCAAGGGGTGAAAACAGCAAACCCCCCCGACCGAAGTGTCCCAAAAACTAATCGGCTCTTAAGATTGCAAAGTCGCTTCGATTGACACCTTAACGAAGTCGATACAACTTTGTTTTCGTGAGTTATGCTCGTAGAAAAACTGTCCGCGAACGCACGTACGTACGTACGTACGTACATACACACATATACATACTTCTTTCTAAAAACACTTAAAATATACTCGCAAGACCTCAAAACGTAAAGATATGTTGAAAATTTCAATTTCGAGTTTGGAGGCGATTGCAAGAACTTCCCATATACTGGGAAGTTGAAAAAGAAATAAAGATTGTTGTTCAATATAATTGAAGCCGCTTCATTTGATCAATGAATTTATTACAAAATATATTTGTCTTATGTTTCGAATTTAAAATTTCATTTGAATAGCATGTGATTTTTTATAATACATTTTCCAAATAATATAACAAGAGCAAATTGTAAATGTAAAATGTTCTGGTTTCAATTGCGAGTCTTATATGTGTGTACATATGCATTAGGGTATACACTAAAAAATATCGCATTCGAAAGATCTTTCCACACATACAGGCGATGCGAGAGTTTTCAAACCGAAAATATTTATTTGCCCAATTAAAATTATTTCGAAACGAAATTCGTTGCTGGTATGTAATCCTCATGATTGATATCATAAATTCAACAAATAAAATTATCAAAGTTGCCAAAAACAGTCACGGTAGAAAGCGCATGACGACAATACTAATTTGTTTTTAATTTCTTTATATGTAGTCATGTGCAAATGTTTATATATCTGTGAACGTTGAATACCTACAATAATTGGCAATCAAAGGTTAACGGTTATTCAAATTATCTTCCTTAATTTAGCGAGGAAAATTGGAATGGTGACATACACCATACGTGACATACAAATGAAAATGTGTACAGCTAATGAACATGGGATTGAGGTGATTAACGAAGAAACCGATATGTCCATACGCTGCATGTTTTTTGTTTTCGCGATTGTAAACATTCGTACATATATACGAGTATGTGTATGTACACATGTATATTTGCACCTTCAATACTTATCATACACATCTCTACGTCGTAGCTGTTCAGTACAACCTGAAAGATATTTTCTTTTGAAAGGCAAGCAATTGACGGTCATGAGTATGTGAATTTGTCGATTGTCCAATCGATGGACCAAATATATAGAAACACAATACTAAGGTGTTGTAGCACCCCTTGCTGAGATATAACTAATTTCCAATCAGATAGTTAGCCAATTTCTTAGATGACTTGAGAGCTTAGTGCAAACCAATGTGTATTTCGTGTTATTGTTGACGAAAACAAAACTATCTGACAAAGCAAATTGATTGTATCGCCAAACAAGAGTAAGATACAAACAACACATCAACAATCCCTGGGTGCTATGTATTACATGTTCATTTTGACGGGCGTATTTAGTCCCTCGGGCATGTCTCTTTCACATGTCATAATCAGATAATCGCCGAATTACAGCACCTAATCGCTGGCAAATCTAAGGTAAAAAGTACATACGCGAGAAAGATTTTAAGGCAAGGGACCTCGTCTTTAAAACGTCGGAAATTAAAACTTGAATTTCGATTTATGCCAGTGTGTACAGTGGACCAAAAACAAAATGCAACAAGCGGCGAGGTGTGACCCTTGAGATCCACATGGTGAACTTCCCAGTTTTATTTACAGAAATATTAAAAATATAAAACACAATAATAATAATGAAAGTAATGCTACTTTAAATAATAATACTGATAAGTACTTAAAACAGTAAATGGAAAGAGGTAGTATTTCCGCAGAGAACAGTCGCCTTCACCTTCCCGGCCGACGGAACTATCGACGAACTTTTTAGAGCAGGTTCACCCTTTGCAACCCACTGCTTTGACTATTCTTTCGTCTCAGGAGTGAAAGAGTGGTAGATCCAAGTATCATCTAAAGTTTTAAATCGGCGCACAAATTTTTCACGTTGCGCTTACGCATGCCTAATTCTTTAGTCAATTTATGATAAATGCGTTCTTTAGATGTGCCAATAGTCTCCGCTATCTCTCTAATTTTAATTCGCCGGTCATCCAGTACCATTTGAACTTTTTGGACGTTATCACCGGTTTTCGCAGTTTTTAAGCTTCCTTAACGCTCATCATAAGTCAAGCTGATACGACCACGTTTAAATTCAGCCATCCAATAAATTTCACAGTCGTAAATGATGGAACAGAGTCTCTTCTTTATACAGTGTCCAACTCATCTTTGATTCGCGTGAGCGTGTTGCCTTTCAAAAACAAATATTTAATGACAGCTTGGTACTCTATTTTTTCTTCAATTTTTGTGAAAACCCTCACAACGACTTACTCAAGTGATTGTCAAACAACAACTGACCATGCAAAATGGCTGAAATTTTAATGCTTGATTTTCAACACATGCTTAGTGCATTCCCTTCGCTTCCCAAATTTAGGTAAAAAGTTCTGCCATCTTCATGTTCAGGTCGGAAACTTTTCAGACACCCCTTGTAGGGAGCGTTTGGTGGATAGGACGCGGAGGTTGATTCAATCATCACGTGGATCAATTGTTTGAGTGTTTTTGAAAAGTGATAAAAAATAAGAAGTTTTATTTGGTGAGAAGTTAAAACATCTGATTTCGATAAACAATGATTGACAGAAGTATAAATTAGATGGAAAAGACATTTTTCCGAAACCACGTCATTAGAAGAAATGAAATTAGGTGATATTATTTTTATCAATCTTTTTCTATTATAAATTTGAATGTTGTATCGTTTTTGCATTAATAAGTTTTGCAATCATGAAAAATGTTGTCTTTTGTTAGATAAGATATCTTCATTCTCAAATTATTTTACCATTCAAAACGTTGATTGCCACAAATGCAAATTCGATCGAAATATTTTTTTCACATTTGAAGCAGTTTTTTTTTCATTAAAATAAAAAAACGCCATAGTGAAAATTATTGGAAGTCTACTTAAATTTTGAAAATATTAATAAGCTTTGTTATGATATATAACATCGAGCTGCTATGTCTCTTAAGACTAACCCATCGAACCTTTTAATCCGTTTACAATCACACAGAATGTGCATTGTAGTATTTTTTTTATGAACTCTACCATGTTGTATTTATAAGATTCGATGAATATTAACATCCGTAAGCATTTTTAAGCCCGCGGATGCGGTTCTAATATAAAAATTGGCGTAATACCAATAAAAGGTAAGGCTGATTAATTTTTATCCAAAATTTACAAATGAGCTCATGTTTTATAATATAGTTAATATGTGAAATATTTTTAAAAATAGACCGAATTTTCTGAGAGTGTGGCACATACAAGCGATTTAAAGACATAGTTACCTGCTTTCCAGTCAAGAATCGATTTTTTTGAGAATAAGGCACGGATTCTTAATTTGGAAGGCGACTGTTAGTAACAATTTAGTGGAAATGACAACATTACTTATCCACCCATGCGTAAGAACGTTTCCATTTTTTAAACGTTAATCGCAATAGACAATGTAAACAGTTGAAGAATTTCACTAGGAAAGAAAGATTTGCACAGAATATGCGAATTTTATCTAAAAAAAATTCAGACAGTAAAATTTTCAAAAAGAAATTCTGCAATATATGCAAATAATAATATTTTAATAAAATTAGCTGTGTAAAAACATCCAATTTCAACCTAGTTTTCTCTATCGATTCTTTTTTAAATAAGACAAACATATAACATAAACGATATTGAATTGAAAAACAAAATTTGAAATTTTAAAACCGTTGAACAGCTCAGTTTTTATGGCCCCACAGATGAGTTTGCTAGAAGAAATATTTGAAGTTTACCTAATCGCTGTTGAATCATAAAAATCCATAAAATTCTTCTATAATCCATTATACCCATGTTCATCGTCTGGGAAGGACTAAAAAGGCGAGTAAATATTGAGTGAATATTTTCCATAAAGCTGGTGCAAGGATAAAGGTTTCGAGAAGGAGGTGGTAGTTTAAGTTGTAAAATCAGGCATGCCGAGAAAAAGTGAATAAAAAAAATCGTCCCATCCACCATAAGTATTTTCTTGACTACAAACTTGTTCGAGACTAAAGTTCTAAATTGAATTTTCTGCTGAATTATTCCGTGGAAAACTTATCATTGGTGGTTCTCAACTAGCATATTTACCCAAAATGTCGAATAAAAAAAATGATACACTACTTTATGATTTTTTCACTTGCATAATTTAAAAAAAATTGTTAATACATAAATTGTAGGAAGTTTTCCTTAGTTTAATTTTGTACATAAATGTTTTATCGTCAAATGAGTCGGAAACGAAATATTGTCAAAAACTGGTATTAGGCGTCATTTTTCCAATATGGCAGCGCAACCGGTAAAGATATCACGTGATAAAGTTGAAATTCGGAAAGAACACATCTCAATCTATAAACTTACAAATTTTTAAAACTCCCGGAAAATTTTCCAGGTAAAAATATCAAATGACTGTTAGACCAGGGTGGATCTGTATAAAAACGACTACATTTGGCCGTTCCGAGAGGGCACACTGATTTTTGCGGGAAAAGTTGTGGAATAACTTGTATAACAATAATTGACTAATGATTCGTCTCAAAAAAGTCAGAAACATTAAAAAACAAATCGAAATGTTTAAATTTTTTTTTAAAAAAATCGTGTTTTTCTTGCGTGTCTCACTACAAACTTTAAAAAAGTTCATTTTAGGTCAAAATTGAGTTACAATAAAAGTTACGTAATAAAATTCTCTACAAGATACAAATGGTTAAACATCTTAAAACATTTAACTCTTGCCGCAAAATTGCAATAAATATGAAAAAACAGGAAGCAAACACCCTTTTTTATTTAATTTTTTCACCACTTAAAATGCACTTAGGACCTTCATATTTCGCCTAAAAATTTTCTTACAATATCATAAAATAGCAAACATATTTTCATTAAAATCGATTCAGTAGATTGTTCGTAATATGCAATGCAATCTAAATTTATTTAAAAAAAGTCAAAAAATTTGAAAGCCTGCAAGTCAGAAACTTAAGTTTATAAAAGTTTAAATTTTTTTTCACATATGAAACAATTCTTCACCTATCACACGCACCTTACAAAATTCAAATAGAATCATTGAGGCAGCCTCAGGATTTTTTGCTAAACTTGGTAATAAACTCTAAAACAGTGCTGGGCGGCTGCGGATTCTGTTGATGGAAGCATGTCTCTTTAGACTAAAGTGCATTTTAAGTAGTAAAAAAGCTTTTTTCTTGCTGTTTTTTTATATTTATTGCAATTTTACGGCAAGAGTTAATTGTTTGAAGATTTTTAACCATTTTCATCTTATAGAGAATTTTATTATGCAACTTTTATTCTCTCTCAATTTGGACCTAAAATGAACCGTTTTAAAGTTAGGAGTAGGAGAAGTAGGAAAAAAACAATTTTTTAAATTTTTTTTAAACATTTCCTGTTTTTTTAATGTTTTCGACTTTTTTGAGAGGGAACATAAGTCAATTATTGTTATACAAATTATTCCACAACTTTGCCCGCCAAAATCAGTGTGCCCTCCTGAACGGCCAACTGAAAATAGAGCCACACTGGTCTATGTACTTTAAATGCATGTGTGAAAATTTAAAATAGACCCAGTGTTCCGAGAATTCAATTTTGAACAAGTGATCTATGAGCTATTTTCTTTTAAAGAATGTTGTTTAAAAATGTTGGTTATTTTTAAGAAAACTGTTATTTTACAATCAATGTAATTATTAATGTATAATTTGAACACAGTGAATCTCTTCAAGAAAATGCTTTTCAAAGACGAAAATTATTTTCTAAATTTTCATTATGGTAATAGATCCGGATATCTTACGCACTACTTCTATTTTTCGTTGATAAAATTCGAGTTAGATTCTTCTGGCTCTAGAATATGGTCGTTTCAACGATATTCAAATCTGTTACAACTAAAATAACGAATTAAAATTTGAACGATAAAATCTCGATTTAGATAAACTCTCATCTCATTTTAGGTATAGACGTAAGTAGAAACGTAGTTGTACCGGAGGGTTCAGAAACTTGTGAAATCCTATTCCGAATTCATTGTCCGACTTTGGGTACCTTCACACTAAATATCAGATCTAGTATGTTGTAAGAAAGATGACTTAGTTAAACGAATCGCGTTTGCTATCTGACATCTTATTTATGAAATATTGGATTGGTTTCAGATCCAATTTCTCGCTTCGCGTCTATGCCCAGGAGCTACTGTTGAAGACATCCCAAGATGAGATCAAGAGCAAATAATGAAGTCGCAGCTAGGTCCAAGAAAGCGCTTGAGTGCTAGCTAAAATGTTAGCCAGGTGGCTCGAATGCCTCACGTGTGGCAGGGCCCCAGGTGCGACCCACACTCGATTGACAACGAGTGCCGCAGAAGACGCTAATTATTCTCATCACCTTTCCATTACCCGGCCCTGATCCGGTGAATGATGTCTGACGTGTCAGTAATTTATCACCTGCCAATCATCGAGATGATTTGATTAATAAATCGGATGTAATAAATTAGCGGGGCCGGAGCGGTACAATGGACGCGGCTAATTTGATGTTGGACATGCGAGAAAGGCCATAAAAATCGAGTGTGATCATAAAATGAAAGGCTGGCATCGAGGCAGGTTCCCTGATTTTTCAGAGCATTGATCTCTTTTATGGCGGACGATGGTAGTGTGTATTCTATGCTGGATTGGTATCTTTGTTCTGTAAGACAATATGTTGACATAAAGGTTGATTGCAGAAATGGTACCATAAACACAACAAAATGGTGCAGTTTCTTAACGACTTAATTTTGATTCTTCTTTTGTAGAAGACGACGGTTTGTTATTATTACCTTAAGCTTGTAGTTTTGCACGATTCAACATGAATGGGTAAGAGCTGAGGTACTCTGCAAATATCAATTGATCAGCAATAGTGATCAAAAACATAAAGTCCTTTTACAAAATGTATCTGAGCTTAAAATTATTGGAGTTCTTGAATTCAGATTTTCGTTCTACTATTTATCGTTATATAGAGAAATCAACCGAATTCTAAGAGGATTTACAAGAAGAGACTAATTATGCAAAACGAAACCAAAAATTATAAACTGCTATGCGAGTACATAGTGTTTCGGTAGTAAAAACAAGTATCGTATTTAAAGCGCTCATGTGTGTATTCTTGAAAAACCTCACGTTACAGTTCTAGGATGTGAGAATATGTCCTTTTGGTGAAAAATTACACTACTCTAGAGACCCCCTTTTTTCATGATTTTTCGTAGGTAAATAAATTCAAAAACACCAAATCCGCTTATGGTAGTAAATTGTATAACTCAAAAAATACAGAATAAATATTTTTTTCCAAAATGACGGCCATAGGATCCCGTATTCGGCTGTTGTGTGATGCACCATTACAAAGCTACCGGTAACTTTTCTTTCGAACGGTCGCTCCTAGAACAAAAAACTAATTTTTTTGTTGAAGTGCATACTAATAGCTAGTGAAGTACGTAGGAAATTTTTTTAAATCTAATTTTTAAGAAATGGCGCTGTTTAAAAAAACACGATTTTTCACAAAAATTAGCCGTAAATTGTTTATAAAATTAAAAATAAACAAGCCGCGAGGTGCGACATTTGAGGTCCGCAAAGTCAACTTCACACTAATATTTACATAAATATTAGAAATACTAAACAAAATAGTAATTATGAAAATAATACTACTGTAAATTATAATAATGTACCTCTCATAACAGTAATTGGAATGACTTAATATTAATCGTATCATCTACGGAAGCGTCAATTGATTACGTAGGTAAGGGGGATGATTGAATATTTTCGTGGATTAATCGGGAGGGGGGGGGGGGAGGGTCAGGTTACAAAGCATATTGTACGTTATTTGTTATTTTCATATCGATGAAAGCTTTTCAAAGCATATGATCTAGCAAAGTATTGACTAAAAAACATTATAACATTCAAAGCGCTCATTACCACATATGCAAATTTGATTTTTTTTTTGATTTTCAAAATTTAAGCAGTTTTATATTAAAATTAAAACACGGTACTGTAAAAAATCTTCAAAATTTGTTTAAACTATGCAAATATTAATCAACTTTGATTGGCTCAACAACAATGTCTTTAGAATAAGAGTAGTCAGGTAAAATCATTCATATGAACATTTTTTACATGGCGACTTTGAATGATTTTTTATTTTTAATTTAATTTTTTTAGACATCATGAAAAAAGGTTGTGCTGGTTTGTCTTCAAAAATTGATAAGGATTTATAAATATTATAAACATTTAATACCGTGTTGTGCAAATCTGGTAAAAAAAAATTTTATGAAAAAATCCTAATTTTTTGCATATTTTTTGTTTCATTAAAAACGGCTTACACGATTTTTTTGTGTAATGCAAAAACATAACAAAACTGTTAATACACGTCGATTGACACCTTAATGATGCAAATATTATATCTGGTTCGTGAGATACATGACAGAAATAACCTTGAAACCATGACGACTTTTTTTTTTTTTTATTTTTTATTTTTTTTTTGTAACCATGAGAAAAAGTTTAGTTAATTTTTGCACAAAAACTGTTTGGAGTATATAAATACATAAACATTGTTTACTGCGTTTCGTAAATAAGGTTGAAAATTTATTGTTTATGAAAAAAACCTAATTTTTTGCATTTTTTTTCTTAAATTAAAAAACGGTTTCATAGGTTTTTTTCAAAATTTGATAGATTCAGGCAAATGTTAATACGCTTCGATTGACACCTTAACAATGCAAATTGTATGTTTGGTTCGCGAGATATAGTGCATGACAGAAATGACCTTCAAAGGGGCAAAACAGCAAACCCGCCGACCGAAATGTTCCAAAAACTAATCAGCTCTGAAAATTGCAAAGACGCTTCGATTGACACGTGAGTTATGCTCGTAGAAAAAACTGTCCACGAACGCACATATGTACGTACGGACGTACGTACACCCACACCCACATACATACTTCTTTCTAAAAACACTTAAAATATACTCTAAAGACCTCAAAACGTAAAGAAATGTTGGAAATTTCAATTTCGATTTCCGAGGCGATTACAAGAACTTCCCATATACTGGGAAGTTAAAAATTCCGCAATTCGCTTTTTTTGCGCCAAACTTTTCATCCAAATTATGGTGTTCATAATTGTTCATCTAAGCTGCTCCTACGCAATACAGAGTAACGATTAATATCCACGTATACTCTATTGGACAATATTCCTCCAACACGAGCTCGTACAGTCCGTACCGAGCCAGCTATCGCGATTGTAGGGGTTAGTATGCCTGACGATCCAAATTTGTCGATACGACGCGATTCTCAACAACTTGGTCTCTCTCTGTATACTACAATACACTACTTAGTCACGGTGCAGTTATCATGGCAGTGGCATAATTGGGCTTTTTAACTTCCCAGTAGGAAGTTATTGTAATGGGGTCGATTTCGCGAATCCCAAATTTTTACATATCTCCACGTTTTAAGGTCTTTACAATCCAAATCCATCGTTTTTAGAGAGATGTCTAAGAGTGTGTATGTACGTATGTGCGTTCGGAATTATATTTCGTCTCGATTATCTCAAGAACCGATGATCACATTGACGTGTGACTGATTTCATTCGACGCGTAATTACGTAACTTAAAACTGAATGAGTTTTCAGCAAAATCAGTTTAGCCGTTTTTTATTGAGGATAAATAACTGAAAAAATTCCTTAATTTTAAAACTGTTGAAATGCACTATTAATTCGTGCAGATCCCAAATACCTTCATAGTATTATTATTATTATTGCGTGTTTTTGCGAAATTTTGATCAAATTTGTAAAAAATGCAATTTGAAAAAAGAATCAAGATTATTTATTATATTCCTAACTTATATTATCCGGTTTGGGAGAATGAGAGGAGAGTCGCTAATGCAGTTAATATTGAATATTGTTATAAGTAATTTAATATTGGATTTAGGATCTGGGCGATTTTGAATCAGGGAGATTTTGTATCTGGGGGATTTTGATCTATGGGTGATTTAGGATCTGGGGGATTTAGGATATGGGGACTTTAGATCTGGGGGATTGACGATATGGGGGATTTGGATCAATGGGGATTTAGGGTCTGGGGGATTTAGGATATGGGGTATTTAGGATCTGCGGGATTTAGGTTCTGAGGGATTTAGAATCTGGGGGATCTAGGGTATGGGGGATTTTTGTTCTGTGGGATTTTTGATCTGGAGGATTAAGGATCTGGGGGATTTAGGATCTGGGGGATTTTGGATCTGGGGGATTTAGGATATGGGGGATTCAGAATATGGGAGATTTAGTATATGGGGGATTTAGAATATGGGAGATTTAGGAATTGGGGGACTTAAGATCTAGGGGATCTAGTATCCGGGGGATTTAGGATCTGGGGGATTTTGAATCTGGGAGATTTTGTATCTGGGGGATTTTGATCTATGGGTGATTTAGGATCTGGGTGATTTAGGATATGGGGGACTTTAGATCTGGAGGATTGACGATATGGGGGACTTGGATCGATGGGGATTTAGGGTCTGGGAGATTTAAGATATGGGGTATTTAGGATCTGCGGGATTTAGGTTCTGGGGGATTTAGAATCTGGGGGATTTAGGATCTGGGGGATTTTTAGGCTGGGTGAATTAGGATATGGGGGATCTAGGATCTGCGAGATTTTGGATCTGGGGGATTTAGGATATGGGGGATCTAGGATCTGCGGGATTTTGGATATGGGGGATTTAGAATATTGGGGGATTTGGGATCTGGGGGATCTACGGTATGAGGGATTTAGGATCGGGGGGATTTAGGATATGGGGGATTTTGGATATGGGGGATTTAAAATATGGCGGTTTTTAGATCTTGTCGAGACTTTGGTAAATGACGTGAGTGGAGACGTCTCCCACTATCAAATGGCTTTTATGGCTAGGAAAAATTTAAAAAAAAAATTATAATATTTTCGAATAATAACAGAGTATGTAAACACAAAGAATAAAAACAAATCATAGTTTCTTTATTCACCCCATTTGAAAGTTAGTCGTGTGGACCATAATGCTCGCACCTAGACTAAATTTTCTTTTTGAAATTTGAAAACAGAATCAACGTTACCGTTATTGGTGATCGCTACCGACAAATGATTCGTTTTTTTCAAGCGCCTGAGAAACGAATGATTGCAACACGGCAGCATGTGAAACCATTACTTCATTAGGCCGAACCTTTGATGAACGAATCGTCGTATAGAAATGGACCTGGGAACTGTTCGACCAGATCATGTGATTTGACTCCATTGGACTACTTTTTGGAGTGGTACGTCTAGTAAATTGTCTACTATATGATGATAAACAAGCAACTACCGATGACTTGGAATCCAACATTTGATTTTGATTGAAGAAAGCCAACTATGCTGGGAAAAATGGTCGGAAATCGGACCGACAATATGGCCCTTCGAACTCGCAGTTTCGGTGGTCATATGCTAAAAATCGATCATTTCAAGAATTTAGATTTGTTTCATATGTTTAAAAATTTATGACTCTAAAAACACTCTAAATAATCATTCGTTGAAAACTTCTTCGATTTTAACAACCAAAATTGTAGTCCGTATTAATTAGTTCTGCCCTTATCCTTAAGTGGTTTTCTCAAAATAACTTAAGTTGAGGATTTCAAAATCGTCAAATTGACTATAAAAAATTAGGAAGGATGACTATGTTATGATCATTTTATAAGGAAATATATGATGACTTTTACATTGCAACATTGATTTTGAAAAGCGCAGAATGTTAAGTGAGTTGAGTATTTAATTCTTAATTTATTAGTTTCCTTTCCACACATCGTTCGTGCTTATAGGTTCTTTCAGCCCAAATGGAGTTATTTGTTTTTGAGTTCATCATTCCTGAGTCTTCGTAAGTTTCTGAAATGCATGATCGTCATGGTTTTAATGTAATTTAAATTCAATTGCAATAAAAGCTCATTATACCACTGATTAGTAAAATTTCAAGCAATTGTTGCGATAATTTGATATCAATCTGAAGCCTACAGAAACATGTGTACGATAACTAATTAATAAAATATTTATTAAGCTTGAGAAGTTAAAATTGGTTGTTTCAGTGCTTAAAATAATTTTCAAATTTCTATTTGTTACTCAAGTTTTTTTCGACAAATTGTGAACAATCACCTTTTTATCCATGATAAAGAAAATGTTCAGTCATGTTGAAATTGTTTGTTTTTCACCCTTCGCTAAAGTTCATGAGCCTCTCATGGACGTCTAGACGAATATGAATTTGATTCAAATATGAAATTGCTATGGATATTAATATGCTTGGTGTATGAAACAGACACCATGCTGAGGTTATTAACCGAAAGATGATTTACCGTAAAATTTATAACAATGTATCACACACAATACACGAGAGTCAAGTCAATCAACTTGGTTCCGATATTGGAGCAATCCACATTGTGAGCCTCGGACGGAATAAATGAGCTCCCGTGTTCTTTTTATTGGAGAATATAAAACCAACTCGGGTACAAAGTATGACGCCTAAGTGCGTTTCCTATTTGAATAGCTACGATAAAGAGATATGCGGTGCTGGTGTAATAATATGGCAGTAAATCGATAAAATTGTTTTCAACGAAGACGACCACGTGACGCGTTGCTTTGAAGAGCGGTTTCTGTAATAAAGATCATTCAAGAAAGTATCTTTAGCTCTAAATGAGATATCTTCGCATAAACATATGCGAACTGTGATAAATTTTACAACTGGTGTTGAAACTGATGCAAAATTTTCATGCAAAGACTAACAAAGCTAGACCTATAAAAGCAACCGTTCTTTTATTGACTTAACTTTGTTGATTTCTAGATTCAAGCATTTAAATAATAGTTCGATTATCGCTCCGAGTCTTTTACTGTCTTATTGACGCTCCTATTACACAATAGTAAGAAGCATGGTTGAGCATTTAAGAATTTCCTTCTTTTTAACAAATATTGCAGCACTGACCATTTGTGATTGCAGAAAATCAACAAGCATGCAATTTGTGGTCAAAACATCAATTTACTTTTTATTTTTTGATTGCTAATAGAGCTCAGTGATATCATTTGACCCAACCGTAAATGCACACGTTCGAATGGAAGGAAATTATAAATACACGAGAAATAAACGGTCATTTGCAGAATATTTTAGTTCCATGGTACCATGTCATAAAATATACATAATGGAGCTACCAACATGTTTTCTGAGGTTTCCTAAAAATGGATATTTCTCTCCGCGAGAAGTTTATATGGTTTAACATGCATTTTCTACGTGACTTATCTTCCTTTGGGACAAAATAATTCCTGCCAGTGTTCAGCGATTGAAACAAACGGCTTGTAACGAAATTGTCTCAAAAATACCATTAAACGAGTTTCATGCGACATGGGTAAACAAACATGCTGCCAGGTGCGACCCTTGAGATCCATCCTGTCAACTTCCCAGTAATATTTACATGAATATTAAAAATACTAAACACAATAATAATTACGAAAATAATACTACTTTAAATAATAATAATGTACCTCTCATAACAGTTATTGGAATGATTTAATATTAATCGTAACATCTACGGGAGCCTCCATTGATTACGTATTTTGCTTGATGAGGTGTTGATTGAATATTCACGTGGATCAATCGGAGAGCGACAGGTTACAGGTTTTCTACGTTATTTGTTATTTTCATATCGATGCTTGAAGGACAAAAGAGCTAACAAAAATGAATGCAGTTTTTGTTATTACGGCCACTGAAGAGATTTTGTTGCGTGGTGGCCATTTTGAATAGTTGTTCATTGAGTTTGTATTTTCTCACGATTTTACGAAAATTAGGGTAATACTTATTTTTTATTTTCAGTTGGTCTTGAAATTTTTTGAATATGCATGCAAAAATAGGTTCAATTGCATGTAAAAACTAAAATGTATTACAAATGATGATGGAGGAAGTAATTGAAATTTTACGAATACTAAAGAATAAAAACACAAAAAACTACAATTTTTATTTGGTGAAAACTTTTTTAAGCATATGATCTTGCAAATTTTTAACTGCAAAACATTTTACCATTCAAAGCGTTGATTACCACAAATGCAAATTTGATTAATTTTTTTCGTTTTTCAAAATTTAAGCAGTTTTTATTTTAAAATAAAAGCACCCTAACGATGCAAATCTCATGTTTTGTTCGTGAGATATAGAGCATGACAAAAATGACCTCCAAAGGGTCAAAACAACAAACCCCGAAGACCGAATTGTCGCAAAATCTATTAAGCAGAGACACTTCGATTGACACTTAACGAAGTCGATACGACTTTGTTTATGTGAGTCATGCTCGTAGAAAAAACTGTCCACAAACGTACGTACGTACGTACACACGTACACACACATATATATATATACAAATACATCTCCTTTTTAAAAACACTTTAAATATACTCTTAAGACATTGTGCACTTTGAGCCTTCAGTGTTTGAAAATCACTATCCAAGCTTTTTTCGTCAAACAAACAATTCAATTCATCCCAACAATGCAAACAAACTTCCGAGCAGTTAAATCCTGTTCTTCGAAATACCCAGGCAATCATAAGGCATTTAAGGATGGCTGAAGTGAATCTACTTCCAAAGCTAGTAGCTAGTACATAAAAATGAGATTGCAGTCTGATTGATGAGAAAAATACTCCAGAGTAACAATTCTTTCAATAAAATTTGATAAATGGGCTTGGCAATAAGATTCCTACTGCTTACAGAACTAATTTTTGATGCTTTCATATTTTCTTTAGCAGAATTTTTTTGAGACAATAAGTTTTCGCAAAAGAGGGATAATCCACTCCGCGAGCCATTTTTTTCAATGGAAAGAAAAGGGATAGCGTTTTGAAATTTTGTACATATGTTAATTGGTACTTTAGGTGTAAAAAATGTTGTTTTTAGATTTTTTTATTGTTTTTTACCCATAACAATTTTTTTACAACAGCAACAAAAAATTACGGCGGACGCGATTTCAGGTGACTGGATCATCTGGGAAAAACAAAACACCAAATTTATCCTTGTTTAAGTGCATATAGTAGGTAAGTACAGAATTGCCTTTTTTTCATTAAAAAATAACAAAATGGCGGCTTTGTTTAAAAAAAACCTAGGGTGGAAAATTGAGTGAAAATCGAAAAATTTGATACTGATCATAATGATTCCACTATCGACTATAGCTATATTAGGGTACAATAACAGATTAACAAATCAGAGTGATAGGTTGAGTAGTTTTTTTCTAAAATCGTGTCCGGCAGCTTAAAAAACATGAATTCGAGAAAATTGCGTTTACTTTTTTTTACGAATTACGAAGCACATTTCTAATAAATCACTCGAAGTTAAATCTTCGTATTTTGGCTTCGAAATTTCTTGAGCTTCTTGATCAAGGGATGTACCATGCTTATACTTTCGTAATTCAGGAAAGAGGAGTCGAGAATACCGAAACACAGCGGAGCATCTAAAATGCTGTCTCACGGCATCTTGCTATACACGTTTGAAAAAACTTCAAAAATTATAATATCATTATAAAGCCTTCTAAATCGTATTTTCGCTGAAATTTAAAAAAGAAATCTGTAAAATAATTTTTTGATTCTTTGAAAATTAACCTAAAAGACCCCTTAAATAAACAATACCGCAAAAGGTTTGAAACAAAATCGTCTTAATGTTATTTTAAGACGGGTTTCGGGCAAAAAGGGATCGCAAATAAGTTGTGCGGCTCGAAAGATGATCCTTCCGTTTCAGGTGTTCAAGCAACGTGAAAGTCATGCCTGCAGTTGCTGCAAATTAAATTCTATGCAAGTTTGCCATATAAAACTTTTTTTGGGAGCCTAGTATGATATTGGGATGTCCTACTTTTTCTTCTTTTCAAGATGGTGCCCAAGGGACTATGGCTACCACCCCAGAAACCTGAATTTATGCTCAATATTAAACTGGCCACATATTGCACAAAAATCATCAGCCAGCTCAAAATACACGGTTGGTATTTTTTCCAGGACCATTTAACTGGACTAGGACTAATATATTTGCGAAATTATGCATTTTGCAGAGTTTAGTTTGCCGAGATTTTGTATTTTGGTAGCTATGCTTTGATTCTGACATAGTTTTTTTTTTGAAAATTGATGATGTGATGTGTGCGAAGATACATTTAATTGTTTTATGTCAAATAGGTATTACGTTGTTTCGTAACATGACATGCTGACATTTTTAATGTCACATCTATATCACTATGGATCTTAACAAAAGCAGGTAAAATTTTGCATATATTTATATTCACACCAGGTTGAACAGAAGCAAAATTTAAATGGCTCTGGTGGAGTCAGGGTCTGAGCTTGATCTATCGGATGAGTAATTATCAACAGTCGTATCACATCATGGATGAAGTGAATTGCTTATTTCTTGGTCATCTTACATATATCCTGCCTTAGTGCCAATATGATTTATTTTTGTATCGTCGCTTAAAAGTATGAATTTCCTCTCATTTTTCCAAATGAAATGCTCCCGTGCGAAGGCCATTTTTTTCTTCCATTTGGTTGCCATGACTAAGGGCTTCTTTCTGGCTATCCTCCCATGAGTTCTGGCTTTCACAAGACGTATTTTGACTGTTATCACCAAAATATTGCTACTTTCCCGAAATGTCGACGATAAATTACGACAGCAGATCTTTTTGGCCTATGTTTCAATGTGCAAACAATTTGTCTATCCATCCTATGAGTTGTCTTTTGGCTTTTTTTGGCCTGGGGGATATCTTCGACAGTCCTGCGGCTTTCCACGTGCTTCAGTGCTCTGTAAACCATTTTTTATGGAACACTCTTGGAAATGTTAAGAAGATTAATATTTGGATTTTGATGACCACAGCTATAACCAGGCCTATCGTGACATATGAGGATAAAGTGTGGTGGAAGGTCTTGAGCAAAAATGTAACATGTGTCAGGTGACTATGATCCAAAGAGTAATGTGCGTGTGAATAACGGGTGCATTATGCACTACTACCAGAGCAGCAACAGAAATAATCTTGAATTTATTGCCACTAGATCTACATTTTAAGAATGTGGCAGCTGCAAGTGCTGCGCGGCTTAAGAGGAGAGGTTGCTGGAAGGAGAGATCATACTGACATTCCATCGTACTGAAAAGTCTAAGTAGGACATACATCAATGTTAGCATGGACACTAGAGTGTAAAAGCTAGACTTTCGCACAAACTGCGAGACTATCGTTTCCACAATAGAAAAAGGAAAGAATTGGGGACAGCAGGCGAAAAAACTTTGTCAGTGCTTTCCGATGGCCCGAAAAGGAAAACAGGTGCAGGAGCCAACATATTTTCCGAGCACTGAAGCTTAAGTAAATTGTTGGATCTCTTCGAGTACTGGACAATTGTGCAGGCGGAACAAGTGGTAATCTTGCTTGCGAGTGAGGAAGTCAGCAGGAGAGGAGATGTTCATAAAAACATCACTTTCTTTGTGGATAGTCAAGCGGCCATGAAATTACTGGAATCGATCGGGTCTTCCAAATTAGTGGAAACTTGTAGGTTTGAACTGAAAGGAATTTTTTAAAGAGTTAACTAAGACTATGTTGGGTTTCTGGGTGACAGTAAGGTTCAAGGTAATACCAAAGCAAATCTGCTTGCTACGGGCGATCTCGAGGCCTACAATGGCATTAAGCGGTTAGTATAGGAGATTATAAAGGTGGATATAAAGATATCGGTTTATGAGCTGACATTAAGATGCTTCAGAAATAAGGGCGAAAATTGACCTAAATACATTACAAAAGGTGTTCTTAATCTGTTAGTTATGGACAGAGCTTCAACGAGGAGTCTTGTGCGTATACTGACAGATCGAATGGCTTTCGGCGAGCAAGAACGGAGAATTGGGCTGCCAGCAAGTGACCTAAAGTATATAATCTACTTTGGTATGGTCTACGATTACGTCATCCGTAGCGGTGGGCGTGGTCAAATATACCCAATTGGAATTTCATTCACACTTTTAATGAAGCCGATTTCTCTTTTTCCGACTGGGAATGGAGTTTTGCGTATATGACATTGTTAATAAAATTATATTTATTTATTGCTTAATTGATGCGACTGATTTTCTGCCACCAAATGAATAAGTGCAGTTGCTTAGAAACAGCTTACGCTATCAAAATAGAACTAACAATTACAATCCTAGTGTTACTGTTAAAAATTGTTTGAAATGTATTGCGAACTAACTAAAGGGTGGCGCCAAAGTTTCTGACCATAGTATTTCTTGTATAAAATTTGAAAGAAAAGAGATTGATTTAATATTATAATTTTATTAAGAACTACACACATTAGCTAAAATAATAAATGATTGGTATGAAGTATGTCCTCCTTCGTTTACTATACACTCTAAAAGTCGTTTTTACGAAACTTTCACAAGATTTTTTTAAAGGTAGTTTGCAGAAATTGCGTCCCACTCAACTTGTACACGTCGAATCAGCTGCTGTCTTTTTTGGTCTAAGATCTTTAAAGACACTCTCTTTTAATTTGGACCACACATTTTTGATAGGATTTAATTCAGGGTAATTACCAAGCCAATCAATCCACACATGCGAAAAATACTTATAAATCGCCTCATAAATTTTCAAACCAGTATGCGGCTTGGCGCCATCTTGCATCAAAATCACTTCTTTTTCGTCACTAAATTGTTGGCGATTAGTAAGGCATTGTACAAAAATAGAGAGATTATTTTCACTGTAATATTCTCCATTAACAGATACTCCTTACTCAACGCAGTGAAGTTGGCTTTTCCACGACTACTCACTCCGCCATCTACCATGAAATTCAGCCGGTCTTGAATGTTCTTCTTGGAAAGGAGAGGTTTCTTGCGTTGTCTATAGGCTTGCCGGCCCCAGTTGGTGGACCGAATGTATCGGTGAAAGGTTCGCCTCGACACGTTTTCAATGGCTTCCAGAGAGCTGTTAAGCCGTTTCGTCGCTGTTCGCGTCCACACTCCTGGTCTATTTTCAGCCATTGTTCGAGTTTTTCTTTTTAATTCTGCTGAAAGCTCCGACGGTCGACTACTTCTTTGCATATCTTCCACGTTTCCTTTTTCGGCATTGCATCATTTTTTTCACGGTGTTCTTGCTGATTCTAAGTATTTTGCATATGTCACTGCAGCTGTGCCCCAATCGATGCATGCGTTGAATTGTATTTACGTTTTTGAATTCGAACACTTAACATTATCGTCGCAAAAAAATTCCAATTCAATTCGTTGAAGATTCACGAAGTTTTTAGGGTTTGTACAAAAGAGCGTTAAAATTAAGGTCTTTCGAAAAATTTAGTACTTTCATTTCAAATAACCAAATCTGAATAGGTTAGTTTATATTTTGAAGAGTCTGTTTTACTGTACTGGAGGTAACATCTAAAGCTAATAAAAAAAACCCAAGTACTTATGAGTCTGCATATTTTACTTTAATTAGGCCCACCTACAAATCATCTTCGAATTGTCGTACCTATTTTGGCTGAGTCTTCAATAAAAGTCATTATTTTCGTATTATCGTTTAAATTTCTGTTTTCGCTCTTTATGGAAATTAATTAAAGCTATGTAGCTATAAGGAGTGGGTGTCAAAATTTTTGAAGATAGTTTTTTGCCGATAAATTTATTCGATTTTTCATATCGAAGGTCAGAAACTTTTGCGCCTTGTCTGATCTATATAACTTAATAGTGACCTATTTCGGAGCTGGAGCGACGAAGAGGAGACAGAGTCAGCAGAGCATCTTCTGTGCAAATGGCCGGCTCTATCTGTTAAGAAATATGAGAACTTAGGTAAATTGTCTTTCGTTGAACGGAAGGAGTTAGGTACTATTAAAATTCGGTCCATTTCTAAATTTTCTTAAAAAATCGAGATGGTTTAGGGAATGTATTAAAAAGTTTTCACGTCTACAGAGTACAATGGACCAAAAACAATCTAAGTAAAGTGGAAACCAATTGATAAAGCACCCCGTCAACCTATCTTAATTTAAATCACCTTCCACAAGAACTAATTAAGATTATATATTATTTATAATAACAAACATTGCCTCTTTGAGCTTACAAATCAACCAGGATAAATAAAATCGATCATCTGAATTACTTTTTTTGGAAAAATCAGAGTGCAAATAAACTATTATCGCGCATGAGAAAAAGAATGCAAGATTGTTGCCAACCTCTACAACGGACCATATGTGCAAATGTATTATTACCATTTCTTCCTGTCTAATGCTAAATAAAGACTTAAAAGTATATGCCAGAGAGTTCTGCTACCAACACAAAATCAAAAATGGTATTTTGTTATCTATAGCGAAACATTTCTGAATTATTCGTGCCAACTTGCAAATAAATGTTAATTTCATAAATTAGAATAATCTTATTTTGGCGACCTTTGATTGCGGAAATTTTTTTCTTGACTTAGTTACATTTTGAATCATGATTAGGATCGTTCTGATTGAAGTCCATCTAAAATTGTGGACTAGATGACTTGAAAATAATTTTTGGTATATGCTTACGAACAGTTTTTTTCGATATTCGATAGAATAAAGAAAATGTAGTACAGTTTTAATTTTTTTGATTAAAATTATTAAATAAATTAATTTGTAAGTATTTTAATTCACATTGGATTTTTTAAATTAATATCTATTGATTAATAGAGGTAACCGTCCAAATTGCTTTAATCGGCAAAGCTAGCTCTGGTATCCAACGTCTTGTTTTATGCATATCTTAATCAAATGCTAAAGATATATTGCATGAGTGGCGATTAGAGATATTTGGCCTGTTTGCCTGGTATGCAAATTTTATTTCTATCATCAAATTCACTAGTATCGATTAAATCTGACCTAGTCTTAAACTAGAATGGGATCTGCTAAGTTAATTCTGACTGACCAGGCTAAAATAATTTGTGCGTCATTCAAGGAAAGCATCAATTTACTTTTACTTAATTACGCATTGTCTTCATCTCAACTGAGTTCCATCAACGCAAAATTATCGCCTCGGAAGTGGCAAATCTTCGTTTTTCCGACATTTAAACATTTTGTGGTTTCAAGGGATCGTTGAAATGGTGTCATACTTGAATGGCCCACTAAGAAACAGATGCCGCTGAAAAGATCTAACCAGAGGCGTCATTTCAACTGCAGAAGCAAAGATTAATTGATATGTGTTCAGAATTAACCAACTAGAAAATGTCCAACTTCACATAATCTTCATTGCGTGGGAAGATTTTATCTAAGTTTAATTCAGCATTGTGGTCAACTCACCTCCTGCTGACCTGATTTGATATTTTTTTGGTCTGACATCGAGCTTAGAAGAAAAGATTGAACAGATTTCCTGTTAGATACAAGATAATTTATGTCACATTTGTTAAGTTGCCGCCGAAGAGTGAAAGATATGGTTGCATTGACCCAGTAGCCGATTTGGCAACAAACCTAAATATTTTTTTGATGGAACTAGTTGTTATGCAAATCTTGCAGGCAAAATCTTTTTGTGTTCCTAAAAGAATAGATGAAAGCTTTGCGGGACGTCTTTCGCTATTTTTTTTGGAAAAGATGCATCGCATGTCTGACGATGATTAAATAATGATAGAGTTATAGCTACTATTTCTTGTGACTGCTTTTGAAGTTGAAAGTTTAATAGTCTGTGAATCCACTTTCTTTCAAGATGATACATAGATAGTATGAATTCAACTTGATTTTTAGCCTTAGGCAAAAATCTTTAAGCGTTTTAGAAGTATACAGTATTAATTGAAAGTGCCGGGTGTAGTCCATAGTAGACTTTTAAGACTCTTATTAATTGGAATTATTCACGAATTATACATATTCACTCATTTTGCAACGGCTGCAATTGTTTATAGAGAAAGTTTTTAAGATAGTCAGCTTTAATAATACATTTTTTTTAAATAAATATTTCAACAGAAGCTGACATTGATAAATCAACAATTTGAATATTTTAATTGTAAATCAATGAAGAAATTATCTTAATTTACATAATTTACCACATCAGTGCGTCAAGAAAACAGTCGGAGTAATTTTTAACTTCCCAGTATATGGGAAGTTCTTGCAATCGCCTCGAAAATCGAAATTGAAATTTTCAACATTTCTTTACGTTTTGAGGTCTATAGAGTATATATAAAGTGTTTTTAGAAAGGGAGATGTATGTGTGTGTGTGTGTGTGTGTACGTACGTACGTACGTACGTACGTTCGTGGACACTTTTTTCTACGAGCATAACTCACGTAAACAAAGTCGTATCGACTTCGTTAAGGTGTCAATCGAAGCGTCTTTGCAATTTTAAGAGTTGATTAGTTTTTGGGATACTTCGGTCGGGGGGGTTTGCTGTTTTGACCCTTTGAAGATTAAGAATTTAAGAAAAAAAAGTGCAAAAAATTAGGTTTTTTTTCATAAACAATAAATTTTTAACCTGATTCACGTAATTTAGTAGACAATGTTTATAAAATTTATATACTCCAAACAATTTGTGTAGAAACAACATCAAAGCTTTTTCTCATGATCACGTAAAAAATTCAATTAAAAATAAAAAATTATTAAAAGTCATCATGATTTTCAAGGTCATTTATATCATTCACTATATCTCACGAACCAGATATAATATTTGCATCATTAAGGTGTCAGTTGACGTGTATTAATATCTTTGTGAAGTTTTTAACATTATAAAAACTCGTTTCAGCTTTTTTTTAATATAATAGAAGAAAATGCAAAAAATTATAGTTTTTTTCATAAAAAATATTTTATTAACTTGATTTGCACCGCACAGTAATACCAGTTTATAAAATTTATACATTCTTATCAGTTTTTGAAGAAAAACCAGCAAAACTATATTCCGTGATTATAAAAAAACTGAATTAAAAATAAAAAATCATTCAAAGTTATCATGTAAAGAGGGTTTATACGAATGCTATTACTTTATATCTATTATTCTAAAAAAATTGTTGTAAATTCAATCAGAGTTTTAAGATATTTGCATAATTTGAGCAGATATTTAATAGTTTTTATAGTCTTTTAATTAAAAAAAAAATGCTTAAATTTTGAAAACCAACAAAATTTTTCAACACCAAAAAGGCCCCCACCGATTGATCCGCGTGAATATTCAATCTGTCCTCATCGACCAAAAACCTTACGTAATCAATGGACCCTCCCGTAGACGATATGATTCATATTAACTCATTCCTGTTACTGCTATGAATACCTCTCATTGTTGTAATGTTGTTGATGTCTATGTAGATATTACTGGGAAGTTGACCGTGTGGACCTCAAGGGTCGCACCTCGCGGCTTGTTCTCTGCAGCTTCAGCATTTTGAATATCAAGAACTTCGTAGAATTATTTAGAAATTAGCTTGCATGTCACAGTCAGAGCATTACTTACTTCATCTCAGTAAATTATTCAGTTCTTATGCATTTGAACAGGAGGGATGACCCCGAAATGCGTTGCAAAATATTTAGCTTTTTAACTTCCCAGTTCACTATGGGAAGTTATTGTAATGGGGTCGATTTTGCGAATCACAAATTTTGACATATCTCCACGTTTTAAGGTCTCTAGAATCCAGATCCATCGTTTTTAGAGAGATGTCTGTGAGTGTGTATGTACGTATGTGCGTATGTGCGGATGTGCGTATGTGCGTTCGGAATTATTTTTCGTCTCGATTATCTCGAAAACCAAACATCGTATTGACGTGGGAATGGTTTTCAACGACGCGTAATTACGTTACTTAGAACTGAATGACTTTTCAGCAAAATCGGTTAAGCCGTTTTTTATTTAGGATGAAAAAACTGAAAAACGACTAAAAATTGCTTATTTTTAAACTGTTGATACGCACTATTAATTCATGCAGATACCAAATACCTTCATAGTAATGTTGGTATTATTGTGCGTTTTAGATAAATTTTGATCAAATTTGTAAAAAATGTCATTTAAAAAAAAAATAAAGGTTAATTTATGAAATTCCAAACTTATATTATCAGGTTTGGGTGAATGGGAGTAGAGACGCTAATGCAGTTAATAATTTAATTAATAAATAATATTGTTAATAACAATCAAATAATATTGGTTATAATTTGATATTGTATATATGAAGTCAATTATAATTATTCAGTAACGGTCAAACATTCTTAATAACGAATGATTATTGTAAGTAATAATTAAATACCCTCAATAATAGTTGTGGATTCCGAAGCCGAAATGAAGAACGAGGTTGAGGACGAAGTGGGGGACAAGAAGGATGACGAGGACGAAGAGGACGAGGTTGCCGAGGCTTTGGTAGAGGATGAGCAGGTGGTGGAGACGTCTTCCTCTACCAAAGCTTTTATGGTTAGATAAAAAATTGATAAAAATAATAAAAGTAATTATATTAATTTAAAATAATAATGTTTAATAATAGTAATTATTAATAAAAGTAATTAATAATGAAAGCAAATTATAGCATTTTATTTACCCCACTGGGAAGTTAGTCGTGTGGGCCTCAAGGGTCGCACTTAGACCACATTTTTCTGGAATTGAAGTTATTTGCTGAAACTTACTATTCATTTCGAAGTCAGCTGTGCACTAAATTATAAACGTGTATTGGTGGCATCTGTTAGCATATGCAATCATTTCTATTTGGTTTCAGTTTAATGAGTTAGGCTTTAAAAAAAAGAAAAATTCAAACTGTGCACATTTTTTTCTTGTTTCAGTGGTCTTTTAGGTTACAATTTTTCAAAAAAATTAGAACAGCTCACCGAGGTGCATAATAAGCTAGTCAGGAACTGCATGGAAAAGAGGAAGGAGTTTTGTATGGCTCAGCCCTAGTAGAGTACAAGTATATAGGGTTTAAAAAAATCCTAAAAAAGTAAATGCGATTTTCTCGAACTTATGTTTTTTAAGCTGACGGATACGATTTAAAAAAAATACTCGACCTATTTCTCTGATTTTATATAGCCGGTAGTGAAATCATTATAATCGGTATAAAATTTTTCGATTTTCACTCAACTTTCCACCTTCAAAAATAGTTTTTAACTTCCCAGTATATGGGAAGTTCTTGTAATCGCCTCGAAAATCGAAATTGAAATTTTCAACATTTCTTTACGTTTTGAGGTCTATAGAGTATATATAAAGTGTTTTTAGAAAGAAGTATGTATATGTGTGTGTGTATGTATGTAAGTACGTACGTATGTGCGTTCGCGGGCAGTTTTTCTACGAGCATAACTCACGTAAACAAAGTCGTATCGACTTTGTTAAGGTGTCAATCGAAGCGTCTTTGCAATCTTAAAAGCTGATTAGTGGGACATTTCGGTCGGGGGGTTTGCTGTTTTCACCCCTTGAAGGTCAACCATGTTATGCGCTATATCTCACGAACCAAACATGTGATTTTTATCATTAAGGTGGCACGCGTATATATTATTTTCTAACCTCCAAATTTTCAAACTTGTTTAAGTATGCATTATTTTCAAAATATTATTGTGTTTAATATTTTGAATGTTTATCTAGATATTACTGGGAAGACCGTGTAGACCTCAAGCGTCGCACTTCACGGCTTGTTTTATTTTTAATTCAATTTGTTTTGAAATCATGAGAAAATATTTTGCTGATCTCTCTACAGAAATTGATAAAAGTTTATAAATTTTATAAACATTTATTATTACCATGTTTATTTTATTAACTATTTATTAATTTTTTTAAGAAAAAAACACTAATTTTCAATATTTTTTTATTAAATTAAAAAAATGGATAAATGATAAACATAAATTTCCTTTTTATTCGTTGTTTTAATTTTTAAATTAAATTTGACAGACATCGATGTTTCGAAACAGAACACTTGTTCCTTCATCAGTGTGACCAAAAACTATGCCTAACTCTATACTAGATCTTCTTATATACCTGCTAATTTTTCAGTTTATTCAAAGCAAGAAAAACCCTACTCTAATTACCTTTTTAATTATATCTTACAACTAATTGAAGTCATGAGGGGTGAATGGTTTTTCCCTAAATGAGTGTTCAATCGAGTATCCGGAGGTTGTTTTGATATGATGAGACTCTCGTAGGCGGCCAATTTGTATGCTGCTCTAACTTCTTTGACTAGCTCCACAATGCCCACAGGTTTACATAGGCCAGACAAAGCGGTTAATAATAACAAGATTCAAGGAGCACCTGAAGGAAGCTGAAGCCTCAACCAAAAACAGGAAAAAAATCAGCAGCATCAAGTCATCGGTGGCAAGACATATACTAGAAGAAAAACATAGTATAAAAGATGAGAACCTGGAGCTAAATTTTGAAAACCAATACAAATCAAATCAAATTTGTGGTAATCAACGTTTTGAATGGTAAAATGTTTTGTAGTCAGTTGAAGTCAGAAGTTGACCGTGTGGACCTCAAGGGTCGCACTTCGCGGCTTGTTTTTTAAAAATGGCCGCCATTTTGTTATCTTTTAATCAAAAAAATCATACCGATACCAGCCATAAGCACTTAAACAGAGATAAATTTGGCGTTTTGGATTTGCAGATGATCCAGTCACCTGAAATCACGTCCGAGATCATTTTTAGAGTTTTTTTTTGAAAAAAAAAAAACAAAAAAATCTAAAAAAATATTTTTGTATTTTTTTATATCTTTTTTCTTTCTGTTGAAAAAAATTGTTGATTTTTTTTTAAAAACGTAACCCAAAAGAGTCTTTTCAAATCAATTTAGTTGTGACAAAAAATGTTGAAAATATCAACATCTCAGTATATGGGAATTTCTTATAATCGTCTCGAAGATCGAATTGAAATTTTTCACGTTTTGAGGTCTTTAGAGTGCATGTCTGTGTATGTGTGTACGTACGCACCTGTGGTCGTGGATAGTTTTTTCTACGAGCATAACTTACGTAAACAAAGTCGTATCGACTTCGTTGAGGTGTCAATCGAAGCGCCTCTACAATCTTAAAAGCTGGTTAGTTTTTGGGAAATTCCGTCGGGGGAGTTTGCAGCTTTTAACCCTAGAAGGTCATTTTTGTCATGCGATATATCTCACGAACTAATCATAATCATCGTTAAGGTATGAATTGATGCGTATTAACATTTTTGTGTTTTTATCAGTTTTTTAACAAAATTGTTCGAGCCGCTTTTTAATTTATTAAAAAATTAATGTTTTTTCACGAACAATAAGTTTTTAACCTGATTTTCAAAACGCAACAATCAATGTTTATACAAATTATATACTCCAAATAGTTTTTGTGCAAAAACTAGGAAACCTTTTTTTAATGATTATGAAAAAAAATCAAATTAAAAATAAAAATCATTGAAAGCCATCATAACCTTTAAAATCATTCACTATATCTCGCGAACCAAATATAGAATTTGCATCATTAGGTGTCAATCGACGCGTCTTAACATTTTCGTGATGTTTTAAGGTTATGAAAAAATCGCTGGAGCCGTTTTTGTAAATTTAATTTAAACTGCTATATTTTGTAACCTAACGTTTGTTAGGTTATAAAATTTAAGTAGTTTTTATAGATTAACAGAAACAATATTTGGTAAAGAGTAAGATTATGGTAGGGGATCGATCCTGATCCCCTCACCCACCAGCATTGGTGGGACATGTGTCCAAAGTGTTACCCTCACTTATATTACATTTATGGTAGAAAGAACATTCATCAACTTTTTTATAATTTCGTAATTTTTTGTGCACTTTTGATTTGTTTTATTTATTTTTTCCGAGAGAAATTTATTTAAGCTTTTTGATTTTTTTGATTCCAAAACAAGTCTAAATTTCACTTTCCAGTTAAATTTTCGGTTTCATATGATCTCTGGAAATATGTAGGCAAAACAACCAGTTTTTAGTGGGGGGACCCTCATAACTTCTTATGGGCGCCGCGAACTTTTTATGCCATAGTATTAGGGGAACCCCCTCTTTCGATCCCTCCTTCGGGGTGGGGGTCATAATGTTAACTTTCCCAATATTAAATATTTACTCGACTAAAATACTTTCTTAGTTGGCATAAGGTGTCGTGTGCACTTGGGCGACATTGAACATTCAATAATGCATACCAAGTTTCTGGCTTAAGTCTTTCGTTTGCACTGAAAGCAGGCCAAACCCAAAATTGCAGTTCATGCGATTTTGACCGTTTTGTCGCGGTTAATTCTCCGTTGCATTCCGAAGCTAATAACGATTAAAACATCTCAAGGGCTTCCCGTTTAATCTGTTAATTTAATCGGAAACAAGTACCGTGGCAAATGTGTACCAAATCCATGTCCGCTGCTTTTGTGTGATCCAACCAATTTTTTACAAATCATTTAACACATGGCCGATACGTTTCGAGCTGTTGCCATCGTAAATTGTTGTTATTATTACGATTATTATTAGCATACACGGTTTTCATGCGGCCTGGCCCGTACCGCGTGTATTGATGCGTATCAAGAGGTCAATGGTCAGCGCGCGCATTGATTTCCATTCAAGCCGCCGTTGAGGAAATGCGCGCATCTTTACCACTAAATCCGTGGTAAGGCGGCAAAGTGTGCTGAATTAAAGAGCAAGCGCGAAACGTACAATAAATTCGCTTTGGATACTTTGCAGCAATCATTGTGTTAGCTTACTGTCGCAGACGCAGCAGTTCTTCCAATTTAAATGGGAACTAGCGGGATCTAGCATTGTGCCTAAGTTCGCCTAACAGGCATATCAATCTGTCTTAAGAGCGCCAGTTGATATGTAAATCTTTTAACTGCACCAAACTACCCAGAGATCAGACAGCCTAATTTAATCAATGGAACTGATAAACTAAGTCCCGTGTGCACAATCGACGGTAAAAACTCTTTGGTTTTGATTTTCTGCTCCAATAAAAACAACCGATTTATCTGTTTGATTCGAATCGATAGCTCTTTTCCTCGACAAATACAATTCGGTGCGTTTCAATAGAGAATGCATTCACTGATTTACCAGAAGCGTTGAATCAGCATCAAACTAAACATGAAAATATCTCAGATGTCGGACATCTGATACATGTTTGTCTTGTATAGAGAAATGAATGCTTGCATCTGAACTTAATTTACATAGTAACATTTAAATGAGTTGCTTAGCTTCTTTCTATTAGAATTCCAAAACACGTTTTTTTTTGTAAATTGACAAGAGTGTGTCCATTTATTCATTTTCAATGTCTTGGTCTCATACAGAACCAATTCCAGAAAACTTTCACGATGGATGCAAATCACGAGTTAAATTTCTTTGAATGTTAAAGCGTAAGTGAAAAGAATATTTTGAAAAGAAATGCAATTTTTCCTTCCCTATACTTTAATGCTAATTTAGACCTGAAATTAATTTTAGACGTCACATTAAAAACAGTTCATTAGGTTGAAAAATTGATTTCGCATTAGACTTTAATCGTGAACACAAACAAGCCGCAAGGTGCGACCCTTGAGGTCCACACGGTCAACTTCCCAGTAATATCTACATAAACATCAACAACATTACAGCAATGAGAGGTATTCATAGCAGTAACAGGAATGAATAAATATGAATCAAATCGTCTACGGAAGGGTCCATTGATTACGTAAGGTTTTTGGTCGAAGAGGACAGATTGAATATTCACGCGGATCAATCGGTGGGGGCCTTTTCGGTCTTGAAAATTTTTGTTGGTTTTCAAAATTTGAGCGGTTTTTTTAATTAAAAGACTATTAAAACTATCAAAAACCTGCTCAAATTATGCAATTTTTTAAAACTTTGATTGAATTTACAACATTATTTTAGAATAAAAGATATAAAGTAATATAATTCGTATGAACCCTCTTTAAATGGTAACTTCGAATGTTTTGTTATTTTTATTTTATTTTTTTTTCATAATCATGGAATAAAAGCTTGCCGGTTTCTCTTCAAAACCTGATAAGAATGTATAAATTTTAAAAACAGTTATTACTGTGCTGTGCAAATCAGGTTAAAAAATATTTTTTATGAAAAAAATATATTTTTTCGCATTTTCTTCTATTAAATTAAAAAAAGGCTGAAACGAGTTTTTATAATGTTAAAAACTTCACAAAGATGTTAATACACGTCAACTGACACCTTAAAGATGCAAATATTATATCTGGTTCGTGAGATATAGTGAATGATAAAAATGACCTTGAAAATCATGATGACTTTTAATGATTTTTTTATTTTTAATTTAATTTTTTATTAAATCGTGAGGAAAAGTTTTGATGATTTTTCTACAAACATTGTTTGGAGTATGTAAATTTTATAAACATTGTCTACTACATTTCGCAAATCAGGTTAAAAATTTATTGTTTATGAAAAAAACCTCATATTTTGCACTTATTTTTCTTAAATTAAAAAACGGCTCCAACGATATTTTTTAAAAATGAAGCAGATTTACAAAAATATTAATACGCGTTCCTTGACACCTTAATAATGCAAATCCTATGTTTGGTTTGCGAGATATAACGCATGACAGAAATAACCTTGAAGATCATGATGACTGTTAATGATTTTTTATTATTTATTTGATTTTTTTTGTGGTCAGTAGAAAAACTTTTGATGGCATTTGTAAAAAAACTGTTTGGAGTATATAAATTATATAAAGATTGATTACTTGGACTTGACAATAAGGTTAAAAATTTATTGTTTTTGAAAAAAATCACAATTTTTTGCATTTTTTTTTTTAAATTAAAAAACGGCTCCAACGATTTTTTTCAAAATTTGTTTCAAAATTTGATAGGTTCACACAAATGTTAATACGCGTTGATTGACAGCTTAACCATCCGAATCGTATGTTTGGTTCGCGAGATATGTATAACGCACGACAGAAATGACCTTGAAAATCATGATGCCTGTTAATGAGTTTTTATTTTTTATTTATTTTTTTACGTAATCATAAGAAAAAGTTTTGATGTTGTTTTTACAAACATTACTTGAAATGTATAAATTTTATAAAAATTGAATACTGTGTTTATTAAATCAGGTTGAAAATTTATTGTTTATAAAAAAAACCTTAATTTTTTGCACTTTTTTTTCTTAAATTAAAAAACGTCTCCAACATTTTTTTTCAAAATTTAATAGATTCACACGATTTCTAATACACGTCGATTGACACCTTAATCATGCAAATCGTATGTTTGGTTCGCGAGATATAATGCATGACAGAAATGACCTTCAAAGGGTCAAATCAGGAAACCGCCCCGACCAAAGTATCCCAAAAACTCGATGTCGATGCGACTTTGTTTACGTGAGTTATGCTCGTAGAAAAAAGTGTCCACGAACATACGTACGTACGTACACACACACACACACACATACATCTCCCTTTCTAAAAACACTTTATATATACTCTATAGACCTCAAAACGTAAAGAATTGTTGAAAATTTCAATTTCGATTTTCGAGGCGATTACAAGAACTTCCCATATACTGGGAAGTTAATAATAAATAAAGTTGTGCTGCAACTCTTCGATTAAATATTCTTGCATGTGGTCGAAGTTTATATGTGGAATAAAATTACTTGCCGTGGACTTGTGGAGATATTTTTGAAGAAGTATGGACTTTAGGAGTAGTAAAAAGTGAAAATCTTACACAGCTCAACTTCAATATTACAACACACATACTTTGCAAAATGAGTTATCTATTTACTTAAAATGCTGGATGTTAAAAGTTTATTAATGAACCTCAGTTTATAAGGATAAATTAAGAGTGTGCAAAATAATTTGGTGCTCTCATGGGAAAAAAGAACGTTATATTAAATCTACACTTGCGTGACCGAGCTAGCAAATATGAATATTGACGAAAGGTTATTCCTTTTCATTCCTACAACAAAGAGTTGATTCTTAGTTATTGTCTGAAATTCGAAAACATTCTAAAACTTCCATCCATCATTTCTTTACTTTTCTAGTTTTAATAATGAAAATAAAACTGTTAAGTTATGAATACTTGAAATTAAATCGAACTGTATCGGGCATATGATGTATTTATTGCTACACATAGACAGAAAAATGACTATAAGATTACTTAGCATATTGTTGAGCATGAAAAATTTCAAAAATTTAATTATAAGCTATTAAACCACCGAGGATCTGTTTTCAGTTGGCTTTTGAGGGGGGCACACCAATTTTTGCAGGCAAGGTTGATAAATAACTCGTATTATAATATTTAACTTATCCTTCATTTCAAAAAATCGAGAACTTTAATAAAAAATGTTTAAACATTATAAAAAAAGATATTTCTTACTTTTTTCACTTTTAACTTTAAAACAGTTCATTTTAGAGCAAAATTGAGTGGAAATAAACGCTGCCGTATTAAATTTTCTATCCATGAACGAAAAAAAAACTACAATTTTTTATTTGATGGAAGCTTTTTCAAGCATATGGTCTTGCGAAGTATTGACTGCAAAGCGTTGATTAACGCAAATGCAAATTTGATGGATTTTTTCGGTTCTTAAAATTTAAGCAGTTTTTTATAGAAAATAAAAACGGTACTGATAAAACTATTCAAAATCTGCTTACACTATGCAAATATTAATAAACTGTGATTGTAGTAGTCAGGTTATATTATCCGTATTAACACTTTTTACATGGTGGCTTTGAATGATTTTTTATTTTTACCTTTTTTTTGTAATCATGGAAAAAAAGTTTGGCTGGTTTTTCTTTAAAAACTGATAAGAATTTATAAGTTTTATTAACATTTGTTGTGTTGTGCAAATCAGATTAAAAATTATTTTTTTGCAATTTTTTTTTATTATGTTAGAAAACGGGACCAATGGTTTTTTATAAACGTAAAAACATCATAAAAATGTTAAGGCGCGTCGATTGACACCTTAATGATGCAAAAACTGATTTTTTCGCGAGATATAATGAATGAAATGAATGACCTTGAACGTCAAGATGACTTTTAATGAATTTTTATTTTTAAGATATATTTTTGTAATCATGAGAAAAAGGTTTTGTTGGTTTCTTTACAAATGCTGTTTGGAGTATAAAAATTTTATAAACATTGATTACTGTGAATTGCAAACTAGATTGAAAAGGTATTGTTTCGGGAAAAAACTTTAAATTTTTGCGCCTTTTTATAAACTAAAAAACGGCTCCAGGTAGGTAGGTAGGTTGAAGGGTGCTAAGCCGCACGGTTTCCGCTTCACTTAGGCCCCGTTGGCCCATTGTGCCCTGAAGACATGGAAAAACTACCATATTACTCCATGAACCACCCCGATTCCTTGAGGAAATCCAGGAACTGGTCCATTCTCATAGCACTAAGCTCACTTAGCTTCACGAAAAAGAAAGCACCTAAGTGTTTTTTCCTATTATTCGCTAGAGCCGGACAACTGCAGAGAAGATGCTCTACAGATTCCGTCTCCTCTTCATCACCGCAGCTTCGACACAGGTCGTTCGCTGGGAGCCCGATTCTTCTTGCATGTTCACCGAAAGCCACATGACCCGTCAGTATACCCACAAGGTTTCTTATTGCACCTCTGTCTAGGGATAACAAGCCCAGAGTGCGCTTTTTGTTATAATTTGGCCACATCTGTCTAGCGGTACAGCATGTGCCTAAATTTCTCCAGCGCCTCAATGCTAGCTCGTAGGCTGATACCTTTATATCCTGCCTAAGAACTTTCATTGAGACCCCTACCCCCACATTCTCATGCAGGTGCGCCTCACGGGATCCCTCCCTAGCGAGCTGATCCGCTTTTACATTTCCGTACACTTCGCTGTGCCCAGAAACCCAACACAGTTTTGAACTGTTCCTTTGAAAGATCCTCCCCAGTCCCGATCTGCAGGTTTCAACTAATTTGGAGGACACTAAGACTGATTCTAGCATCCTTATGGCTGCTTTGCTGTCCACAAAGAAAGTGATGTCTTTATCGACCTCCCCTCTCTTGTTAACGTCTTTCGCAGCTCTCAAGATTGCCATTATTTCCGACTGCACAACTGCTCCAACAATACATTTAAAGATTTGATGGAATCAGAAAAATGTTAATACGCGTCGATTAACATCCTTACTATGCAAATTCTATGTTTCGGTGTTTTTCTTTGTTTTGCCGTGAGATATAGCGCGTGACAGAAATGACTATCAAGGGGTCAAAACAGTAAACCCCCCAACCAAAATTTCCCAAAAACTAATCAGCTTCTAAAATTGCAAAGGCGGATTGATACCTCAACGAAGTCGATAGGACTTTGCTTACGTGATTTATGCTCGAAGAAAAAACTGTCCCCGAACGCACGTACGTACTTTTATACACACATATACCAATTTCATTCTAAAAACACTTTAAATGTGCTTTAAAGGTCTCAAAACGTGAAAATATAAAATCTTTATATTATTTTTTTTATAATAATAATAAATTGTCCAAATATTTAAGATACGACATAGATATATCCTTCATTCATTTGACTAGAATTAATTTATATAAATTACTTTTTAACAACAAAAGCAAAAATCCCCTTTCCCATTTAGGAGTGTATCGTGCATCCTGTGATAATTGCGATGCAGCTTATATAGGAAATACAGGTATGAGCTTTAAAATCAGATACAATGAGCACAGCAAAGCAACCAGAGAGACAAATCCAAGTTATGGGATAGCACAACATATTTTAGATACAGGTCATAGTTTTACTATTGACAATTTTAATATCTTCCATAAAATAAGCAAGGGGAAAAAGTTGGACTACCTGGAATGCCTTGAGTTGAGGCTGGCTACATAGAGAAAGCAAAACCTGCTGAATGAAATTACCCTTCCCTGCCAATCACAACTCCTTCAACCATAATTATTTAAGAATTAAACCAGGAAATAGTTGTAAACTGTATGTAACCTGAAGATGATCTAAGGATCGTAACGCGTCGTATTAATAAAAATTTCTGAATCAAAAAAATCAAGCGCCTTATTTTATAAAGATTTTATTCCATTATGGCTCATCAAGTGTCCACACAACTCTCTATAACTGATATTTCGGGAAGATATGTTGAAATTTTAAATTTCAATTTTCGAGGCGATTACAAGAACTTCCCATATAGTGGGAAGTTAAAAAAAGCCTACAGATTCGTCCTGGTCTTATTCTTTAAGCGTGAGGAAATCAAACTCTTTCTTTTGTGGAACTGTTTTGCTTCAATGAATGAGCTGAGCATTTTAATTTCATGCATGGCTTATTATTGTTTCGTATTCAAGATGGGGGTCAGGCCTTTGCAGCTTCAGGAGCAGTTGAAGCATTGGGTTTAAAAAATGGTTTTGCAAAGAATAAGAACAAACATAAAGGGACCTAAGTGGGCCCCATAGTCAACGAGCATAAAAACGAAGTAGGGTGTTTAAAAAAATGAAAATATTTTCAAATATTGTTATTTTAGATCATCAACACGAAACGTAAGCAGGGGTAAAACATGCAATTCACTTTAACGGCTTGAACGTAATAAAAGCATTCCGAAAATTTCATAACTTTGATCTTATTGAGAGCCAAGAAATAAATCAATCACTTTTTTTAACTAAATTCAAACAATTATGCAGGTGGATGTGATAGTGTCCTTTTCAAGTATATTAACTAATATCAATACTAGTACAGTCAAAGCGTCCGAATTTTGACCTAAACCGTGCATTTTGGGTAGGCAGAAATTTTTTTGATGCAATGCGTGGGCAATGGTATAGATAGCTCAAGTTCAAGTTTCTGTGGTCGCAGCTCCTGTCCTTTGGGCTCCATCTTCAAAACAAACAAGCCGCGAGGTGCGACCCTTGAGGTCCACACGGTCAACTTCCCAGTAATATCTACATAGATATTAAAAATATTAAACACGATAATAATTATGGAAATAATATTAATTTTAATAATAAAAATTTACCTTTCATAAAAGCTATTGAAATGACTTAATATTCATCGTAACATCTACGCGAGCGTCAATTGATTACGTAAATATTTTCGTGGATTGGTTTGATTGAATATTCACGTGGATCAATCGGAGGGGGGACAGTTTACAAAGCCTTTTCTACGTTATTTGTTATTTTCATATCAATGCTTGAAGGACAAAACAACGCTAGCAGAGATTTTGTCGCGTGATGGCCATTTTGAATAGTTGCGGTCAAAATTGCCAGCATTTTGGCATAATCACTGAATTTGTATGTTTTCACGATTTGACATCAATGAATTGTTTCGAGAAACATTGATTATGCAATCAAAACTAGGTTCAATTGCATGTAAAAAGTAAAATATATGTTTTTCAAATGATGAAGGAAGTAACTGAAATTTTACGAATACTAAAGAACAAAACTCCTAAAAACTACAACTTTTTATTTGATGAAAGCTTTTCAAAGCATATGATCTTAAAAAGTGTTGGCTACAAAACATTTTATTATTCAAAACGTTGATTACCACAATTGCAAATTTGATTTGATTTGTATTGGTTTTCAAAATTTAAGCAGTTTTTTCATTAAAGTTAAAACACGGTTTTGTGAAGACTATTAAAAATCTCCGCAAATTATGAAAATAATAATAAACTTTGATTGACTTTACAGCAATATCTTTAGAATAAGAGATTTAAGGTATACAAATTCGTATGAACCCTTTTTACATGGTGACTTTGAATGTTTTTTTTTATTTTTTATTTAATTTGTTTTGAAATCATGAGAAAATATTTTGCTGGTCTCTCTACAGAAATTGATAAAAGTTTATAAATTTTATAAACATTTATTATTACGATGTTTTATTTATTATTTATTAATTATTTTTTTTAAGAAAAAAATACTAATTTTCAATTTTTTTTTATTAAATTAAAAAAATGGCTTTAAAGATTTTTTTAAAATTTAAAAACATCATTAAAATGTTAATACGCGTCGATTGACTTCTTAATGATGCAAAGATTATATTTGGTGCTCGAGATATAATGAATGACATAAATGACCATGAAGGTCATGGTGACTTTTAATGATTTTTTATTTTTAATTTTTTTTTTGTAATCATGAAGAAAAATTTGGTAGTTTTTTCACAAAAACTGTTAGGAGTATATAAATTATATAAACATTAATACTGCGTGTTGAAAATCAAGTTAAAAATTTGATGTTTTTGAAAAAAACCCCAATTTTATTCACTTTTTTTCAAAAAATTGAAAAACCGCTTCAACGATTTTTTTAAAAATTTAACAAAATCACGTAAATGGTAATTTGCGTCGATTTTCACCTTAATAATAAAAATCGCATGTTTGGTTCGTGAGATATAGCGCATAACATGGTTGACATTCAAGGGGTGAAAACAGCAAACGTCCCCGACCGAAGTTTCCCAAAAACTAATCAGCTCTTAAAATTGCACAGACGCTTCGATTGACACCTTAACGAAGTCAATACGACTTTGTTTACGTGAGTTATGCTCGTAGAAAAACTGCCTGCGAACGCACATACGTACGTACGTACATACACACACACATACATATTTCTTTCTAAAAACACTTTATATATACTCTATAGACCTCAAAACGTAAAGAAAAGTTGAAAATTTCAATTTCGATTTTCGAGGCGATTACAAGAACTTCCCATATACTGGGAAGTTAAAAAGTTGGGGCATCCTCATATCTCCGAAACCATGGGTCCCACAAGAAAGTTGTCTATGGCAAACTTGCGTAAAATAGAATGTTCAGCAAGTCGTTCATACATCAGTTTTACGTTGGGTCAATAATAAAAATGTTACAAGCCAAAAACCACACACAAAAAGGGTGGAACCTCTTTCGGGCGCCGCAGCTTTTTTAATTTCACGTTTAACGCGAAACACATTGAAATACTATTCCAAGATAATTTTATCACAAATTGTTTGCGGTATTGATTGTTGCAATCACTGCACATTAACAGGAGTTATTCCATCCCAAAGGGGAGAAAATCGCGTGAAAAACCCGTTTTTAGGCGAAATAATCGGCTTTTGATGGCAAACCCACGTTGCGAAACTCGCGGAGCATTTTCATAGGCAAGCAGATTTTTAGTGCAATGTGTGGTATGCCTTACTGGCAGCTTAAATCCAAGTTTCAGGGGTCGCAGCACCAACCCTCTGGGCTCCATCTTGAAAACAAACAAAAAGTTGGGCACCCCTATATCTCCGGAACCACCCGCGCGCAACAACTTCTCGGTTTCCCCTATTACCGCGAAATTCGTTCGAAAATAACTTTTAGACAGTTTTATCACCAAACGTTTGCGGTATTGCTTGTTTTGATCAATGTACCATGTCGAGTGTTATTGTGTCTCGGAGGGGGACAAGTCATCGGAAAAAAGCATTTAAGGACCAGATAAACAGGTGTTAAAATACTTTTCTACTAAGACTTGTCCCCCTTTGGGACACAATAACACTCGACATGGTACATTGATCGAAACAAGCAATACCGCAAACGTTTGGTGATAAAACTGTCTAAAAGTTATTTTCGAACGAATTTCGCGGTAATAGGGGAAACCGAGAAGCTGTTGCGCGCGAAAAATGATCCCCCCTTTTCAACGTGGTTTTTGGCGTGTAACTCTTTTAATATTGTTAGCACGTGAAAATGATGTATTCACAACTTACTGCAAATTGAATTTTACATAAGTTTGCCAAACGCAACTTTCTTGTGGGAGCCATGGTTTCGGAGATATGAGGGTGCCCCAACTTTTTTTGTTTTGAAGATGGAGCCCAAAGAACAGGAGCTGCGACCCCAGAAACTTGAAGTTAATCTATCTATATCATTGCCCACGTATTGCATCAAAAACATTTCTGCCTACCCAAAATGCACGGTCAAACTCCCAATTGACTGGACTATACAGTTTTTTCTACATTTGTGGTATGCAGAACTTAATATATTCATTTTTTTGACTGAGAATACTACTAGACTTCAAAGTGCATCTTATGTGATAATTTTAACAAAATATAAACCATTTTTAACATTTCGAGATAAATCGGAGCTTCGAAAATTTTTACTATCATCCTGCAAAAAAAATTATTTTACTTTCAGGAAAAAACAACAACAACAAACTGCTACAATTGATTGATGTACTTTCTGGAATGATCCATCTCGCAAAAACCAATATGTATTTATCAATTTCGGAAGAGTAGCGAAAGAAGCCAAACGTGTAACTTCAATTCTCTGTCAGAGATAAATAAGTTTTTACATTCCAATCGGTGGAAGCTCGTTATGCTTCTTTGCTACTTAAGTCTATTAACTTTTGGGCAAATACCAGTTAAAGCACGGATTCTCGCCAACAGTTCTTAATGACAGTCTTCATCTTGCATATGGGCACGATTGCTTTTGTATCTATGTATCGACGGACATATGAACGAGTATCTATCGGTACTTGATTTAATGATGTTTTCCTTCGGTACATTACCAGACTGTTAGTTCTTTCTTCAAACTCAATGAAATATGGATTACAGCAGAGTCTGCTTTCGTGTGGTTTTTCCAAGAGAAGAAACAAGAAAGATACGACTGTTTAGCTTTGAAATATTTACAGAGATGGTTATTAATCATGTTCGTTTCATTCGTGAATGGTCAGTTATGCAGTAATCTGCAACCATACCACACACCACGTCTGAGTAACTGCCGTAATCAAATGGATCTTCGCCGGCAATGAAGTGTGAAATGCTGCTTGCAAACATTGCATTGAAGATTTTATCGATCGATTTTCATTTGCGAATAAAACAATATTTGCTCAATCTATCTGACTCAATTAAGAGGCAAATATCTAGGCGTTAATGTAACATGTAAATATTGCGCGTCGTGATTAATAATCTGCCAGCTAAAAAGGCAATAAAGTATTGCTGGGTGGATCAATTATTCTTTTTTGGATCAGTATAGCTCAGGACCTGAATTTTCAACTCTAAATAAGGTTTAGTTTTGCATTGAAAGTTTTTTAACCCCCTGCTTATATATTGGAGTCATTTTTATCTCTTTATCTCTTTTTTCGTCGTCCTATCCAATTGTTAAATGCGCAGGCAATTTTGAATATCATATGGTTTGGATGCAATTTTTGGGAAAACTTTATGAAAAAAATTTTCTTTTCTCCCCTTATTGTGTCTTATTTCTACCAAAAAGTCTGTAAAGTCTTTTTGACACCAAGATACTGTAAATGTTGCCTTGCTAAAAGAACATGCCGAGGGTTAAAACAAACGTTTAATTCCCGTAGTAAACCGATAATGCGGTATAATACTGGTAATATTGATTAATAATAAAGAACAACATCTCTTCTTATTGCTCAGATGCCACAAATGTTTGTAAGCTATTCATAAATTCTCATCATTTTTCATTGAAGCAGTAGTAGCATGTCTTCCTTAGTTTCACTTCGTTTGAGAAAGTTTTACTGTTGAACTTGATTCGAAATGCTTGAAAAACATATGAACTTTACAGTTTTCCAAAAACATTAAAGCCGTTTGGTTTGCAGCTGGATAAATTTTCATTTTCAACTCTGGGAAAAGTTTACCGAAAAATAATCTAAATATTTGATTTTTGCATAAAGCCTTATAAACTTCAATAAGATCGAAGCCCACATATGTTTTAAATTACATTAAATAAAAACTTCGTTTCAATCATTTGACAAAATTGTAAATAGTATTACTTTAAATGCATCGAATTTTTTTTTGGAACCGTTTTTATACTAAATTGGGGTTTGTTTTAGTAGAATCAATTAGTGTATTTATTCTTTTTTGAATGGAACTTGTTTTGAGTGGACTCCAAAGTAGATTTTGTAAGTTATGATTAAAACATCTATAAAGGTAAGAATTGCCATGCATTTATTTTAAAGTAAGCATGTTGAATTCGTTTAGATGTAATGTCTTTGATTTGAATCTATTTTATTGCAGCATTTTATGGCTTGACTTTCTCACTTATAAAATTGCAGACACAAGGAGTGTTTTTTAAGAAATAAATAAATTTAAATAGGGATATATGTTTTCGCAGCTATTAATTTTCGCTGTGTTTTTGTTATATTTTTTTCATTTACTTTGGCAAATTACTATGCAATGACTGACACCCGAACAACGACTGCAAATAGTAGACTTCTAAAACTTGCGTGCTGCACGCAAAACTTATAAAGCACTTTATCCAATTTATGGTGCACATAATTGTCTATCTGAGCAGCTTATACGCAATACGATGATGGTATTTATGCTCACTTTATTCGACAATGTTCATCCAACACGAACTCGTACCGTGCGTGCCGAGGCAGCTTTCGCTTCTGAAGATGGTAGTGAGTTTGAGGATCTATAGACTCAGTCACTGTAGTTTAATGTCAGAAATTGTTTTGCAACACCAAAAAGGATGCAATCTGCAAACTAATATATAGGCATTTAAAAATTGACCATTTCAATAAAGAAGGCAAGGTCAGTTCGAACTGACAAAAAAAGAATAAATTTGCTAGGTAAATGCGAGCTTACAAGCGGTTTTCATGGAGATCAATTGTCGAGGCCTCACGTGTAGGAACCGTATTTCATAGCCGTGAACATGTCCATCTTAGCAGAAAGACTCATGCCCATGACCCACTCTGTTGGTCAATGTTCATCCAAAACGAGCTCGTACTGTGCATGCAGAGGCAGCTATTTACGATGATGTAGACGGTACTATGAAGAAGCATCCAAATTTATCGACTCAATGCTGTTCCCAACAACTTCATCAAATTTTCAGGAAAGATCTTAGACTGATCCCTGTAAGATTCAAATATTGCAGTAATTGGTGCCATTGACCCACTGTTTGCGTCGTGAATGTAAAAATGTAACTTCTGCAAAATAACCATACAACTATTCGTCTTATTTGGAAAGATCAACAATTTTTTTTGGATATAATTGTGTGGGCTACTTTCAGATCAAAACTTTTGATGCAACATTTGTTCAAAACTCATTCATCTGCGAGTAAATCACCAATAATTTTGTTTTACTTCGTCGACTTTCTAACATGCTGCTCATGCCTAATTTTGTAAGTTAATTTAGGATGAACATTTTAAGCGAACATATACTCCGCAACGCAAAGCATAGATATCGAATGAAAGATAAGGTATGTTTGAGGAACTCTAAAAATTTGATATTTTCGGACTCCATTAACCAATCCTAGGCTAGCAAATATTTCACAAGAGATCTTTACTAAACAAAAATAGTACGAACTTAGTTAGTTATTACATCTGTTTGATTTTAAGGTTTATTTCCATCATGAAAATGGACATGTCACATTTTGACTGCATGGAATGGGCATGTCTGATTTTAGTACTTTAGAATAGCACTGTTTCTGAGATCCAGGATTTTATGAATAACGAAAATTATAATCACCATTAGAATATATTTTCTACCATAAGTATTGTATACCAAAAATTGTTTTTACGTTTCACTTTCGGCGGCTTCTTCTTCAAAATTTTCACAACTTTTCTGGAGGCTTTCTTCGTCAATGTTTCCTATTTGATGTTGTGAGCTACTTTTACCGTCAAGTTCAGACTGGGACCGCTAACTCTCAACAAACTGTTACTAACTAAGTAATTGAAAAACATCCTTCGTTTTGCTTGGGAAACTGCATAGCGACGTGGAACGGTACGTGCTTTAGCTGAGTGATTTTATACATTCAAATTAATATAACGTCTATTGTTTTTTGGCATAGTTTGTTTTCGCTCTCAATAATTTTTACTTCGGATGAAAAATTATTCAAGACTACATTTTTGACCTGCCGTTAGCGGCAAACCTAAAAGCTTACGCTGAATCCAAAGATCTCCCTTGTTTTCCCTCGGTTCTGTTTCTGTTCATTGTTTATTCAATGCTAGCTCCGTCCACTGTCCAAGCAAATCGTCAAGTGATGCTACTGTTAAGATCCACTATCCTTCCGATTTCTGCAGAAATGAAGTGATTTTCCTTTCCAGAAAAGTTAGACCACATATTCGCGCTTCCACCGGATTCATCACAAAATAATACTATAAAATCATATACACTAGCACTAACGCTATCATCTATCCTTCTTACCGCGGAATCAATTATGTCACTTATATGAAAAGAAAAAGAAGTAGTTTGTACAAACAAAATATGTATAACATAAGTTTACTAAATTGTGCGAATTATTTTCCTTAATGTTGCACAATTTTAGGAGGAAGTTAAGCTGATATTTACACATAATGTGAAATCAGGAACACTTGTGGGACACAATTAAATTAAGATTGAATATAAAAATTAAAAGTTGAAAATCATATTTCATTCATCCTTACCTTCTTTGATTTTAATCCCACTTAGTTCTGTAAGGAAAAACAGAAAAACAATTTTAAGATCTCAGTAAAATTTTGCCATATACTTAATTGCAGAAAATGAATTTTCCATGCAATATTTGCAATTATTGTTAAAAAATTTTTGAGGTTGATTGCATAATTAGAACTGATTTAACTTTGTTTGATCGAGTTTGAAATTTACTCGGTTCCGTTTTGAATTTGAATGATATTTATTAGATATATCGATAAACTTTTGCAAGTTTGCAAGTTATTCCGTTTTTTATTTAATTGATATTAATTTATTAACTTTCCAGTATATGGGAAGTTCTTGTAATTGCCTCGAAAATCGAAATTGAAATTTTCAACATTTCTTTAGGTTTTGAGGTCTAAAGAGTATATATTAAGTGTTTTTAGAATGGGAGATGTATGTGTGTGTGTGTACGTACGTATGTACGTTCGTGGACACTTTTCTCTACGAGCATAACTCACGTAAACAAAGTCGTATCGACTTTGTTAAGGTGTCAATCGAAGCGTCTTTGCAATCTTAAGAGCTGATTAGTTTTTGGAACACTTCCGGTGCTGTTTTGCCCGTTTGAAGGTCATTTCTGTCATACGTTATATCTCGCGAACCCAACATACGATTTCCGTGAGCAAGGTGTCAATCGACGCGTATTGATTTTTACGTAATTCTATCAAGCTTTTAAAAAAATTCCTAGATCCGTTTTTTAATTTAAAAAAAGTGCAAAAAATTGGTTTTTTCCCTCAAAAACAATAAATTTTTAACCTTATTTTCAAGTCCAAATAATCAATGTTTATATCATTTGTATTCTTCAAACAGTTCTTTTAAAAATGTCATCAAAATTTTTTTCTGTTGATCACAAAAAAATAAAAATTGTGGTCTAAGTGCGACCCTTGAGGCCCACACGACTAACTTCCCAGTGGGGTGAATAAAATGCTTTAATTTTCTTTTATTATTATTTACTTTTGTTGATATATACTATTATTAAACATTATTATTCTAAATTAATATAATTACTTTTCTTATTTTTATAATTTTTTTATCCAACCATAAAAGATTTGGTAGAGGAAGACGTCTCCACCACCTGGTCATCCTCTACCAAAGCCTCGGCAACCTCGTCCTCTTTGTCCTCGGCATCCTTCTTGTCCTCCACTTCGTCCTCAACCTCGTTCTTCATTTCGGCTTCGGAATCCACAACTATTATTGAGGGTATTTAATAATTATTTACAATAATCATTCGTTATTAAGAATGTTTGACCGTTACTGAATAATTATAATTGACTTTATATATACAATGTCAAATTATAACTAATATAATTCGATTGTTATTAACAATATTGAATTATTTATAACAATATCCAATTATTAACTGCATTAGCGTCTCTACTCCCATTCACCCAAACCTGATAATATAAGATTCGAATTTCATAAATTAATCTTTATTTTTTGGAATAACATTTTTTATGATCGAAATTTTGCTAAAACGCACAATAATAACAACATTACTATGAAGGTATTTGGTATCTGCACGAATTAATAGTGCGTATCAACAGTTTAAAAATAAGCAATTTTTGGTCGTTTTTTCAGTTTTTTCATCCTAAATAAAAAACGGCTTAACCGATTTTGCTGGAAAGTTATTCAGTTCTAAGTTACGTAATTATGCGTCGTTTGAAACCGGTCCCACGTCAATACGATGTTTGGTTCTCGAGATAATCGAAACGCACATACGCATATACGCACATACACACATACGTATATACACACTCACAGACATATCTCTAAAAACGATGGATTTGGATTCTAAAGACCTTAAAACGTGGAGATATGTCAAAGTTTGGGATTCGCAAAATCGACCCCATTACAATAACTTCCCATAGGGAACTGGGAAGTTAATAAAAAATAAAAAAAACATTAACAGTCATCATGATCTTCAAGGTCATTTCTGTCGTGCGTTATACATATCTCGTGAACCAAAAATACGATTTGCATCGTTTAAGTGTTAATGGACGCGTATTAACATTTTTGTGCATCTGTCGAATTTTTAAAAAAATCGTTGCAGCCGTTTTTTAATTTAAGAAAAATAGTGCAAAAAATTAGGTTTTTTTCATAAACAAATTTTTTTTAACCTGATTTACGGAAGAAAGTATTCAATTTTTATAAAACTTATATACTTCAAGCAGTGTTTGTAAAAACAACATCAAAACTTTTTCTCATGATAACGTAAAAAATTAAATTAAAAATAAAAAAATTATTAAAAGTCATCATGATTTTCAAGGTCAATTTTTATCATTCACTATATCTCACGAACCAGATATAATATTTTCATCATTATGGTGACAGTTGACGTGTATGAACATCTTTGTGAAGCTTGTAACATTATAAAAATTCGTTTCAGCCGTTTTTTTAATTTAATAAAAGAAAGAAGAAAAATTATGGTTTTTTCATAATTTTGTTTTTTATCTTGATTCGCACAGCACAGTGATACCAGTTTATAAAATTTATACGTTCTTATCAGTTTTTGAAGAGAAACCAGAAAAACTTCCTTCTATGATTATGAAAAAATACTCAATTAAAAATAAAAGATCATTCAAAGTTACCATATTACAAGGGTTCTTCTGAATGATATTATTTTACATCTTTTATTCGAAAAAAAAATTGTTGTAAATACAATCAAAGTTTTGAAATATTTGCATAATTTGAACAGATTTTTAATAGTTTCCACTGTCTTTTAATTAAGAAAACTGCTTAAATTTTGAAAACCAACAAAATTTCAATCAAATTTGCATTTGCGGTATCAACGCTTAGAATGGTAAAATGTTTTGTAATCAATACTTTGCAAGATCATATGCTTTAAAAGCTTTCATCGAATAAAAATTGTAGTTTTTAGTAGATTCATTCATTTGTAATCTTAAGATTTCAATAGCCATCATCATTTGTAATACATTTTACTTTTTACATGCAGTTGAACATATTTTTGACTGCATATACAAAAAGCCCCCACCGATTGATCCGCGTGAATATTCAATCTGTCCTCATCTACCAAAAACCTTACGTAATCAATGGACCCTCCCGTAGACGATACAATTCATATTAACTCATTCCAGTTACTGCTATGAATACCTCTCATTGTTATTATTTAAAGCAGTATTATTTTCAAAATTATTATTGTGTTTAATATTGTTGATGTTTATGTAGACATTACTGGGAAGTTGACCGTGTAGACCTCAAGGGTCGCACCTCGCGGCTTGTTTTATTTCATTATGCAACTTTATAAACGTGTAAAAGAATGTCTCTTCATCTATAACATCTGATGAAAGTGCTACAAATTGAAATTCGAGAACCCAAAAGCTATTTCCAAACAATATGATCGTATTGACCTGAATATGAGCTCAGTAAATAAGTAAATATTTCCTCAGTTAAAAGCGAAACCTATTCTACAGAGCTATGCCTATTCACCTCACCCATATCTTCGACAATTTAATCAGATTCAAGTTGATTAGACTTTCAAATTGCAATCGATATGTGACGCACACTAACGGTCGACATATCTTTGAAATGCCATACAAAAACCAATTCTGGCCTATTCCGGAAAGAATTCAATCATGATCGGCCTTAATCATGCATGTTAAGATATTTATGGGTCAAAATTAACATATGACGATCCTAAACGAATCCAGATGTTTCTTCAATGACCATACATATTGCACCTGAGTGTGCTATGCATCTCATTATTGGCAGTGAGCCGTAGATTTAATCAATTGGTTGACTCGGCGGGAAATAGCACTTTCCGTTAAATAGAACTGGAAGGGAAAAATGTGGTTTCCAGATAGAATATCGTTTGAACATTATATGAGCATTATTTTGTTGTACATTTGTAGATACATGTGTTACACAATAGAAGCTATTCAAATATCTACGGGCTGCATTTTATCGCCGAGAAACTGATTCAGATCAGAACATATGAGAATATAGACTGTATCTGAGCAGTCGAAATTCCATAGATCGTCACTGATATTCTTATAAATCCTAAGCGACGAAGACGAAGATTTATAAAAGATTTGAAAAATATTTCACGTCTCTTCTTTCGTCCGACACAATTGGTTTGATGGTGTTGATTTTATACCATTGAACTCATGTTTGCCCAAAAAGACGAATGAAGCAGAGTTAGATTTTGACCTGTTTTTCTCATTTGATGGCAACATGGTATGGATGGTACATATCTCTTCATCATTTTAATTCTTCGATGCTGGAAGAACCGTCAACTACTTTTGATGTTGAATAAGTATTGTCAATATTAAAGACTGTTTTATTCTGGTTACCGAAATTCAAGTTCTCAGTAGGCCCGTTGTTGTATCTGAAGAAAAGATCCAAGAACGAGGCTGCAAATGCAAAGTTTTGGAAAATCATTTTGATTACTCTTTGAAGCTATAGCTTGTACTAATATTCACGCGAAATATATTGCATTCTCTTGCAAATTCTTGGTGTTTCACGTTTAAACAGTGCCCTGTATATATTGATCTAATGAGACTTAAGGGGCTACATAGATCTTGTATTTTCAAAAAATCGAGCGATTTTTTAAAAATCTATATGACAGTATAGTAAGTTTTTTTCGTCGTTGGGAGGTGGAAATCTTCAAAAGATACCGAGTTGCTCCTGCTTCTCGGCATGTCGGATTTCTACCGACTAAAACCACCTCCGTCTCCTCCAAAAAACTTTTACTCCATTACTCATTGCTTGCACTGTCTGTTTGCAATTTATTTCCTGAAAGCTTGTTCATTTAAATAGTACTTCCCGGACAATGTATATCGGTATAAGGGATAGTACCAGTATCTCAAAAGTTTTATTCAGAGTTCAATATATCCAATTTTGTTTCACATTTGTAGCAGGAAAAAAAAAATTAGCGTTCTTAATATATATATATATATATATATATATATATATATATATATATATATATATATATATATATAAAAATAAAACAAGCCGTGAGGTGCGACCCATGAGGTCCACACGATCAACTTCCCAGTAATATCTACATAGATATTAAAAATATTAAACACAATAATAGTTATGGAAATAATACTACTTCAAATAATAAAAATGTACCTCATAAAAGTTATTGGAATGAGTTAAAATTAATCATAACATCTACGCGAGCGTCAATTGGTAACGTAAGGATTTCGGTGCATTGGTTTGATTGATTATTCACGCGGATCAATCGGAGGGGGGACAGGTTTCAAAGCAGTTTTTTCATTAAAGTTAAAACATGGTGCTGTGAAGACTATTGAAAATCTGCTCAAATTTTGAAAATATTAATAAACCTTGATTGACTTTACAACAATGTCTTAAGAATAAGAGATTTAAGGTATAATGATTCGAATGAACCCTTTTTACGTGGTGACTGAATGTTTTTTTTTTATTTATTTTTTGTAATGAGAAAAGTTTTTGCTGGTTTCTCTACAAAAATTGATAAAAGTTTATAAATTCTATGAACATTTACTATTACGATGTGGAAATCAGGTTGAAATGAATTTTTTTTTTGAAAAAAACACTACTTTTCCAAAAAAAATTAATAAATCAAAAAAATCGCTTTAACGATTTTTTTAAAATATTAAAACATCATAAAGATGTTGATACGCGTTGATTGACACCTTAATGATAGAAAGATTATATTTGGTTCTCGAGACATAATGAATGACGTAAATGACCTTGAACGTTTAATGATTTTTTATTTTTTATTTAATTTTTTTTGTAATCATGAAAAAAACTTTTACTGTTTTTTTTCACAAAAACTATTTGGAGTATATAAATAATATAAACATTGATCACTTAGGTTTGAAATTCAGGTTAAAAATTTTGTGTTTTTGAATTTATTGCATTTTTTTTTAAAAAAATTAGAAAACGGCTTCAACGATTTTTTTAAAAATTTGAAAGACTCATAAAAATGTTAATACGCGTCGATTGAAATCTTAATGATTAAAATCGCATGTTTGGTTCGTGAGATATAGCGCATAACATGGTTGAGCTTCAAGGGGTGAAAACAGCAAACCCCCCCCCCCCCGACCGAAGTGTCCCAAAAACTAATCAGCTCTTAAGATTACAAAGACGCTTCGATTGACACCTCAACGAAGTCGATACAACTTTGTTTACGTGAGTTATGCTCGTAGAAAAACTGCCTGCGAACGCACGTACGTACGTACGTACATACACACACACATACATACATACTTCTTTCTAAAAACACTTTATATATACTCTATAGACCTCAAAACGTAAAGAAAAGTTGAAAATTTCAATTTCGATTTTCGAGGCGATTACAAGAACTTCCCATATACTGGGAAGTTAATAAAATAAAAAAAATATATAAAAAAAATGATAATAAAAAAAATATTAGCGTTCTTAATTATTCTAATTGAATTTTCAGTAAATGTTTACGTAGCATGATTTTAAATGACATTATGTTACGCGCTTCTTTTATTGTTTGAGGTGGCTCATTGTAAAAATTTGATGCGGTGTTAATCGGATCCATCCTCAGGCGCTCTGTCCTAGCAAATTTTATTAAAATATCATTTGCGTTTCTCATATTGTAGTCGTTTTTTCTCCCATTTATATCTAGTTTCGTTGTTTTCATTTGTTCAATGTGTAAATTTTAAAAAATGAATTTTCCTTTTTCCATATGAATCAGTCCGTCTACGTTAAGTTCTTGTGCTGTTTAATATACTTCAGATGTAGCGGTCATCCTTTGCAAGTTATATATGGTTTTGTTTGCTTTAGTTAGTAGTCGTGACATGCTCATGAGGTTATTTTTGGTAGTCTGGCTCCAAATTATAATTCCGTATGTAATTCTTGAAATTATGTATGCATTTTTAATTTGTATTTTGTTTTTAATTGAGAAATAGCTGAAACGATGGAGCAAAACAACGAAAGCTGCTATTTTTTTCCTCATATCATTTATATGCGGTGTCCACGATAGTTTTTCATCGATTGTAAGTCCAAGGTACTTCATATGTTCAACTCTCTGAAGAGTTCTATTGTCTATTTTTATCAGTGGCTCAATATCAGTTTTATTTTTTTGTTTAAAGATAATGTATTTGGTTTTGTTCGTGTTTAATTTCAATTTGTTCCGTATGAGCCATTGGGAATATTTGTCTAAGTCATTGTTTAACTTGTCAGCTTCATTTTTAGCTGAGTAAATCAGTATCGTATGGTCAGCGTGCATCACAACTTTCCCGTCGATTTCTGAAGTCACCAAGTTGTTTGTATATAACAGGAAAAGAATCGGTCCTAGTATTGATTCCTGTGGTACGCCAATAGTAATCGGCGCAATTTCACTGTTAACGTTTCCAATTTCAGTCCTTTGAAGTCTTTCTGCCAGGTACGTACGCATAAGTTCTCTTGGCATACCAACAATTCCCAAGTTCTCAAGTTTACTTATCAATATATCGTGCACTACCGTATCAAACGCCTTTTTTAGATCGATAAAAACTGCAGCAACGTAACTTCCCTGATCCAGTTGTGTATTTATATGTCTCATTACTTATACAATCGCGTCTGTTGTTCCTTTACCTTCCTGAAACCCAAACTGGCTACTATCTATAACCCTATTCGGCATTAAGTATTCTTCAATTTTACTCAGTGAGTTTAACAATGTTATTGGTCGAAAATTATTTGGGTCAGGCGTTTTTTAGATAGTTCGGAAATTGTCCACTCTTGAAGCTTATATTTATTAGAGTAACCAGTATATCTGCAATATTCTCTTTGATTATTTTGATATCATAAACGCAGATACCATCAGGACCCGGCGCGGTGTGTTTTTCCAGAGGAGCAATAACATCAATGACTTCTTTTCAAGATGTCAGCCTTAAGTGAAAAGAGCAGATGTGTGACACGCTTTGACATGATGAGTCGTTTTTAGGAAGTTCTGATACAATTTTCTGTCCTATTGATATGAAGTGATCGTTTAATATATTTGAGATTTTTACTGGATCTTTGAAATTTTCGCCCATGAAATTTATTTCCTTTATATCCTGGTTTTTAGTAGTGTTTGTGTCTGGCTTTCTAAAAACTTTATCTACTAAGTTCCAAAAATTTCGCTGATTGTTAGAACCTTCTACAAGTTTTCTCGAATAGTAATTTTCCTTTGCATTTTTTATCGTAGTGTTGCATTCGTTTTTTATAATTTGATAGTTCTTTTGTTTTATTATATTTGTTGGATCTTTTTTTAGTACTTTAAAAGCTGTTTGCTTTTTCCTGGAAAAGTATTTACACCAAGTTTGAAGTAAATTCGAGCAATTTTACCGGAAATATAGAAATTTGAATAACGCGTGGTCGGTACGTGTGCTCTGCCTTACATAGCGTATTATACGCATGCAGCACGGTTCTACCGCGTAAAACCAGCTCCTTTCTTTTCCATCAAACATCACAACATCAAAAGGATGTTCTGAACATCGCGAATGAGGCAAATAAATTACTGTATGGACCAGGAATCAACGACTCGATGTAATTGTCGCTTTAAAAAACTTTAATTAGTGAATTTATTATTTAGTCAAATAGCGGTAAAAAAAACTTTAAACGCTTTTTTCTCTTAACTTTTAGTCGCGTCAATAAAGCATTTTGGTGGAAAGTCCTCAGAAACAGCTCCAATTTGGATCTTTTTTTTATAAATTTTTGTTTTTTTTTATATTATTTAAAATCAGAAATATTTCAGAGGGTGGAATTAATTATTTGTATTGTTTAAACAATATGTAATTTATTTATATAAGAAAACAAGTTTTTGCATGGTTTTTGTTGAAAAAAATATTCGTGTATTAACTTTGGTGTTGAGAATAGTTGTTAAAAGTACATTTGTTGATAATAATTGAATATTTACATCTTAAAAATTTGCTGTGTGGGTCAAAAAATATATGAAAGTTTCAGCTACTGCACGTAATTTCTAATCACTATTAAAAAATTTAATGAAATTATTTGTTCCTTTATTATAAAAAGCAGATGTAGTGTCACATCCAGTGAATGCATGAATGAGGAAAGATGATTTTTGGTAATATTTGGATGTTTTATCAACATAATTTTTGTCGAATAAACTCGTTGTAAGACATTATTTTTGACTGGTTTCAAGAAAAATATTTCTTTATGATCAGTTGCTAAAGCCATCAATATCACTAACACATCAATGTCCTCTGCTACAACAACTACATCATGGAAGGAACTATCAAGAGCTGATTGTACAATTAAACGATCTGCGTCACTTTTTGCTTGACTCCACTCAATATTTTTTTCGGCCAATTTTTTGAAGAGAAGATTGAAAAACCTATTTTTATTTTTGCTGTTTCCTAAAAATTGCTCTTTTGTTGTAGTAAGAGGCATGTCTTCTTCAAAAAAATAATCGATTGAAGTATTACTTTTATATCTACGATTTCTCTCAGACGCTTTGGTTCCAAAATTATTGTATCCATCAAAAGAAACTTTAGCATTGGTACCATAGTTATGACGTAAATATCCGATGTACTGTTGAAAAATATCGACAATCTTTTCATATTTTCCCCATTTTAATCTATGAAGTAACATGGCACCATCAATAATGTAAAAAAAAATTGTAACATCATTAACATCCGTTTCACATTGCTGAAAAATTTCGTATAGCGTTGATTTCGTAGTTTTCCTCATTCCACTGTTATCAAAAGGCGAAAGAAGGTAAGGAGCCAGCTCATAGTTAAAATATTGACAAAGTTCATCATTACTCTTCCTCAAAAAGCAAAAGCGTTGAAAAATTAGATATGGATCCACAGGACCTTCAGTATTATTAACTTTAATGTTACTGCTCATGCTCAATAATGATTTAGCTATATCTTTTGTTGTAAATTTTATATCTTTAAAGTTTGAACCTTCCATTTTTCTTCTTCAGTTGATTCCTATATCAAATGCCATATAACAATAAATACTTTCGTTACCTACAATTCCTGTGGAAATCGACATTATTTCCTGTACGTCTGGAAAGGGGTTGTGAATTTGAAATAATTCTACAAATTTATTTGCTGCTGATGAATCTTCATATATTCTGCTATTACTAGCGTCAATATGTAGATATGATGATTTAAAAGAAAGTCCACAAAATTCGTCCATTCCATCCACTACGTCTGTTGTAAATAACGTTGCTCTTATCCATTTGTCAAGTAGTAATGATTAGAGAAAAAAGTCCTGTATCTGACATGACATTAGGCATTGCAATGTTTAAGTATTATTAAAATACTTTACTAATGAATGATATATAAATACCTTTTCCGTGATATTTTTGTGCACTGTTTCTTTCAATTACAAATTGATGTTTTTATAAACAATTAAAGTCAATAAATACACTTTCACTTAATAAATAAATGCAAACTGTACGAAACGTGCGTTTAATCCAAAAATCAGATGAATACTGAGTGACGCGAGCGGTAGAAACAGGGACTTTCCGAACACCTGCCCTTGCATTCTTTTAGCAGGTAAAGAATACCCAAACAAGAAAAGGTCAAATTCTATTGTGCGTATACTAGCATAACTGTAAAATTCAATGTCAGATACACATAAATACATATATACGTGTATGGATAGCAAAAATCAATATATATAAAGTACCTACACGTAACGAATATATATTTTTTGACCCACACAGCAATTTTTTAAGATGTAAATATTCAATTATTACTAACAAATGTACTTTTAACAACTATTCTTAACACCAAAGTTAATACACGAATATTTCTTTTCAACGAAAACCATGAAAAAACTTGTTTCCTTGTATAAATAAATTACATATTGTTTAAACTATACAAATAATTATTTCCCCCCTCTAAAATATTTCTGATTTTAAATGATATAAAAAAATTTTAAAAAAAATGATCCAAATCGGAGCTGTTTCTAAAGACTCTCAAAGATTGCCTGTTACAAGGCTTCATTGACGCGATTATAATAGTCGTAAATACATCGTTAGCGATTCCTCTCCTGATTTGCAATAAAGACTGGTGACTTTGATCAATGATCAGATGCGTGCTTTAGGAAATCATCACTCTTGTTGACAAGATGCAATCAGCAAAAATGCAATACAAATGCGCACAATTGTGCAAAGCCACAGCCATAACTGCCTGGGTTTAAGTAGACCATGAAATCTTAGCAACTGACCTAAACAGTGCAACTAAAATCCCGTCTCAAGACAAGGCAACATCTTCTATCAAACATGAATTCATGGAGTATAAAAAGGCTATCTTAACACAATCTTATCTTAAATGTACCATTAACATTTCTAAATTTGGTACGTACTGGTTCGAGGACAATTTGATCAGAATAGTCACCAAAGCGAAGCGCATAAACGGAGATTTCATGTAAATTTACTGGACTGGCATGCAAACGTAGGACTAGAACCAAGACTACTTAATGTTCGTTGAGAAAGGAAAGGAATGTCTTGAAATAAGCCATGGGTGATATAATTTTATTATAGACTTCTTTCTATTGAGGATTTCGGAATTGAAGCGCTTTCAACACGTGTCAAGAAAAGTAGTGCAACTTATGTTATGTCGGGATGTTTAGGTGTTCACCAATCAGTAAGAAGATCACGCAAAACATACATGAATAGGGATGAGCAGATATCTTGAGAGTAGATATTTACTTTCACAGATGCAGGACCCATAGATGGATGAAAAGTTCATCATTTCTTCTGCCACTATTAAATGTAAAAAAAGGGTGCATGAACAGCTTGTTAGAGCTCTTAAACATGATGGGCTCTATTTTCAATACATACTATGTAAAATACATGGACTCAGTGAGGAAAAGCTGAAGGCTAGTATTTTTGATTGACTACAGACACGATAGCTCATAAATAATCCCAATTTTGCCTGGGGTTCATTGGTCTTAGTGGTTAGAAAGTTTTTTGGTAGCTACAGAGCTGAGAACTATCACAAGCTAGTGAACAAAATGATTACGAACTGCAAAAATTATGGTTGAAATTCGAGTATTAAAGTGTATTACTTGCATATCAACTTGGGCCCTTTTGCTGAAATCCTGGGTGATGTGAGTGAAGAAATAGAAGAAAGATTTCACAAAAGCACTAAACTTATGGAAGATCAATACTATGGTAGGTGGGATACTCATATGACGACAGATTACTGTTGAAACCTGCAGACAGACTGTGAAGTAAAGTCAATACTTCGAGTCTAAAACTACTCATTAATAATTCTACATTAAATAGTAGTTTACTTTTCTGTTACTAGATTAAAAATTCTGCAAATAAATCGGGTTTTATTATACACCATAATCACTTGCTTAAAAAGACTCCTTAATGCTAGGTAGTGTCTGTGTCTCCAAATAGAAAGCTGAGTAAAAAAAGTTGAGAAAATTGTTTAAAAAGATTGTTGTGTCACAGTCAGTTTTATTGTTGAAGAGTTAGAGATTTCAATAAAGAATGTACATAGCATTTTTCAATATCATTTGCAAATAGAAAGACATCCCACGCTGGGTACCAAGAATGCTGAAAGACGCAAAAAAGCAAACGCGACTCAAGGTTTCGAAGAGCTTATAGAATTGTTTCAACAAGATCCTAATCGTTTTTTGGCTCAACTCATGACAATGGATGTAACATGGCTTCACTAAGGCAAAACAGCAATCAATGACGTGGAAAAGGCCATCATACCCCAAAGAAATCTCAAACATTTTCGTCTGCCAAGTAATTATAATGATTGGATACCTTTATCATGGTGCCACTATAATAGTAAATACCTATGTCGGACAAATGAAACAAGCCGCGAGGTGCGACCCTTTAGGTGCACACGGTCAACTTCCCAGTATTATCTACATAAATAGTAAAAACATTGAACACAAAAAAAAATTTATGAAACTAATACTACTTTAAATAATAATAATGAGAGGTGCTCATAACAGTAATTGAAATGAGTTAATATCAACCATATCATCTACTGGAGCGTGAATTGATTTAGTAAGGCTTTTGTTAGTTGCGTGGTGAATTGGTATGATTGAATATTCACGCGGATCAATCGGAGAGGGCAGGCTACAAAGCCTTTTCTACGTTTTTTGTTATTTTCATATCGATGCTTGAAGGACAAAAGAGCGCTAGCAAAAATGAATGCAGTTTTGGTTATCACGCCCACTGAAGACATTTTCTCACGAGATGGTCATTTTGAATAGTTTCGTTCAAAATTGCCATGACTGGCATAATCATTGAATTTGTATTTTTTCACGATTTTACATCAATGTGACTAATAATTATTTCTTATTTGCAGTTGATCTTGAAAAACATTGAATATGCAGTCAACAATCAGTTTAATTGCATGTAAAAAGTAAAATGTTTTACACATGGTGATGGTTATTGAAATCTTACAAACACCAAAACGTTGATTAGCTCAAAATCAAATCTGATTGAAATTTTGTTGACTTTATAACAAAGTCAACAAAATATATATACCCTTTTACATGGTAACTTTGAATGTTTTTTTTAATTTGTTTTTTTTTCTTCTTCAGAATTATGCAAAAAAACATTGGTTTCTCTTTAAAAACTGATAGCAATGTATAAATTGTATAAACATTTATTATTGAGCTGTGTACATCAGGCTAAAAATTTATTTTTATGCAGGAAATCCTATTTTTTCGCATTTTCTTTTATTAAATTAAAAAAAACTGCTGCAATGATTTTTTACAAAGTTGAAAACAGCACAAACATGTTACTACACGTCGATTGAATCCTTAGTGATGCCAATATCATATTTGGTTCGTGAGATATATTGAATGATAAAAATGACCTTGAATATCATGATGACTTTTAATGATTTCATAAGAAAAACCTTTGCTGATTTTCTTACAAAAACTATTTGGAGTATATAAATTTTATATACATTGGCTACTGTGTTTTGCAAATCAGGTTAAAAACTAATTGTTTACGAAAAAAACCTAATTTTTAGCACTTTTTTTTAAAAAAATTGAAAACCACTCCAAGAATTTTTTTTAAAAATTTGATAGAATCACACAAACATTAATACGCGTTGATTGACACCTTGTTCAAAAAAATCGTATGTTTGGTTCGCGAGATATAGCGCATGACAGAAATGACTTTCAAAGGGTCAAAACCATAAACCCCCCGACCGAAGTTTCCCAAAAACTAATCAGCTCTTAAAATTGCAAAGACGCTTCGATTGACACCATAACGAAGTCGATGCGACTTTCTTTACGTGAGTTATGCTCGTAGAAAAAACTGTCCACGAACGCACGTACGTACGTACACACACACACATACATACTTCTTTCTAAAAACACTTTATATATCCTCTATAGACCTCAAAACGTAAACAAATGTTGAAAACTTCAGTTTCGATTTTCGAGGCGATTACAAGAACTTCCCATATACTGGGAAGTTAAAAATTACGTCATGAAATTTGTGAAAAACGACGAGGAAAACTCGCGACAAAAGGAATGTTTCATCGAGACAACGCACCGGAAAACAAGTCGGCAGTTGCCACGTCAGCAATCCTAGGTGCTAGCTTTGAGATTCTCAAGCATCCGCCATTTTGACCGGACTAGGCTTCCAGTGATTTTTCTCATTTTCACGTTTGACAGATCATTTAAGAAGTACAAAATTTGAAGATGACGACGAAGTGAGAGCCACCGTAAACGATTTTTTAAGCACCCGAGGTGAAATTTTTTTTATAGAGTGAATTCTCGGTCTATAAAAAATATGTGCTACATGTATTAACCTAAAAGGTGATTGTATAGAAAAATATAATTATATTAAACCTAATCATCTTCCAACCTAGGTATTCTCATTACTTTTTGAACGCCCCTAATATCTATCTCTACATTTCCATCGATTTATCTTGTTTTTGTATCGTTTTTTTTTATCTCCTACTTTGCGAAACATATAAACTTTCTATAGAAACAAATTGGGATAAATAAACGGAAAATAGAGCGATGAGTTTTAAATCCTTCCACAGTTTCGGAAAAAGATTTCATGAGTGAAATATCCTTAAAGTTGAACCTGGTGTTCTTAATATCATCGATGTTAGAGTTTTTTTTTGGCATTTTGTGTTACAGCAAACTTCCAAGTCTACCCAACGGAGATCTGTGAAAGGTCATGTTCCTTTTAATACAATGAAAACGGTGATCAGAGGAGCTCGTGTTTCTTGAATATGGATTGCCGCCTCTTGTCCTAACGGGCCGCCTGAAAAGGTATCTCAAAGTTTAAACCTGGCCCATTTCCAATTTAAACTTAATCATTCGCCTCCAGAGTTCACAGCCGATAGTACCGCACACAAGCTAATTACAATGGACGCGCCGAGGACCGTTGCGGGATAAAACACTTGTATTAATTTACGCTAAGTGTTCTATTATCTTTTGTAAAATAGATATTAGTCGACTTCATGCCAATTGTCGGGTGCCGACGCGCGCAGATACGATTTTCCCAAAAAACTGCGCGAAATTTCCATTGGTTCCACTTTGCGCTGGACTCGCTGCCTCGGTGAAAAAGCGAAGACAACTTTGATCTTGGCCCAGGTAAACGGGTCTGGGCTGGACTCTGCAGCCGACAATCTTTTCTTGGCATCCGTGGCCGCACCGGGCTCCAGGTGCGAATCTTTTGTTGCTTCGCACTGGCCGCTTGTTAACGTAACGAAAGCGTACAATGATGGGATGATTAAAGTCTGGAGTGTGATGTACAGTCGGTCGATGCTGCATTAGCGTTACGGGACTCCATTCACATCCCGACTCGTTCATGTAAATATGATTTTAATCTGTTAGGCCGCCCGACGGACACGATAAGGTAACTGCAAATATTTGGGTGTACATGGCCCAACCGTGGAACCTTCCCGAACCTTGTGGGTGTACTAGAATTTCAGATGCTCTTCGATTAAGACGTGGGAGCCGTGATTGATCGTTCAGGTACACACGTATCGGCAGCTTTACCCGCGGAACAAGTGCTCATAAGGTACATACCAGGTAGGCGCTTGTGAACGGTTCGCCTCCCCATGAACTCACATGCGTAAGCACACACAGCAAAGCAATCAATAATTTCACGGTCGATATGAGTTTATTAATTTGACTAAGAGTTCTCATAATTTTGTCGAATTTCCTGCTATTTTCGACTTTCTCATTAGACACACTCGCAAGGAAATCAAACGATTTTGACCCAAGAAGATAGCAAGATTAGATTTTAGACTAAGAAACAAGTGGTGATACACCGTTCTTTGAATGTTTCGATTAAAGCTGAAATGGGACGAAATAGTTTCCATGGAAAAGTGATTTACCTCCTAGTCAAGGTGTCACTCTTTTTCCGTATCAAATAAGAAAAAGGCAGAAATCTAAACTTTTGACTTGGATAATTTAGTAATAGGGTGATGATTCCAATTACGTAATTTTTTCAGCAAAAAACAAGACCTAGATTTGTTTGAGTCTAAATAAGTTGAAGTTTCTCTAAATTTTGTAAGTGATAGCTTTTACGAAACCCGTTATGCTCTGACTTCCTCTACGTTTTTTCACCCAACTGTGGAGGAATGCTTCTCCTGAAAATACTTTCTAATGATCTTTAACTTCAGCTCAGTATGAAGGGTTTTTTCTTTCGTCAAATTTGCGTCTACAGTTTGAATGCTGAAATATCAATTTTGTTAATGAAAAGCTAATAACATATTATGTACATAGTCTAGCCATCCTTACTTTAAATGTGTATAACTCAATAACAACACAATGTATGGAAATTGAGAAAATATATTTGAAAAGTATCAAGATACAAATGAAAACATGATTTGCTTTTTTCAAGATAATAGTTTTCATTTGCATGTACAACGACAATCGTTCTGGTCATTGGGCTATCGAAATACGCTGCTGCATCACATATACTTCTTTCGAGAGACCCCAAATTCTCTCAAAGTTCGTAATCCTAAGTGGCTAGATAAGGACTTCCCGGTGCGCCGGTGCTGAGTTTTGCTGAAAAACTGAATAAGGTTGCTGCTAGCTCTAAAATACTTTCTTGTTAAACCTTCGCAGACGTTTTGATTCTGGTTTCACAAAAATGAATGGAAGTTGCACCATACCAGAAAAAACCCGGCCAAACAACCACAGAAGTGGGATGGTGTTCACGTCGGAGACGTGGGGATAATTTTTTTTGCTTCCGATGATGCTGGGTGTAAATTTGTATTGTTTTGCAGGCTAAGAATTTTTTCAATAGTTAAATTTTTTCCCTTCTGTGGCTTTTTTTCATGTGTGAAGTCTTAGCTCTTAGTATGAGGCATTTGGTGGGTCTAATTTCGTGAGTCCAACGGAAATTCGTAACAGAGGTAAAGATATCTTCGTGCACTTCGGTTATCGCCCTGCCTTATTTGGTTAATAAACCTTTTTAAAATGTTCTCAAAAATATTCAATAATTGGATATTTAGTTTCTGAGAGTTTTTGGTAATTTTTCATGGTTTATTCAAAGTGTTTGTAACTTCATTACCAAAAAAGAATATTTTATTTATATAAGGATGTTGGGCTGCTGCTTGCAGTCTTCTATTATATTTTTTTGTACAAATATTGGCTGCAGGTAGTACCCAAAATATTTATAGGAATAAAATATATGTACATAATTGGTAAAAAAATACACATGCATTTAATAAACTAGTAATTGTATGCATTTAAGATCACCAATAGAACAAAATTCAAGTGTGCGTCTAAAAATAAAAACAAGCCGTGAGGTGCGACCCTTGAGGTCCACATGGTCAACTTCCCAGTAATATCTACATAAACATCAACAACATTACAACAATGAGAGGTATTCACAGCAGTAACAGGAATGGGTTAATATGAATCATATCGTCTACGGGAGGGGCCATTGATTACGTAAGCTGTTTGGTCGATGAGGACAGATTGAATATTCACGCGGATGAATTGGTGGGGGCCTTTTTGGTGTTGAAAAATTTTGTTGGTTTTCAAAATTTAAGCATTTTTTTTATTAAAAGACTATAAAAACTATTAAAAATCTGCTCAAATTATGCAAATACCTTAAAACTTTGATTGAATTTACAACATTTTTTTTAGAATAAAAGATATGAAGTAATAGCACTCGTATGAACCCTCTTTACATGGCAACTTTGAATGATTTTTTTATTTTTAATTTAGTTTTTTCATAATCATGGAATAAAATTTTGCCGGTCTCTCTCCAAAAACTGATAAGAATGTATGAATTTTATAAACTGGATCACTGTGCTGTGCAAATCAAGTTAAAAAATATTTTCTATGAAAAAACCATAATTTTTCGCATATTCTTCTATTAAATAAAAAAACGGCTAAAACGAATTTTTATAATGTTAAAAACTTCACAAAGATGTTAATACACGTCAATTGATAACTTAATGATGCAAATATTATATCTGGTTCGTGAGATATAGTGAATGATAAAAATGACCTTGAAAATCATGATGACTTTTAATGAGTTTTTATTTTTAATTTATTTTTTTACGTAATCATGAGAAAAAATTTTGATGACGTTTTTGCGAACACTGTTTGGAGTACATAAATTTTGTAAACATTCATTACTAAGACTTGACAATAAGGTTAAAAATTTATTGTTTTTGAAAAAAAACAACAATTTTTTGCACTTTTTTTTAAAAAATTTGAAAACCGCTCCAAGAATTTTTTTTAAAAATTTGATAGAATCACGCAAACGTCAATACGCGTCGATTACACCTTGTTCAAAATAATCGTACGTTTGGTTCGCGAGATATAGCGCATGACAGAAATGACTTTCAAACGGGCAAAACAGCAAACCCCACCGACCGAAGTTTTCCAAAAACTAATCAGCTCTTAAAATTGCAAAGACGCTTTGATTGACACCTTAACAAAGTCGATCGGACTTTGTTTACGTGAGTTATGCTCGTAGAAAAAACTGTCCACGAACGTACAGACGTACGTACGTACACACACACACATACGTCTCCCTTTCTAAAAACACTTTATATGTACTCTATAGACCTCAAAACGTAAAGAAATGTTGAAAATTTCAGTTTCGATTTTCGAGGCGATTACAAGAACTTCCCATATAATGGGAAGTTAAAAAACAATTTCAGTTGGGCACTGTTCTTACAAATAAAGGCTTTTTAGTGAAAGAATTGATAAAACAACAAAAAGCTCGCTAAGATTTCTTTACAAATGCAATAATAATAACAAGATTTGACCATTTTTGATGCGTACCATCTTAGGTCTATTTAGTTGGATGAATTTTTAACTTTCCAGTATGTGGGAAGTTTTTGTAATCGTTTCGAAAATCGAAATTGAAATTTTTGACTTTTCTTCACGCTATGAGGTCCTTAGAGGATGTTCAAATAGTTTCTAGAAAAAGCGGAGTTTGTGTGTGTACGTACGTACGTACGTACGTTCGTGGACAGTTTTTTTACGAGCATAACTCACATAAAGAAAATTGTATCGACTTGGTTGAGGCATCAATCGAAGCATCTTTGCAATTTTAAGAGCTGATTAGTTTTTGTTGTTGTCAACCTTCGAAGGTCATTTCTGTTGTGCGTTATATCTCGCGAACAAACTTAGGGTTTGCTTGATCAAGGTGTCAATCGACGCGTATTGACATTTGTGTTATTCTATCAAATTTTAAAAAAAATTGTTGGAGCCGTTTCTTAATTTTTAAAAAAAAGTGCAAAAAATTAGGGTTTTATTCAAAAACAATAAATTTTTAACAAAATTTTCAAAACGCAGTAATCACTGTGTATACTATTTATCTACTCCCAGCAGTTCCTGTAAACAAACCAGCAAAACCTTTCCCATGATTACAAAAAAAAATTATATAAAATATAAAAAATCATAAAAATTCATCATGACGTTCAAGGTCATTTATGTTATCCATTATATCTCGCGAACCAAATATAATTTTTTGCATCATAAAGATGTCAATTGGCGCGTGTTAGCATTTTTGTGTTGTTCTTTAAATTTAATAAAAAAAATGTGTAAAATCAGTGTTTCATTTATAAAAAGGTAAACTTTTAACCTGATTTTCAAATCGGAAAAATAAATGTTTATAACATTTGTAAACTTTTATTGATTTTTGCAAAGAAAAAAGAAATTTCTCATGCTTCCCAAAAAAATCATATTGAAAATAAAAAAATAATTTAAAGTCACCATGTGAAAAGGGTTCATACGAATGATTATACCTAATATCTCTTATTCTGAAAACCTTGTTGTTAAGTCAATCAAAGTTTATTAATATTTGCATAATTTTAGCAGATTTTTAATAGTCTTCACAGCACCGTGTTTTAACTTTAATAAAAAAACTGCTTAAACTTTGAAACCCAATAAAATAAAATCGAATTTCCATTTGTGGTAATCAACGTTTCGAATGGTAAAATGTTTTGTAGTCAAGATTTTCCAAGATCAAAAATCCTTAAAAATAATAATAATAGAAAAATAAGAAATAATTATTAGTCTCATTGATGCAAAATCGTGCAAAAATAAAAATTCAGCGATAATACCGAAGTGAGGGCAATTTTGAACATAACTATTCAAAATGGCCATCACGTGAAACAATCTCTTCAGTGGGCGGAATAACATAAACTGCATTCATTTTTGCTAGCACTCTTTTGTCCTTCAAGCATCGATATGAAAATAACAAATAACGTCGAAAAAGCTTTGTAACCTGTCCCCCCTCCAATTGATCAGCGTGAATATATAATCAACACCTTATCCATCAAAATATTTACGTAATTAATGGACGCTCGCGTAGATGTTACAATTAATAATAAGTCATTCCAATATCTTTTTTGAGAGGTACATTATTATTATTTAAAGTAGTATTATTAACTTCCCAGTATATGGGAAGTTCTTGTAATCGCCTCGAAAATCGAAACTGAAATTTTCAACATTTCTTTACGTTTTAAGGTCTATAGAGTATATATAAAGTGTTTTTAGAAAGGGAGATGTATGTGTGTGTACGTAGGTACGTACGTCTGTACGTTCGTGGACAGTTTTTTCTACGAGCATAACTCACGTAAACAAAGTCCGATCGACTTTGTTAAGGTGTCAATCAAAGCGTCTTTGCAATTTTAAGAGCTGATTAGTTTTTGGAAAACTTCGGTCGGGTGGGGTTTGCTGTTTTGCCCGTTTGAAAGTCATTTCTGTCATGCGCTATATCTCGCGAACCAAAAATACGATTATTTTGAACAAGGTGTTAATCGACGCGTATTAATGTTTTTGTGATTCTATCAAATTTTATAAAAAAATTCTTGGAGCGGTTTTCAATTTTTTTAAAAAAAAGTGCAAAAAATTAGGTTTTTTTCAAAAGCAATAAATTTTTAACCTTATTGGCAAGTCTTAGTAATCAATGTTTAAAAAATTTATATACTCCAAATAATGTTTGTAGAAACATCATCAAAATCTTTTCTCATGAATACGTAAAAAATTAAATTAAAAACAAAAATCATTAAAAGTCATCATGATATTCAAGGTCATTTTTACCATTCACTATATCTCACGAACCAGATATAATATTTACATCATTAAGGTGTCAGTTGACGTGTATTAACATCTTCGTGAAGTTTTCAACAATATAAAAATTCGTTTCAGCCGTTTTTTTAATTTAACAGAAGGAAATGCGAAAAATTATGATTTTTTCATAGAAAATATTTTTTAACTTGATTTGCACAGCACAGTGATCCAGTTTATAAAATTCATACATTCTTATCAGTTTTTGGAGAGAAACCGGCAAAATTTTATTCCATGATTATGAAAAAACTAAATTAAAAATAAAAAAGTCATTCAAAGTTACCATGTAAAGAGGGTTCATACGAAAGCTATTACTTTATATATTTTATTCCATAAAAATTGTTGTAAATTCAATCAAAGTTTTAAGGTATTTGCATAATTTGAGCAGATTTTTAATAGTTTTTATAGTCTTTTAATAAAAAAAATGCTTAAATTTTGAAAACCAACAAAATTTTTCAACACCAAAAAGGCCCCCACCGATTGATCCGCGTGAATATTCAATCTGTCCTCATCAACCAAAAACCTTACATAATCAATGGCCCCTCCCGTAGACGATATGATTCATATTAACTCATTCCTGTGACTGCTGTGAATACCTCTCATTGTTGTAATGTTGTTGATGTTTATGTAGATATTACTGGAAAGTTGACCGTGGCGACCACAAGGGTCGCACTTTGCGGCTTGTTATTTTGGTGTTACTAGAACTTCTACGTATTTTAAATGTTTGAAGTCGCAAATATGAAGCAAAGAGTAGTATATTATCATATTGAAAACCAAAGTATTTCCCTATTGGAAGAAAAATTGGGTAGTTGATTGCATCAAATGAATTTTGGATGTTTACAAAGATGGGAACAGTTTTTTGAAATACTTAAATGAGACTACATTTTATGGGTTAAATTAAATATGGAACGTTCAGCAACAAGTAATTGTATGGTACCAAATTAATCTCATGATAGTAGGTCATTTTTATCCAGGTAGTTAAAAAGAGAGAAAGATGAAGGGAAAAAGAGAAAGAAGACACAGTTGCGAACTGTTCATACTGCTTACGTTAATAATTGTCCTGCGGCTTTCCAAGATATGTTGTGAAATAATATGATGTTGATTTAATAATTTGAAAAGTAGGTATTTTGTTGATACATATTTGATTACTTTTGTGTAACGAATGATTACTGATTACTTTGACTTAAGAATTCGGGATTTAGTACTTGGTTGCTGAATGCGACCTCGTATTGATTACTTAAATGGCATTTACATGGACGAATTGCATGACTACTATTGCCGAAAAAGGCGAAATAAAACTGTTTGCAACACAATCCTCGACTTGACCGTCCGTAAAGGACTAAACATTCCCAAAAACCCCGCTAAAACTTTTGCATACCACAGTCATAACATCATGTTATCATAACCGAATGCTGTGAGTGAGAACAAGAATATGGAACTTGAGTGTGCGTGGATTCTGATCCGATTCCAAGTGATAAGTTGAGTGAATAGCAATAATGAATGCATTTTAAAATGAGTAGTTGATACTTCGATTCATTTGAAGCAACGAATAGAAAATAACGAATGATTACTTTTTGCACACCCCTAATAGTTCGATAAACAAATTCATTCTTGGAAGTTATTTGTGTACAGGGAAAATTAATAAAAAATCTTGATAAACTCAGATTCAATAACATGTTCACAATATTTCTAAAAACTTTTAACAACAATTCCGCTCGTTAGTTGAGTAAGATGTTACAGATCATGGACGATTACTGTAATAGTGACTCATTTTTTTTTCAAATATATATTTAAATGGAAATTTTCACACGATATATTCCCGAGTGATAAAAGAAGAACATGCATAAATAGTAAGCAACATAAACAGTCGATACGACTGGAATACATCATTCCACTGGCTACCGATCGGCGCAATCTGTGCATCCGATCCTGAAATTAATTAAAACCAAACTATAGTCTCTTCCAGACTCAAACGCATTTATCATTTTGGCGTCCCTAGTGATGACAAGTTGATTAAGCAGTAAAGAAACTGCTAAGTGCCAGCTCCAAACAAAGTTCTGTTTGGCTTTACACCTTATACCATCGCGGTATGATTCCTGCAAAATTACCAGTTGCTAATGGTTATGAATGCATCGGATTTTCGTTAGCGTTATCCTGTTACATCTTCGCGGTTTTCGAAGCCCACACGCGTCAACCGAAGAATCCGCGGAACATTTCGCTCGAAGAAGCCGGTCTCGCAGGCTTCTCCATAAATCGTAACATGCAGCAAGTGCAAAATTGATAGGCAACAACACCGGGAATGGAGCAAAAGTTTATGTTCGACATTGTCGATAAATTTACAGCTCATTGGTTGCAATATCCACAAAACTAATGAATTAGTCCGCGCAACAGTCTGTGCCAACAATAGATGACCGTAAAGTTAGATATGTCTTTTCTTGTTGATAGATGATACATCATTTTTGATATGTTATTTGGAAGGGTCTATTTTATAGAACAATTAAGAAAATAAAATTGATTTTTTCCTGTGAAAAGAATGCTAAATATGACTGAGTACAAAGAAAAAAACTCGACGCATTTTAAAATTCTATTTCAGAACAGCAAATAATGCAACGCATGCTGATAAATTGTACAATTTACGGTGGCAATATAGTATCAGAAATAACAGCATGTGAATAGCTTGTTCGATTTCGTTCAGGAAATTTTAATGTTAAGGATACATACATCTTACCATGGTCAACCAATCATTGAAAAAGTCCTTAAAATTTTGCAAAACTTTGAGCTAGACAGCCACCGCATCACGGAGGAACTCAACTTTCACCATTAAAAAGTTTTAAAACGTAAGGAGGATGCTTTATTTAAAAAGAAGCTAGATATTTGGGTACCGCACGATTTAACAGTGAAGAATCCAACGGACCGAATGTTCATCTGCGAGTCACTGCTGGAAAGAAACGAAATTTACTCAATTTTGAAACGTCTTATTACGAGTGACGACAAATGGATCACGTACGACAATAACGTGTGAAAATGATTTTGGACAGAGCGGGGTGAAATAGTACGAACGTTGGCAAAGCCACACTTTATAGCAAGCTAGGTTGCGCTTTGTATTTGGTGAGATGGTAAGAGAATCTGAACCTGATCAAACGATTGATTCTGTTTTCAATTGTCACCGCCCAGAATTGATCAACAGGATGGGGGTTTTGGTTCCATCATGACAACGCCCGACCACACACTTTTTGGATGATTCGATAAAAATTGAGAGAGCTTGGCTGGAAACCTTAAATGCATCCACCGTGTAGTCCTGATTTTGCACCATTGGTCTATTATTTGTTTTGTTCAATTGACTTCAAAAAGAGACCTGTAAAAATTACTTGGTTTAATTTTAAACCCAAAAGTCATACTATTACTGACATAATAGTTTTACCAGAAAAATGGCAACAAATTGCCAACCAACATGGTACCTAATTAGTTAAGTCAAATTATAGAAGGCAATTAAAAGGTAATTTTAACAAGCCGCGAGGTGCGACCCTTGAGGTCCACAAGGTCAACTTCCCAGTAATATCTACATAAACATCAACAATATTAAACACAATAATAATTTTGAAAATAATACTGCTTTGAATAATAACAATGAGAAACAGGAATGAGTTAATATGAATCATATCGTCTACGGAAGGGTCCCTTGATTACGTAAGGTTTTTGGTCGATGAGGACAGATTGAATATTCACGCGGATCAATCGGTGGGGGCCTTTTTGGTGTTTTGTTGGTTTTCAAAATTTAAGCAATTTTTTTAAATTAAAAGACTATAAAAACTATTAAAAATCTGCTCAAATTATGCAAATATCTTAAAACTTTGATTGAATTTACAACAATTTTTTTAGAATAAAAGATATGAAGTAATAGCACTCGTATGAACCCTCTTTACATGGCAACTTTGAATGATTTTTTTATTTTTAATTTAGTTTTTTCATAATCATGGAATAAAATTTTGCCGGTTTCTCTCCAAAAACTGATAAGAATATATAAATTTTATAAGCTGGATCACTGTGCTGTGCAAATCAAGTTAAAAAAATATTTTTTATGAAAAAAAACCATAATTTTTCGCATTTTCTTTTATTAAATTCAAAAAACGGCTGAAACGAATTTTAATCATGTTAAAAACTTCACAAAGATATTAATACACGTCAATTGACACCATAATGATGGAAATATTATATCTGGTTCGTGAGATATAGCGAATGATAAACCTTGAACTTGAAAATCATGATGACTTTTAATGATTTTTTATTTTTTATTTAATTTTTTACGTGATCATGAGAAAAAGTTTTGATTGTGTTTCTACAAACATTGTTTCAAGTATATAAATTTTGCAAACATTGATTACTATATTTCGCTAATCAGATTAAAAATTTATTTTTTATGAAAAAAAACCTTATTTTTTGCACTTTTTTTTCTTAAATTCTGTTTTATAATTTAAGAATGATTTTTTCCATAATTTGATAGATTTACACAAATATTAATGCACGTTCATTGACACCTAAATTATGCAAATCGTATGTTTGGTTCGCGAGATATAATGCAATACACAAATGACCTTGAAGATCACGATGACTATTAATGATTTTTTATTTTTTATTTGATTTTTTTTTGTAATCACGAGTAAAAAATTTTTGTGGTTTTTTCACAACAACTGTTTGGAGTATATAAATTATATAAACATTTATTACTGCGTGTTGAAAATCAAGTTAAAAATTTGATGTTTTTGAAAAAAACCCCAATTTTTTGCACTTTTTTTCAAAAAATTAAAAAACCACTCAAACGATTTTTTTAAAAATTTCACAGAATCACTTAAATGTTAATACGCGTCGATTGCCACCTTAGTAATAAAAATCACATGTTTGGTTCGTGAGATATAGCGCATAACATTGTTGATCTTCAAGGGGTGAAAACAGCAAACCCCCCGACCGAAGTGTCCCTAAAACTAATCAGCTCTTAAGATTGCAAAGACGCTTCGATTGACACCTTAACGAAGTCGATACAACTTTGTTTACGTGAGTTATGCTCGTAGAAAAACTGCCCGCGAACGCACATACGTACACACACACACACACACATACATACTTCTTTCTAAAAACACTTTATATATACTCTATAGACCTCAAAACGTGAAGAAAAGTTGAAAATTTCAATTTCGATTTTCGAGGCGATTACAAGAACTTCCCATATACTGGGAAGTTAAAAATTGAGTAGAAAACGCCAGAAACTTTTTAGACCACCCAAAGTGATTTATCTTCAAGGAAGGAATTAGTTCGCCACAGATGTAGTGTATTCTTATTTTAAGATTCGCTTAGCAAATTAAGGATCACTTAAAAGATTGTACAAATGTCCATAAGTCTCTTTAAGCTGCATCATTATCTCAAAAAGCAAGTTTCGAATAAAACTTTCCATAAATTTGCATATTGATAGCTAAAACTCTTGAATGTAAAAAAAATTATTATATCAGTTTACGACTTCACTTGAAATAAATTGTATTGACTGATACACTTGCGTGCATCAATTACAATTTTTTAAAATTCTAACCTTAAAAAAAACATTTATTGTTTTTTATTGTCCTTTGGTACGAAGCTTCGTGACATAAATTCAAAAAAAGCTCTTAAAATAAATGACAAAAACTAATACTGTGTTATGGACTTTGGGCATTGTTTCTAAATCATTTCAGCACGACTGAAAATCCATAAAATATATTAAAAATGTTTTCACCATCCTTTTGTTTTATATTATCAAATAGTTTTACACAGGCCCGCAGTAAGCGCGTTTACGGGAGGTGTGCATGGCACACACGTAAGTAATTATCATTAAATAGTACCTACTTTATTCGTATCTATTTTGGTACATATTGATTATTCTTCAGGCAAACAACCAGTGTTAACAAAAACATTCGAAAATATTTTCTCGTACTCCAGTTTAAAATAAGTAGAAACCAGGTGTAAGTCATTGTGCTTTTTCGTTAACCTTTAAATATGGACGTGGAGTCTCAGAGGCTCCGCGCGGTTCTCAAGTTCTTTGTTTCGCACACTTCCCCCCGCTCCACGCAACCGAGCATCTAAGTAGCTTCTCTTTTAGTAGCAAAATAGACAGTGAGGGAGGAGGGAGGTTCCGTCGCTGGGTGCATAGAACGTGAATTACATGTTAGGCTCCACGTTAACTGTTACCATATAAAATATTTTGATAGTTTTTGTGCTTGTTTTAGATTCTTGTTAGGGAAAATGGCGGAAAGTAGTAAAGCGAGTTGCTCTAGTTCAAAACAGCCTGAGAGAAAAAAAATACGACTAGATGCGTCATCTTTCGAAGAAGAATTGAATTATATATTGTTGGCTTCGGATCAGTCAGACGGTGATCAACTTTTGCTCGAATTTTGGATAAAGATATGGTTACTGAAGATGTCCTGACACCACCAGTCAGTCAAGGAACCAGAAGAGCATTTAGAATATGTCCCGCGGAGAAGCACCGAATGACCACTTATGTTTGTGTTGATTACAGAAAGCCTGTGTGCCTGCAATATTCTTGTCCTTTGTAAGCTGACTGCCAGTAATTTACATATATTATGACTGCTGTCAGAATTTTTTATTTGTGTTGCCAGAAGAATATTTTATGTTTTTTTTTACGTTCGTATATTAAATTAGTAGATAAAATTTTTTTTTTGTTCTAGGGTTAGATTTAGTTACTTTTCATGTGTCAAAATGACAAGTCTGAAAAACTCTGAAAAAGTGCCATGATAGTTGATTTTTCATATTCTGTATAATTATATTAAAGAAAATTGATTACAAGTACCTATATTTAGATATAGATAGGGTTTTGCCGCGGTTCAGAATCAATTTCTAGAAAAAAATTGTATGTTATATAGTAGCCTGAGAGACTCCTCGTCCGCACTAGTGTTAAAAACATTTGACGTCCATACTTAAAGGTTAATGAGGAAATCACCGCTCCATCTCGCATAGTTAATGTCATTATTCAGAAAGTTAGTCTAGTGTACCTTTGCATTATCTCTTCACAACTGATCGATTTTTCACGTTTCATAATTCAGTGTTCAGAATATCATTTATCGTTATATGTGTGTTGAGTACGGCTAAACAAATATTTCTGATTTTCAATTTTACTCTCAAAATTTGATTTTTCATAGCAATTTTCGAAAAATTTACACTTAATTTTTCTTCTTCATTAATTTGTAGTACAATCCTATACTATATTCAATTGGTAAAAGGTAAAATGCATTTTTTTACATAGCTCATGACATGCTGTCTGAACTTTTTCAAAATCTTTGATACTGTATTAACATAGCCAGTCTAGTTTTAGTAGTCAAAAAGTTAATTGTTTTCTTCTTCTTTCTTCTTTGATTCACTTCTATTGCCAGTGATTAAACGATTTTCGCTTTTCCAATCCATATGGAAATTGTCTCCGCACATTTGGTATCCAAAATGTTAGCCAAAGAGCAGTAAAAGAGACCAGTGAATTTTTTTTTGGTTAGTCGTGAAAGTGCTTAAAGAGACCAGTTAAAATTTCTTTGGTTAGTCGTGAAAGTGCTTAAAGCTTGCCAGGAAATTCTTTGCAGGACATGTGACTATGTACAAAACTTGGATCCATCACTGTAATCTACAGACAAAAAAACTGTCGATAACTTGAAGCAGGCGAGTCGACTAACAATTAGGTGTTATGTTTCATCGAAATAAGACACCCCAATTCAATGCCGAAATAACGATGACTTTCGTTCGAGAAGCAAGCCTCAAACTCCTGAAAACCAGTTATTTCCTCCAGTCCTAGCTACAAGTTACTTTCATCTCTTTCTTAAGCTGGAGGAACAGTTTAGGGGCGAGAATTGTGAAGGTGGTAGCGATTGGGAAGACATTTGGGCGGGTCAAGACCAAGGCTTTTTGTAACGATACTTTAGCCTAAGAAAAAGATAGACAACCTGTATCAACTTCTAGATATAATTTTTTAGTAAAATGATCATAATTTTAAGCAATGACAATAGATTCATACTTATTCATTATCATCGCTTTTTGGCCATCCACCGTATTTATTTTGCTAGATATGTTACATATGTGTACCATTGCACATTCTTTTTTAGCAAAAAAGGCGATTCGAAGGGAGCAATAAACACACTGCTTTCTTCGTAGGCAAGTCATTGCTACAAAAATGATGCCAGATAAATTCAAAGATGTTCTATCCAATAAGGTGAAACTAGGCAATTTTATTAAAAACCAACCTTCGCAGACCAGATTGCATTCCACACTGTATAAAAAATGGGCCCAAACAATAAAGTACTGCTTTTCCATACTGAATCGAGGTGGTTGTCAAAAAGAAAAGCTTTAGCATCCCTTTTTAAATCAAGCGATGATTACAAATCTTGTTGAAGGATAAAAATAACTCATATTCTGAATTTTTTCAAGATAAAGAATCTTTATTATTGCTGGCTTACTTATGTGATATATGTATATTATGAATGACTTAGATTAATTTTGGCCCGCATTACGACGTGAATAAAATCTTAACAACGCGTCTTTTGAAATCATTGCTCCTATTCGCCACTTTTTGTTTGTACGAAAAGGTTTCTCATCTGTGGTGACTCTAAAAATTAAATACTTATAGACAAACTATTGTCACTTGAAAATAAGATACAAATTTGTGTTTCCAAAATCGATACTCGTACAGAAAAAAAAATTAAGTGAAAAACAAACTCGTCCGTCGCATTTAACAATTGACTAAAAAATGTTTATTTATTGATTTATTAAGTAGCATGTATGACACCTGATTTAGGCTTGAATTTTCATAATTAATAAATAGTATTTTATTGTATACTTGCCTTGTTTTTCTACCGAATGCGATCTTCTTTATCGACCCCCATTTCGAGACTCGATACCTTAAAGTTTTAATTTTTTTTCATTTACAGAACTCAACAGAGGCTTTGAGACGATTCAATATCATTTTTAATTTCAAACATTCAAATTGCTGGCTGAAATACTGTTCTACGAGATTATTTGCTATTGAAAGCATATTTTTTGTGTAGGACTAAAATTATTTATGGTGTAACCGAATGTTTCAAAACTTGAAAACTACTTGAAAACTTGTGCAACTAGACAAAAACATTTTTACAATATGAGAGCTTAGAAATTTTAAAAAATCGGAATCGTATTTTAGATTTTTTTTAAACTGTGAACTAGTTCAGCGTTGTGCCGGTTATTTTAAAAATCACAGAAAAACTCATTTTTTAAGCTTTTCGCGGAGATGATAATTTCTATACGATGCTAGCTAAGTCTTTAGAAGCGCAGATGATTTTACAAAACATTTCAATTTCTTATCACGATTAAATACAGTGTAAGTGGCAAAAGGTTAAAAAATGACGGTCCAAAATTTCAAAACTGTAAATAAAAGTTTAAACAATTTTGCCAAAAAATTCGTTTTTAGTGATCATTATTGATTGAAATCATAATCAAAATTTTTCCGACTATCAAAACTTTATTTAGAGTGCTTTTGAGACTATCACTAAACTATAAGGACGAAAAATTGAGGTGCTGAAAAAAATAATGAGTCCAGTAAATTGTTGCTGATGATGAAATTTCTTTAGAGTTCAATGTTAAGATGATGACTCTGTCGACCCACACACTGCACGTCACGCTTAAGTCGCCGTCTTTATAGAAAATCAATTCATTCAGTGATCGAATTGATTAGCAAGTCAACATTAGTGGTTTAGTAGTAGTTGCATATTTCATTACGCGAAGAAGATGATCGGGCCAAGGTGCATGATGCGCTCCATTCTGGCCTGCGTCTGTGTTAATCTCACAACAGAGATCAGAATGCGTTTCATAGTGCATTCATTCGCAGCCCAGGAAGCGACCCCTGGGTGAACTGTTGATGGTATCGCCTTAACTTCAAAAGAGTGTCTCCTTGCGCTATGTCTTCGGCGTAAAAGGTAGTTAGGTCCCATGTTAGCACAATTTTGAATAATAATGCGCGTCACGTCCAGCAGCTTCCACTTTTCCACGGCGAAAATTGCTGGAATGCACTTGCTGAGAAACGGTTGATAGCGGAAGGTTCCGCGACCTTACCTATGCAGAATGTTAGCGGACCAAGATTCTCGGTATTTGGACAGCTGAATTCGAATAGACACGCGGAAAGATCGATAATGAAGATATTCTCTATAGTTTTTACACGGTTCAGAGTGTCATGCAACTGGTCGATTGTCTTCTGCTCGTATCTATGTTTGAATATCGCGGAGGGTCATTCGTGAAATTTATGGAGAATGAACTGAATGTGCAGAGATTTCAGATTTCTAATTTATTTTCAATAATAACTTACCTAGCTGGGAGTTACCTAAAGAGCAAATTTTAATGCAAATATTAGATTGGTTTTCGATAAAAACTGATGTTGCAACGTTAGATACAAACCAGTTAGTTTGGTAAGTTCGTTCGAAAATAAAGAAGAAACATTGCTTATACAATTTAAATGTATCTATTTTAAACATTTATTCAGTTTGAAAAGCTGGTAATCCCAAATTATTATACATATGTATTATATTGCTGTTTGGCTATTACATGCAACCAATAAATTTCGAAATACAACAATAATAGCCCCAGTACGAACTTTTTGCTTACAATCCTGAAAAACCTTCATGCAAGTGAAACAAACCTTGAGATGTGACCCTTGAAATCCACACAAACAGTTTCCCAAGAACATTTACATAAATGGGGAAAATATAGAGCATTATTATAATAATAATGAAACTCTAAACAATAATTATGATAAGAACTGCTGGTATTCTGTATGTAAACGTGTGTTGTGTGTAATCACGTCAAAGGCGGAACAAAAGGACAACATTTTACTTCTGGCGTTAAGTCGACAAATTCGGAAGCTCCAATTTTACTTCATAAAGAGGCAAGATTTGAAAGTCACCAGGACTATAGAGGTCTCTCAAAGCAAACAACAAGAATTGTTTTTGGACTGATTCTATTCTAGCATCATGAACTCCAAAGATTGGGTTCCATATATTACTGGCAAACCAGTGTGGTAAATAATGATTTAGTTACACACACATTTTTAAACTCTTTGGAACGTATTTCAATAAAGTCACGTTGTTTATTAGCTTTGGAGAGAATAGTATCATAGTGTAAATTGAAACATAGTTTCTTGTCTAGAACAACTCCTAGGTCAACAATTTTTTCTTTCATGGTTGTGTTTTTGCGGGAAAAGGCATTACTTGACATTTTCCAACGATTAGGTAAAGTTTGTTTACATCACACCATTGCTGGATGGAAGTTAATTTTGATTGAAGGAAAATAGCATCAGATTGAGACTTAATGGTGTGATATATCTTCAGACCGTCAGCATAAAGAAGGTGTGATACGTCCGAGAGTTTTGGAGATAAATCTGATGTGAAAATATTAAAAAGAAGAGGTCCGAGGTGACTGCCTGAAGGTACACCAGAATTTACGAGAATTGGCTTCGACAAATATTCCTTAAATTGTTTCCAATTGACTTTGGACTCTTAAGTAGGAACTGAGCCAAATGAGCAAACAGCGATACAGAGTGATAGGCCCGATCAAATGTTTTACTAAAATCAGTGTAGATTGCGTCAATTTGGTGACCCATCTCTATTTTAAATGGGACATCAGAAACTAAAACCATGAATTTGGTTGTAGTTGATCGGCCCTTGCTGAAACCATGTTGTTCATTTAGAAGAGGATCAATGAAGGCTGAGAGTTTTTGGCAAAAGATTTATTTGAATAATTTTGGGATTATAGATTGTATGGCAATGCCTCTATAGTTCAGGACAGAACGTTTATCACTGCTTTTAAAGATAGGAATTATGTGAGAGGATTTCCAATAAGTTGGGAGACACTCATTTGCTAATGATTTATTAAAGAGAAATTGGAGGGGTACTTCAAGCTGGTCCGTACACTGGATCACAAAAAATAGGGAAAGTAAATCTGGGCCAGGACCCTTATTAGCGTCAAGGTTGTAAATAGCTTAAGCAATATCCTTCCTAGAGAGATATATGTCCATAAGCAGTACCATTGGATTAAATATAGAGGACTCCACATCTACCGAAATATTTGGCAGTGAAAAATATTTTTGAAAATAGTCAGCAAAAAGATCACAGATTACGTTAGGAGAGCAAGAAACAATATTATTTCGGGTCATTGACGCTGGATAACCCGATGATTTCCTCTTTAGATTAACAAAATCATAGAACTTCTTAAGGTCTCTGATTATGTTTTCGTCAGTTAAATTTACGTAGCGTTCATAGGCCTCGCGGTATTTAATTTTGTAATATTCTGGCAAATGAAAATATCTAATTTTTAAAATTCCCTTTGTATTGTTGTTCAGCTTAAGGAATTTTTAGACTTTATTTCTCTCATTCTTCAGTGCGCGCAGATTTCTGTTGTAATAGGGCTGAGATAACTTTTTTTCATAATTTTAGGTACGTGCCTTTGAACGGCGTCCAGAATTATTTGGTAAAACAAGGATACAGCCTCGTTCAAATCTAACTTTGAAAATGAAAATGAAATTACGTATGGCTTTTGGTGGAAAGGGGTCTCATTGAATCCTCATGTAGAGCAATAGTAGGGAAAAGAGGAGGTAAGGTTACAAAGCCTTTTTAACATAAGCATCTATTTTAATAAAACATAAGCTTGGCAAACATTTCAGCGAAATGGAATTCCTCATCGCCACTGGTTTTTTCAAAATTCATAGAATCGGATTACACATTATTCATTATAAATATTAATTGGTTATTGTTTTTATGATATGTTCTGCAATATTAAAAAACTATGATTTTTAGTTGAAAATAAATCTTTAAAATATCTAACCTCTCAAAAAAATGTACTGACTTAACTAATCCGTTTGATAAAATCAACCTAGAGTTTCAAGGTAAAATAAGTTTCTCATTATAGGCTTCAACGTTTCAATGTACAAGTGGTTACTTGATTATATTAAAGATTGTTATATTATGGTTAACATAGAGCATCTCTTCTCTCAGTCTATCTAACCTTTCCCCAGAGTGGGACAAAGCTGCCATTTCAACTCTTTATTAATAACTTTCCAGTAAATGGGAAGTTTTTACAATCGCTCCGAAAATACAAAATGAATTTTTTGGGATTTTTTTTAAACCAATAAAAGGTTTCTTTTACATTTTTAGCAATCGATTTTCATAAAAATCAGATGCTTAAAACAGTCATTGTCCCAAAAATTTTTTGGGATTTTTTACATGAATACAGTACGTGAAATGAGTCAATCATCTGCTAATTCATTGTAAATATTTATTTATTTTATTTTAATATAAATTTTCACAGCCATTAAAAAAAACTTCAGTTTTTATTTAAATACGAAGCCTTCAATGCATTCGCACCTTTATTTATGTACGTGCTACTCTGATTTTAAAAAAACACAAAAAAGTAAATTTTTACATTGAAATCCTGAATGTTACCAAACTTTAATCAGCTCTCTAAACACTGGGAAGTTTATTATATATAAACAAAGTCACTATGTTAAGGAATTGATATTCATAATATCATATTGTTGTGGTGTCAATCAAAGCTATATAGCATTGATATAATTTGAGCTGATTTTTAATAATACAAGCAGAACCGTTATTTTAATAAAAAAAAAATCTTAAAATTTAAAAAATATCTAATTTGTACCTACTTGTTTTCTCCATTTTACTTCTCAAAGATTTGTTATTAAACAAAAAATCAGAATTTTTCAAAAAAGCAAAACATATTCATGTAAAAACAATAAACGCTCATCATTGAAACTGAACGAGGTATTGATACGAAAACTGTTGCCTAATTGCACAGTGCAAGTGACTGCGGTATCGATCAATGCAGATTATCATTTCAATTATTTGATACAATTTTCCTTAAATTCAGTACATTTGTCTCTCAAGGGTCAATATTCAAATAACTATTTTTGAAAAGGCTTTGCAGCCCCCTCTTATCATTATAGTTATTAACATTATTATTTTATTCATTATTATTACTATTATTTTTAATATCTATGTAGGGAAGTTGATTTTGTGGACCTCAAGAGTCACAAAATCTGTAGAATACCTTGGCAGAATAGGCTTGGTTTTAGTCTGAACGAACTAAGCAAATCTTCAATACAACTCGTGAAATGTTAACTATCACTTTATCTATAATGACGAGGCACTGTCTAATAGGCAGATATAATGATTGGATGTTACTTTCAATGACTTCTGCCGTAGTTGCAGATTGGGAAAATGTGAGGAAACGGTTCAAAAACTTTTGTGTGGCTGCCAAGCATTATCCAGAAGACGAATATAAATCCTAGGCGCACCCATCCTAAATAGCTTCTCAGAAGTAGCTTATTTAAATATGTCAGTTTGAACCCTTCTTTTTCACGATTTAACAATTTAAGCTTGTTTCAATATAAGTTGCATAGCCAGTATCTTAAGAGAATTCAAATGGTTCTCATCATCCCTTATCTAGGTTTTCTAGGTTACTGTTTCACAATACTCAGTTGGTAAAAATTTGTTCTATGATTTTCTTGCTCCAAATGTACCACAACCTATGATCTGAAGTTACTAGTATCGTTATCTTTCCTTGATTAATTAAATTGGGAAGCGTGGTTTCGGGGTGACGGACGGCATCCTCTTCAGGTGCTGTCATTTACCATCTGCCACCAGACAGCACGACCACGATTAGGCTTATTGATGGATTAAGCTCATTATACTTCAACTAATTTTTATAATTATTTATATCCGCGATCCCCTTCTTTTTCTTCTTTATATAAATGACCTTCCCTTCGTTATTAAGTCCCATTGCCTACTATATGCCGATGACCTAAAGGTTTTCAGAGCCATCCGCTCTCAGGAGGACTGTTATGCCCTCCAATTGGATTTAGATGCTTTAGATACTTGGTGTCAATGAAATTGTCTCTCGTTGAATATAAGAAAGTGTCACAAAATGTCTTTCTCGCTGAAACCTAGTACTGTTACTCACACTTATGCCATACAAAATATTTCGCTCTCCGCAGTTGTCCAATTTAGTGACTTGGGAGTAATTTTTGATCCTAGGCTTAAATTTGATGCTTAAATTTAGTCAATCTCTTCGTGTGCTTTTCGTGTCGTTGGGTTTGTACTTAGGCATTCGAATACGTTTACTGACATCTCAGCCTGCATTTGCCTTTACACTAGCCTCGTCCGTCCCATCCTTCAGTATTGTTCACAAGTGTGGTCTCCACGTCATCAATACCTAGACTTTATGCTTGAATCTGTGCAGCGTAAGTTTACTCGTTTCCTTCTATTTAAATTTCATTTTCCATACAAATCCTATGAAGAGCGATTGTTCCTGCTTCATCTTCCTACCCTGAAATCACGTAGACTGTTCCTAGATGAATATTTCCTCTTTCGACTTCACCACCGTCTAATATATTCCAGCCTCTGCGACTGCTTAGAATATCGTTCTTCAGAACGTCCTACTAGATGTGATGATTTATTTGTCATACCGTTTGCTAGAACGGAAACTTTCTTTCACTCGCCGATGTTACGCCTTCCCAGAAACCATAACGTTCCGCAGCTTGGTTCGTTTCCTCACTCACTTTTTACTTTCAAGCATAAGCTTAAACTTTGTTTGTTAAATTAGCCATATTTATTACTATTCATTTTCATCTTGTTATTGGATTAGTCTGTAAGATGAATCTGTAAATAAATAAATAATTACAGTTCGAAAAACCACAACATGAAAAATGCTCACTCGGAATCGACTCATGGTGTGAGTGGCAGAGAGCCTACGCAGCGCTACCCGAAGATAAAAAAGCTGAAATGGCATCATTCCAACACACATACACTGCTCTTCCTGTAGATGTTTTAAAAGCTATTAAGCCAATTTACAAAGATCTGACGAAGAAAGAACTCCTTGAAAGATACATCGATGGATTTACCCAAAATAATAACGAAAGTTATAATAAACTGATTTGGAAAATTTCGCCAAAACATCTTCCAGGCGGCTCAGTACTCGTTGAAATTGCAGCATATGCATCTGCTTGCATATTTAACGAAGGCAACATATCTTTTCTGAAGATCTTGAATGCACTCGGAGTTCCATGTGGTCGAAATTCTCACGCTTATGTCATCAAGCTGAACGAATCCAGTATAATAATTGCTGAGCAGCGCGCGCAAGTTTCTAAATAAGAAAGTATGGTTCGTCGACAGCACCAAATCAATGATTTGGAGGCTGCAAATGATGCAGAAGGACTACTATATGGCGACTCGATGTAAGTTGAAATATATTTACTAGAAATATGAAAGAAACAAACTTGAAAATTTTAACGCGATTATCTCAGAATCTTGTTAACTTCCCAGTATATGGGAAGTTCTTGTAATCGCCTCGAAAATCGAAATTGAAATTTTCAACTTTTCTTTACGTTTTGAGGTCTATAGAGTATATATAAAGTGTTTTTAGAAAGGGAGACGTATGTGTGTGTGTGTGTGTACGTACGTACGTACGTCTGTACGTTCGTGGACACTTTTTTCTACGAGCATAACTCACGTAAAAAACATCCGATCGACTTGATTGAGGTGTCAATCGAAGCGTCTTTGCAATCTTAAGAGCTGATTACTTTTTGGGATACTTCGATCGGGGGAGTTTGCTGTTTTGCCCGTTTGAAGGTCATTTCTGTCATGCGCTATATCTCGCGAACCAAATGTACGATTTTTTTGATCAAGATGTCAATCGACGCGTATTGACGTTTGCGTGATTCTATCAAATTTGTAAAAAAATTCTTGCAGCGGTTTTCAAATTTTTTAAAAAAAAGTGCAAAAAATTAGGTTTTTTTCAAAAACAATAAATTTTTAACTTGATTGTCAAGTCTTAGTAAACAATGTTTATAAAATTTATGTACTCCAAACAATGTTTGCAAAAAAATCATCAAAACTTTTTCTCATGATTACGTAAAAAAATAAATTAAAAATAAAAAATCATTAAAACTCATCATGATTTTCAAGGTCATTTTTATCATTCACTATATCTCACGAACCAGATATAATATTTGCATCATTAAGGTGTAAATTGACGTGCATTAACATCTTTGTGAAGTTTTTAACATTATAAAAATTCGTTTTAGCCGTCTTTTTAATTAAATAGAAGAAAATGCGAAAAATTATGTTTTTTTCATAAAAAATATTTTTTAACTTGATTTGCACAGCACAGTGATCCAGTTTATAAAATTCATACATTCTTATCAGTTTTTGGAGAGAAACCGGAAAAACTTTATTCCATGATTATGAAAAAACTAAATTAACAAGCCGCGAGGTGCGACCCTTGAGGTCCACACGGTCAACTTCCCAGTAATATCTACATGAATATTAAAAATATTAAACACAAAAATATTTATGAAAATACTACTACTCTAAATAATAATAATAAGAGGTACTCATAATTGTAATTGAAATGAGCTTATATCAATCATATCATCGACTTTAGCGTTCATTGATTACGTAAGGCTTTTGTTGGATGCGGGGTGGATTGGTTTGATTGACTATTCACGCGGATAAATCGGAGAGAGGCGGGCTATAAAGCCTTTTTTACGTTATTTGTTATTTTTATATCGATGCTTGAAGGACAAAAGAGCGCTAGCAAAAATGAATGCATTCTTTATATTACGCCCACTGAAGAGGTTTTCTTGCGAGGTGTCCATTTTGAATAATTTTGTTCAAAATTGCCATGACTTCGGCATAATCATTGAATTTGTGTTTTGTCACGAGCCGTTTTTATTTTAGATGTTTTTGGATCATGCAAAAAATTTTCGCCAGTTTCTCTTCGAAAACTATTAGGAATGTATAAATTATATAAACATTTATTACTGAGCTGTGCAAATCAGGTTAAAAATGTATATTTTATGAAAAAAACTCTAATTTTCCCATTTTTTTTTATTAAATGGAAAAAAACGGCGGAAAGGACTTTTTATAAATTTGAAAACATAAAAAAAAATTAATACACGTCGAATGACACCTCAATGATGCAAACATCATATATGGTTCGTGAGATATAGTGGATGATAAAAATAACCTTGAAAATCATGATGACTTTTAATGATTTTTTATTTTTAATTTCATTTTTTACGTAATCATGAAAAAAAATTTGCTGATTTTCTTACAAAATCTGTTTGGAGTATATAAATTTTGTATAGATTTATTACTGCGTGCTGCAAATCAGGTTAAAAACTTATTGTTTATGGAAAAAAACTTAATTTTTAGCAATTTTTTTTCAATAAATTAAAAAACGGTGCCAACGATTTTTTTAAAAACTTGATAGAATCACAAAAATATTAGTACGCGTCGATTGACACCTTAACTTTGCAAATCGTATGTGTCGTTCCGGAGATATAACGCATGACAGAAATGACCTTCAAACGGGCAAAACAGCAAACTCCCCCGACCGAAGTGTCCCAAAAACTAATCAGCTCTTAAGATTGCAAAGACGCTTCGATTGACACCTCAATCAAGTCGATCGGATGTTGTTTACGTGAGTTATGCTCGTAGAAAAACTGTCCACGAACGCACGTACGTACGTACACACACACACACACATACATACTTCTTTCTAAAAACACTTTATATATACTCTATAGACCTTAAAACGCAAAGAAATGTTGAAAATTTCAATTTCGATTTTCGAGGCGATTACAAGAACTTCCCATATACTGGGAAGTTAAAAATAAAAAAATCATTCAAAGTTACCATGTAAAGAGGGTTCATACGAGTGCTGATACTTTATATCTTTTATTCTAAAAAAAATTGTTGTAAATTCAATCAAAGTTTTAACGTATTTGCATAATTTGAGCAGATTTTTAATACTTTTTATAGTCTTTTAATTAACAAAAAATTGCTTAAATTTTGAAAACCAACAAAAGTTTTCAACACCAAAAAGGCCCCCACCGATTGATCCGCGTGAATATTCAATCTGTCCTCATCGATCAAAAACCTTACGTAATCAATGGACCCTCCCGTAGACGATATGATTCATATTAACTCATTCCTGTTACTGCTATGAATACCTCTCATTGTTGTAATGTTGTTGATGTTTATGTAGATATTACTGGGAAGTTGACCGTGTGGACCTCAAGGGTCGCACCTCGCGGCTTGTTTTTTTTCGTAATTACCTTTGCGGTGAACACGATTACTAAAAAACTATTAATCCGATCAACACCAAATTTCGCTTCGCTGAACGGATTTTCAATGTTTTGGAAAACTTTTTTTTAGGAAATCGGAAATGTTATACATTGAAAATGTACATGCATTTTTTGTTACAACCGTCGTCATTTTTTTCTAAATAAATTATTTTACTAAATGATACAATATACTAACGAATTTTGTTTGAATTTTTGATTTCAGATAAACTGTTCTCAAGATATGATGGCCACAGCAAGACACTTCGAAAAAAAGGCGTTCCTAAAATTCGCCTATCACTTTTTTATTATTTAATATTTTTGATGAAAAAATTTCAACAAGTTCTTAGAAACATGCACTATTCGACATTGACAAAAGATTTTGAATAAATATTATTTATGATTTAAAAAAAATCGAGAAAATTTCATCTTTTTGCGCGGTAAAACTGTATATAACCCCTTAAGTTATTGCCAATCTCCAATAATTTCTGATCAACTTATGTCTTTAGAAACTCCATTCACACTCATTGAGTTGATTTGAGAATTTTTTTCTAAATAATTTTGTGGCTGTAAAAACAATGGGCAAGCACATCTTACCCCTGAATTTTTGCAGTGCTTTCACCATAAGCGTATTAGTATGTTTTCATGTGTTCTCTACCAAAGATAAAAGTGTCAATTCAGAAACCACAAACAGCAAATAGTTTGATGGACAATGCATAAATAAACCACAATTCACGTTGACTTTCGATCAACGGTCGCAAACCCAGGGTAGTCTTTATTTGATCGTCGATTATGCACACGTCATTAATTTGAAACTTTCTAGTAGCAGGTTTAGGCAACATCTACAAAAGTCTAGGATTAACTCAGTAATGCATGAAGATGTACGTTCGTTCACATGCAAGTTTACCGCTGTTGAATATTCGTAAATTTTCCAGCCAATGTGCCTTCGCAATCCACTGATATGCAAATCAAGGTTTTTCAAATTCATTGTACTTAACTTAGACCGCGGATGGCCTTTTTGGCCTTCGTATCCCAGCCCAGGCTCGGCCATGCCCGTTTGGCAGGTTTTCCAACGGCTCGCAATCAGACGACAATTTTCCTAATGATGAACTTGTACTAGCCGGAACAACATCGTGCAATGAATCTTGTGCTGCTGTGCCTCCTTTCTTCGTTGGCTTCCTTTTTCTTTCAGCTACATATTACCATTTTTGCATTAGCACCATTAGACGATGGTACACGTTATGTAAGTTTGTTCGTTGGAGACATCCTAAAAAATCGTGATGACTCCTCAGGCTATTTGTTTAATCGGATATTCTGTGAGAATTTTAGTGGGTTGCCGTGTTATCGTGATACCGATGAATGTACGTCAAAAAACCTACTGACTAGTGAGTGTTTTTTCTTACCAAATTTGTTGAGAAACAAAAAAAAAACACACCTATAGCACAAACCAGATTAAATATATATAGATCAGCAAGCACTCAGGTCTGAATTTTTCGTAGATAAGGCAATGTAGCTGATCTCCGAAAATAAGTACTTAGGCCTTTGTTTGACGAGAAATAGATTTTTATTAATGGGATATATAAATCCAAACTTCAGAAAAAATAAAACTATGTAAATAGATAAGAAGACGTAAATATATCATGATATCATGTTGGATAAATAGCAATCCTATTGTAGACTTACATACATTTCAAGGAAAACTTGCACGATTACAATTTGTCGTTGTAAAGTTGAAGAATTTCTACAGCAATCGACATACATCTTGATACAATTTAGGATCTATTGTTATGGTCTGAATTATTTGTATTTATCGGCATTTACGTCAGATAAGTTTTTTGCTAAAACCATGCATTAATGACATTAAAGAAATGGTGTTGAAAGTTTTTTTTTTAAAATATCACTTAATTCATCCTTAATTTTTACTTCCTAAATACAAATAATATTGTTTATTCTAAAGGCTTTTGTGCATCGCAACAAAACTACACAGTTTTCATTCATTAGTGATTTTGGCCATAATGTGATTCAAAATTATGTACTTTTCTATTATTTTGAAATTACCACCAGAACGTGTTTTAGACAAAATCATGGATCAAAACAAAGTTGTAATCTACGTTGAAATACGCAATAGATTGTTTATTGTTTATTGTTGACAAAGCTACTAAACAGAAGAGTTCCAATTACATAGTAGCGATAAACTAAACTAAGACTAAGATAACACTAAAAAGTAAATGAATTAATTAAGGAAATAAGTATAGTAGATAAGAATAAAGAACAGTCGTGAATGAATTAGAAAATTTGAGAACTCCAATTAAGAGGAAAATATAAGATTTCTTAGTTTGATCTTATAAGTATTTAAAGAGTAACCGAAGGAACCAAACTGCATAAGGTCATGATTTCGTTGTAAGCGAGTCAGGGGAGAATTATAATATAGGTTAGACGTGATGAAGGGAGGGGCGAAGATCGTAAGGTTTCTAGAAGTGTGAGAAGAGTGACGAAAGCGAAGTTCATTGCGGAGAGGAGTGTCGAGAATATTTAAAAAAAGCTTGCAAAGGAGAGATTCGTCTAAATAGACGTTACTAGTTGAATTTATCATACTGTTTGACAGAAAATGTTAAGTAAATGCAGTGCTCCTAACATGAGTTTGTACACTGTAGGCGTGAATGCGAATAACTGCCTCAAATATATTTTCATACACTTTTACTCAGGTTTTCAAGTGGAATAATGACCTTTCTCAGAGTATCTTCATGCAAAACAGCTTTTATAAATAATTAGGCATCCATACTTGGAGACAAACGAAACCATTTTAATGCAACGTAAACGATCCGAGACATTTCGAAATGCGTCAATCGTATACACATGTTTTCGAGGCAGGTTAAATGGACTATCAGCTTACCTAAATCCAAGGGTTTAGTTTGGATGCAATTCTGAAACCTAGTGACTATTACTCCAACGAAGCAAGTTTTCTAGCGAAAATGTGGGGTATTCTCCGTATAAGTCTTATGATCACTTGCTAATTCTAGCGTTTGCATTTTTGGTGGAGTGCAATTTTTATGACATTTAATTGAAGAGTTCAAGCGAATTAAATTTTTCCAATATAATGGACATAATGGAGTCATAAAATACAATTGGTAGTTCAGAGCATTATAGACGCTTTCTCTTCAGTAGACATTGTTCGTTCGGAGGTTCACATATGATAGTTTTTGCCAATGGATTTGGATGTTTCGTTAGTTTTACGCGGTTGTGGTCAGTTATCCTAACCACTTCTTTATCAACTGTTTTAGGTTGCAGATCTCCATGAATATCATTTTTATCCGAGATTGAGCAAGCTGTATCTTCTGTTTGTTCGAGGCTGGTATTGGTACCCACAGCGAGATGCCATACATCCAGATTGATTTGATAAGTGCTTTGTAGATTAACAATTCCAGGCCAAAATCCAGCACGGATCTTCTGCTCTAGGTCTCATGTTCAGCCTGATTTAGGCATACATGTCATTAATAATTTATTATTGGGTCTATGTTAGCCTTATTTTTAGTGGGATTCCTTGATATTTCACAGATCACGCTTGTAGAATTACATATCAGTTTATTGTCACTGGTGAACAATTGCCTCTCTTGGGCGTCCTTGGTTGCGTTAATTAATTTTGCTAATTCTGAAGCCAGGTTTGGATGTTTTGCATATACTCTTGTATATCTAGAGAAAATTAACGAGCTCGTTTGTGAGTACATAATTGCAGTGTTGTCGGCAAAGATTGAGTTGAATATTTATTTGTTTGTTGATTCGTTAGTTGTAAAGGTGGGATAGAGCATCGGTCCCAAAGCACTCTCGTGAGGTACTCGGGTCTTTATGTCTCCTAGATTGGTTAGTTGTGGTTTGTAGTTCACTGTGAATTTCCTGTTTTCTAGTTTTTCATTCAGCAGTTTATGGGCAAGCTTAGTTAGTAGCAAACAGGTATTTCAAACCAAAACTTCGTATCAAACTTTGTACAAGAGCAACATACAAAAAATAGTAGAGCAGTACTTATCCTCTTCATAGGATTTCCTGATGTATGTTGTCAGGTGATGGACCTGTTGATAGTGTTGTGTTTTGATCTGAATTTATAGTGATAAGCAGGGATGATATTGGATTCATTCATTCCTTAGGATTTGCTTGAATACTTTTGATAATACAAGTAGGAGACTTTTTGGTGATTGAATACCCGGGTATGGAAGGATATGGCCATGCAAAAAAAAATTCGTTCTTTAAAAGCGAAGAAAAGGAATAGTTTAAGGAATAGTTTATATTTTCAGAGCAAAAAAACGTAATATTCAAAACTTCTTTCAATGATAACTTGTATACTACATACAAAGTTAAGGGTCTGTATTTTCTAGATCCTAAATTTAATTGAAGTTATTTCTGCAGGACTCTTTTAAGTGTATGTGGTGACACCTTGTCAGTAAAAATCTTCAGCAATTTATTCATACACCAAAACAATATTTATACCATTATTTGGACCAAGAGACAAATACTTGTGAAATATCTAGTGTTGTTTGTGCTTAACGTGCAAGCTTACTTTGATTAAATTTATTCTTTGGTTTTCTCATAGCATATGTGTACTACTTCTGCCCTTGATTTTGTCTCGCAAAAGAATGAAGTTTCATTAGACACACTATATTGCGAAGCTCTTTCATAGCTTGTTTGTCGAAGCGAAACGTATTTAAAATCTTCACTGGTTTATGGATCACGGAACTACACTGGTTTGCAATAGCTCATCACATTCCCAAAAATTGATAGGATCCTCAAATAGCTGCAGAATTCCAAGCTATATCCTAAAGAACTCTACCCGATGGATATCAAAGCACATCCACAATTTTCACTCCTACTGCATGATTCTCACTGTGGTCGGAGGAAGCTGTTTGTCTGGACACTCGCATTGATAGTAGCAAGTTGTAACGTCTGGTAAGAATTTTAAAGATTGAGCAAATCTAATTTCAGAAGTGCTCCTTGACCGCATTGGCCCGATCACCAACCATGAGTAGCATGTAGACCGGACGGTACCTTAGAAAATACCATCTTAAATAAACTTTATTTCATGAGCCTTTTCTATGTATTTCGTGAAAATCAAATATTTGAATATATTCTCATATAAGGAGGAGTTGTTGAAAACCAAACTATCCTTTTTCAATGACTTTAACCGGTCTTCGTTACGCGTGCTTCAGAACCGAACCGCTTAAAGTTGTTTTACCATAATATTATTGAATAAAAGGTCGAAAACTTTTTTTTACTTTTAATTGGTCATTTCTGGTGAGAACTGAGGACCCTCGTTATCTAGCAATTGCTGTAAGTGGCTGGCCAAAGATTTTTCAACTTCCCAGTATATGGGAAGTTCTTGTAATCGCCTCGAAAATCGAAATTGAAATTTTCAACTTTTCTTTACGTTTTGAGGTCTATAGAGTATATATAAAGTGTTTTTAGAAAGGGAGATGTATGTGTGTGTGTGTATGTACGTACGTACGTACGTGCGTTCGCGGGCAGTTTTTCTACGAGCATAACTCACGTAAATAAAGTCGGATCGACTTTGTTGGGGTGTCAATCGAAGCGTCTTTGTAATCTTAAGAGCTGATTAGTTTTTGGGAAACTTCGGTCGGGGCGTTTGCTGTTTTCACCCCTTGAAGGTCAACCATGTTATGCGCTATATCTCACGAACCAAACATGCGATTTCATCATTAAGGTGTCAATCGACGCGTTTTAACATTTGTCTGATTCTTTCAAACTTTCGAAAAAATTCTTGGAGCGGTTTTTTAACGGCTTGTTCTTCTTAATTCCACCTTCTTTTGACTGCTCACTGCTCCTCCTAATGGCTTGAGAGATACGGTCCTCGTTAACTTTTTGCGCAAAAGCCGTTGCAGTTTCGCCAATTTTGATACCCATGAGATCCATAATAGCTAGGTAAGTTCTCGAGCCTTCGTTGAAAATGGATGCTACGATCCACGCTGCAAATTCAATCACATCTTTGCCAGAAAACTTGCTTTTTGGAGAAATGTTCCATATCAAATTGCTGTAACTTTCGTCTAAAACAAGGAGTTCTCTGATTACCTTTGAAATGACCACCAGGTTTAGACATTTTTTACAACTTTTTATCCAATTTTTAACGAATTTCAAAAAAATAAAACACGTGCTTGCTCAAAGAATAACACGGAGCAACTGCCGAGCAGTAGAATATCTCAAATATGTATACCAAAGATGTTTACGCCAGGAGAAGAAGAAGCTGGCGCGCCGCGCGACACGCATGACGCGTAACATTTTTTCTATTACGAATTTCTTGATGAAATCTGAAGAGGCAACTTTTGTATATAGAATCGAAATATGTTTAAATCTCAAAATCGATTTTTTGAAAATTTCAAAGGCGAATGTCCCCTAAATATAAGCTATTAAAATTAAAAATAAACTAAAATGATAAATCACCACTAAAAATTAAAATCCATATTACATACTATGAGCAAATTTTTTTTATTTCATTGGTATTGTAGCGACAACCCCCAAAACTCAATATCAAACGCAACATCGACCATTCTTCGAGGCTCGCCAATTCTCGGGGCCTCCTTGCAAAAACGGTCGAAGGTGACACGTCTGCACATTGCAAAGTGACCATAAAGTGCATTATTAATAACGATTTCTCCGTCTCGTTGCAACTTCAATTATCTCGTTTCACTGTCAATGGACGCTTGAATGTGATGGACCGCGAAAGATGCGCAGATTCCCTATTCGGGAATCCTAGCCATAAGTACATCTGACTAATTGATTTACGATGGGTCTGACATGGCTTGGCTAACGGGCATTCCATCGCTCGCATCTGCATCCACGAGCACATTAGATACATAGATGTTCGCAGTTGTTTAAATGATTTCAATGCAGTCGTCCTCCTCGAAGATCACATGTGACCAAGCCGAAGATAGTGGCCGGCGGTGCCGTTCTTGCCGATAGCTGGTAACTGTTTTGCCTGAGGAGCGATTGCTTCTTAAGAAAACGAGTTTTTTGAGAAATGGAAGCTATTAGAGAGCATGAGCGCATCATCCTCGGCACAAAACAATTTTAAACATCATAATTTATGTTTGCGGTTTATGCGATTGTGCGTGGACTGAAGCGGAAAGAACGTTAAAAATGATTCGGGAAGTTGCTGCCATTCATTCATCGAGTACTGAGCTATTCAATTCACCGTCTCGGTTTCACTATATCGCAACAAACTGCAGAATCTTGCTTACATACATCCTATCTTATATGGTCAGGCGTCGCGTTCCTGCATTGCCTGGCGATTTATCATGAGACTGTTTCAAAAAGAAGCAAGTGAATCTTTTGACGATGGGAACGTGCACTGCTGCCCAAAAACCATTGAACTTTCTCTGCCCTTAACCACAACATAATGCACAGCAATCGCCGGGGCTACCAAGAAACTCTTAATGCTATGCAATTTGTTATTGAATTCTATCGACGAAAAGTCGAGGAGTCCAGCTTCTGTTGCCAAATTGATCGCTACTTGTCTCGGCTACCAGTTTCTGCCCGAAAGTCTTCCGCTTTGATCTTCTGCTAAATTCATTTGCAGAAAGCGATTGACGAGGAAACATTTATTAATGTCGAATTTTTGAAAAAGTAGCTCGAACTTTTATCTATATGTGGGGATGTGTGCTGGTTCAATCTGGAGGCTTATGTGTTTAATTGAAACTATAACTTACGAAAATGAATGTGGTTTGCGCAGAGAACATCAAATAAATTAATAAAGGAACTACTACGTCATTACCGAAATGATCTGCCGTAATAATAATTACGGGAAACAGTAGATGAATCAAATAGAAAACAGCCATTGCCTTATAAGTTTCAGTATGTTCAGTCAATATACTTTAATGGAGTCTTCAATGAAGACAAAGACAAAGAAAAGTGATATGACGAATATTTTCCACAAAATTTAGTTTTCATTGAATCGAAATATGTCATTTTATAGTTCACCTATTAAAAAAACATTAGTTAATTAAGGCCCGTAAAACTGTAGTGCTTCGAAACTGCTTCATTTTATTTGCGATTTTTATAGGGGTAATGTGATGTTCCTATGCCCAAGAATCCGGGACATTTAAACCAATAGATGGTTTTTGGTTCTAAAAAATGTAAAAATTTAAATTTGTAAATTTTGTAAAAAAAATGTTTTATCGAAACGGTAGGGTAAACTAACCAATTACGTGCACTTTAGTGACATTCGTATCAAAATTATCATATGTAGACAGTACTACACGCCATTAGCTATTTTAACCTTTATTAACTTCTTATAGACCAGGGCGGATCTATTTGCACACTGATTTTTGCAGAAAAAGTTGTGGAATAACTCTTATAACAATAATTGACCTATTCTCTCACTCTCTCTCAAAAAAGTCGGGAACAATAATAAAAAAATCAACTGTTTGAAAATTATAAAAAAACGATTTTTCTTATTTTCCTCACTCCTAACGTTAAAACGGCTCGGTTTAGAGCAAATTTGTGTGGAAATAAAACCCAGGAATTAAATTTTCTATAAGATGTGATTGGTTAAAAGTTTTAAAACATTTTAGCCTTGTCGCAAAATTTCAATAAATATAAAAGACCTTGTTGCCTTCTGCTTTTTTTGTATTACAATTTTTTTTTACCATTTAGAATACACTAAGGATCTTAATAATTTGCCTAGAAAATCTTTAAAATATAATAATACAGCATAAATTTTTTTATGAAAATAGATTCAGTAGATTGCGCTTAATAATTGTCCAATCTAAATTTATTTATAAAAAAATCAAATTTTGCGAAGATAGAAGAAGATGTCAATCGACGCGTAATTTTTTTTAGAAAAATTGTTGGTGCCGATTTATAATTTAAAAAAAATGTGCAAAAACCAAAGGTTTTTCTTAAAAAAATAAATTTTTAATCTGAGTTGCATAAAACAGTAATCAACGTTTATAAAATTTACAATTTTTGTGTGAAACTAAGCAAACTTTTTTGCATGATTTCAAAAAAAAATCATTGAAAGTCACAATGTATTAGGCGTTCATACGATATTACCTGATATCTCTTACTCTAAAGATATTGTTGGTAAGTCAATCAAAGTTTATTAATATTTGCATAATTTCAGCAAATTTTCCATAGTTTTCATGGTTCGTGTTTTTACTTTAATAAAAAAACTGCTTAAAGTGGAAAAAATTAAGGTTTTTTTCATAAACAATAATTTTTTAGACTGATTTTAAAAACACACTGAGCAATGTTTATAAAATTCATATACTCTAAAAAATTCTTGAAAAAACCACCAAAGTTTTTTCTAATGATGATGAAAACAATTAAATTAAAAATAGAAAACCATTAAGTCATCATGACCTTCAAGGTCGTTCATGTCATTCACTATATCTCGCGAACCAAATGTAATATTTGCATAACAGAGATGTCAATCGACGCGTCTTAACGTTTTCATGATGTTTTTACGTTTCTAGAAAATCGCTGAGCCGTTTTAAGTTTAAGAAAAAAAATGAAAAATATGAAGGTTTTTTTCATAAAAAATAAAGTTTTAACCTGATTTGCACAACACAGTAGTAAATGATTATAAAATTTACAAATTCTTATCAGCTTTTGAAGAGAAACTTGGAAAATCTTTTCTCATGATTAAAAAATAAATAAATTTAAAAAAAAACAAAGTCACCATGTAAAAAGTGTTCATACGAATGATATTACCTGATTACTCTTATTCTAGAGACATTGTGGTTGAATCAATCAAAGTTTATTAATATTTTCATAATTTGAGCAGATTTTTAATAGTTTTTACAGTAACGTGTTTTAATTTTGATAAAAAAATGCAAAAATTTTGAAAACCAAACAAAAAAAATTAATCAAATTTGCATTTGTGTGTAAAATGGTATGTAGTCAATACTTTGTAAGATTATGTGCTTTAGAAATCTTTTATAAAATAAAAAATTCCAGTTTATAGTAGTTTTGTACTTGAATGTTTGTAAGATTTCAATTAATTCCTTCATCATCATTCGTACGGCTATTTAGTTTTAACATGCAATTAAACCGATTATTGACTGCATATTTAGCGTTTTCCAAGACCAACTGAAAATAAGAAATAATTATTAGTCTCATTGATGTAAAATCATGAAAAAATACAAATTCAGTGATTATACCAAAGCAATGGCAATTTTGAACATAACTATTCAAAATGGCCATCACGCAACGAAATCTTTCCAGTCGGCGTAATAAAAAAAACTGCATTCATTTTCGCTAGCACCCTTTTGTCTTTCCAGCGTCGATATGAAATAACAAATGAAGTAGAATAGGCTTTGTAAATAACCCCCCCTTCCAGAAGTGATCCGCGAAAATATTGAAGTGTTCAATTGGATTTAAGTGCGGACTTGTTGATGGCGAGTCTGAAACTGCGACGTTGTTGCCCTCCAACTTCCTAATTAATGAATCGATTGCAAATCTTTTGAAATGTGCAAAGTGCAAAAGCAAAATATCTTTTGACATGGTAAGCGAACGTGGACTTGGTTTTAAAATTTCTATTGTGTGTGATAAATGCACTTCTGAGTACATACCATCGTGCGATTTTATCAAACATTCTTTTGAAATAAATCCTAAGTTTATATTGGTGATGCGTTCCACAGAGGTTGGTTACAAAGGCATAAAAAAACGTTTGTAAGATCACGCTGAAAACGCTACCTGCAAGCTTTATTACCCCGAGCATAGCCGCCAACATTGCTACCTGTATTTTTAACGAAGGTACAAGAGGATTATTAGATGTTTTTGGTGCTACGAGAATTAAGTTGGGACCACACGCCCATACATTTGCCAAGGTAGAGGATTCTATACGAGTTGAGGCAGCTAACCGACATTCGCTAGAAAATACTCGAGAGGCAAGGGTGGCTCGACTACAGCTGAAAACAACTGCTGATGTAGTTACTAAATCGGAAGAAGAGACATTATATGGTCCTGGAATAGACGATTCAGTGCAAGTTACAAAATATTTTTTTTGTCTGCATGCAAATCGTACTTAAAATTTTAAACGCGTTTTTCTCGAAACCATGTTTTTGAAGTCGGTGATCACGATAACTTGAGAATAGCTTTCACAATTAGTTTGAAATCTTTCTGACTTATTCTTTATATAATTTCTCCAGATGCACAAACGATTTTTTTGAACGATTACATCTGTTCTTATAATCGAAAATGCGAGATAAATTTTGGTCCGCCATTTTTCAAAAAAATTGAAATTTTCCAAATCCCTTCGTCAAATCGGAACACTATCTTATTAATTAATGATCCTTTTTTGATTTTTAATTTCAGGTGATCCAGTGACGAACTACAGTGATCACGACAAAAGCTTTTGTAGCTGTCGGAAATTTGCTGTATCTCACGTATTTCTCAATATTAAGTCTTGAAAAAGTTATAATATTTTTTTTTAAACTTATATCTTCCATGTGCAAAAATATTTTTCATTAAATATTTTAGGGCCAGACAGAAAAAAATTCTTTATCAAGAGCTTTTTTGGACGTCCCAACTAGATCTGCATCCTTTATATTGCTTGCGTAGGATGTCTTTATCCAACACCAAACCACGAAAAACATCCCCAAGCACTGATGGAACCATCTCCGTGCTTGACAACAGTTGAAGCGTATCTTCTGCTATTAAGGCTAATTTAATTTATTCTTGTTTCACCGCCCTAAAGCATGAGTTTCCACCCATTTCTCTAGGTTAAATGTTCCCGTGCAAAATGCATTCTTGTCTTCCGAATAGTTGCCATTACCAGGGGCTTCTTCCTGGCTTCGATATGACAAGCCAAACACGTGTTTCTGCGTATACGTCCACATCTATATGTATAGGGTGCGCAATATTTCGTGTCGGTATGTAAACACTTACTAACAACCGATTTCTATATATGAGGTATTTTTATTCATTTTGGATGTTTTCAATTTATTTTCACTACTTTTTGAATACAACATCAATTAAGTGGCCGCCTTTATTGGCCAAAACAAAATGTCCCTTTTTGCTGCATTTTCCATTACCTTTTCAAGCATCTTGGGGATTTGTCTTGAGGCCGGTGATGCTATAAGGCTTGCTGGCGTACACTTTGCTTTTCAAATAGCCCCTCAAAAAGAAGTCCGAAGGGGTCAAATCTGGAGATCAGGGTGGCCACTCAATGTCGCCTCTTTTTGACATCAGGTGTCTAGAGAATTTTCGTTGCAAAAGCTGAATTGTATTGTTTGTATTGAAACCAGTAATCGTCAAGTCCTATTCATGCATTTGCGGGCGATCCACCGATATCTGTTTGCATCAACTGTCTCGTTTTCTCCGAAGAAATAAGGCCCAATGATAGTTTCGGCGTAAACACCGGCCCATACAGTCACATTCTGGTCATGCAATGGCGTTTCATGGATTTCGTGTGGATTCTGCTTTACCCAAATAGTGTAAAATTGGTCTCGTCGGTTATCAGAATTTTCTTCTAAAAATCAGGCTCAGCGTCGACTATTCGAGCAACTGTTAGGCCGTATTCCAAGCGGCGTGGACAATCTTTTGGCAACATTATTTGTGTTAAACAAATGCAGCTCATCCTTCAAAACGCGCCGCATAGTGGTTCTACTGACGCCAAAATGCTGAGCGTTCATTGGAACGTCTTGACGTCTTGATGATCTCCCACTGTCCCGTGCTCAACGAAATTCGCCACAAAATGACAAATAGCATTGTCAGACGTTGCCTGTTGCCCACGATATTTTCGACGGTAAGCACGTTGAATTAAAACAACTGAACGACTATTTTTGATGTACATCGTCAATATTTCGGCACGTTGTTTCAGTGTGAAGTGATTCATGGTTTAAATTGTACTGAATTGCCGTTTCAAAAACATGTCTCATCGAATCAATCGGTTTGACAAATGTCAAAGTAAGTAAGTGTTTACAAACCGAAACAAAAGATGGCGCAACCTGTATGTGTGTGTGCGTAAATGAATCTAAATGAAATTTCTGCCAAATTAAATTTCTCGTCAGACTACATGCGTTTGATTTAAGAAAGGAGATACAAGAATATCCTTTAACAAACTCATTGCCAAATGTTATCTTGATTCCTTGATCTACAATCTCCCTAGTATATAGGGACGTTATTGTAATGGTCTCGAATATCGGAATCGGAATTTCTAATATATCATTACGTTTCAAGATCTAAGGAGTAATTCAAATGTAAAGTTGTCATCAATTCATTCCATGTTATGAATTTTGAAATGATTCTCCGTTGTACCTAACTGGATTGTACGGAACAGATAATGTCTCATTCCGAACAAGATTAATCCATATTAATATTGTTAATGCTTTACAACTGTCAGTATCAATGTTCGCATAAACCGCTATCGACTGGAAAAATCACTATTCCTAGTTCCCTTATCTTCTTACTTCGGAATCAATCAGATATAAGATTTATTTTCCAGCGTCAAAGCCTTTTTCCTGCCGATCGAACTGCTGCTCGACTTTTGTTCTAATATCTGCACTAATTCACTTCTTGACGATCTTGACTATGCCCTCCGGTGCCTCTCAAGTACCTTCAGTGCCCGCACCTGCCATGAATTATTTATCACATGAATAATTTATGACGTGGAATCATTTACTGTACTAATCGAGCCAATTTGAGCGTTTACAAGCTCCTTCAACATCACTTAAGAGCACTTATGTAATGTAATGTTGTACTTTCCCGATTGCACTTAGAATAGTAATTTTCCCGGTCTACGGGCCTAGCTTCCATTGGCGGATGCATCATTGCATCTTCGCGGTTGCGTGGGGTGCATCCAAATTCGGAAATTTCGGCACTGGTGGTCCACCTATCTAATTGTTAAGACTCTTCTTGAAACTCAATCTAAAAGAACTGGTGAAGTTGGAGCGACACTTGAAAGTTTAATAAGCATTCAAACAACTTAATTTTGAATGGTTTGGACGGTAAATAACGCAATGGGAGGTAACTAAAACTATTAACACTCTATTCTCCCGTTTTGATTGTTTTCAAGATAGATAGATAGATAGATAGATAGATAGATAGATAGATAGATAGATAGATTAGTAATCATTGGTTGTGACTCACCACTCTACATGCTTATAATACACACTGTATTATTTGCATGTAGAGTGCTAGTTCAAAATCAAAATATCTTTACTCTTTTTAAAGATTGTTCTGATGTCTTTCTTGAACTACTTTTCAAAAAATCACATGCCGTGTGTTTCGATTTTGAAACTTTGTTGGATGATATCTTTTACTTACAAAACGTCCACATATTCCCGCGAATTTCATTTTAGTATTGGAAAATATACACCTACGCATTTTTAGGGTTTACGTTGTTTGTTCTACATCAAAATATATTTCTCGAAGTTTTGAAACGGCACCAATGTAGAATGTTATCGTCAGCAAAGTTAAGTCGGTCTGGAATTTTTCGAGGTGGAGCAAGAGTAGCCTGATTATAATATTGAAAATAATGGAAATTGTCGAGAGCGGAAAATCTCCAAATCATAAATAGTGAAATTGCATCCGGATACTATGAAAAAAATATACGACAATGTTAATTTAGGTTCTTTTGGCGGCTTATACACTACTGATATAAGGTTTCTTTATTTCATAAATTGGTTGTAGTTTTATAGATTATTTCACGGATAGTAATTTGAAACAGTAAATGTCGACTATTGATAATAATAATTCCTTATAAAAACAAGCCGCGAGGTCCGACGCTTTAGGTCCACTGTCAACTTCCCAGTAATATCTACATAAATATTAAAAATATTAAACACAAAAATATTTATGAAACTAACACTACTTTAAATAATAATAATGAGAGGTACCAATAACAGTAATTGAAATGAGCTAATATCATTCATTCATTCGTCCATTGATTACGTAGGGCTTTTGGTGGATGGGGGGTGGATTGTTTTGATTGAATATTCACGCGGATCAATCGGTGGGGGGTTACAACGCCTTTACTACGTTATTTGACGTTTTCATATCGATGCTTGACGGACAAAAGAGCGCTAACAATATGAATGCAGTTTTTGTTATTACGCCCGCTGAAGAGATTTTCTCGCGTTGTGGCCATTTTAAATAGTTTTATACAAAATGGCCGTGACTTCGTCATAATCACTGAATTTGTATTTTCTCCGATTTTACATCAATGTGACTAACAATTATCTCTTATTTTTAGTTGATCTTGAAAAACATTGAATAGGTAGTCAATAATCAGTTTAATTGCATGTAAAAAGTAAAATGTTTTACACATAATGATGGAAGAAGTAATTGAATTCTCCAAATCAACCAACCAACCAACCAAAGCGTTCATTACCAAAAATGCAAATTTGATTAATTAACTTCCCAGTATATGGGAAGTTCTTGTAATCGCCTCGAAAATCGAAATTGAAATTTTCAACTTTTCTTTACGTTTTGAGGTCTAGAGAGTATATATAAAGTGTTTTTAGAAAGGGATATGTATGTGTGTGTGTGTATGTGTGTGTACGTACGTACGTACGTACGTTCGTGGACACTTTTTTCTACGAGCATAACTCACGTAAACAAAGTCCGATCGACTTCGTTGGAGTGTCAATCGAAGCGTCTCTGCAATTTTAAGAGCTGATTAGTTTTTGGGAAACTTCGGTCGGGGGGATTTGCTGTTTTCACCCCTTGAAGGTCATTTCTGTCATGCGCTATATCTCACGAACCAAACATACGATTTTTTTGAACAAGGCATCAATCGACGCGTATCAACGTTTGTATGGTTCTATCAAATTTTTTAAAAAAATCTTGGAGCGGTTTTCAAATTTTAAAAAAAAAAATGCAAAAAATTAGGTTTTTTTCAAAAACAATAGATTTTTAACCTTATTGTCAAGTCTTAGTAATCAATGTTTATAAAATTTATGTATTAAAAACAATGCTCGCAACAACGTCATCAAAAATTTTTCTCATGATCACGTAAAAAAATAAATTAAAAATTAAAAATCATGAAAAGTCATCATGATTTTCAAGGTCATTTTTATCATTCACTATATCTCACGAACCAGATATAATATTTGCATCATTATGGTGTCAGTAAACGTGCATTAACATCTTTGTGTAGTTTTTAACATTATAAAAATTCGTTTTAGCCGTTTTTTAATTTAATAGAAGAAAACGCGAAAAAGTATGGTTTTTTTCATAGAAAATATTTTTTAACTAGATTTGCACAGCACAGTGATCCAGTTTATAAAATTTATACAGTCTTATCAGTTTTTTGAGAGAAACCGGCAAAATTTTATTCCATGATTATGAAAAAAATAAATTAAAAATAAAAAAATCATTCAAGGTTACCATGTAAAGAGGGTTCATACGAGTGTTATTACATTATATCTTTTATTCTAAAGAAATTGTTGTAAATTCAATCAAAGTTTTAAGATATTTGAATAATTTGAGCAGATTTTTAATTGTTTTTATAGTCTTTTAATTAAAAAAAATTGCTTAAATTTTGAAAACCAACAACATTTTTCAACACCAAAAAGGCCCCCACCGATTGATCCCCGTGAATATTCAATCTGTCCTCATCGACCAAAAACCTTACGTAATCAATGGACCCTCCCGTAGTCGATATGATTCATATTAACTGATTCCTGTTACTATTACCTCTCATTGTTGTAATGTTGTTGATGTTTATGTAGATATTACTGGGAAGTTGACCATGTGGACCTCAAGGGTCGCACCTCGCGGCTTGTTTTTTTTGGGTTTTCACAATTTAAGCAGTTTTTATATTAAAATTAAAACAGGGTACTGTGAAAATTATTCAAAATCTGCTCATTTCAGCAAAGTTTATTAATATTTGCATAGGTTTATCCAAATAATAATAAACTTTGATTGACTTCAGAACAATGTCTTTAGAATGAGAGATATTAGGTCACTTCATTCGTATGAGCTCTTTTTCATTCTTTTCATTCAAAGTCACCATTTGAATGATTTGTTATTTTTAATTTAATTTTTCATTGTAATCATGGAAGAAAGCTCTGCTGGTTTCTCTACATAGACTAATGAGAGTTTATAAATTTTATAAACATTTATTACTATGTTGTTCCAATCAGGTAGAAAATTTTCTTTTTATGAAAAATCTTAATTTTTCGAAATTTCTTTTATTAAATTTACAAACGGCTCCAACGATATATTTTTAAATTCAAAAACATCACAAATATCTAGATACGCGTTAATTAAATTACCTTAGTTATATAAATTTTATAAACATTTTTACAGTGTTTCGCAAATCAGGTGAAAAATTCATTGTTTATGAAAAAAATCCTATTTTTTGAACTTTTTTTTATTACATTAAAAAACGGCGTCAACGATTTATTTTAAAAATTTAATGGATCCACGTAAATGTCGAAATGCGTCGAATGACACATAAACGATGCAAATCATATGTTTGATTCGTGAGATATAGCACATGACAGAAACAACGTTCAAAATGTTCAAAACAACAAACCCTTCTCACCGAAGTGTCCCAAAAATTAGTCAGCACTTAAAATTGCAAAGACGCTTCGATTGACACCTCAACAAAGTCAATGCAATTTTGTTTATGTGAGTTATGCTCGTAGAAAAATTTGTCCACGAACGTACGTACGTACATACGTACACACACATATATATATACATCTCCCTTTCTAAAAACACTTTAAATATACTCTAAAGACCTGAAACGTAAAGATACGAATATGTTGAAAATTTCAATTTCGATTTTCGAGGTGATTACAAGAACTTCCCATATACTGGGAAGTTAATAAAAGAATGATTCTGAACAACTGGCAAGCCACCCCTATCGGTGGAAAATGGAAGGAAAAAATTAAATTAATTACATACACTCCTTTAAATAAAGACGAAATAAAGAAATTCATTGGAGAACTCAGGCAAGAAAATATTTCTCACATTGATGCAGCAAATGCAAATGTGACAATTTGATGAAAACACTATATCCGCTCTGAAATTAGCATTCCTAACTTTCTGCGACAAACAAAAGCCTCCATTTTAATTCTATGTTTTAGACAATCTTTTGAGGCTCTTCTTTGGGGAGAAATTGTGCAATGCAAACGAAGTAAAATCAAATATTGAAAATGATTCTTAGTCTATCCATTTATTTTCCTACAAAGCTACTTCATAAAAATGGTGGCATTAAATTCATAAATGATAGCAAAAATTTAATCCGGAGTCGTTTTATTGCAAATTGCAATTCAACCGAAAATCGTTTGATCTGGAATTAATTTGTTCATTGCGCTTTCTTTCACAACTCACCAAATTAGAGATTTTATCACCATATATAATTAGTTATTTTTAAGTTTAACTGAAATTTATGGACCCTCGTAACCATATCATGTAAATACAATTTTCATTTTAATTACGATTTTTCACTAGTCTATGAGCGACAATGGAAGAAAGCAGTTTGCATCATTTTAAACATACATATTCGCCATGAGATAGGAAATAGCAAAAGATTTCAGCTTTATTTAGATAATGCGTAAGACAAAAACTCCGGTGGCGTTCAGTACGGTGCATGATTACCGATCAAATCGTTTGAAATACATCCCATAGGCAGTTGACCCTTCTAAGAAGAAGCTCTGAAACTTTCCACATGAGCTTCGCATTAGGTAACCATGAAAAGTGGAAACACTCACGGTGAGATATGGACTACCTGCAGAAGAGTGCAGGTAATCTTACGTATGATGACCATGAATGGAAAAAAGCCCAAATACAATTACCGGAATTCTAGCCCGCTCAATGCAGAACTTTCGCTAATAGCGCAATCCAATAAAAAATTTGAAAATGTTCCGGTGAATTAGCCCCCGAAAGGCAATTCTAACTGGACCGGAGAAGGTGCCTATTTACAATTCCTGCAGACCCATTGGAGCTGTAATGCTCGTGTGAGCTATATACGCAGTACTCATGAGAAAATTATGCCAAGGCATTCTTCATCTGCTGGGTTGGATTCTGACCATCGAGTGCAATCATCAAATACCCAAACCGAGTCATTCAATTAAACGTTATGGGCTGCGTGTTTTGTGGGTATTCGTACCCGCGGTGTTCCGCAACAATTACTCCCTATTCAGCCAATTCAAAAGCATGTGCGCCCAAAAAACACATTTGCTAGAAATCCGAAAAAACGCGTAATTACCATGGTATACATTGTTAGCACGGGCGGGCTTAGCTCAGGTGAACCAGGTGACTCCCATATGAGTGTATTAGGAGGTACTCGTGCGATTTAGAATTCAATTGGTAAAGTTTGCTGGACAGATAGAGTTTTGTTCACCACTAGAGGCAAGACACTGCCCTGCATGGGTTACCAATGGGCATAACGATGACAACAACCACTACAAGAAACTTCATTGAGAAAGTGATTTATGGGTACTATTAGAAATTGTGGTCATGCTCTAGTTACGATGATTCGTAGATTAGTTAGTGCCAAAAATTAAGCTTGTTTTTCCCAGGAAAGCGAAGTTAACAGAGTAAAATACAATTTCACTTTCTTACACTGAAGAAAATGCACTGTAACTGTACTGAAAAAAATTTAGCTAACGTATTTAAGGGACTCATATACACCCAGAACTTTATGAGAATCGTTTTTATGACTTTTCATTGATTATCGTTTGGAATGTTTTTACGAAACTTTAAAATTTCTTTTCAAAGATTTTGCGAGATAACGAAGTTACAGCAATTTACCCTGACAACGTTTCTGTGACGCTGAAAGCACGTCAACGTCAAAGCGTCAAACGCGTTTTGTCGAAAAAAATCTACTCAACACGGTCAGCACGATAATTCCGAAAGATTTTAATCTTGATGATTAACTTCTTAGTGTATGTAATAATCATATCTAATTTTAAGTAATCCCAACGATTTGAAACCGCACTCACCAAGTAGAGCACTACCCAAAAAGGTTGTAAGAACACATGTGAGAGAAATCCCTTAATTTGAAAATTGCATTCATTCATACATTCAATGTGTAATACTACACCTTGTCCATAGCCAATGCTGAGATACCATCGAGAGATAGAACGGCTAACTTGTAAGGTAAGACATGGTTACAATTTATTAACTATTTGCTTGAGTATCGAAACATAAATAATCGATTCATCATAAGTGTGACAATCAATTTGTGATTTTGTGGGGCACCCACGTCACGTATTGCCGAGTCGTGTGAACCCTATGCGTAAGCATATGCTCGTGTTGCTTTTTTTCTTGCGCATGATAGATTATGCAAATTACTTTGTACATAGTATGCTTGTAAGAAACTTGTAAAAAACAAGGAACGATCGATACAGAAAGAAAAGAATCAACTTCGAAGACGTTTTTGAAAACCTGGCAGACAGTTTCACTTTTGATTTCTGGTGCCCAAATCGGTAATTTAGAAATATCAGCATTTCGCGGGTCATTGAGATAAGTGTGAAAACGATGCCACTTTATAAGACTTGTACCCTGTTTAAAAAAGGGACTTCAGACGAATGACTATCCTTACAGCCTAGTCAGTTTTTTTATTACGACAAAAACTCACGGAAAAATAACTGTATTAGATGTTATTTGACTTGAACAAAATCAAAAAAGATTACTTAAAATATTAAAAATACACGACGCATTCCTAAAATAAAAGATCTTTCCAGAAGTCTGGATTTGAATGTCCGCAAATATAAAAAAATAATATCTATTCTATTTTCTAATCATTTTGGAACACATTAAATACCCACGCACAAAGAACATTGCCATGCTGCAAAAAGACTGTAAATTCTACAAGTATAAAAAAAATTGTCTTCTCAAAGCTTGGTACTAAGGGTTGGCATACCCCACTTGGAGTATATTGCAAAAAAGGCATACTTGCCTGAATGACGAAATTATAAAATAATTAGCTCATTCTTTCAGATTTTGACTTCTTGGAGCTTGAAAAAATAAAAATATTGACAAGAAAAACACATTCGATACGGGCTCATTTGGCGGTACTGAACACATTTAAAATATTTGGCGCATTTCTAGAAGCTCTAAAATATTTTGAAATCAAGATTTAGATGTATGCATACTATTAAAAAAACTTGTTTGCTCAAAGTTTGACACACGAGGGAGTAGCAGGTTCCACTTTGAACACACATCCAGGAAAAATGAGCATGTGAATATCTAATTTCCCACTTTTTTGCATCAAACTTTAAATAGAAAAGCTTTTTTTAATTTGCGAAGCTTCATATCTTTATTTTAAAAAAATTGGTGTTTTAGGAGTGCGTCAAGTATATTTCAATATTTTAAGTAATTTTAGTTGACCGTGTCCAAGTGAACTGACGCCCTTCACGGTCGTCGCGCCAGGATTCAGTCAGACAAATGAAGTGAACTTGTATTGCCGCGCTTCTTCTTCTTCATTACAATGATTATTGTTAGGTTATGAGAGTTCTAAGCAATAATGACTTCCGCTTTACATAGATCGTGTCATCTAATGGAGCCTAGATAACTCAGCCCCACGAAAAAGAATGCTTCTTACTGATTATGCTTCCTTACAGCTAGAAAGCTGCACTACTGACTCTGTCTCCTCCTCCTCACCAAAGCTCAAATATAGGTTGGTAGCTAGGTGCCTGATTCTCCTTGTGTGTTTATCGAAATTAAATTGAATTTTTGTTCACAGCTAACTGCATAGGACTGACTGCGTTTCGTATTATATTTGGACCACATAAGCGTAGCAGTGACACATAGTACATATACCCAAATTTCTGCATCGCCTTAATGCTAACTCGTACGCGAAATACTTTACATCTCGCCTTAGTACCCGCATGGAGAATCTTATACTCACCCCCTCGTGCAAGTTTACGCCACGAGATTCCTCCCTAGCAAGCGGATCCGCTTGAACATTTCTGGAACCCAGCACTGGGCTAGTTTTTCTCTGGGAAATCCTCCTTAGCTCAGACAAGTCTCAAGTTTCCACTAATTTGGAGGATACTAAGATCGAGTTCAGCCATCTTATGGCCACCTGACTGTCCACAAAGAAGTGGTGTTTTATTGACATCCCGTCTCCTGATGACTTCCTTTGCCAATATCAAGATTTCCACTAACTACTACTGCACAACTGTGCAGTACTCGAGAATCTCTAAAGATTTTCTCAGGTCCAAGTACTTGGAAAATATTCCGGCTCCCGCACTTGCCTTCCTTGACACAGTACCTCCACCCACTGGCCACTCTCTTGGAGGAAAAATTGTCAAAAATTTTGTTCCAAAGTCGAAAGTTGGCACTCTTCAGTCCATGTCAACATTTTTATACGTCCTACAAATTTTTTGAAGTAAGATGGAATGCCCGTAGGGTTTCTCTCTTCTGTTATCTCCTTCTTTGAGATGCACAGCACTAGCAACCTTTGACTTCTTTGCAGTGTAGGTCTAATGGCAGTAAATTCAAGATTATTTCTAGTGCAGCTGCCATGCTACATTCCCAACTCAATGCTTCCCTCCACACTATAACTCCATCCAGAATATGAAAATATATGCGCACAGAATAGGCAAAAATCTAATTGAACACTAGAGGTTAAACTAAAGATAGATTTTAAGATTTTATTTTAGTTGAATCGTTTCATTTCCGATATGCCTTCGACTTGCAGACGTTATTTATAAAGTCCAGATAGTTTTCGTAATATATGTGGCGAATTTATCTTCGCAGAAATTGAAAGACTAAGTAAGAGATCTCAATTTGGCTTAAGAAGCTCTCAAATTTTTTTGATTGTCGTTTAAAAAATAAAAATGTGCTTACACCAGAGATCAAAGTAACTTGTTCTTGGACTCCAGAAAAAGTTTGCTACCATATTTTTTCAGTAAAATTGATTTAGTTTTATGTAATGATATCAGAAACATTTCGCAAAAGATGAGTTCCCGAAAATGTTAAGCAAATGATTGGTGTATTTTTATAGACAGTAGTAAGAGAAGCTTGAGGTGAGTTCTAGCTCATAGTACCAAAGAGTATGGTTCTATATCTGTTTTACACTCGAATACGATGAAAGAAGAATATATATATATGTCATCAGTAATGGAAAAAATTACAATTGGGTAATTTGTGAAAACTTAAAAGCGTGAATTTTCTTCTCTTTTCTTGAATGCATGGCAGAAAAGAACGTGTAGAAAATGTTATTGATTTACCCTTAGTAAGTCAAGATGACACTATACTGTCACCGCTGCATATCAAACTCAGCACAATGAAACAATTTCTAGAAGTGCTTGATAGAAACGGTGAATATTTTCATTTCTTTCAGTCAAGTTTCCAGGATTAAGCATATAAAAATTGAAAGTGAATATTTTTGAAAGGCCTAAAATTAGTCAATTTGTAAAAAACGCAAACTTTTTAAATCCATGAAATGTAGGGTAAAGGTTAAAATTATGGCCCAAACCCTAAAGGTGATGGGGGTAGGGATCGAAAAGGGGGAGTTCATCCACTATACTACAGCTTATAGTTCGCGTCGGTCACGATTCCATAAGAAGTTATGGGGGTTCCCCCACTAAAAAATGGTTGTTTTGCCTGCTTCTAGAGATCATATGTATGAAACCATAAAATTGAAATGGAAAATGATTTTTGATTTGTTTGGAAGTCAAAAATATGAAATTAATTTGATTGAATAATTTTATTTTTTGGTAAAAATATATAAAAAAAATATATAAAAAAAAATATAAGAAAAAAATTATAAAATTATAAAAAGTTGAAGATTGTTATTTTACCATAAATCTTATATAAATAGGAGTAACACTTTGGACGTTTTCATATGATCTCTGGAAATGAGCAAAATAACCATTTTTACGTGGGGAGCTCCCATAAATTTTAATGGGTCCATGACCGACGCGAACTTTTTATGACATAGTAATAGGAGAGCCCCCCTAGTTCGATCTCTTCTACCTCCAAGGCCATAATCTTAACCTTTACCAAATAAAATTTAGTCTAAAGCTGGGAAATCATTAGTTTTATGAAGTAAAATTTTGCCGGAAACAATAATTTGGACAACTATTAGGAGTGATTTGAGAGAATGCTGTTCAATATGAAAAATCTGGGCTGCAACATCAGTATCGAGTTTTATTATCGAACGATTCACAGAGAATCATGGTGATTTTAATGAAGAACAGAGTGAGAGATTTCACTAGGACCAACGGATAATAGAAAAGCATTATCAAGGAAGATGGGACGTTCATGTGATGGCCAACTACTGCTAGAGTTTACAAACAGACCAACCTCGACCGTATAGTCAAGCAAATCTTAATTTCAAAGCGTCGAATAATAATGAAACTTTACATTTTCGTACACTTTTGTTTTATAGTAGTATATCAAGAATGACCTTATTCATTTTATAGTTATTTAGAAATTTTATAAAAGTTACTTTCTAAAATCCACGTATTACAAAAATAAAAAAGAAAGCGGCAGGTAAATAATATACGACTTTTGAGACTTTCATTAACTCTAGAACACCAAATTAGTAGAATCAACTCTGATTTGACCTACAGTGAGCAAAATTGAAATCCGGACACCATCAAAATAAATAAATATGTGTTCAAAAAGGGAATAAGAAGAGCTGTATTGATTCCGGGTTTTGACCAGAACGTAACATACAGCCTAAATAACACAATACCAGAAAACAAAAGCGAAAAGAAAACTCTTGCTCAGAGCAAACTAAAAAAACTGTATTTATGTAGGCAAAACTGAAATTCGGACACAGCAGACGCATTTCAAGTGCATGCATGCACAGTACAGTATAAGCCCTGATTTTTCCAAGAAAATGAGTAATTTTTTAACTTCCCAGTATATGGGAAGTTCTTGTAATCGCCTCGAAAATCGAAATTGAAATTTTCAACATTTCTTTACGTTTTGAGGTCTATAGAGTATATATAAAGTGTTTTTAGAAAGGGAGATGTATGTGTGTGTGTGTGTGTGTATGTACGTACGTATGTACGTTCGTGGACACTTTTTTCTACGACGATAACTCACGTAAACAAAGTCGTATCGACTTCGTTGAGGTGTCAATTGAAGCGTCTTTGCAATTTTAAGAGCTGATTAGTTTTTGGGAAACTTCGGTCGGGGGGGTTTGCTGTTTTGCCCGTTTGAAGGTCATTTCTGTCATGCGTTATATCTCGCGAACCTAACGTACAATTTTCTTGAATAAGGTGTCAATCGACGCGTATTTACATTTATCTGATTCTGTCAAGTTTTTAAAAAATTTCTTGGAGCCGTTTTTTAATTTTTTAAAAAAAAGTGCAAAAAATAACTTTTTTTTCAAAAACAATAAATTTTCAACCTTATTTCCAAGTCGCAGTAACCAATGTTTTATATTATTTATATACTCCAAACAGTTCTATTGAAAATGGCATCAAAGTTTTTTACTAATGATTACAAAAAAAATCAAATAAAAAATAAAAAATCATTAACAGTCATCATGTTTTTCAAGGCCATTTCTGTCATGCTTTATATCTGACGAACCAAACATACGATTTGCATTGTTAAGGTGCCAATCGACGCGTATTAACATTTGCGTGAATCTTTCAAATTTTCATAAAAACTGTTGGAGCCGTTTTTTAATTTAAGAGAATAAAGTGCAAAAAATTAGATTTTTTTTCATAAACAATAAATTTATAACCTGATTTGCGAAATATTGTAATCAGTGTTTATAAAATTTTTATACTCCAAGCAACATTTGTAGAAACAATTTCAAAACTTTTCTCATGATTACGTAAAAAATTAAATTACAAATAAAAAATAATTAAAAGTCATCATGATTTCCAAGGTCATTTTTATCATTCACTATATCTCACGAACCAGTTATAATATTTGCATCATTAAGCTATCAATAGACGTTTATTAACATTGCTGCAATTTTTTTAAAATTACATAAAAAAAATTTCAGCAGCTTTTTAATTTAATAAAAGAAATGCAAAAAATTAGGCTTTTAGGGTTTTAAGGTTTTTTCATAAAAAATAATTTTTTAACTTGATTTGCACAGCACAGTAATAAATTTTTATAAAATTTATACATTCTTATCAGTTTTTGAAGAGAAACCGGCAAAACCATAATCCATGATTATAAAAAAAAACTAAATAAAAAATAAAAAATCATTCAAAGTTATTATGTATAGAGGGTTCATACGAATGACATTAATTTATATCTTTTATTCTAAGGAAATTGTTGTAAATTTAATCGAAGTTTTATAATATTTGCATAATTTGACCAGATTTTTAATAGTTTTTACAGTGTTTTAGTGTTAATAAAAAAACTGCTTAAATGATAGAAGTCCAAAAAAAAAACCCTTCCGTAGATGAGATGGTTAATATCAACTCATTCCTGTTGCTGCTATGAATACCTCTCATTATTATTAGTTAAAGTAGTAATATTTTTAAAATTATTATTTTGTTTAATATTTTAAATGTTTATCTAGATATTACTGGGAAGTTGACCGTGTGGACCTCAAGGGTCGCACTTCGCGGCTTGTCCCGAAGGAAATCATAGTGTGTTCACGCTGTGTTCAAATTGAAACGGTGAACACTGAAAAATGTCGCATTCGGGGAAGAATGCCACGTTTGAAGTGCGGCAATTAGCTATCATGCATAATGCGCGAGGTAAATCACTCCGGGAGATTTCAGCAATATTAAACGTTCCAAAAAGCACCGTTCACGACATTATATCACGGTTTAAAGGGGAAGATCGCATTGAGAGTACGAACTATAAAGGTTTGTTGGAGAAGCTAGCATCCTATGACCGGCGTTTTATCCGCCGAGAAGTGGATAAAAACCCTCGAATCAGCGCCCGCAAGCTGGTTACGCAGCTAAGGGAACGTGGTACAGAAGTTACAGCCCAAACTGTTCGCAACGCGATTCGAAATTTAGGATATAATTCACGTACTGCACGGTGTTAGCCTTACATTAGTGAAGTGAATAAAGTGAAGCGCTTTAAGTTCGCGGATAAATATCTTTTTGCAGACGGGACGTTTTGGCGCGATGTACTATTTACGGGCGAGTCCAAATTTAATGTATTTTGCAGTGATGGCAAAGTTAAAGTGTGGAGGAAGCGCAACACAGAGTTCGAGCGTAAAAACTTAAAAACCACAGTGAAACACGGCGGCGGAAGTGTAATGGTATGGGGCTGTTGCGGAGCGAACGGCGTAGGGAATTTAGCATTTGTGGAAGGAAATATGAATGCGAACCTCTATATCGACATTTTAAGCCGAGAAATTGGGTGTTCGTCAAACATTTAAAATGTACCAGGATAATGACCCTAAGCACAAAGCGTGGAATACACACATGTGGTTACTATACATGCCCAAAGGTACTCGAAACCCCTCCACAATCCCCCGATTGTAATATTATCGAGAACCTGTGGGATAGACTCCGCGAGCGTCCAATTACTAGTAAAAAAACATTTAAGGGAACGCCTTCTAGAAGAATGGCACAAAATCCTAGCCGATTATGTCCAGCGTTTGGTTGCATCAATGCCACGAAGAATGAAGGCCGTGTATGACGCTTAGGGTCTACATACAAAGTACTAATAAGTCATTTCTTGGGTTTTCTGACCTTATTCGTAAGATTTTTTAGTACTGTCCGGATTTCAATTTTGCTCTCAGAAGTGTCGTTTTTTTGTACTTTTTTCGTTTATTTCTTTTTACAAATCTACAAAAATACATTACTTTTTATCTTCCTTATCACTGCTTTTTCATTTCTTTCGATAGTGTCTGGATTCCAATTTTGCTCACTGTATGTTGAACGTAGGTACTATGTCAGTTTTTAAATTGCGATTTTGAATCCACTAGAATGGTCTTATTTAATTAACTAGCAGTTAACATTTCTTGGTATGTTTTTACATGATGTGTGTCGTTTACTAGATATATCTAACAAGAAGAGGCAGAGAAGAGCCTACTGAGTGGATCTATATGATTTCATCTAAGGGCGCGTTACAATGCGATTCCAGGAAGTGTTTCAATGTCGCGTACAAGGCCACACCTGTAGCAAAGACAACATTTCGTCGAGAAACAAAACGAAGTGGACGGCTAACAAGGTTTGACTAAAAGGCGTGTTCCTTTGCATCAGCGTTGGGTTCGCAGCTAGCGTGTCAGTTACAGAATGCAGGAATGGCAATGGTGAGCATTTTCCTACGTTCGCACAAGCTCCCATGAAAATACCAATGGCTCGCGATAGTCATGGATTGCTGCAAAATGTCCAAAGCAGTTGGATAAGTTCTTATTAAGTCGTTTGCAAAGCAACTAATTAATTGCACTCGTTTTCCGCGGATACTATTTCATTCCGTCGGACGCAGCGATTTTTCACTTGAACGGAAAGATAGATTTCCGCGAGCAAGCCTTGTTCTTAGTTAAACATGAAGACTTCTTGTAAGATGTCTGCTTCACGTAGGCATGTGGTCTAAAGATGTCACTGAGCATCTTACAGATCGGCGAACGAGCGGTTCAGATACTCGATCCGCTTGCGGACGTCAGAAAAATTTATGTCATCACCAAGTAATTGCAGAGGGACCGTAGGTAGTTAGCGTCTGCACAGCTTCATGTTTAATTGTAGTGAGTTGTTACATTCTGTCACTTACGCCTTTTCAGTAGTGATTCCTTCTGAGGTTATCTTGAGGGCGTTTAATATTTCTGTTAGCATGCTAGGATTACTGATATTTTCTTTTTTCTTCAAACTGTTAACTAAGCCGTTCAAGTGTGAAATCCTGCTCAGTGAATGTGTTGCGTAGCATTACAATATTGTCAGTGGAGTCGTAGAGAAAGTGAATCAAATGCTACCCAATTTGTTGTACTGGTGCTGTAAAAATTTAAGGACCATTTATATATATAAAATTGAATTGAGTTCGCCTTAATGGAATAGAGTATTTATGTTTTAAACGTTTTCATAAGCGGCTTAGGACTATCTACCCATTGCATAATGGTCACTGCAACATTACGTTTCAAGTTACTTTTCATTTTGGGAAGAGCAAACTGGATTCAAAAACTTAAAATATTCGACGAGACTAACTAAGAAATAATTTCCTGTAATGAATCCTGACAGTGTGGCTTTGGTATGAAGACTGATAACATCTTCAAGTACTGTCTTGCCACGAAGCGACCTTTGGAGTGTACTAAGGGTACACTTTGATCTCAGACACATCCACCAGACATATTAAATCATATAAAGTTTTAATGACGATCAAACATAATAATATATTTGCATCGAGCATGCAAAATTCCCACGTTCCACGTGCTGCATTGCTCAGCATAATGCTCTAGATAATTCATGGTATGTCAAAGACTGAACAAGTGTGTAATGATCATTTAAACTTGAACCACGACTATCCGTGGGAAAGATGACCATCGATTTGTTTGAGAGATTAATGAATTTTGGTCACACATGATGCGACTCCTATGCACGGGTATATAGATTTAAATATTATACGTAGAGTAACACCCCATCCTTTAATTTTAGAGTAAGATTTTCGTACAAAGATTTAAGGACAAAAATGAACTGTAGGGTACGAAATGACATTAGAATTAAATCTGAAGTCTTACTGCTATATTCGGCAAGAATTTCACTGAAGAATACTCTGCTGCCATATTTGGCAGAACCAGCCCTAATACTAGGCTTTAGAAATATCGGGATTTTGCGTGACTAGCGCTAGTCGCTGGGCATTAGGAAATTTAATAGACTTCCATTCAAAAAAATGATTATAATTCAAAACGTATGATCCTTCATCGACTCGATTAACAGTAAGGTTGGTGGTTGGTTGGCGATTTTGATGAGTTTTCCAAAAGTATGATTTAGTTAATTATTCAAAATCAAAAATATTTCAGCAGGGGCACTATTAATAACAAACCGTGAGGTGCGACCCTTGAGGTCCACACGGTCAACTTCCCAGTAATATCTACATACACATCAACAATATTAAACACAATGACAATTTTGAAAATACTACTACTTTAAGTAATAACAATGAGAGATTTTCATAGCAGTAACAGGAATGAGTTAATATGAATCATATCGTCTACGGGAGGGTCCATTGATTACGTAAGGTTTTTGGTCGATGAGGACAGATTGAATATTCACGCGGATCAATCGTTGGGGGCCTTTTGGGTCTTGAAAAATTTTGAATATGCAGTCAAAAATAGGTTCAATTGCATGTAAAAAGTAAAATGTATTACAAATGATGATGGTTATTGAAATCTTACGATTACTAAAGAATGAATCTACTAAAAACTACAATTTTTTATTCGTTGAAAGCTTTTCAAAGCATATGATCTTGCAAAGTATTGATTACAAAACATTTTACCATTCTAAGCGGTGATACGGCAAATGCAAATTTGATTGAAATTTTGTTGGTTTTCAAAATTTAAGCAGTTTTTTTAATTAAAAGACTATAAAAACTATTAAAAATCTGCTCAAATTTTGCAAATATTTTAAAACTTTGATTGAATTTACAACAATTTTTTTTAGAATAAAAGATATAAAGTAATATCATTCGTATGAACCCTCTTTAAATGGTAGCTTTGAATGATTTTTTATTTTTTATTTAGTTGTTTTCATAATCATGGAAGAAAATTTTGCTTGTTTCTCTTAAAAACTGATACGAATGTAAAAATTTTATAAACTGGTATCACTGTGCTCTGGAAATCAGGTAAAAAAATATTTTTTATGAAAAAACCCATAATTTTTCGAATTTTCTTCTATTAAATTAAAACAACGGCTGAAACAAATTTATATAATGTTAAAAACTTCACAAAGATGTTAATATACGGCAACTGACACCATAATGATGCAAATATTATATCTGGTTCATGAGATATAGTGAATGATAAAAATGACCTTGAAGATCATGGTGACTTTTAATGATTTTTTATTTTTAATTTAATTTTTACGTTATCATGAGAAAAAGTTTCGATTTTGTTTCCACAAACATTATTTGAAGTATATAAATTTTATAAACATTGATTACTTTATTTCGCAAATCAGGTTAAAAATTAATTTTTTATGAAAAAAAAAACAAATTTTGTGCACTTCTTTTTCTCTTAAATTAAAAAACGTCTCCAACGATGTTTTTTAAAAATTCAACAGATTCACAAAAATGATAATACGCGTCGATTGACACCTAAATGATGCAAATCGTATGTTTGGTTCACGAGATATAACGCATGACAGAAATGACCTTGAAGATCATGATGACTGTTAATGATTTTTTATTTTTTGTTTAATTTTTTTGTTATCACGAGAAAAAAATTTGATTGCATTTTTAAAAGAACACCAAAGAGTATATTAATTATATAAACATTGATTAATTGGACTTGAAAATAAGGTTACAAACTTGTTGTTTTTTGAAAAATCCAAAATTTCTGCACTTTTTTTTTAAAAAATTATAAAACGGCTACAAGAATTTTTTTTAAAAACTTGAAAGAATTATATAAATAGCAATACGTGTCAGTTGACACCTTGACCAAGCAAATCGTATGTTTGGTTCGCGAGATATAACGCATGACAGAAATGACCTTCAAACGGATAAAACAGCCACCCCCCCCCCGCCTACCGGAATTTCCCTAAACCTAATTAGCTCTTAAGATTGCAAAGACGCTTCGATTGACACCTCAACAAAATCGATCCGACCTTGTTTACGTGAGTTATGCTCGTAGAAAAAAGTGTCCACGAACGCACATACGTACGTACGTACACACACACATACATCTCCCTTCCTAAAAACACTTTATATGTACTCTATAGACCTCAAAACGTAAAGAAATGTTGAAAATTTCAATTACGTTTTTCAAGGCGATAACAAGAACTTCCCATATACTGGGAAGTTAAAAATTTAATTAAGTTAAAAAATTAAATCATTTCCGAAACAGAATTTATTCTTTAGTAATAAAGATAGTTGTTAAACAAATTGAGTTTATTTTTTTGATTGATACATCTGAAAGGTGTTTGAAAGTAGGCACAGTAAATCAATTATATAAGAAACGATATAAATCTTTTTTTAATGAGCCCAGTCTAAACTGGTTCTTCATGTTAATGTGGAGAGCATTTTTAGCTACTTTCAAAATTTGAGATCGTCAAGTGAAATTTTAAAGATCTTTTTCACTAGGATATGGCTCGTGTCAATTCGTGAAGATTATTTTCCAAAAAAAAAGTTTGCATATAATTCTATTTTGAACCTTATTCAATCGTTTATTGTATTCACAATATTCGTTGTCTTCGTTAGGCATCCTGTTACAAATAAAGGAAATATTCTACTGGCTATTCTACAAAAAATTGATGTTGCATGTGCAGAACGTATATATAATTACTACTTTTTCTAATATGATGAAACTTCCTCAGCGGCCGGCAAGGTAAATAGTTGTATTACACTAATTGGTACAATGTGTTTCAAAATGATATATGGTACGAATTTTGATACCTACTGAAAGTAAGTCTGCGGTGTGAGAGCATCATTTTCAGGCTCTGCCAGATCAACCTTTTACATATCAATACGACCTCTTGTTAGGTCCCTATACCTTGGTATTAGCTTACCACATTTTACACAAGTATTTTGATTGTCTGACTGGTTTCAATGCATTAATTTGTAATCATCAATAACGCCATACACTCTCTGCATTCTTTTACAAAAACCAAGACTAAAACTTGTTCTTAAATAAGTTTTAAATTTCGGACTGACGATTTTATGATTTTCTGCCGCTTTTCCTGCGAGACCAGTAATATATGGAATTTTTCGGGCAGTCGAAATAGGAGGTTGCTTATTCTATATAAAAATCCGGAAGCAAATATCTATCTAGCAATGTTTAGTAGGTAGGAGCACTCCCGTGAAAACCCCAAGAAGTGGATTTGTCTGCAATTTATGATATAACTCGGGTCCCGGCATCTATCTAATACATAGTTTCAAAAAAGTGTGTGTTTAAAGATACCTTGATTATCTTGTGCTGTGATTGGGATTTTATTTTTTAATTTCAACTAATTTTCAAATTCTAAAAATATCATGCGTAAACTTTTTTTCGCAATTTTATTTTAACTTCGACATTGAATTTTACCAGAAATCAAGATAGTTTTTGTTCCACATCAAATAGTACCTTTGTTATTCGATGAGCACCAGAAGTGTCATATTTCACATACTCGTAACTCAGTTAATATTCAATATTTTATGGAAATAATTCAAAAAAGGTTAACGTTCGATATACCAAAAATGTGAAAATTAGTTGAAAATACGTACGGAAATACGTTTACAAAAACACAACAGCTTAGAATTTTTTTGGAAAATTGTTTTACTTTTATTTTTCAGCGAGGCGCAGATTATGTCAAAAATTACAGAAAAAAAAACTGTTTTTCACGCATGACTTTGGACTGATGCTGGATAAATTTATTCTTCCGCAGGTTTCCTTATAGAACAAGCAGTTCTACTGCCCTCACTGCATGAGAGGTAAAAGGTGAAAGCATGATGTTTCAAAATTTTAAATCTTTTTTCAAAAATGTAACAAAAAAATTAAAAAGAATTTTCTTTGAAACAAACTTTGTCGATTACAGCCAAAATAATTTTTTTCTAATCACGAAAACTTGATTAGAAGGTTATATGTAGACTATGTGTATCGCAAAACAGAGTTGAACATATTTGCACAACGAATTCTTGCGATTTTTGTTTAAAGAAATATGTAAATAAATAAAAAAATAAAAAATCAAGAACATTCTATATATACTATATATATATATATATATATATAAGTACACACACACGCATATATATATATATAAGTACACACACACGCATATATATATAATATATATATATATATATATATATATATACATAGCAAATATATACATAGCAACGGCATTGTATTATTAAAAATTCAGCAAACCATTTCTGTTCACGTTCTTCCAGGACGGTTGGTTTTAAAAGGATGGTTTTTGTTGGTGGCTTTAACTATTTCAACGTTAGTTTATCATGGGTTAGAACCTCCTGGTCTAGTCGACAACTTTCGTCTTCTAGTGCGCTTTTGGTTAGCGACTTGCTAACACTATTCTTGCACCTTAGCAAGTCGCTAACCAAAAGCGCACTAGAAGACGAAAGTTGTCGACTAGACCAGGAGGTTCTAACCTATGATAAACTTACTAATAGAAGCGACGTAGGCATATATACGAAACAAATTGACGGTCGTTATAATTCGCAGATGTAAATTATAAAAATAGTTCAAATATAGCGAGCTTAATCCATCAACAAGCCAGCGGTGGTCGTGCTGTCTCGTAACGGATGGCTAATGGCAGCACCTGAAGAGGATGCCATCCGTCACGCCGAAACCACACTTCCCATATTTCAACGTGTTATCGTATAATTTTAGGATTGATCCAAATTTTCCGGCATTTCTGTCAAGTATTAAAAGCTAGGTGATCTATTACGGAAAATATTCTTTTGATGCTTATGCTATAAAATAGATAGTAGATGGAATTTCTGATTTAGTGGAAAATATATGTATGTAAAACTGTATTTGAATCATCGCTTAGTATTCGTACATACTTGTCCGGATACTGAAAACATTTAATACCATTGCTTGGAACATTTGGACAGTTCAATTTTTAGGAAATTTTCCCCGTAAAACATTTTTTTGGGTAAGGCAATTTACATCAACAAACGATTTTGAGTACATTCCATATACACGTTCATATATTTTTCGAATTACATTTCCACTAGTAAATAAACACGCTTCACATTAACGGTTATATTTAAATGCAAACTATGAATGAGCATTCTTTCATAAATATTGTATCTGTTTGCAGCCAAGCCTTTTGAAATACAAAAAGGTTGTGCGGTACTGTGAAACTAAGAAGAAAAACTATCAGCATTTTATAATAAAATAATATAAATAAAGTCAAAGCGTCCCTAGAGTAATTTTGTCCGAACACTAGTACCGATTTTCATCAATGTTTGTAAATTTTTGCATCATAAAGCGATCAAAGTAACGAACAAGTTTACGATTCAGCAGACAAGCAAAGGAGAGAGTAACTCCAAGTGATTGTTACACGTTCCTTTATTTTGACATGACAGGGAACCTGTAAAAGTCCCTTTCAAAATTTTGGTCACGTTTCGAGTTATTCAAGGTGAAAAGTCAAAGAAATTTTCTATTGGTTGTGTACTAATTTTTGGTAGGATGTAAATTGTTTGTGAATAGAAAACGTTTGCATGAAATTCTGTAAAGATTTGGTATATTATATGAAAGAAAACATATTATTTTATGTAATACGCAATTTTTACACTATATAAGAAATAGTTTTCACGAAAATTTCATATATAAATATTGATTCTAGACAAAGACATCAGCTCGATTGTGGACTACTGTTTTATACACGCGGTGACCATCAATACTTCTTAGTGATTTATCAAAAATCAATCGAGTCTTTTGAGTGATTCTTTTTATAATTAAGAAAATGTAAAAATGTATAACCAAAATAAAACCGAGTTTGGTCTCCCTATTAAAAACTTGTACGAAGGACGATTTGTATCTGAATTTAAATTAGCATACAATCGATTAAAAGCGATTTATTTGTGGAAACTGATTTATTTGACTTTTGACCTAGAATAACTGACAACGCAAACAACATTTTGAAAAGATCTTTTACGGACTTTTTTCAAAAAAATATCAAAAAAAAAAACAGACGTATAGCAAAAAAGCTTCACTTTGATTTGCTTCTATTTGTCCGTCCATAAGAATAGCTTATTCGCTAAAAATTAATGAATTTGTCTAAATTTTTACACAAATGTGATTTATGGTACGAAATTAAGTACCCGAGATTTTTTTTGAAAAAATTTTATAATTATTTTTAGCTATTCACGCGACATATTGTCAATATCTGAGACATTTATGAAAACAAAAAGCATCATCATCTTTCAAAATTTTTGGTTAAAATTAAGAGTACATCTCATTATATAATATTTAGGACATAAAAGCAGACATTTTCGGTAAAATCTAGCTGGGCTATACCTCGTTAACAAATATGGCAACGTAATAAGTTGAATCTCATGTTTATGAACTAATCTGAAATTTTATTGTGCCACACCATTCCATGCAACTTACTCCAGGTACGTTTCTAATTAAAATTTCCATTTACCATAAATAGGTGAGTTCTTTTATCTTTATCGTCGGTTGAATTTTCCTTTGATCTTTTTCCGATCAATTGATGAATTAGTTCATTTTAACGTGTTTTAGGTGGAAAGGTTAAGTATGTTGAAATCCAAGCACTTAATTTAGTGCATTATTCACATGCGTGAAAGATTCTTCAGTTAATTATCATAAATCATGCTGTTATCTGGAATTTTCGGTGCTTTGTCGGTAAAGTTAGATAGTCCAACTATCTATCGCCGATTTAAATAGAACCGAACATTTTTCTACGGGTTTCTTCATTGTTACCTTGCCTTGTTAGCAAAATAGAATGAATTTCTGCACTATTGTCAGCCAATGAAAATAATCTTGGAAAGTTATTTAGATATTATTCATATCTGAACTAAGCGTTTTCAACGGTTGGCGAAGCTAAAGCGATGATTCAATGAGGTGTTTTAAGGTAGTTGGTACAATTTTTAATTTGTTACGTTCTAAACAAAGCTTTAAATTTAAATTGTGAATTAGAAATAGTAAGAACATGTTGATGAATATTGACTGTAAATATAAATCTCATGTGAAATGTCAAGTTTCTACAATTATTTCTCAACAAAATTGGTATCAATTTTAAAAATTTGTTAAAATAATTCTTTTTTGTCTTAGTTGAACTTGTGTATGGATTTTTAAATTGTTAGTCCAAAAAATTATTAAATTTAAAAACATTATTATTATTGAAATGTAAAACGCATTAGAATAGTAATCTGATTGCATGTAAAAGTACATGCAGTGAAAAGTAAATATGCTTTTAAGCTTCCTATAAGGGGGAGATACATGTAAAATTTAAAAAAATGCTAGTTTCAGGTTGATTTAAAAATTATATGTTGTTTATTCCGAAGATTTTCAACATAAAATCCTTAAAGTATATGTCTCAAAGTACTTGAAAATATTTTTTATAATTTTTCAACACAAAATGGCGGCGATGCAAACGAATGAATAAAACAACCTCAAAAAATTCCTGCAACATTCAAAAGAAGAAAAATACGCAAATGAGATGTATAGCTCCTGGGTTGACCAATAAAATGTATAAAAAAATATAATTTTTACATTAATTTTAGATTAAACAAAAAAATCGAATATTTTTCAAAAAAGTCGCGTTTTAAACATTAATAAACAAATTATCTCTCCGAAATTTCAAAAACATGTAGGTTCAACTAGTACATAAGACTCTTTTGTAGATGTGGTATAAATTAGAGCAGGATCAGTTAAATATATTTTGATATATTTTGTACGGAAGTTGAAAAAGTACCACTTCGTGAAAATCGCGTTTCAAGTTTGCAGTGGATAAAAACCATTTATTATTAGATTTTATTATAACTCACTCATTAGTCAGCAATTCCTTAGAATTTCAGATAAGAAGTTATAAGAATATGGTAGGAATACACAATTAGAGAACCGCCCATAGCGCCGGAGAGAAAGTAGACAGCGACGCGCGGCAGGCGACAACTCAAAAACTAATACGAATATCGCTTCAAAACTTTTTTTGGCGTATTTGGGACATTTTAATGTCAGAGAGAGTTTTTTGAGCAGTTACATGTATTTCCCCCCTTAAGTCGTTCAACGTGCAATTTAGCATAATTTACTCTCCAGACAAAATTTTGCAGTATCACCACGGGCTGTAATTAAAAACATTTCAATTAAATATCTAGGTTTATATCAATTGATTTATTTTATTCCATATTCAACCTGCAAGTCATTTATAATTTTTATTTTCTTTTTCTATATTTCAAATGTTCATATTTGCAATTTTTTTCTATCGATAATAAAAACGGTTGTTTATATTCTGACTATACATAACTTTCTGATAAAAGTTTTCCAAGGTGAAGAGTGAACATGAAGCTCGCAATATCTGGAAGAAAATGACAAAACAATGATCCTTTTTGATTCTGCTGGAACAATCTGTTCAGTTAGCAATAATATTGTAATGTATATTATTTGGTCGAAATTGACTTAATCAAAATTTTATATTAATTTTAAATTAAAAAACAATGGTTGGAAAGTTGAGTGATCTTTTTTTGATATCCATAAATAAACTATTTTCTTTTGAAAGGTATTTAACTTGCTAAATCATTAGTTGGCTTTTCTAGTATTGGGAATTATATTGTTTGTGACAAATTTCTGTGATTTTGGAAAATAAAACTGAGTATCACATAGCTCTTGTAAGTCTGTCCGAAGAATTTCAACGAGAACAAAATGACGCTGCTTTTAGCATTAGCACTTTGTATACTGTTGACTCCACTTAAAATTAAAAGGAAAATTGAATATTTCAAACGATACTATTCATTTAATACTAAATGTGAAAGTGCAATAATATTATTGCATTTGAACATTGCTTAATTTGGCAATGTTGCCAAATTAAGCGTTTACATTTTGTCCTTACCTTTCCTTGAATACATATGTATTCAAGGAAAATATTTTTTTTAAGAAGAATGCATCATTAAAGCTTAGTGTCTGAACTTTTGTGGTCTTTTCACATTACGTCTGCTTCAGAGATTTCTGCTGCTGGTTTTATTGATGCTTAATTCACAAATATTCATTAACTTTTTCAATATTGTACATGTTGGCACACAAACTAAAGGCTTACTCTGAATTAGCTATTTGATTCTCGGCACGAATGTGAATTTTATTGGATATATGATCCACTCTCGTACGCTTTTCGCAAATAGGTTTCGTTATGAAAAATATACTTGCACAATTGAATTGTTAGCCATTGATTATTTCATTGACAAAATTTGTACATATTTTTTTTTTGACTTTTTACGAAAAATTTATTTATCATGCATGTTTTGAATTTAGTTTGAAATATTTTGTGTCATCTAAACGTATATTAATCCTTTTTTATAAGAAAATTGACAAAAATTTATTATATGTGATATATAATACACTTCGAGTCTTTTCAGTCAGAACTTTACATTGATACCCAATTTTACAACATTTCTAAGTCGAAGAAGAAGATGTTTTATGCATTATTTTATTCCATCTTAGAACTTGTTTCTAAACCATAAAGCTCCAAGTTTATATTTCGGTTTAAATCTAACGTAGATGTAATAATTTTTACAATGTTCCGGAATAAGATGTTCATTTGTGTGATCTGAGCAGATTTCAATAATTTTAGTACAATCATAAAAACAATTCTTAAAAATCAAAAAAAAAATTAATTTATTATCATTTCTATGATTTGGTTCCATTTTCAAAAAATTTAGGTCAGATATTTTGTTAGTCTTATTTTTTAAAATAACTGTATACAATTAAATTATTTTGACTTCTGTCAACAATCTCGTAAATCATTGATCAGATGCTTTAAACAGCTTTTAATGAATAAAAAAAATTTAAACCTCCAAAAAATATTCAAATGAAATCAATAATTAATGGATATTCAAAGGAAATACGGGAGTTTCAATTAATTACGTAAGGATAATTTTTCCAACTTTTATGATCATTCACTGTAGGAGCTCGTAAAATCTCAGTTCATTCTTCCCCGACTCAATCTGGCATTGATTTTTTCTGTATATTACATTTTATTTTATGGTCAACTTAAAATTTGAAATTATTACTGATCTCACTTGTCAATTGGTGAAAAAGTATTAATACAAATTCCATGCAACATTTATGCGAATTTTGGACTTAACCACCACAAATGGTCATCACGCGACATAGGAACACAAACACTGATATCACAATTTTGCCCAAATCTTCGCCAACATCCAGCCATTTAGATAAAATAACCACACTACACCCCTCCGATCGCTCCACGTAAGGATTCATTCAGAACCCCCACCAAAAGCCTTACGTTATCAACGGATCCCTTCCGCTTACTGTGATCAATTTTATTCGTTATTATTATTATCATTATAATCATTATGTTTAATATTTAAGTCTATATTCCTGCTAAGCTGACCATGTGTTCATGGCACCTCGCGGATTGTTTTGCAAATCTCGTGAATATGCATCTGCTTGATTTTTGCTTTAACTAGTTTTCCGTTTGGGTTCATGACAATTAGCACCTCAAATTTGCACATTCATTTTGCAATAATATTTGTTCGAAGGGACTCATGCCACTCCTTTGTATAAAGCTTCAAAGGTACAGCTTCGGAAGATTCTATCAGAATCTACAGAGTTCAGGAAATTTTAATATTTTATGAAAAGTTTCAGGTATTTTTAATATTTTTAGTAATGCAAAAAAAGTCAATTTTATAACTTTAAGCTACATTTGTGTTCCTCCTACGAAATTCTTTGTCAATTTTATGTTATTCGTCATAGAATTTATATAAAAAAAAGTCTGTGAGGAAGAAGAAAATATTATTTTTTAAGGATCGGTTCTTATTAGTTCTTGATGATAATCTATATAAATAAAAATGAATCGCCAAATGTGTTGCTAAGCGTAAAACTCTAGAAAGCCTCGACCGATTTGGCCATTTTTTTTTTAAAAAAAAAATTCCTTAAGGCATAAGGATGGTTTTTACGGAGAGAAAAATTAAAAAAAATTTATTTTTAATTAATAAAATTAATTTTTTCTATTGGACTGCGACAGACCAATAACTTTTGACCGAACGAAGTACGTCCGGGCAGCTAGTCTATAATAATTTTCACATTCTTCTTTGTTAATTGTCATGTATCGTCTATGTATGTTAGGAAGAACTAGCACAGGCCTAGTGAATCTCACATATAACGCGTCATGATCGGCCAGCTAAGTTACAACATCCTCAGGTGGGAATACTATAGCTTTGGCTATATAAAAAAAAATCCGCAAAATCTTGCTTTGCAACACTCATAGATAACAAAATAAGCTGCTCATATTTGTCAAAGCCAATTATTTAAATCTGTACAAACTTGCAGATTTGATACTTTCATGCAATATTCATAACTTTTAACTTTGGTAACATCTGAGAAAAACAGTCATCCCGGACAATCTTTAACACAAGAAGGATGGATTTTCAATTTCTCTAGCCTTTTGCATCATGTAATATCTGAATAGTCGCGCTCCTATCCATCACTATAACGATGGTTAACGCCTTTTATCACATAATTGAGTTACATTATTACTTAATCAAATAAACGAGCATAAAGTCACCATGAAATATCAATTTCGAAATCATCAATTATATCTTTGCCTTCATTATCTGTAATGAGATGATAAGATCTTTTAGCAAGTAAATAGAAAATCACAAAGATTTTTCAAAAGAACCTAAAATATTCAAAGATAGGAAAAGTTTTCCTGTACTTTCTAATAAAATGAACATCATTCATTTGAATGCTTTAGCAATATTTGTAAATGATTCTTTCACAAGCAATTGATTGATTCAGTCTCTCCAGTCTAGCGAGTACGTTGCCCCAACGTTCAACGAAATAAGAATAGATAAATATTTTCAGAAAGTATTGACTGTGCTGCTCAAAGGTTTTTTTTCGTTTATTTCGGAAAACTTAAATATGTATTGGAATTTTTTTTCTTTCGTCTTTCTAGTTTCTTTTCAGCTATCGATTTTTTAATTGAAATCAAAAGTAAATATTACATCTCACACTATAATGATACTATTCAATACCTTCAACTTATTGTATGGCATAATTGTTCCATGTAACAAAAAGACACAACCAATTAACCAATACATCATTTCTAATGCAAATTTGACTAAGAGACGATGCGTGGAAATCTAAAATAAATCTGTTCTACGATATTAAGTTTTTGTTTTAATAGTCCATATTTTCAGGGCTAACTAGGTGACAAATCGAGTGAAACTTTGAAACGCTGAAAAAGTTCCATTTTAATTAATTTTTTGCTACGAAAATTAACGCGAAAGCAGCCTGAATATGTAATTGAAAATTGTCCTTCCTTCAGTAAAAATTGCAGTGTAGCATCACGGTCACATAAAAGCCAATACAATCTTATTGTCACCTAAAGTATAAAACAAAAAATTTAAGTAACTCGATCAAAAATTGTCTCTATATCATTGAATTTAATAGTTTCAAGCGGTTCAAAAACATTTTCAATTATGAGATTATATTTTTCAACTTCCCAGTATATGGGAAGTTCTTGTAATCGCCTCGAAAATCGAAATTGAAATTTTCAACATTTCTTTACGTTTTGAGGTCTATAGAGTATATATAAAGTGTTTTTAGAAAGGGAGATGTATGTGTGTGTGTACGTACGTACGTACGTACGTAACATACAATTTGCATGATTAAGGTTTCAATCGACGCGTATTTGCATTTGTGTGAATCTATCAAATTTTGAAAAAAATCGTTGGAGCCGTTTTTTAATTTAAGAAAAAAAAGTGCAAAAAATTAGGGTTTTTTTTATAAACAATAAATTTTTAACCTGATTAACGTAAGACAGTATTCAATTTTTGTAAAATTTATATATTTCAAACAATACTTGTAAAAACAACATCGAAACTTTTTCTCATGACTACGTAAAAAATTAAATAAAAAATAAAAAATCATTAACAGGCATCATGATTTTCACGGTCATTTCTGTGGTGCGTTATCCATATCTCGCGAACCAAACATACGATTTGCATGATTAGGGTTTCAATCGACGCGTATTTGCATTTGTGTGAATCTATCAAATTTTGAAAAAAAATCGTTGGAGCCGTTTTTTAATTTTTTAAAAAAAGTGCAAAAAATTGTGATTTTTTTTCAAAAACAATAAATTTTTAACCTTATTGTCAAGTCCAAGTAATCAATCTTTATATAATTTATATACTCCAAACAGTTTTTTAGAAAATGTCATCAAAATTTTTTCTCATGACTACGAAAAAAATCAAATAAAAAATAAAAAATCATTAACAGTCATCATGATCTTCAAGGTCATTTCTGACATGCGTTATACCTCGCGAACCAAACATAGGATTTGCATTATTTAGGTGTCCATGAACGCGTATTAATATATTTGTAAATTTGTCGCATTTTTAAAAAAAATCGTTGGAGCCGTTTTTTAATTTAAGAAAAAACATTGCAAAAAATTAGGTTGTTTTCATAAACAATAAATTTTTAACCTGATTTGCGAAATATAGTAATAAATGTTTGAAAATTTATAAACTCCAAACAATGTTTGTAGAAACACCATCAAAACCTTTTCTCATGAATACGTAAAAAATTAAATTAAAAATAAAACATCATTAAAAATCATCATGATTTTCAAGGTCATTTTTATCATTCAATATATCTCACGAACCAAATATAATATTTGCATCATTAAGGTGTCAGTAGACGTGTATTAACATCTTTCTGAAGTTTTTAACATTATAAAAATTCGTTTCTGCCTTTTTTTAATTTAATAGAAGAAAATACAAAAAAAAGTAGTTTTTTCCAAAAAATATATTTTTTTAACTTGATTTGCACAGCACAGTGATACCAGTTTATAAAATTTATACATTCTTATCAGTTTTTGAAGAGAAACCGGCAAAATTTTCTTGCTTGATTATGAAAAAACTAAATAAAAATAAAAAATCATTCAAAGTTACCGTGTAAAGAGGGTTCATACGTATCATATTACTTTATATCTTTTATTCTAAAAAATTGTTGTAAATTCAATCAAAGTTTTAAAATATTTGCATAATTTGAGCAGATTTTTAATAGTTTTTATAGTCTTTTAATTTAAAAAAATGCTTAAATTTTGAAAACCAACAAAAAATTTCAAGACCAAAAAAGGCCCCCCACCGATTGATCCGCGTGAATATTCAATCTGTCCTCATCGACCAAAAACCTTACGTAATCAATGGACCCTCCCGTAGACGATATGATTCATATTAACTCATTCCTGTTTTTGCTATGAATACCTCTCATTGTTATTACTGAAAGTAGTATTATTTTCAAAATTATTATTTTGTTTAATGTTGTTGATGTTTATGTAGATATTACTGGGAAGTTGACCGTGTGGACCTCAAGGGTCGCACCTCGCGGCTTGTTACTATCATTTAGCTGACTTCGATATCGGGGAATAAACAAAAGGTAGTCATGAGTATCAGTGTTTCTAGACTTGCGTACGACACTGCAGTTCATGAGGACTTTATCAAAGATATAGCGAGTCACACTCCTCGCATTTTCACTGACCACTTAATCAATTGAATGGTTTCATCTTTAAATAACACAATATATTTTCATACGTCTGACGTGATTCCTAAGCCCGATTTTTAGCCTCTTTGTGCTGTAGTGTAAAGATTCACTACCATATTTTATAGGATTTAGGAACTGCAGGATTTATGATTTGGGGGATTTTGAATGTGGGGGATTTAGGATCTGAGGGATTTAGGATATGAGGGATTTAGAATCTTGTGGGATTTGCGATCGGTGTGATTTTTGCTCTGGGGGATTTAGGATCTTGGGGATTTTAAATCTGGGGGATTTTAAATCTAGAGGATTTAGGAATCTGGGGGATTTAGGATCTGGGCGATTTGTGATCTGAGGGATTTTGAATCTGGGGGATTTACGATATGGGGGATTAAGGATCTGGGGGATTTTGGATATGGGGGATTTAGGATATGGGAGTTGTTAAATCTGGCGGATTTTCGATATGGGGGATTTTTGTTCTGGGGGATTTAAAATCTGGGGTATTTTTACATGAGGAATTAAATATCTGGGGGATTTTGAAACGGGGGATCTAGGATCTGGGAGTCTTAAGATCTGGGGGATTTTGGATATGGGGGACTAAGGATATGGTGTTTTTTAAATCTAGTGGATTTAGGATATGAATAATTTAGGATCTGCGGGATTTTGGATATGGGGTATTTTGGATCTGGGAGATTTTGAATCTGGAGGATCTAGGATCTGAGGGAGATGGGGGATTTAGTATCTGGGCGATTTAGAATATGGGGGATTTTGGATCTAGAGGATTTAGAATCTTGGGGATTTAGGGTCTGTGGGATTTTTGCTCTGGATTCAGGATTTTGGGGATTTTAAATCTGGGGTATTTAGGCTATGGGGGACTAAAGATCTGCGGAATTGAAGATTTGGGGGGTTGAGGATCTGGGGGATTTGGGATATAGGAGATTTTTGTTCTGGATGATTTTTGATCAAAGTGATTTTTGATCTGGGGGATTTAGGATCCTAGAAATTTTGGATCTGGGGGATTTAGGATCTGGCGGATTTTTGATCTGGGTGATTTTGGTTGTGGGGGATTTAGGATGTGGTGGATTTTGATATGGGGGATTTTTGTTCTGGGGGATTTAGAATCTGGGGGATTTTTGATATGGGGAATTTAGGATCTTGGGGATTTAGGATATTGGGTCTTTACATTATGGGGGATGTAGGATATGGGGGTTTTTGAATCTGTGGGAATTAGGATCTGGGGGATTTAGGATATAGTGGATTTAGGAGCTGTGGGATTTAGGATATGATGGATTTTGTATTGTGGGATTTAGAATCTGGGGGATTTAGGATTTATGGATATGGGGGATTCAGGATATGGGGGATTTTGGATCTGAGAGATTTAGGATCTGAGGGATTTAGCATATGGGGGATCTGGGGGATTTGGATCTGGGGAATTTTTTACTTGAGAAATTTTTGATCTGGGGGATTTAGGTTATGGGGGATTTTTTGTTCTGGAGGATTTTTTATCTGGGGTAGTTATGATTTGGAAGATTTAGGATATGGGGGATTTAGGATCTGGGGGATTTGGATCTGGGGGATATAGGATCTGGGAGGTTTTGGATCTGGAGAATTTTGGATCTGGTCGTGACTCTGATAGGTGACGAGGGCGGAGACGTCTTTCACTATCAAATGGCTTTTATGGCTAAAAAATAAAAAAAATTACTATAATATTTCAAAATAATAATAGAATATATAAACATAAATAATAAAAACCAATCATAGTTTCTTTATTCATCCCACTGGAAAGTTAGTTGTGTGGACCATAAGGGTCGCACCTAGACCACTTTTTTTAAATTTTACGTCCTTCAGCTCTAAATGGACGTTCTCCAATAATGTGATTGCTTCAATCGTAGATAGTCCACTATTAGATTTTTTTTTGTAAATTCCATTGGCTTCAATGCTGGCGCTGGTCCTGATCTTTTTTTATGAAATTTTTATCCTCTTTGAATATACCCCATTTCATAATTTTTAATTCTAGCTTGTTTACAGGAGTTTTGCCTCTTGTTGGAGAATGGCCTACATTCTATGTGTCTCAAATCCATTGATCCTCCAATACGCGGCTTGGGAACATATTATTCTATCAGATCGATACGGGGTTTTTCCTTATCGCTTTAATACCGATGATCTAATTGTTGTGGCAAATACTGTTGCTGTTGCTCTTGATATTTATTTTCAGCCCAATGCCATTTATACCAACTTTTTCAAGGTTTTCGGCACTTTTCACCATTCGATACTGAGCCTTAAGCTGAATTTTGATATGAGTCGAGGTTTCTCATTTTTTACTTTTGTGTTTGACTCCTACTTGCCCTGAAAGTCTTGCCGTATTTCCGTTTCAGGTAACGATTTCATTCCAGTCCCTAATGAGTCTCCCTCAAGGCTCTAAGTTTGATAGATAATTTAACGTTCTTCAACGGTGACTCTAGAGTTTTTCTATAAAGTCAACAGTTTCACATGCACATCGAACAAAAATAATTATAGAATTTTTAAGATGCATCAGTCTAAACTTTAAGATGGAGCTTGTTTTAAAAAGTAGCAAGTTTAATTTTCAGTAAAAATGCTTAGGATTGACAGTTTTCAAGATAATAGCAACAATTTTGATCCAAATGGCGTTCAACTTCGACTTCCCACAAGATTAATTTATGGTTTTTCCCTTATTCATCCTTTATGCAAAATTGGTGCATATTATTTTTGTAGTATAGATTTCACATGCCGTGAAAGGGTCAATTTGATTGGACTATTAGTCTCATTCGAGCTTCCGTCTATCAACCGTCCCCATAGACGAATAAGTTAAACTGGTTGGTTTCAAACTCAGCATGTGAGCTGTCGTTCGATCTCCCAAGGCGACCACGATACATGACAAACGAATTTCAACCGGAGTCAAGGAGCGTTATGTAGAAAACAGCAGCTCCAAGGAAACAACAAATATTGGGTCCTGCTATTGTTTTCACTGTTTTTATTTGTATGTGCGTACGTTTTTGTGTTATGTGAGTGTCACGCGAGCCTTTTCTCAAATTCTGCATATCAGATAATCTTGACCAAGAACTTCTGCTCAGTTTCACATCAGATATTCCTTAGCATTCAACTGCGCTACATGCTGTTTTGGTTTTCATCGGGCATGCCTGACCGAGATCTGATAATTTTCCACAATTTTTTTTGACAGTTATATACATACATGTGGATGTCTCTCAACCTAATTTTTTTTACCTTCCTATTTGCTAGAACAAAAGTTTACTTCAAGAACTTATGATGAGCTCCTGCTTGAACCTTTTCCTACTTCGCTTGCAACATTTAAAGGTAAGTTAGCAAATGTTTCAAACTGAAATGTAAATAACTTCTAATATCTGTCCAAATGATGTGACTACGATTCACGATGCAGCTTATTACTAAAAGAGTAGTAAAATTTATTTATTTAAATATTCAGACTTCCATTTTTAATGCATTTTTCTTTCGAAAATGTAAGAATGTATACTTAAAGTGACAATATCGGCTTGAATGCCATTCAGGGTTTAAACAGGCAAAGGAAATTTATCTAGGATTTTTGCGCATGGAAATTCTCGTTGCTGCTCTGTAGCCAGGAAATACGTTAACCAAATTTAATCTTCCATAGGGTTCTTACTGTATATTCCCCCAGATTATCGGTTCTGGCGAGGCAGAATGAACCCTGCAACGCTTGCGTGATATTTAATGTCCTATCACATGCCACTCTTTTAGTTACTTCGACCATTTACCATATTTTGGAACGTAAGGCTTTATTCAGGATTCCTTTGAGTAGCAATCGCCAAACAATGCCATTTTTTTTACTCACAAAAGATTCGTCTGCTATTCATCCTGAAATAGCAGGTCGCTTTTATTTTCCAGTTCATAGCCGAGAAAGAAATGTGGTTTACTGATCCATAAGTTTCAATGTTTTTAATTCAAGTTTGTGATAAGTTCCTACCACTCATTTCTTCTTTAAGCTTTCAGATGAGCGTTGACTACATATAAAACATTTACATATTTTTCAGGCGAATATCACTGGCCAATGTCCTCTTGCATCTAAAAATTGAAATTGCTTTGAATCATTATTAAGATGCTCTTGAACCTTTTTATGATTACTATCATGTGAAATTTATTCCTGTCGAAAAGAATAAAACAGAAATTATTTGACCTTTTGTGTTGAACATTTTCCATACAAGTCACTCAATCCATCGAATAATACCCAGTTCATAATTCGATGGAATTAAAACCACAAGCCAACCTACATCCGATCTGTAATTAGAGTTTTCTTTGGCCAAGTACGTTCGTCTTTTGCATATTTGGAATCGGAATCGGAACAATGAATGGAAGCCGAAATTTGCGAAAACATGCAACCTTCCAGCCAATAACGAATAGTCGACATCCAGTTAGCCATGCATCGATTTGTCCTTCGCATATGATCCCCATAATTATTCGCTTCCATGAACGCGATCATCCGACCAGCATTTCAGAAGCACCTTCCCAGCAGGGCACAAATCCACACATGGGTGGACCACAAGTCCACGGACGGGTCATTTGCATAGTCGCTCAGGCAACAAGTGTTTGTGGGTTGATCCTCTTGCGTCCAGGGGAGAAATATGACACCTGTGGAAATTGAAAGTGGGCTCGCGTGCTACCACTCATGCTGCATGCTGATGGGAATGAACTATACACATGTGTTTAAGTCTTCTTCACGCCAGGTATATTAACCCGTTGGATGCATTTCACTCGCTGATGAAATGAGCTTCACACCGTTGGTTTCATCATGAAACCGATGCACATCAGTTTCACCCCTTATTTTATTGGACTCATCAAATGAGTTTTTCTATGATTCATCTATGCATGTTCCTAGTGAGTATTTTCTAGTGATAAAAAAACTAGCATGGAAATGGTTAATAATTGTCAACGTATTATTGGTCGAAATCTATTCATTTCATCGCTTTACGGATCCATATTCATAAATGCCACTTCCCTCCATGCGGCAGTCTCTAACTTTAAAAATACTCTGGGATATTCACACGACTTGCAAAATCAGCGACCCATGGTTACTCTTGGAATCGCATAAAAGATTCACAAATTTAGATCATTCTGTCGCCAGCAGTTTTTCTACCTTTAATTTCCGGATACCGGAACAAAAGAGTTCCGGTCCACGAGCAAACCTCACTCTCTGGAATGCATGTGGGAGGTTATAACAGTTCGCTGGCCCTGAGTGACAAAACCAGCCCATACAGTAAGTGAAAAAAGTTTATGTAAGTTTCAGAGAATCGCAAATGAAAGGGTTCAATCTGAAAAAGTTATATCTACAAAATTGAATAGCAATGCTGTTCAGTTTGAAAAGGATTTGTTCGGCCAAGTTTGTATAATGGTATTGTTTTTTTGGGTACATTTGAAAAAATTTAACGTCTCTCTGAAGGCATTAAATTGTTAGTCAGTGTAACAAAAGTCTGAATTTCGAGCGTCTTGCACTCTAACGGCATTCCATCACAAAAGCCCATTATACGATTTTGATGCTGAGAAAAATGGGAAAAAAATGAATTTTCATAATCTTTCCAAAAGATATTTTGACTCTCAGGACTTTATCAGATTTTTTTTCCTAAAATGTGCAAAAAATTAAACGCTACATTTGAAGGCATTATTATGCATATTTTGAAGATGTGTATGCGTTTGTGTTTTCCTTGTTTTTATTTGGCTGTAATGACTTTGAGCTGTTCAAAGGCAGAGAATCTTGTCAATCCTTAAATAGACATGTCTTCATTATAGGAATGGTCCCATATCAAAGTCAACTTACAACTAAAATCAAAATTTTTATAATCTGGGTGGAATGTTATTCTCATAGGTTTTTTTGGGGTAGGGTTAAATTTTTTGTAAATGCAAAAAGAAACACTAATTAGACAAACTAAAATCAAAGAAGCAACTCAAACGCAGTCAAATATTAGTTGCTTTCTGATCACTATAAGCGCAAAAGACACAACAACTAGACTAGAATATTCGATCGAAAGTAAATTAGAACACGCTCAATTCCTGAAGTTGGATTTCAAAACCTAAAACTTAAGCGACAGGACAATTCGGCTGAATTCAAGGTGGCAACATGAGGCGAGAGTTACAATTCATTCCCCGCAACCAGCTTTGCATTCAACACTCTTGATCACTGATCACTAATCAAAGCGTCTGCTGATTGCAATGCAAAAAGTAGTTCATATCCTTTCAGGCGAGCTTTAATTTCGCATTCTGGAACGCATTCTTTTATTATGATGAGCTCGGCAACTCCTGTCTGACAATGTCACCTAACAATTCTTAAATTGCCAGACTCAACGCAACGACGCACAAGGAGCAATGCATCTGACATGGTTCGCAAAAAGGGAGAATTCGTCGATGCCAGATAAGTTTTCACAGTTTAACCTACGTATCCTTAAAGTATACGTGGAGGTCGTTTAATGTATACTAGCAGAACCTAGCACTCGAAATTCGAGTGCAATGATGATTTTATTATAATTGACTCTGGAAATTCGATCGAATAATAATCAATCTCAGTTAGAACCCTTATTTTCACGCTTTCACAAATTTAAGTTAAATTCAAAAACCTTTTTTCCAAAATTTCTTTAAAAACGTGTATTTAAATTTTTAAACCAGATGTACATTTCGTCTGGCACACCCAGGCTTCGTCAGTGTATAACTAATTCCCTAAGTTCTGTGTTTCTATTTTAATCCCTAACATTTTACATTTTCATCGCAAAATTTAATCAGCTTAATTGGTCTACCAAACCGGTTTGTGTAAATAATGTTAGGAAAATCAAACATCGTTTTTAAATCTTGAAAGTTTTCTTCAACTAAAAACGCTTTTTGTGGAATGTTAGACGACCTGCAGCAAAACAAACTAAAAAAATATGACCGAATAGTGATGAAATGTGCGTATACATTTACATAATGAACGGCGACGCTAAATACAATACACACGAATGGTCCACAAAGAGAAAGCTATCATACAACACCGAACGGTCAAATACAATACGGTGTAACCGTTCATGTGTGAGAATGAAAATATTGCTAAATGTGGTGAAAATTGATGATTTAATTAGCTTCCAAAAAAGAAACTAAAACACTTAGAACAGTCCTAGATAAGAACCTGGGACTCCCGCGTGCAAGGGCAAGTAACCACCGCATGCACTACACAACCCATAGAAAATGAGGGTTTCTATTTTGGTACTGAAGTTTAGTATACCATTCGTATTCATCGCTGTGTGAACGTTCAACCTTGTGTATGTATTAGTAAGAAAATCTATTTTCCTTTTTGTCTCTATATTTTCCAAACAGATTTTCACAAAAAAATACAATTCTGCACATCAACAGGAGATTCTCTTTCCATTGATATATTTTTTATGAAAATCGGTTCAGAAACAACGGCTAAAATGGTACCACAAAATTCATGTTAGCCGTTTAATTATATAGATTGGATGACCTGGCTCTTGCATGGCCTACACTCTTTGAATGTCGTCTGTACAAGCAAAAGATCATTTATGCTAGATTGGGTCACAGCCCCACTTCAATTTGGTGTCATTTTTGTACAGTTGTTATAGGTATGTATGTTGAAAAGAAAAATATTTTTTTAAAAAAATAAGTTATCTTTAAAGCAGTCTGAAGATGTAAGGATATTTTTTTAAACTTGATTCCTATACACGTTTTTTCAAATAATATATATGTATCGTCCATGGAAACGAGAAAAAATCTTATTCAGATTTTCCATTAACCTTAAATTTTTGTGCCCTAACGCCAAATCAAGGCCTAAATCAACCAATAGATAGAGAAGTTTAAGACAATCCACAACATACTGTGGTTACAATTACAACGGTTTCAAACTATGAGGTGTTTGCTGACCCGGACACCTGTGTCGACACAGGTTGGTAGCGCATATCGGGTTTTCCGTTTATTTTGATCTTTTGATCGATTCTGCCCCTTACATCTCTTACTGCATCCTGTATACTGTGAATTAACGAATGATACCACCATTTTCAACCATAAATACTTATTCAATCCTAGCTATTCGAGATAGTATGACCAGCTTAGCTGCATCTCGATTCTGAAGTCCTTGTGACTCTCGATGATAATGCGAGTGGTATCTATGTTTAATTTTCTTCACACTTAATCTTACCACCCAGATTCAATTTATTATGAAATATTTTTTCACAATTTGAAATAAAATTCCCACCTTCTCTACTCTACGAGCCTCACTGGAATGGTTTCATGTGTTTTAATATTGAAACACATATAGTCAACAATTGAAGGTGATTGTTATTCGTCGAGATAGTTTTCGTTGTTCTTGAGTAATTTTAGTTTCCGGTGAAAATTATTCCAGGTTTCCCTTTTTTCATGATTGTTCGAAATGAGCGGCCATCATAGAATACGTTCAAAATTATTGAGAATGGGTTAATTGTTTGCACTTTATTTTTAACTTCCCAGTATATGGGAAGTTCTTGTAATCGCCTCGAAAATCGAAATTGAAATTTTCAACATATCTTTACGTTTTGAGGTCTATAGAGTATATTTTAAGTGTTTTTAGAAAGAAGTATGTGTGTGTGTGTATGTACGTACGTACGTACGTACGTACGTACGTGCGTTCGCGGAAAGTTTTTCTACGAGCATAACTCACGTAAACAAAGTCGTATCGACTGTGTCAATCGAAGCGTTTTTGTAATCTTAAGAGCTGATTAGTTTTTGGGACACTTCGGTCGGGGGTTTGCTGTTTTCACCCCTTGAAGGTCAAACCTGTCATGCGCTATATCTCGCGAAGCAAACGTACGATTTGCTTCATCATGGTGTCAATCGAAGCGTACTAACATTTTCGTGATTCCTTCAAATTTTTAAAAAAATCGTTGAAGCTGTTTTTCAATTTTTTTAAAAAAAAGTGCAAATAATTGGAGTTTTTTTCAAAAACATCAATTTTTTACTTTATTTTCAAGTCGCAGTAATCAATACTTATAAAATTTATATACTCCAAACACTTGTTGTACAAAACTTATCAAATTTTTTTTTCATGATTACAAAAACGGTAAATTAAAAATAAAAAATCATTAAAAGTCATCATGTCCTTCATGGTCATTTATGTCAATCATTATATCTCGAGAACCAAATATAATCTTTGCATCATTAAGAAGTCAATCAACGAGTATTAACATTTTAATGATGTTTTTAAATTTAAAAAAAAATCTTTAAAGCCATTTTTTGAATTTAATAAAAAAATATTGAAAATTAGTGTTTTTTTCATAAAAAAATTAATTAATAATTAATAAAATTAACATCGTAATAATAAATGTTTATAAAATTTATAAACTTTTATCAATTTCTGTAGAGAGACCAGCAAAATATTTTCTCATGATTTCAAAACAAATTGAATTAAAAATAAAAAAAATCATTCAAAGTCACCATGTAAAAAGGGTTCATACGAATTTTTATACCTTAAATCTCTTATTCTAAAGACATTGTTGTAAAGTTAATCAAAGTTTATTATTATTTGCATAATTTGCGGAGATTTTTAATAGTCTTCACAGAACCGTGTTTTAACTTTAATAAAAAAAACTGCTTAAATTTTGAAAACCAATACAAATCAAATCAAATTTGCAATTGTGGTAATCAACGTTTTGAATGGTAAAATGTTTTGTAGTCAACACTTTTGAAGATCATATGATTTGACAAACTTTCATCAAATAAAAAATTGTAGTTTTTAGGAGTTTTGTTCTTTAGTATTCGTAAGATTTCAATTACTTCCTTCATCATTTGTAATACATATATTTTACTTTTTACATGCAAGTGAACCTATTTTTGACTGCATATACAATGTATCTCAAAAGCAACAGAAAATAAGAAATAATTATTAGTTTCATTGATGTAAAATCGTGAAAAAATACAAATTCAGTGATTATGCCGAAGTGCTAGCAGTTTTGACCGCCACTATTCAAAATGGCCACCACGCGACAAAATCTCTTCAGTGGTCGTAATAACAAAAAGTGCATTCATTTTTGCTAGCGCTGATTTGTCCTTCAAGCATCGATATGAAAATAAAAAATAACGTAGAAAAGGCTTTGTAACCTGTCAACCCTCCGATTGATATAAAATCAAACCAATCCACGAAAATCTTTACGTAATCAATTGACGCTCGCGTAGATGTTACGATTAATATTAAGTCATTCCAATAACTTTTATGAGAAGTACATTTTTATTATTAAAAGTAGAATTATTTCCATAATTATATTTGTGTTTAATATTTTTAATATTTATGTAAATATTACTGGGAAGTTGTACGTGTGGACCTCAAGGGTCGCACCTCACGGCTTGTTAAATTTTTCGTTTTACTTGTTCGTTTGATATTTTCAGTTTTGCTGCTTTTCATGTAGTTAAGGGATTTTAATGTTATATGTATACAAATAGAGCTTGATGATTTTTGTATCACCATAAAATGAAACATTCTATTTTATCCTACGTGTTTTTAATTTAAAAAAAAAATGTTTTCATAGTTGAAAACAAAAAAACAAAAATTTGGTTGAATAAATACAAACAAATGTTGAATTTTTCCAATGCTTGCTTTCTTACACATTTGTCATTTGAAACTTATACACTAATAAAGAATTCAACAGAAAATAATACAAAATTCACTTGTTTATGTTTTTTTTACCTTTTTAAGGAGGTTTATAAAATGTAGTTCAATTGCAGGAGTGAAATTCGAATTGAAGGTGCCATTTTTACTGATTGTGTTGAAATTTATACGAACAGCAATAAAGGAAGCCCATTCCTAGAAAAAAATAGACATTCACTAAATACAGCATATCCAACATTTCTCTTATTCAGTGTATTCTGATGTTCATCGAACATTACGGTCGCTTTTCACACATGTCCCGTGAGAATGTTGAAATATTAAGTGACTCTGGTTTAGAATGGGACGAACCTTATGGTTCTGGTCATCATCATCGTCATTATCATTACCATGCCCAAGTGGGGGCGGCATTGCATTTAAAACACTCAATGGACCTTGCTGATGGTAATTTACCACAAGCGATTTTGTGAATATCGCGGGCTTGCATGCATGTATGCGCCAGCAAAAGATACACAGATGAATACGAATCGAATTATTTTATGGTAAGTACATGTCGCAAGGCTAATTAAGGCCTTTCAGTTCTACATGCGACATATTGTACTTTTATTTGATTCGTTGTTGAGTATTATTTTTATTCTGTTTCAGGGAAAAGTTTGAACTAAGGTAGATTCTAATATCGATTCATAGTTAGTAGCTCGTGTGTTTCTAGACAGTTAGGCTGCAATTCGCGAGTGATCGCGCCAAAGCCTGAAAAAACCGGGCACATAGTGTTATTATTACAAGTGAGACTAAATATAAAATACGGATTGAAAATATTCGGCGGCATTCAGTTTTTGCCGGTTTGTGATTGGACAGAAAAGTGGTGGTGCTTGGATAATATCGTTTTTTTTTGCAATAAGGACCTTAACTGGAGTATAAGACATAGGATAATTAAGTTTTCAAACGTTGAAGTAAGTGCCTTCATTAAACATAGATTGAATGTTGAGAAACGGCGACGAAATTGCAGATTGAAATGAGACCCAAAAACAAAAGACTCAAGCGAGCAACTTGAATTAAATAAACGTGAGCTTAAGCCTGTTAGTCGATTACTAACTAATGCTAGAAGATTCAATCCTACTTTTCAGTTTACAAAACCAAGTCTGTTGCACATTGAATGAAATTAAGCTTGAAATTGATGAAATTTAACAAAAAATGTAGATAACGTAATCCTGAATCTACGTATTAAATATATCTTACATTATATAACAAACGACACTCGATTTACCAAAAGTGGAATGCCAGTCAAATTCAATTAGCAATAGGCCAAGAAGTCATTGGAATAGCAGGCGAATATACCTGAATAAGTAAAATTTTAGCGTATATTGTAGTGACACCCACGTTGACTTACTGGAACTAAATGGAAATCAAACTTTATAATTTTTACGTAAATTATTAGGAGTTATTACCTTCAACTGATTGCCAACAATCGTTTGAAATAATAGTATTTATAATTTCACAATTATGAAAGCTAAGTACAATTACTTTTTTGATAACTCATTAATAGAATTTATATTGCATGAAAACGTGGTGCATGTATTTCGTAAATTGTTTGCTCTCATTTCATAACCAATGAAATCTTAAACGAACTAACATATTTTGATTACTTTTTAACATTTGGGGCGATGTTGGCACCAATGAAGATAATTTTCTAACGTTGTCTTTTCAAAATTGCCTCGATTCTTATACCAACAAGTTATAATAGCTTTTCACATGCAGATTGTAAAACTATGAACTTTTCACGGATAAGTTTGAAAATTCTGTAACTTTTGGTATAACAAGTCAAAAATCAAGTAGTTATTTCACAAATAACCTTGTAAAATATCAAGTCTTCCCAGTGTTCATAAGGATAAACATGCTTGTCGTTTGGTAAAAAAACTAAATGCTGTGTGTGTTTTTACTATAGGTTTATTTTATCTATCAGTGTTCACAACGTTGGATAAAGGCTTACGTCCATCCGGCGTTGGCTATAGTCGCAAAACCTTTAAAGGCAACTAAAAATCTTTTTGAAGCCATAACTATTATGACTGTTTTTGACGATTTTGTTTCGTTTCCATGTATGTTAATACATAGTTATTGTGTTCAAATAATCCAGTATGTGGTCCATAAAACAATCAACAGAAAGATCAGTTTACAAAATTGTTCATTGAAATAACATACCAAACAGGGCGTTAAATTTAAATGGTTTATGGAATAATATAAATTAAATTAATATAAAAAAATATGTTGAAGAAAACTGCAAAAAAAGATTGAATAATCTACGCAAGGACTGCAGTTCTTCGGCATTTATCTTGTCCGCGGGATTTATTTAATCTTTTATAACAATTAAACTCCAGTAGCAGGCAAATTTTGAAGCGCTTTTACAGTATAGAGCTCATTTGTTCGAGAAATGATAATAATTTTCATGAAAATCTGACTATACAGAGGATTATTTCTTGTACTTTTCTGCACTCACAGACCATCTGTCATTATTATTTTGAAAAAGGATATGACTATCTTAAATAACTATTTGAAAAAATAAACACTGATCAGTGTGTTGTAACTACACTTTTGAACATGCTTTTTCACCTTTGGTAAAATTTATTAAATGTCATTGTTATGCACCTTTATATATTACACGCAGAATTTGTGAAATTTTCTTTTTCCTGTTGGTTAAAGCTAACAAATACCGGTTGAATTCTGACTAAATAAAAGAGTAACCAGCACAAATCAATGGATGATTGATATTTAAAAGTGATGTCAATAAAAATGGATCACCAATAAAACCATACAACAATATCATTATTGATGCTCCCTAGCATCAACAGTTTTTATGAGAATATAATGCAAAATAATCAAAGAAATGTATTTATGCTTGGAATCCTGATAAATGATGAAAAAATTGTTGCAAAATAATCATCTGTACTTTGCAAACGATAAACGCATCTAATTCCATTATTTCACCAAGAAAAATTAACAAAAAACACGAACGAAAAGTCCTGTATTTCTTGTAATGACGGTTTACTTACACTTTTACTAGATACAAATATTCTGTAATATCCTAGCTTTTTACAAAATGGTTTGTGGTTCTTTGGATATATTTCTTTTCTTGAAAACTTTCGTGCTAGAGTATTTCAAAGAATACCAAAAAAAATTATCGAATAGCCACAATTTTGACGAGTTTCATTCTTGGGTCCACTAAATACTTTGAAACCTATAACGACTAATAAGAATCGGTAATCCGAGAAAAATTCACAATAAACCGACAAACCTTTCTTGCATTCTTCATGCCTCCTGTGTACTATCATGTATCTCAATAACATGTTATGAAATCACAGGACGTTTAAACTTTCAACATTGGATGAAATTTAGTTTGATACTGAAAATGATCTGAAAATGTACGAAAACTATACTGAAAAAAAAGACTGGACCTAAACTGAAAACAGACTGAATATATTTTCAGGAGAAAAAGAATATAGAAATGGAGTATTCTGATTAAAAATTGTTGTGAATATGTTGGCGCCGAGTGTAAATTTTTGATGTTGGTGGCGAAAATTCTTATGTTAAAACGGTGTAAGTGCTCCTGTGGGAAAAATACAAAGTGTTGAGTTGGAACATTTCAGTTTGCCTTCAGTCTATTTTCTTTTTAAGTCTGTAAGTCTTTTCAGTTTCCTTTCAACTAACTGATATTTAAGTCCTGAATCAGTTTGTTTTCCGATGCATTCATGCTAATATAAAATTTTGACTTTAATGGGAAAAAATATTTCGATCTCATTTCAGTTTTCTCGATAGAATATGTTTTCCGCCCACTTTAAGTCAGTTTTTAGCGGTAAAAATAATTTCCGTCTTAATTCAGATCCGGATCAGATTCCAAAATTTAATTTTTAGTCTCTTCACATATTCTTCGATGAATAAAATCAACGGATAATATTATCTAAAATCAGTTTTATGCAGAATGTTTATTGTCACAAGGTCCTAAAACCAGGATATTCGTCTAAAATCTTCCTAATTGCTATTTTTCCGGATTTTGCTCCGAAATAAATTTTTCGATTTAATAATCTTGTAACTCCTGATCGAAGCTGATTTGAATTTTTTTTGTAGTTCCCTTTTTACTTTACTTTAAGATGACCAGGATGGTCAAGTATGCGTTGCTCATTCATTCAGTGGAGCTTGAACGAAACCAACTACGTCACAAAAGTTTTTTTATGTTTCGCGAACTTTCGTCAATTCTACTTCTGTTAATATTGATTCCGTTATCCCAAAATTTCTGTCAAATCGCCATGCCGGTGACTCCAGGAATTTGTCCAGCATTTCCTTCACTTTAATTTAGAACCTCGACCATTAATACTTTGCGAGGACATCCTTCTTCAGGTTTTTGAACCACGTTACAGTCATTTTTCTGGTAACTCCGCGTTGTTATCCTCGTTGTTTCAGGTTGCAGTCTTATTGCATAGGCCGCTTGTTTCACAGTCCCTTCGTCCTTATCGCGACAGTTATTTTTTTGGGTGCTGATCTTGTTGTAACGTACTCTTTGTTTACGACGCTGCTGCTTCTGCTGAATTTCAGATAGCTGGAATGGACACTTAGACTGTGCTCCAGGTTGGTGTCCCACTAGCGATAGTAGCTGTCGTGGGTGTTGCATGTGTTACTGGTGTACTCGCCGTTACTGCCTTTGCAGTTTCGGCAAGGATTCTCCTGGGAAATCTGAATAAAATAATACAACATAATGATATGTTTATGTATACATGAACTTTGATGGGGAAATTTCATAACATTCATTTTAAATTGAAAAATTTGAATATGGATTGTATAAAACTGCAAATTTCGAAGGATCTGAAGAAATTAATTTCTCGTAATTATTAAATTAGCTGCACGTGTGTCAATAGACGCTAATATTTGCGGAATCACTCTGCAAGAGGTCAGTTTTGATTAGAACGTTTTATAATAACTAGCAGAATCCAGCACTCGAAATTCGAGTGCAATGATGATTTTATTATAACTGACCTTAGAAATTCGATCAAATAATCATCAATCTCAGTTAGAACCCTTATTTTCACGCTTTCACAAATTTAAGTTAATTCAAAACCCTTTTTCCAAAATTTCCTTAAAAACGTGTATTTAAACTATTTAAGCAGATGTTCATTTCTTCTGGCACTCCCAGACTTCTTCAGTGTATAACTAATTCCCGAAGTTCTGTGTTTCTTTTTTAACCCCTAACGTTTTACATTTTCATCGCAAAATTTAATCAGCTTAATTGCTCCATTCCCTAAGGTAATATTGATTCTAATCCCTACAGATACTCTACTCTATCTCTATAGTTTCCCTTATGTAACCTGGTATATCCCACTTTTTTCTCCTCCTTCCAGTTTGTCTTTTTCCGTCGATATGCTATTTTTTTGTTGAATGCCGCTCTTTGGTACCACTTCGATGTTGTATTTTTTAACATGCGTTTCAAGTCCCTGTGCATTTTGGAAAAAGGTTTTTGAAATTAACTTAAATCATCAATCAATATGATAAAACGGCAAGCTAAATTTATTTTTCTATTGTGATTAAATAATGTTTATGAATTTTAATAATGTTTAAATATCATTATTCAATTATTGGCGCTTCTATGCGTCTCGAACGTATAACAATGCTAAGCGTTTTGCGCATGTCATCATTCGATTTTAACATTCTAGAGATCTACCAAACCGGTAGTTGTAAATAATGTTAGGAAAATCAAACATCGTTTTTAAATCTTGAAAGTTTTCTTCAACTGAAAACGCTTTTTTTGGTGAAATGTTAGACGACCTTCAGCAAAACAAACTAAAAAAATATGACCAAATATTGATGAAATGTACGTATACATTTGCATAATGAACGGCGACGCTATACACACGAATGATCCTCAGAGAGAAAGCTATCACACAACACCGAACCAGTGAGCGCACACTCCACATGAACGTTATAAAGTGTGAATGAAAATATTCCCAAATATGGTGAAATTTGATGATTAGCTTCCAAAAAAGAAACTAAAACACTTGGAACAGTCCTAGATATGAACCTGGGACTCCCGCGTGCAAGGGCAAATTGCCACCGCATGCACTACACAGCCCATAGAAGATCAGGGTTTCTATCTTGGTAGCCAAGGCTAGTACACCATTGATATTTATCGATGTGTGAATGTTCAACGTTGTGTATGGATTAGTAAGAAAATCTATTTTTCTTTCTTCTCTTTATTTTCAAAACAGATAGAATATGCAATTTAAAGAACGTTTTTCTCAACCAGTTATTATCGTATCGATTTTAATACTGCAAGGAATATTACGCAACTTTTCTTCTTCTTTTTTCAACGTTGGAGGGTGGAAATCTTCAAAAGATGCCGATCAGCTCCCGCCTCTCGGCATGTCGGATTTTTACCGACTAAAACCACCTCCTCCTCCTGATCAGTATCTCCATCAATCATTCATTTTCGTTCTTAGTAATTGTCGTACCTTGGTGCTTCCCAGACGATATAGATCGGTAAAAGGGATAGCACCTAACTATCAAAATTTAGGATCATTCATTTTAATTTATCATTCATGTTATTTTGTTCTTTCTGTTGGATTTCGTTATGCAAAAGCTTTGAGTAAATTTGGAGCTGATGTATTCAATTTCGGTTTTGTTCATGTATGAGATACTTTTTTAGCGTCATTTTAAACGTATTGAAGTTTGGTATGTCCTTTATGTAGTTTGGTAAAGTATTGTAAAAGCCTGCTGCTTTATTCACGGGATCCTCCTATAGTCGTTCCGTTCTAGCATATCTGATCATAATATTGTTGGCACTCCGAACATTATAAATATTTTTTTCCGATATTTTTTCAAGGTTTAATGAGCTATATTATTTTGAGTGTAAGTGTTCTACTAAACAATTTAAGTTAATTGACAGCAGCTATTGCGCAATGATAACTAATTGAGAGCTTTTAAGATACTACTTTATCCCGCGTGAAAATCCTCAGTTAGATCACTATAAGCGCTGTGAAAAAATGGTTGTCTACCCAAACAACACACTTTGAACTGACTTTTCGAAGAGTATTTCAGAAAGATCTCTCTTTCAGTTAATCATTCAGTTTCTTAACGAAATACAACACCACACCAATTTCACAAGTATTATTTACACGAAGAAAATAACAATGTACCTGCAATCGTTAGAATATTTTAGGACCTTGCAGTAACAAATTCTTGGATGTAACCGACAGAAATTGAAATTTATTCATAAAAATCTTGAATTTGAATCGAAAATACATTAGTTTGCTTCATCGATTGATGTTATTGGCTTGGAAAATATTTTTTGCCTAGAACTTATTTTCCTACGGAAAAATATTTTTTTTTATTCTACGATTCTATTTATTTGATTTAATAATTCATTTATTTGAATCTTACATTTCAATATTTGATTTGGGAGTATATTCATTTAATTCGGAAGTCAAAGAAATAAGACAGAAAATGCTATACTTGATTTGAGTGTTTTAAGGCAATAGATTTTCATCAATGCTGTCATGAAAATCTGTTGTAATCTTACAAAATGAACGGAAAGGAACTAAAAAGTAGAAAATTCAGCACCATACATTAATAAAACCAAATTAACAAAAAAACACAAAAACACAAAAAAAGACAATGTCTGGGCATCTTTCATAAGTACTGCTCACTTATCATTTAGATAAAATAAATTTTTTGTGATAGTCTTCAGAAAATTAATGGAGCACAGCATTCGTCTAACATCTTCAACTCCAAAGTGTTGAAAACAATCCGCTCAATTCGAAATTTTGAAAATCGGCGTAAAAATTCTATCTAGGGTTATTGTCTTTTTTTAATGCTAGATTCACGGAAATTAACTGTTTTTTAATTTATTTATTTAAAATCAATCAATTTTCGTGACAGTGCTATAGAGTATATTTTTTCGTATAAATTTCTTTTTGATTATACATTTTCCGCACACACACACACACACTTGTTACGTTTAACACATAATATTTGAGTTAAAGATGTTTTTTTACATAATCGAATTTGTTTAGACTTTCATAAAATAGGGCTTTGTGTAACTAACAATCAGTTTGAACTCATATTATATTCGTCGCGGAGATCAATACTTGATTCTTCGGCCAATCAATAAATAAATTTCATTCCAAATAAGTTTACTGCCATTGTCTATTTGAACAATATCCAGGGCCGTTTAAGTCTTTTTTTCAAGCCCTTGAATTCAAAATAAAAACGAGAAGATGAGAATAATAATTATATTCTGCAAACAACACAGTGGTCCACTAGTTTTAAATTTAAGTTGATATGATTTGCGAATCAGTATGTTAGATGTAAGGCCAATGCTGTAAGTTTGCCAGGTTGATATCTGTGAACACCAAATTCTCATTATGCCATTATAAGAAAGAAGACATACCCAAAAAATAAATGAGTTCTATATAATTTCATGCAATGGAAGTAGCTATCTTATTAAGTTTAAAATTGTAATCAAAATTTTAAAATGTCCTTGCCATGGTATTTTTTATGATTTATATTTGAAATCATATATACAGGATACTATGACTTCAATAGATCATATCTATAAAATATTCGAGTTTTTTCATCCTAAAAAGTCTAAAAAATCGGCAAGTAGCCATAGATATAATGCTTATTTCTCAAACCTCCATGAACAACTTTTGTGCGAATTCATTTTTTTTAATAAGTACATATTTTGCCACTTGGCTGCCTAGCAAAATTGCATAAAACAAATTAAGAATACTGCACCGATCACATTAAAAACCTAAAAATATATATATTTTTATAAAAAAAGGTGAAGGCGAAGGTGTACCAGCTGAAAGTTGTAAATATTTTTACTTCCCTGTTAGTGCATTGAACATTCGATTTATAGTTACAGATAATGCAGATGATAACTCTGCCAAAATCAAAAAAAAATGTTGAAAAATCCTGTCTTGTTCCGAAATATTCAAGATTTTGATAAACTCTCAACGCATTTCACGTAGATTGGAATTGAATTCCGGTCATCAAGTTTTCAGTCGATTTATATTAAAAACTAATTCGTTCTTTGCTCCACTTCATTCCTTGTTATTAAAATTTGACAATTTTTATGTTAATGTAACCTGATTAAAAAATTAATATTAATAATGTTGATGTCGGTACCTTTTTGTCGTGAAGATTTAAGTTCGATATTAAAAATTCGAACAACGAAACGTAAAACCTTAGTGTTTGAAAATTCCTAATGATCCAATAATCATTTTCATATTGATTTAAGCTCTGGGTCAACTGTTTATTGAAGAGGGTTAAAGGCTTTATACATTTCAAAAAATCGATTTTTTGTCTCAATGATAAGTATTCTCAAAAATATCGTGTTACAATTTTATTATTATACATAGTTTTGCTCGATTTAACGCGCGTGTCCTGTGTTCACTCGAACTTCACTCCTCTGCATAGTGTTTAGCATTATATATACAAAAAATGTTGGGATGATACATGAAACCCAGTATATTAACTGTAGGATTGAATTTAAAAAGAGAATGAGGGTTTTATAATCTTGCCTAACAGATGTTTCGGATAAAATTAACATTTTGAATTTTCGAGGAAAATCTTCTCTCTCAAAAGTTTGAATGCATTTTTCTCGAAACCACTTTTCTTTAAGCCATGTCAGTGAGTTCTACAAAACTACTAAACCTATATTTCTATAAAAAAACATTACAATCTATTGAACACATGTACAGTGTCAATTACGGGCGTTTCAAAATAATAATTTTTACTATTTTTTTAACTTCCCAGTATAAGAACTCCCTTCTTGTAATCACCTCGAAAATTGAAATTGAAATTTTCAACATATCTTTACGTTTTGAGGTCTATAGAGTATATATCAAGTGATTTTAGAAAGAAGTATATATATGTGTGTGTGTGTACGTACGTGCGTTAGTGGACAGTTTCTTCTACGTGCATAGCTCACGTAAACAAGGTCCTATCGACTTCGTTAAGGTGTCAATCGAAGCGTCCTTGCAATCTCAAGAGCTGATTAGTTTTCGCAACTGTTTGGTCGATGGGTTTGCTGTTTTGCCCCTTTGAAGGTCATTTCTGTCATGCATTATATCTCGCGAACCAAACACGTGATTTGCATCGCTAAGATGTCAATCGACGGGCATTGATATTTGAATGCTTCTATCGAGTTTTTAAAAAACTCGTTTTAGCCGTTTTTTAATTTATTAAAACAAGTGCAACAAATTAGGTTTTTTTTCCTTAAACAATAAATTTTTAACCTGATTCGCAAAACACAGTGATCAATGTTTATAAAATTTGTATACTTCAAATAATTTAATACAAAAACAAGCAAAACTTTTTCCAATGATTACGTAGAAAATTAAATCAGAAATAAATATGCATTAAAAGTCATCATGACCTTCAAGGTCAATTTTATCATTCACTATATCTCACGAACCATATTTGACATTTGCATCATTGAAGTGTCAATCGACATGTATTAACATTTTTGTGATGTTTTTAATTTTAAAAAATCCGTTCAGCCGTTATTTTTAATTTAATAAATGAAAATGGGAAAAATTAGCGTTTTTTTCATAAAAAATAAATTTTTAACCTAATTTGCACAGCTCAGTAATAAATGTTTATATAATTTATACATTTCTTTCAGTTTTTGAAGAGAAACTGGCCAATTTTTTTTCGCATGATTCTGAAAAAAACTAAATAAAAAATAAAAAATCATTGAAAGTTGCCATGTAAAAACGGCTCATACTAATGAAATTACCTTATATCTTTCACTCTAAGGACTTTATTGTAAAGTCAATCAAAGTTTTATATTTGTATAATTTGAGCCGGTTTTGAATAGTTTCCACAGTGTTTTCATTTTAATAAAAAACTGCTTAAATTTTGAAAACCATCAAAATTTCAATCAAATTTGCATTTGTGGTAATCAACGCTTTGAATGGTAAAATGTTTTGTAGTCAATACTTTGCAAGATCATATGCTTTAAAAAGCTTTCTCCAAAAAAAATTGTTTGGGCAAATTGAAAACGCTAAAAATCGATTCAAATGAATTCCTAAATTGCACATACTCATAAATTCTAATCAGTTTCCACATATAATTTTTCGAATTTATAAATCAGTTTATTGCTTAAGTAGTTCAGCTCAGCTAAAAGTGCACCAAATTTGAAATGCTGTGTGGAAATAACACAACACAACTATAGATTGTCCATTTAAAAAATAAAAAGAAAGCAAAATTCGTCGGAAATTGCAAGGTTTTTTTTCATATGCAAAAATATGAGTTTTATTTACGTATAAACCATTGTTGAATCTTTTTCTGTTATTCTTGGTTAAAAATCTCTTTCCTTTACTTTCACAGCAAAACGCAAGTTTTAATAGTGCAAAAATATATGTCCATAGCTGAGAGAAAATTACCTTTCAAGAAACATGTACAATTTGTTTCACTTTTTCCCAAAAATTCGAAGTAAAAGAAAACGAATGCATATTTAGCATCTGATATTTTTCAACTTCCCAGTATATGGGAAGTTCTTGTAATCGCCTCGAAAATCGAAATTGAAATTTTCAACATATCTTTACGTTTTGAGGTCTTACGAGTATACTTTAAGTGTTTTTAGAGAGGGAGATGTATGTGTGTGTGTACGTACGTACGTACGTCTGTACGTTCGTCGACAGTTTTTTCTACGAGCATACCTCACCTAAACAAAGTCCGATTGACTTCGTTAAGCTGTCAATCGAAGCGTTTTTGCAATCTTAAGAGCTGATTAGTTTTGGGAAACTTCGGTCGGGGGGGTTTGTTGTTTTGCCCCTTTGAAGGTCATTTCTGTCATGCGTTATATATCGCGAACCAAACGAACGATTTGCATCATTTAGCGTATTAACATTTGTGTCAATCTGTCAAATTTTGAAAAAAAAAATGTTGGAGCCGTTTTTTAATTTAAAAAAAAAGTGCAAAAAATTAGGTTTATTTTTATAAACAATAAACTTTTAACATATTTACGGAACACAGTATTCAATTTTTACAAAATTTATATACTTTAAGCAATGCTTGAAAAACATCATCAAAACTTTTTCTCATGATAACAAGAAACATTAAATAAAAAATAAAAAATCATTAACAGTCATCATGATCTTCAAGGTCATTCCTTCCATTCACTATATCTCACGAACCAGATATAATATTTGCATCATTTAGGTGTCAACCGACGTGTTTTAACATCTTTTTGATTATTTTTACAATATTAAAAATGAGTTTTAGGGTTTTTTTAATTTAATAGAAGAAAATGCGAAAACTTAGGGTTTTTTCATAAAAAATATTTTTTTAGTCTGATTTGCACAACACAGTAATAAATGTTTATAAAATTTATACATTTCTATCAGTTTTTGAAGAGACACCAGCAAAACTTTTTTCATGATTCTGAAAAAAATTCAATTAAAAATAAAAAATCATTCAAAGTTACCATATGAAAGGAGTTCTTTCGATTGATATTACTTTATATCTTTTATTCTAAAGACTTTGTTGTAAAGTCAATCAAAGTTTTAAAATGTTTGGATAATTTTAGCAAATTTTTAATAGTTTTGGCAGTCTTTTATTTAAAAAAGCGGCTTAAATTTTGAAAACCATCAAAATTTCAATCAAATTTGCATTTGTGGTAATCAATCATCATCACCCATCCACCAAAAGCCTTACGTAATCAGTGGATGCTCCCGTAGATGATATGATTAATATTAACTCATTCCAGTTACTGTTATGAGAGGTACATTGTTATTATTTAAAGTAGTATTATTTTCATAATTATTATTTTGTTTAGTATTTTTAATATTTATGTAAATATTACTGGGAAGTTGACCGTGTGGACCTCAAGGGTCGCACCTCGCGGCTTGTTTCCTTTTTGGATAGCTGTAGATCAGAAAGTTGTGTCATTGTAAGTGTGTTACTTAGGTGAATAATGCATGTAAAGTGAAAACAAAATAAGGTATAAGAAAAACCACCGCCTTTCAAAATAATAACGCGCCACAGCTTAGAAGAAGCGTATCGATATGAAGTGAAGAAACTTACATACTGAAAGTGGACACTGTGTAAATTAATTATTTCAGGATAGGAACGAGCAGCAGTTTTGAGATTTTATAAACGATATATAAGTGTTAAATTAGTAAAAAAATGAGGTGAGGGGCCGCCTCATTCAGAAATGAATGGTAAATCCAGTCCTTATTTAGTCACCATGCATGCATGAATATTCTCTCAATCTGGAAAAATACTACAATAGTCACAGCTGTTTTAAGAAAATCTTGAGCTGGTGCCTAAATGTTGCTCCTATTGGATAACAGTCCTGCCCTCGAACGCGAATAATTTAAAATTTATATTAGAAACTTCAACGTGGTTTACGAAATCGAAGGAAGAAGGTTTGGATCTCCCGGGAGATATAGTTTGCCAATATTTCACTTATTGTAATGTGGAACATTTATGTCATGTGGACTATTAGCAACGAAGGGCAACTTTCCTTTCGATTCATCAATACACGTTTCCTTGAAGCTGCAACAGCAAAGTCAAACGAACAAGGATTTTAATAGCGAAGCGTGATGCATGCTCCAATGTGTATCATTTGTATTGAAAGTTACGCAGCATTGGTCATGGCTGCCTTCAGATGTGATGTCTCGGTCCAGCAGCATCAATTAGAAAAATCATCATCTGAAGTTGCCTCCCCGGGTTGAACAGAAATAATTGCAATAATCATCGGTAGCTGCCAATGACATCCACACTCGCGATCAAAGATAGATCCGAGTATCTATTTGCATGCCGCGCTGCGCTGATGGCAATTGGGCCTCATTACCTCCACCACGCACTGACGCCGCCGCGCCGTGGCGATGGCCCCAGCAAGAACTTTTATATTTTTATTCCATGTGTGGCTTATATGAATAATTTCTACTCCCAGTTTTCCACAAAAGACCGGAACTCACTTCCGGCGATCAGATTATCTGATTCGTTACGCATTCTGGGTTTTCCAGTTCTACGCGCTGATTGAGGTCAAAAGTCTCTGCCGTTTTTCTTTGGTGATTTGCAAGAAAAAAGCATGTGTGGAAATTGCTGATGTGTCAATGCGGCCATAATTTCGAATTTGGAAAATAGCCACTCCAGCCATTGGTACTCGTGTTCTATATGAATTGGCGGATAATTATTTTATGTAATTAGAAAATATGAACATCATCTGTTAGCGGTTGGCTCTGTCATTGATTGTAAAAGACTTCAAGCGATCATCATCATCATCGTACCATCTCATAAGTATTATTGTAAGTCACGGTGGCGTTAAATGAGGATTTGAATTGTGCTTTTACCGTGGTCTCTACTAAAGAAGCCTAAATCGTATTTCAGTTTAGGTTTTCATTATATTATAATGTCCAATTTCGGTCTACCCAAAAAGTGACCAATGCTGATGATACCGAAAGCATGATGTGATCAATTTTTCGTACCAAAGAAGTAAGTACTCAAGGACCCCGGGTGAACTGTAATTATCTGTAATTCTAGAATACTAGTTCAACGACAAAAAAGAATTAAATTCATCTAATGAATATGCATACCTAGGAAAGTATTCGTTAAAATCCCAAGGGTACAATTTAACCAGCACTTCATTTAATACAAATTTTAATAAATTTCTTCAAAAAGCACTTGATGAAAATGGATTAGTTTTGAATTTTTGAAAAACAGTTGTTCTTAATTTGTCTGATACAAAAATTACAGAAAAAGTCTGTGAATCCTCAAATTACAAAATTTTTGAAATTTGATGTCATTCACATATTTAACTCATGAAAAGATGCAAGGTTTTTTTCTGAAAGAGCAAAAGCTTTTAAGAAGAATAAAGTGTGCATTATATAGCAGCTGCATTGGATTTATTTGGAAATATCAATACGTCCCTGAAAATACATATTTCTTCGTTCACAACTGCCTTTTCCCCGAAATTTTGGGAAATATGTGCAATAAATAACAAAAAAAAATTATCAGGATTTATTAAATTTGTTTAAAGCATTTTTGGTCAACTGTAAGAAATATTGTAGCAAATGATTGTAAATGAAAAATAAATAGGAAAAAAAATTTCCACTTTTTTTGAAGAAGTTTTTTATATCATTCTTTTTTAATTCCACGTATTTCACTTATTAGCATTGTAAGAATTGTAGTTCCAGTTTGGTAATGTAAAAACCAACAATTATCATAAAAAAATTACTTGAAAAACCATTGCCAATTTTCAAATAAAATATTCAATCAACAAATTTCGATCTACATTGTAAGCGAAAGCTGCATTGTCCAGTTTGGAACAAGTCACGGGGACCCAAATGGTAAACATGTTGGGGCCCATAAGCCACAGATGCTAGATCAGGAGTTTTTTTTTAGATTTAGAATTTTCCTCATCAGCTAGGGGGGAAATAAGAGGAACACCATTTTATTCAGGGTTTGTTAAACGATTTTTAACTTCCCAGTATATGGGAAGTTCTTGTAATCGCCTCGAAAATCGAAATTGAAATTTTCAACATATCTTTACGTTTTGAGGTCTTACGAGTGCATTTTCAGTGTTTTTAGAAAGAAGTATGTATGTGTGTGTGTGTGTGTATGCACGTACGTTCGCGGACAGTTTTTCTACGAGCATAACTCACGTAAACAAAGTCGTATTGACTTTGTTAAGGTGTCAATCGAAGCGTCTTTGCAATCTTAAGAGCTGATTAGCTTTTGAGACACTTCGGTCGGGGGCGGGGGGGGGGGGGGTTTGCTGTTTTCACCCCTTGAAGGTCAAACCTGTCATGCGCTATATCTCGTGAACCAAACGTACGATTTGCTTTATCAAGGTGTCAATCGACGCGTATTAACATTTTTGTGATTGTGTTAAATTTTGAAAAAAATCGTTGGAGCTGTTTTCTAATTTTTTTAAGAAAAGTGCAAAAAATTGGAGTTTTTTTCAAAAACATCAAATTTTTAACTTTATTTTCAAGTCGCACTAATCAATATTTATAAAATTTATATAATCCAAACACTTGTTGTAAAAAAACCACCAAAATTGTTTTTCATGATTACAAAAAAAATAAAATTAAAAATAAAAACTCATTAAAAGTCATCATGTCCTTCATGGTCATTTATGTATAATTATATCTCGAGAACCAAATATAATCTTTGCATCATTAAAAAGTCAATCAACGCGTATTAACATTTTAATGATGTTTTTAAATTTTAAAAAACATCTTTAGTGCCATTTTTTTTAATTTAATAAAAACATATTGAAAATTAGTGTTTTTTTCATAAAAAAATTAATTATAATTAATAAAACTAACGTCGTAATAATAAATGTTTATAAAATTTATAAACTTTTATTAATTTCTGTAGAGATGCCAGCAAAATATTTTTTCATGATTTCAAAACAAATTGAATTTAAAATAAAAAAAATCATTCAAAGTCACCATGTAAAAAGGGTTCATACGAATTTGTATACCTTAAATCTCTTATTCTAGAGACATTGTTGTAAAGTCAATCAAAGTTTATTTTTATTTGCATAATTTGCGGAGAGTTTTAATAGTCTTCACAGAACCACGTTTTAACTTTAATAAAAAATCTGCTTAAATTTTGAAAACCAATACAAATCAAATCAAATTTGCATTTGTGATAATCAACGTTTTGAATGGTAAAATGTTTTGTAGTCAACACTTTTTGAGATCATATGCTTTGAAAAGCTTTCATTCAATAAAAAATTGTAGTTTTTAGAAGTTTTGTTCTTTAGTATTCGTAAAATTTCAGTTACTTCCTTCATCATTTGTGATACATATATTTTACTTTTTCCATGCAATTGAACCTATTTTTGACTGCATAATCAATGTTTCCCAAAATCAACAGAAAATAAGAAATGATTATGAGTTTCATTGATGTAAAATCGTGAAAAAATACAAATTCAGTGATTATGCCGAAGTGCTAGCAGTTTTGACCGCAACTATTCAAAATGGCCATCACGCGACAAAATCTCTTCAGTGGTCGTTATAACAAAAACTGCATTCATTTTTGCTAGCGCTGTTGTGTCCTTCAAGCATCGTTATGAAAATAAAAAATAACGTAGAAAAGGCTTTGTAACCTGTCCCCCCTCCGATTGATCCACGTGAATATTAAATCAAACCAATCCACGAAAATCTTTACGTAATCAATTGACGCTCGCGTAGATGGTACGATTAATATTAAGTCATTCCAATAACTTTTATGAGAGGTACATTTTTATTATTCAAAGTAGTATTATTTTCATAATTATTATTGTGTTTAATATTTTTAATATTTATGTAAATATTACTGGGAAGTTGTACGTGTGCACCTCAAGGGTCGCACCTCACGGCTTGTTTTTCAAGAATTTTAACTGCTCTGATCTCTACACACTGAAACAATAAAAATAAAATCTGAACATCATATCACACAGATGAAACCAAACTTTAAAGACGGGGGGAGATATTTCCTTTAAACTTTCAGGGATATTGTTTTGCAGTTTCATGTTCTTTAGCGAAATTCACAGTCATCCTGACGTTAGAGCTTATGCGCCTTACTGATCTCTGTTCGGTTTGAGAACACAAAGGAAACATACGCAATTTTTAAAACCATTTTTTCGTGAACCTCGTACAAGAGTTGGGTTGCTTATTTTGAAATTTCACAAAACGAGATACTGAGAAAATTATGAAAAACAGTTTTTTTCTGGAAATGGCCATGTGAACTCTAACGGATCATTCATACCCAAAAAATATATTTCTAAAACAGCAGCTGCCACGTTGAACACTGCCATTATATTTTAAAATTAATCACTGGCATTTTTATAAATTAAAAAATGAATCGACTCCAAAAGTTACGACATTAAGAAAAACGTATAAGAAATTTTAAGTAACTCGAACAAACATCTCTACAGTGGAAAAACCAAAAAAAAATCTGAAATTTGATTATTAAATGTTACCTAAATAGAGTTGACTTTGAATATAACGGTTAATACCTACAAAAAGATACGACTACGATCCACAGAGCAGCTTTATACTAATGAAATGTTAAATTTATGCAAAAACTCCAAATGTTGCTATTATACGTGTAATATTCCGGCTTCCATTTATTTAAAAATCTCCCTTTCGATTATGTCACAACTTGGACAATATAATCGACGCATTGTCTTATATCCTTAATATTTAGAGCAAAGTAACAATTTGGTTCTATCCATTTGATAATTGCTCTAAATGAGAAGTGCTGACTAATGACCTGCAAAATGTGTGTAAATAATAAACTATTACAATAGATGAATAACTTGGAATATGATGAAGCTATTATAATCAAAGTTTTTAAATAAATGCTGGTTTACTCGATGGTTTCTTCATTTCGACCGAAAGGCTTCCTCATCTTGAATACGTAGAACGGTGTCCTTAGAATTCTGACAATATCAACTCATCATCTTTTGCTACATAATCTTCAAAAGCAACAATCAAGCTGGAAGCTAAATCATTTATTGTTTTTGTAGAAAAGATTGAATTTGAACCAAAAGCATGATTTCTTTTACATTGCAAACATTGAATGATCTAAATCGCGCTTTGAAAAAACGGATTGGAATATCCTTCACATGGATGTTCTAAGTTGTTTCAATGTCTATTTAAGCTTCTAAATTTTTTATCTGGGATCAGTACCTTCGTTGTGGCGTTTATAACCTTTTTAATGATTCTACATCGATAAAAATGATTGTCGTTCTTAATATTTCTTTTTATCGATTGTAGTTTTAAAGTAATGTTAAAAAAGAAAAATACTAGCTTAATATCCGTTTTATCAATTTTATTTATGAGTAAATGGCCAATACTATTATCAAAAAACATGGAAACTTTTTTCCATAGGGATTTAAATTTCCTTTCCTGCTTCAAACCTTTTACCATCGAGATTTAAATTGCCTATCCTGCTACAAAATTCACTGTTTGATTGATAGCCATTTAAGATTTTTTCTTAATATAATAATCAACAGAGAGGAAAGTCATAACTTTAAAATAACGATGGCGTTGCATTTTATTCCTTTAGGTAATAACTTCAGTTTCTCTTCACCCAACATTTTGAATCTAATCAAAAGACATAATCTTGCTGTCATGATAGTCTACCCAGACATCCCTTACATAAAATGCCAGTGTTTTATTCAGGAGACATCTAAGAAACAAGCCGTGAGGTGCGACCCATGAGGTCCACACGGTCAACTTCCCAGTAATATTTAAAAATATATTAAAAATATTAAACACAATAATAATTATGGAAATAATACTACTTCAAATAATAAAAATGTACTTCTCGTAAAAGTTATTGGAATGACTCAATATTAATCAAAACATCTACGCGAGCGTCAATTGATTACGTAAGGATTTCGGTGCATTGGTTTGATTGATTATTCACGCGGATCAATCGGAGGGGGGACAGGTTACAAAGCAGTTTTTTCATTCAAGTTAAAACATGGTGCTGTGACGACTATTGAAAATTTGCTCAAATTTTGCAAATATTAATAAACTTTCATTGACTTTACAATAATGTCTTTAGAATAAGAGATTTAAGGTATAATGATTCGAATGAACCCTTTTTACATGGTGGCTTTGAATGATTTTTTATTTTTAATTTAACTTTTTTTGTAATCATGAGAAAAGTTTTTGCTGGTTTCTCTACAAAAATTGATAAAATTTAATAAATTCTTTAAACATTTATTATTCCGATGTGCAAATCAGGTTAAAATGAATTTTTTTTTGAAAAAACACTACTTTTCCAATTTTTTTAATAAATTAAAAAACACCGATTTAATGATTTTTTAAAATATAAAACATCATAAAATGATAATACGCGTCGATGGACACCTTATTGATGGAAAGGTTGTATTTAGTTCTCGAGATATAATGAATGACGTAAATGACTTTGAACGTTTAATGATTTTTTATTTTTCATTTAATTTTTTTTTGTAATCATGAAAAAAACTTTTAATGGTTTTTTCACAAGAACTATTTGGAGTATATAAATTATATAAACATTGATTACTTAGGTTTGAAAATCAGGTTAAAAATTTTGTGCTTTGGAAAAAAACCTAAGTTTTTGCACCTATTTTTTAAAAATTAAAAAACGGCTCCAAGAATTTTTTTAAAAATTTGATAGAATCACAAGAATGTTAAAACGCGTCGATTGACACCTTGTTCAAAAAAATCGTACGTTTGGTTCGCGAGATGTAACGCATGACAGATATGACCTAAAGAAATGTTGACAATTTCAATTTCGATTTTCGAGGCGATTACAAGAACTTACCATATACTGGGAAGTTAATAAAACTGTCTCATCCATGTTGTAAACGTTATCTTTGCTGTACTGTTGCAACAACTCCGGCAGATTTTCTTGAGCTCGATTTCGTTACACTGCTTCATTAACATTCGCAATATTGCCTCACCTTGTTCATTGTTTTATCGCATGCCTTGAAGATCAGTCTTATAGCGAAAATAAAAAAAAAGACATAAAAACATAACATATTTCAACTTTTTGTGATGTCATTCATCACTAAAGGTAAATGTTTCTTCTTGTAGAACTTGTGACAAGTAGTCAGCTTTTTACGCAAATTGGATATCTGAAAGAGGCTCATTTCTTTCTTGAAAAAAGTTGCATTGTTCTTTTTTATCGTATTTTCGTGATTTTAATTTTCTACTAAAGATTTTTATATATCTTTGTATGCTCCAAAACTAATGCGTGTTCAAAATTTGCTTTTCTTCATTTGTTAAACTCCTTTCATTTTATCTTTATATTGATAGCAAATTTTCATTTTTACAACTTGTAAAATTCAACAACTCCAAACACCATTCTTTAACGGATAACCTTATTTAAAATGCCATTTTCCAAAACACATTATGGGGATTCACCGAATTTTTTTAATCTCAGGCAACTCTTAGTACATTCAGGTAGTTCACTTGCTGCTGTTAAACGATGAGCAGGTGAGAAATTCAAAATTATTCCGAGATTTTGTTAGGAAGGAAAAATAGACAAAAGTTAACCCAAAAATCATTTCTTCATAGAAATAATCACGTACAGAGAATGTCATTATGAGGGATGTAATTTTTGAGGAAGATAAATCAATCGTGTTTTAGTCTTATGATATTTGTAAAAATCCTTCAGCTTTGATAATTTTACGTGGCGATTTCAACTCACTCTTGGTTAATTCGCACAATCGGAAAGCAAACTTAAGCTTTTTTGCCAAAAACAAATAAATGTTTAACTCATTTGGAAACAAATGCATGCTAAGTCAGCTAAACCTTATTGTTTGCAGTTTTTCTAACCGAATTTTCGCTGACACGAAAAATCTATTTACGATAATTTATTAAGAGATGAAAACACATAGTTTAGTATCCCTGCAGAAATTCTGTAGTTGTCCATCGAATAGGTTTCACTGAATATTCGAACATTAATTTCTGGATGTTTACTCTTTTGATTTTAATAATTCGCAGCTACTTTCTCAAAACTTCGCAATGCATTTGTCGAATTATCATATTTTACATAAGAATTATTTTTGATGAACTATTTCAGGGCATGTGACGAATTAAGAGATAGTCTTCGCCAAAATCTCGTTACTAGTTGTGGGTATTATCAACAAATCAACAAGAAAAATGTTTAACAAGCCCAGGATTATTCCCATTGTTAGTGTGTGGATTTTGACATTTAACGTATTAACTAGTACAGGTAGTATTCCTAAAATGCAAATTGTATTATAAATATGAATAACTTGACTATTTTATTATCAGCGCAAACCACTTGCAACAATGGACTAGGAAGAGTACTCTACGAACGCCTACCAAACCAACAGCTACAAGGATTCGACGATGACATATTCCGGGATACAGCACCACCGTTTCGAGTTCTAGAGAAATGTCAGGACCTTTGCCTTCGCGATAGAACATCCGCTAACAATTTAGTTAGAGTTTGCACAAGCTTCGACTTCCAACCGGGCAGTAGGATTGCATCTTTCAGTGGAAGTGCAGAATATGAGGAGTCAACTTGCTACTTGACGCGCGAGCAGGCTGCTCCCGAAGGAATCGGCAATTTGATGTTAGTCCCGAACAGTGTACATTTTGTTGAAATTTGTCTAACATGTAAGTGTTTCCGAACAGTTGTTCTCAATGAATAACTATTTCAATAATATTTACAGCAAGTCGTCCTGAAAGAGAATGTCCAAGCAGACGATATGTTTTCGAAAGGCATCCAAGGAAAAAATTGAAACTACCGATTTCAGACATAAAAGAGGTAAAGAAAAACCATGTAGCTGCTATTCAGGTATTCAATTTAAGTGATCATATCTTTTCATAGATCTCTGCTGCAAATCGCTCAGATTGTGAAGACAAATGTTTGAATGAATTTTCTTTCGTTTGCCGTTCGGCAAACTATGATTCGAATTTACGCACTTGCAGCTTGAGCAGGTGAGTTACTTATGAAGCTACAAATTTAGATAACCTTTTTGAATGTGAAATATCAAATAAAATTTTCTTCCATACTAAATATTATTATATTCTGCAGATTCACACGAAGAACGCATCCAGAGCTACTGGAGGATGACGCGAACTCCGATTACTTGGAGAACACATGCTTAAATGGTAAATTTTCCAAAGCATTTTTTAAGACTGTATAAGTATATGATTGTGTTTTGTAATCGGTTCAGCCGAGCGAAGATGCGATGGTCTCGCCGTGTTCGTCAAAGAGGAAAACAAACGACTTGGCGGGCCGTTTGAAGTGGACATTTTCAATAATATGACCCTGGAAGATTGCCAAACCATGTGTTTGCGGGCTGAAAAGTACATTTTGCAGAAATTATGAAGTTAGCCGCTAATAATTTTCTTCTTAGATATTTTTGCCGATCAGTGGAGTTTGACGATCAAACCAAACAATGTATTCTCTCCGAAGAAGATTCAATTTCGCAGAAAGACGACATAAGCATCAGTTCTAGTCCCACACATCATTTTTATGATTTAGTGTGCCTTGACAATCGTAAGTAGGAAAATGACTAACCATAAAAATTGATGCAATCATATTTTGAGTTTATTTATGAAATGAATTTTCTGGATGAGTTTCAGCTCATATTAGAAAAATACCATTCATACTACAATAAATCGGTTATTAAGAAACGGGCATTTGTGACAAAGTAAAAAATTACCAGGAGAAGAAAAAACCGTTTACATGCCATATATAACTGATCATGGTTGATATTAACATTGAGTTTTTTGTAATATTTTACTTTTTCATAAAGCTTTTTTTGAAATAGCATATTAAATGAAATAATAATAGCAGTATATTTGCCACAAGTGCCCTCGAAATGGCTCTTTATTTTTGTAATAAGAAAGTCTTTTTAAAATGATGAACATATAATTCAAACTTTATCTACTTATGTATGTTAGAGGCATAGAACTTTTGACCAATAAAACAAAAATAAATTATGAAAATGATCAATTAGCGTAATAATTTCATGAAATTTAGTGCTAAAGTGTGGCACACGATCACTGCAACTGCGTCTTATCAAGAATTATTTCATCGTTACAATTTTTGCACGATTTTTACCAGCATAGCCGGTCTTATTTAAACAATAACACATCGAGTGTTGGCTTCTTAGTCATCAATAGTTGCTGGTTAATCAGCATAGTCAAGTGATTTTACATACTTCTTCAAAAAGTAGTACAATGGGATCAAAACAGTCCACAGGTCCATTTCTTCAAATGGAAATTCGCTCACCAAAAGTTCGGCCCAATAAAAAAAAGGTTTCACATGCTGAATAGTATGTTGCGCCATTCTGTTGGATCCATTTATCATTCAGACATTTATCATTGATGTTAGGAATTAAAAAATTAAAAATCATGTTTGGTATCAATTGTCATTAGCGGTAATGTAAGTTCAGTCTTCAGATTTGAAAAACAAGGGACCAATTATGCCCCCGGCTTGCAAACCGCACCATACATTGACTTTTTGGTATGTAATAGGGCTTCTAAAGTATCTTGAGGATAACACACCAAAAGTGGTAATTTCGCTTTTTATCGAGCCCACTAAGCCAGAAATGGGCCTCATCCTTCGGAATCATTTGACAGTAAAAATGCGGTTCAACTTTCAACTCTGTCAAAGCCCATTCACCGGAAGTAGGTTGCAAACGTTGTTTGTTTTGTAGTTCAAACCCTTTTCTTAACATTTTCCATGTAGTGGACGGGCTCAAACCAAGTCTTTTAGAACGGCACCGAATCGATAAATTTGGATCCTCAGTCAAACTATCCTCCACAGCAGCGGTAGCTGGCTCGGTACGCATTGTACGAGCTCGTGTTGGATGAACATTGTTCGAAATACTATACGTGAACATAAACCTTTTCATCGTTTTGCGTATGAGCTGCTGCGATAACGAGCACCATAAATTGGAAGAAGTGCTTTATGAGTTTGCCGCGCAAAACGCGAATTTCGGAATTTAATTTACACTCTTTCGAGACGTTTTTTGGGTGTAAGTCTTAGCAAAGTAACTTGTCTGTAAAAACATGATGCTAAAAACATACAGATTTTACATTGATAAAAAAATCTAAATTGAAGTGCAGGGAAATTGAAAACGCAACACATCATGGGTTGAATCCTATTCATCCAAATCATCCTTAGAACTTATTTGCGATTCAAAAGTTTCTCTGCACAATCTGTTGCCGAAGGTCAGTAATCCTTATCTTTAACAGAATCATCAGTAGAGAAGTCTTTCGCACTTTCTGTAGTTACTCTTCCTTGAAAATTATTTTCAGCAGATCAGCTGCCACTAGCTTCTTGTTAAAGAGCTTTTAAATAACATTTTTACGCCGAGAAGACATTGTTAGTTATTATTTGAAAACGGTACCGAAGAAACTTCTAACACAAATAGCAGCAAATATTTAGTTATAATGAATGTTTAATGTTTCATGTATCTTGTAAATACAATACCCAAATATCATGTTAAATTTTGGAAATAATTTAGCGTTCACTATAAAAAGTTATATTGCATCCGCATATAACGGAAGTTTTGAAAAGTTTTATCGCATTGAAAAAAGTTATTGCATCGGTCCCCGGGGACCCATACAGCAGTTAACTTGTTAAAAGATTAATTAAAGCGAAAAGATATCTACAAAACTATAAATTGAAATGAATTATTATTCATAATCAGTTACGTTCGTATCTCAAAATGCAAATTAATTACTCTGACGCAATTAATTCGCACTTAAAAAGTTATGATTTTTTTTGTGGATAGAACGAGGAACTGAATACCCAGACAACTCGGTGACATCTCACCTGTTCTCCAGCGGCAGAAGACCGGACACCGCCTTCCAGCGCTACCGCAACTCGCGGCTGGGCGGGGAATTCCACTCGGAGATCACCGGCCGTTCTTTGAGTGAGTGCCTTGACGAGTGCTTAAGACAAACAAGTTTCCAGTGCAGGTAATTTGTCACATTCCATGCCAATTAGTGTTGGGACCTAATTATTATGGTTTGCCATCAATTAAACACGCCCTCCTCTGCAGATCGGCTGTGTATAGTGATCGCTTCCGGACATGCAGGCTAAGTAGATACAATCAGCGAGATGGAATGCGAATTATCTATGATGCCGATTATGATTATTACGAGAATCTGATGTGTACGTTAAATAAGAGCTATTCACCACTGTAATGAATTTCTTGAGTTCAAAATTAATATATGTAATTTGTAGTGAATGTTGTTGGCAGTAGCGACGATGATAGGCAAGGTCAGAGACCAGATACGGCCGGCGCGGATAGAGATCGCTACCCGAATAAATATCCTGCGGCAGATGGAAAATATCCCTATGATAAGAATCCAATGACTCCTGACTACGGTATGATGAACATATACCTTATTTTAAAGTAATGTAACCAAATTAGCTAGCCTCATATCTGAGGAATTCTGTGTTATTAATTAAAAACGCATTAACAGCTTATCAGATCAACAAATTCACATTAACAAAATACTTCCATTGAAAAAACACTACGAGAACGTGGAAAATACACATGCACAATTCTTAATTTTCTAGATCGTTATCCAGCTGATAAATATCCAGGTGACAGATATCCAGCTGGCGATCGTTTTCCACCAGGTTCCGACAAAGACAGATATCCAGGTGGCGATCGCTACCCTTCCAATGATGTGTATCCTGGCGGTGATCGTTATCCAAGTGGTGATCGTTATCCTGGTGGTAATCGATATCCTGGAGATGATGGCTATGCCGGAGATCGTGAACGATATCCTGGTATGGATCGCGATCGATTCCCTGGAATGGATCGAGACAGATATCCCGGGATGGATCGTGACCGACATCCCGGGATAGATCGTGATAGATATCCAGGAATGGATCGTGACAGATATCCAGGAATGGATCGTGATAGATATCCCGGAATGGATCGTGATCGATTCCCAGGTGGTGATCGAGACCGTTACCCAATTGGCGATCGTGGTAGATATCCTGGCATGGATAGAGACAGATACCCGGGCATGGATAGAGACAATAGATACCCTCCTGAGGAGTTTTATCCAGGCGACAGGGATAAGAATCGTTATCCTGGCCTTGATAGAGATCGCTTCCCACCTGGTATGGGTGATAGATTCCCAGATAGAGATCGATTTCCTCCAGATCGTTACCCACCAATCATGGATAATAGATTCCCCGAAGATCGGTATCGACCACCACGACCATCGTTTTCGTCCAGTGGCAGAGATTACTATTCAATGTTTGGATACTCTGAAAGATATCCATCCAGTTCACGTTACCCTGATGATAATTTTCCTGAAAGGTACCCACCAGGTCGATTACCTCCCCGATATCCTCCTCCAGCTCCGGCAGACAGATTCCCTGATGATCGATACCGTCCATCACCATATCCACCGGCTCCTGTTGATAGGCCTGATCGTCCAAGGTATCCACCTCCAGAACCAGGTAGATATCCTCCAATAGATGTTCCCGGCTCTCGAAGGCCTCCGGTGGAGCCACCACGATATCCCGATACCGATAAACCATATCCCCCACCGCCTATCTCACCCGACAGAAAATTCCCACCTACTTCACCGAACCGCTTTCCGGTAGGTACTGATAGATATCCCATCGAGATTTACAAATATGGTAACAGGGAAAGGTTCAACAGCGTTGCTGGTAAGTGTTTGTGCAAACTTTGATTATCATGCTAACAGCTGTAAAAATAGATGTTTGAAAATTTTCTAACTGTAAAATTGAACTTCACAGGATACGATCGGTTCCCACCACCTCCACCATCATACTACGATTTAGAGTATGACGACAGATTTAGCGATCGATTCGGTTCACGGCGCGGATACTCGGTGAGACAACAATAGTCACAAGTGTGAAGAAATATCTCAGGATCACGATCTTTTTCAGGGTTATGGTTCGTCGTCGTTTGACCGTGAATATGAGGGTGGCTATATGAGACGACCTCCACCACCAATGGCAGGAGGCGGTTATCCCCAATACGAACCACCATATCGACCATCAATACAATCTGGATACGATAATACCATTAACGCGATAGGTGGTGATGGATTTGGAGGACTTGGCCCCAGCAGACCACAATCAACTCGATGTGATGACATGGAAAACTTCAAACAGATGGCATCACGTCGAAAAATGAGGCGACAATTTGTGCGTAAATCACTAAACGTTCCCAACTTGATACAATGCCAACGAGAGTGTATCGACATAAGGGATTTCTTCTGCAGAAGTTTCAACTACAGGTAGGTTCGAACGTGTTTTCTGGAATTGAGTTTGAAGCTCTTACTAAGTTATTCATTAATTTAAATTAGCTCAACAAGCTTTCCGAAAAAATTGCCCAAACAGATAACAGAACAATGAAAAACTCTTGTAATACTGCAATCGATCGTCTTCATTTAAGAAATGGTAGTATGATTAATTTGATTTGTTGTAGTGAATTTCAAAACTGATGAGTCTTGAAAGTTAGCAATTTGTTGTTTGGTATTTTGTTTTGATATCTAGATGTTTGATTGCAAATATCTTAATATATACATATTTTTGTATGCCAACCTATATTTATAGGGTGAATTCGGGTGAAATGGAACATTTTTTGTTTTCTCAAATAGTATCAATCATTGAAGAGTTTTTTACTCGCGATTAAAAATTCAAACATCTTTTATTTATTGCTACATACATAGCTTATGATACATAACTTACCATGAAATTAACAATTCAACCATCCATACAGAAAATCAAATCAAATTTTTAAAAAATCCCCCTGCATTGAAGGGTGAAATGGTACGGCGTTTAAGGTGAAGAGGTATATATTTTCCGTCTTAAATTATCATTGTAATATTTGATAGACATGTTTACAATTTTGCATATGCACTGCAGCCAAAGACCATTCATGGTCGTTTTCGCTAAACTCTCCCGATATTGTTGGCAAATATCTTCTGAAGAATCGTCTGTACAATTGGATTCATTATTGAAATTTACTTGAATATTCTCCTTTTCAAAGAAGGCACCAGAAATTGCCTCGTATCTATTTTGACGAGTGTTTCAAATGTAATTTCACTGAACTTTGAAGCGCCTTGAAAGAATTTTTCGTCATTCTGATTTTGGCTCTATTTCGATTACCATTTGAATGTGATTAGCCAATCAAATCTTCAGGAACTACTTATGGTTGGACACCTTGTTTTAACAACGTATATTCTAGAAAATGCTGAGGTTGCATTGTGCGCCGTTGCTGAATTGCAGAAAATAGTAGTTGTTCAGATTGCAGCCGTGCTATTTTTCGGTTAGAGTTTGTTTTAACAAAAAAAAGTTACATGCCACTTACGAACACGATTTTTTCACGAATTTTTCAAAGCATTCATGCTTTGAAAAGTTTTCAATTTAAAGACTATTCGAGCTGAGTAGTCTGAGCTGACATACAGAAAATGATCATACAATTTTAAGAGGATGTCAACCTTTCTACAGTGTAAAGATTGGCCATTCAATATCAATATGATTCGGCCGGGACAAATACTTCCTTCAGCCAGCTGTATAAGCTATATCAATAAATGTAGGCAGACATACACTTCCGCTCATATGTATTTGCCTACCCTGAAAAAGTGGTGTATTCGGGATCAGGAAATGAAATTAAAACTTTTGATGAATAGAATTTATTCTTTATTTAATTCCAAGCACAAACTAGGAAAGAGATACAAAATAATGTCATTTACATTAAATTTTAAACTCATCAACGTGTCCACCCTTACTTTTAATTACAGCTTCACATAGTTTCGGTATTCTACTTAGGAATTTATTTAAAGTTTCTTTTGAAATTTTATTTCATTCTGACTGTAGAAGATGCTTCAAATGTTCGGTAGACGCTGGACAAACATTTCGGACGTTTCTATCGAGTTAATCCCATAAGAGCTCAATTGGGTGGCGATCAGGAGACTGCGGTGGCCAAAACATTACATTAAGCTGTCCTTCTGCTGATAGCTTTTCCAAAACAGTACTTACAAAGGGCCATTGTCGTGCTGAAATGTGAATTTATCTCGAAAAATGCGCAGTCCAGATGGCAACATTTCAGTTTCAAATAACTTCCGTTCGTGCTCCTTCCGCATTACGCCTTGCGTTCGGCAAATATTACCAATCTTACCTCCACCAAAACAACCCCATACCATAACAGAGCCACCCCCATGCTTGATGGTAGGAACTAAACAAACATTGGTCTAATGCTCGTTCTTCTGCTGACCTCCGCACAAAGACACTGCGCCTGGAGCCAAATGCTTCGAATTTCGATTCGTCACTCCACAACACCTTTGTCCAGTCTCCAGGTGTCCAATCTTTGTGTTGTTTCGCCCATTCTAATCTATTCTTCTTATTTCTGACATGTAATAATGTTTTTTTAACCGCAACATGGCCATGAAAGCCTGCTTCTTGAAGCTTTCGATTGACGGTTGACACTTTAAGGTGTTCAGATCGCCCAAAATTCACTTCACTTCACATTTCTGGAGCACTAAGACGCCTGTTACGTTTGCTAGCAATAACTATCTTCTTATCTTCAGCTGCAGTCGTGGTCCTGGGTCTTGCACACCGTTTTTTATTTCTGACACTTCCAGAGGTCTTAAATTTGTTCACGTTGTAGTTTACTGTTCTCTTCGAGATTTTCAGTTCCCGAGAAATTTTATGATTGATTTTGCCATATTTATGATACGCAATTATGTAGCGCGCATTTCAGTCGAAAGTTCTTTTGTCTTTGGTATATTAAACAATCCTTAATAGAAGTTTGAACAAATACAAGTCCGTCGGCCGCATTAATTTTCAATTGTATTTTCTTCGCAGTTAAAAAGATTAACTAAAAATTCGCCGCATTCCTAAATACATCCTAGTACCATCATGCGATAGTAAAAGAGAACCCTAAATAGTACGATTACCTGATGTGGTAACTCACCTACGAAGTCAGGTAATGGCATTTTCATTGATAAGCCATTTACCATTTTTTCGAAAACATTTGGGAGATTTTATAATCACGCCTGCAAAATTATTATACAAACAAGATGTCAGCATTAACGAAAGATATAATTGAATCGTTTTACATTAAAAAAACGTCTATTAATACGGAAAATCTCAAAATATCTAGGTAGACAAATACATGTGAGCGGTAGTGTACTTCCCATATAGACTATGAAGCCAAGATGAATTCTATTCTCTACGTCGTGCTTTTTATTTTTTTGTTGCCTTTCAATGAAAGTTAAATATATTGAATTCAACATTCAAAGTAAAGACATATGTACGAATCTACCTTTGAATATACTCGCATATATGTACTACCTTCCGCACTACAGCAGATACGGGTAGCTTCGAATCCTGGGTTTGAGTTCAGCTGGCACCCATTTTCTTCCTTATCAAAAATACTTTGTGGTTTGTCAATCAAAGCATTTTCAGTGAGAACTTTTTCAAGCATCTTGAAGTTCCATCTCTACTACTAGCTTCATCTCGTTGCATGCCATCGGCTCGAGCTTGAGATACACCTTCATATATCCTAAACAAAAAATTTGGATGACGATTCAAAAATAGGGAAACCAACCATATCCTGCAATTTGTTTCGTTATTGAATTTATCGTTTATACTCCGCAAGCCCGTAAGCAATTTCGCATATTTTTGTTCGCGTTGAAGGGAATCCATGGCCCTGTAATTTTATATGTGTGCAACAGGTAAAATTGAAAGCTCCTAAAACAATTGATTTTTCGAATCATCATTACGGTGCCTATCCAGAATAGTCACCGCCATTTTAAAATTTCCTAAATGGATGCAATTTTCAGATTCGCTTTAGTCCACTTTGCAGGTTGCTTTCTTCTTAAGATTGTTGGCATATGAAGAATTCAATACAAAAACAGATACTTCACAAACCATAAACTAAAGAAGAGGTATCTTGGAAAAGTTCGCGTAAAGGAGAAATGGTTCATGTACCATTTCATCTCCATTTTGGCAAGTCACTTCTCCCTTTCCTAAGTTTTTGTATTATTAAAAAAAAACAAAGAAATAAACAAATTTTCATTCAGTCTCTTCCGGAGAATAAATTGAAAGCACGTTCTTCTTCTTACTTTTTATAGAATGAATGATGAACGAACATTTATCACTCGAACCACAAACAAAATGAGTTTAAAAAGTAAACCCAAACAAGCATAGAAAATACCTTACTTCCATGTCACTCGCTTCAAAATAACAAAAACCCAGTTGAACACATATTGACTCTTGGAATTTGTATGAACTTATCACAACATATTGATATGAAGAAAAATAAATATGAGTTTTCCAGAAAACGCAAGTGTTCCATTTCATCTGACTTTACTCAAGGCCGATTCTAAAAATCTTGAATAAGAATAATCTAGCATATTTCCGCTGCTAACTTTAAATTTAACGATGAATCTATTATCAAATTTTATACATGATTCTGAGTGAAAAAGGACGAATTTGCAGGACGTATTAATCTTTTCAAATCTGTTGGTTCTTTTTATTCTACCAGACTAAGCGCTGCTCAATATGACGATCGTGACATGCCGAATTGCGAATTGAGTGACCGAGATACCAGAGAAATGGACCTACAAAATCCAGACATGTTTGACTCTGCTCCTTATGATTTTTACGAACGAGGTCTTGGTCGGAATGGATACGATGGTGAATGTCTTGATGGTAAGTGAAATAGCACAATAACCAAAATTGGAACAATTTTTCAAAATATGGTTTTCAGTTTCACAAGTATGCAATGAGGAGGGCATGGAGTTCACGTTGAGAACGCCAGAAGGTTTCGTCGGCCGAATATACTCTTACGGATTCTATGACAGGTTTGATAGTTGATAAATAAAAAATGTTAGGATCTCACAAATTGATTCTTTTGTTTTAACATGTAAAGATGTTTCTTCCGCGGTAATGGTGGGACAGTGAATGTTTTGAAAATAAGCGGCCCTTCAGGATATCCAGAGTGCGGAACTCAAAAGGTAAGAAAACGTACCGTGTTACATTTGAAAGGAAAGTTTATGGAACTTTAATCGAAGAATCTTTAATTTACATTTCTCAGCGATAATTATAGCAAATTCGTAAGATAAATGTATTTCTACCTAGTCCATTAAAATAAAGTATATTATTGCTTACTAGAGGATTCCACTCCTTACTCGCCTCGCTCTCCAGTTCCTGAGGGTAGCAAACTATGGAATAGGGCTTGAATGGAAAAGTTGAATAATGAAACATAAAAAAGTAAAAAGAGTTGTGAACTACACACAATCAAAGCTACAAATCAGTGATGAATGAAAATCAATGAAGAATGGTGTAATATCAATCTAAAAGCTTTAAAAAATAATAAAAATTATAAGTCTACGTCCATTTATATAAAAAAAGAATATAACACAAAATCAAAATAGATGGTAATTACATTTGGAAAAAGTAACCAGAAAAAGAACCTAACAAATCTAAGAATACAATGCTGTCAGTATCACAGCCGAAGCTTGTGGGAGGATCTGGCTTAAATTTTTTTGTAGCTTTGGTTGTTTCGTCTTACTGTTTACTCTTTTTTGTAGTTTCTTTTAGCAATTATTAGTAGCATCAAAATCTTGTGATGCTTTGGTGATACTTGTATCATCAGGGTCTGCTTGAATCAAGATTTTTATACGTTTGTTCGAAGTAAGATAGAGGTTCAGATAAATTTCTCGATATTTATTTCTGGCTAGAAGTTTGTTTCAGCTCCTGTTTGAGTGCTTGTTCTGCTTCTAGTTCGTCGATAGAAAGAAGCTTCTCAACCGCATCTCATAAAGCACATACTTTTTTTTACATCCTTGAAACCAAGTTAATTTGGCAGATGCAAAACTGAGCCACAATTCAAAAAGGCTTTTGCGAAGAGCCTTATAAAAGGACCACAATGAGAGAAATGGCATGGAATCTTATTTGTCTTTGCTAACTCGTATGCACTGAGTGCATCAATTATTACTTGATTCCTTGTCATCTCACCTTGCATATATTACCCCAGATTATTTTCAGATTTTTTTTTTTACTTTTCTATTTCAAACTCTTTAAATTTATGAACTGTTGATAGTTCCAGAGATAATTCATTTGAATGTTTCTTTTCAACCTTAACATATAGCCACTATTTTCAATTCTAAAAACTATTGTGATACTTACCTTGTTGTAAGCTTTTAACATAGCTAAAGCCGAAGTTTCCAGGTGTTTTGAAAATATTTTGATTGTGTCGCTTTTTCATATCCGCGTTTACGCAGGCTTCTGACTTGAAATTCAGATTTTGTTTTATTGATCAAAATCATAATTAGTGTTACATATAACTTTACAACTTTTATTGGCAGATAGAATGTCCTGTTTAGGTAAATAGATCCGAATAAGGCGGCATGGAAAGATAATTCTTTCGGCGGTTTTCTTTTTAGGTAGCTTTTAATCATTCCCTTTGAAGTCCATTTCTTTTCGATCTGGCTTTCTTCACTGAAATTTTATCTTCCAATATTTTCATTAATTAAAACGCATTAGCGATTCCGATATCAAGTATATGGTCCAAATTGCTTGTACCATCTTGTTGATGCCACATTTAGTATTTTCTCTACATTTTTTGGCAGGTTTCGACTAACTGAAGGTTTTTCACACAGTTTGGTAGGTATAGCTGCCGTTTCCTAAAAAAAACATTTGCAAATAGCGAGAATTGCGCTGTCTCCAAAAGTACTTTCATTTCATTATCAAACAAAACTGCGTGTATTCCTCTATTGAGGAGACGTATTGGCTTCTTTATTAAATGTTATACGTTCCTTTGTGGAAGTATCCTTTTTAGTATTGCAATATTTCACTGACGTGTTCATTTATGCTTAATAATATAATATTAATATATTGATAATATTAATATGTTCATTAGCAACACGATGCTTTTTATATGCACATCGAGAAACAAGCGCCTGCAAGCTAAAGTGCAAGCTTGCACGTTTTGAAGACTTTCTGATTCGATTCGATTCGATCCGAACCGACCCGACCCGACCTGACCCAACCTGACCCGACCCGACCCGACCTGATCCGACCCAGTTATGAAAGTAAATCTCAAATTGCACACTTTTCCCTTATGCAATTTTTAGTACATTGTATTGTAATCTGAGTATGAAAAATGTTCTTCACAATAATTAATGAAGGCTGTAAAGCTCAGGTGCATATATTATTCCTGACTAATTGATTTGTATATTACTTTCTGATTTAATGGTGATGATTACCAAAATCTATATTCTGCATGTAACTATACCCAAACATTTGCTTTCAATTTTCATAGATAAATAGACGGACACAACGTTCCACTTTCTAATAAAATATTTTTAACATATTCTAAACTAATATTTCAGTATGGCGATACACTTACAAACATCGTAGTAGTTCAGTTCTCGGACCACGTACAAACAAGCCGGGATAAACGCTTCAATTTGACCTGTGTCTTCCGAGGACCAGGAGAAGCTGTTGTCACTTCAGGCTACATAGGAGCGGGGTGAGTTTTCAGATTCAGATTTTTTTTTTTGTATTTTCTCTCAAATAGATAGTCTGTAGGTGTGCTTTGTAGTCTTTCAGTAAGAATATTTTTAGTAGTTCATTTTCAACTGGATTCGAAGTATTTGTTTGAGTAGGATTTATTTATTTATTACAGTAACTGAAAAGTAGTGTTAAAATTTGAAGACAATTCTGCATTTAATTAAAGTAATCAGAGGAAGATTGAAAATATATGTAATAAAATTCAATAATTTATTTTGGTTTTTGTTGTTATTTAAACTATATAGTTCAATTTTTGAAGTTTGCATTTAAATATTTTAGAGTAGTATTTGAGAAAAATCCCTTTGACGATGTAGATTTTATTTTGGAAAAGCAAAACGTTAACAGACTAACAAGCACGAATATCATAGCTACTAATGTGTAGTAAACTAATCATGAATATCATTCCTTTGTTGAAATTTCATTTTCTATAAGAATCACTTTTTGTTGTCTACAAGAAAATTAGCTTTCTCAAAGGAGCTCTTGATGATTCGTTGTTTTAAAAAGTATGTACAATCCCGACAGGTCTGGAAGCCCGATTCCAATCGAATATCTTCCGGCGGAAAATACTTTGAGCTCCAAAGTACGTCTGATGATTCTTTATCAAGGACGTCCAACTACAACAATTGCTGTCGGTGATCCTTTGACGTTCCGTTTGGAATCACAGGATGGCTATAACCAAGTCACCGATATATTTGCTACCAATGTTGTTGCCCGGGATCCTTACTCAGGAAGAAGTATACAGTTGATTGATAGATTTGGGTAACGAGTTTACTTCCGTTTTGAGTAAAAGTTAGTTCGGAAATTTCAATTGCATATATTTTAGATGTCCAGTTGATCCATACGTGTTCCCTGAGTTGGACAAATTGAGAGAAGGTGACATACTTGAGGCGAGATTTAATGCCTTTAAGATTCCAGAGTCGAACTTCTTAGTGTTCGAAGCAACAGTTAGAACATGCAGAGAAGGCTGTCAACCGGTAAGAACAATGATTCCATTTGCATTCGGGAGAATTTATTAATTTATATCAAAAATTAGGCCTATTGCCCTGGACCCGCTGGTAGATCTGAACCGTCCTTTGGTAGGAGGCGCCGTTCACTCAATGACACCGAAAACGAAATCATCAAAGCCGAAAGTATCATAGAAATTAATGAAACTATTGCCGACGAATCGGATGCAAACAAAAGTAAATATTTGTAATCTTGTTTGTGAATTTGCAAGTATTTGTTATTTATTTTTCAGCAGAAAGCGCAAACGAAATAATTTCAGAAGAACCAGAACATGTGAGAGAGATGATTGAAGTGAGTATGTTTCAGAATAAAGTAATGTAAAAAAGTGATGGGCCTTCGGAAGAAATCGCTTCTAGTTACCTAAATTTCAGAAGAACCTTATAGCAACAATATTTTTGAAAATATATCCAACTTCCACTTCAAAATCGTTCATTTAGGAAACGTATTTGATTTGATTAAGCTGTCCTAAATATTTTGGGATATTTTAATTTCCCAATCGGTATTTTAATTTAGGTGTTTGAGTCCAGAGATGAAATAGAGCAGGAGTCGTATGCAAGGAAGCTGATCGCACCAGTGGAAACAGTTTGTATGACTCCATCGGAATATCATGGCCTAATCACTGCTGTTATTTTGCTGATGATTCTTCTGTTCAGTATTACATTGGTTTCTGGACTGGCCTACAGGTGAATAGATCTTGCTTTCATTATACCAAAACCAGATTCGAATACCATTACAAATTTTCTTTTTTCAACAGGCGTTACTGGAGAACAATGTCCAAGAATCGGATAGTCGATCGTTCATCACCTGTAAACTCATTTATTCCCTCAACAATCCGTACACACGAACCATTCACAGAACCTAGCCAGAATAGCGCACCACGAAGACCACCGGTTCTTAAAACAAGTGGCATATCCTTCTTCGGTAATGGACTCCAAAAGACTTTTGCTACAGGGTAAACATTTGATTGGATTGCCGTCATTTCAAAATAATCAATTTTGCATTTATAGGAATCTATCAAGGATGTGTCAGATTCCAGTTGTGAATCCAATTCGGAACAATACAAACAATTTTGATGATCCAAGTGAACCAATTTACACAGATCCTTCTTTATTTGAACGCTCAAGGTAAACTTTTATAAATGTTGGAACAAAGTTCTAATAGATAGATTTAAATTATGAAATCTTAAAATTTGTTGAGTTTTAATAAACAGTACTCCACTCGTTTAAGTGAGCAGCTTACAATTTCCTCAAAGGATATGTACATACTAGATATTAAGCGTGATATTTTTAATGCATATGAACCGCGATACATTTGATTAGCGATGATATTTGTTTCTAATATGGATTTCAAATTCATTTTCAAACGGTACGAATGTGTAGGAATTATTTTAAACACTTTTTGCGTCCTCTTCTTTAACGAACGAACTCCTCTTCTTTAACGAACGAACGTAAAACTATTGTGGGTGAAAAAAGCTTCCTTTGAGCTGTTCTTGAAATATCTGCGCGTGGCGAGGTCCGCTGAAGCTCGTTTTCTGACCGGGAGTAGCACGGCCACCCAAGAGATTGTTCTCGTACGTGGTAGTCTTTCGTTTTTGTTGTTGTTTTTTGAGTAGTTTGGGAATTTCACACGTAGATCGAAATAACGTCAAGGAATTTTTAACTCTCGGGCAGGCCTTGAGCTCGCTATTATCTCGGTATGCGCGCGAGAAGTCTTGGGTAAAGTAACGTAGAAAGTATAACCTCACAAGATGCATATATGTTTTGTTGTTTGGTAGATTTTTTTTGCCGGTATGTAATCGGGCAAATTGATGGCTGAATCTCAGGAAATGAGATTCGGGACAGATGCTACCGAACGCACCCATGACATTACGTGCCGATCTGAGCTGACCTGCCAGCAGCCATCACTCCTCTTGCTAGGTAGAGGCCGAGCCCGAATTAGTCTGAACGAGACAAGGGTTCGTTGCCTCGTCCCCGGGACTTAACTTCCATTGAGGCCAACGAGACGAAAGTCTTGTAGCCTTGAAATTTTGTTACGATGTCGTTCGCCAAATCTTTCATCTCATTACACTTGGTCTATGAAATATGAGTGATTTATTCATCATGACAATATGATTGATTCTTCAATATTTCAAATGAACTAAAAATAATCGATAATTTAACACAATGCTGTAAGAGAAAAGAATTCTAACCCTATATTAAAAATTTTTTTTCTTATTCAGTAGCCTACTTAAATTTACTAAGCTAAAACTAACATATGTGGTAGCGATCTGATTTAAAGTACTTTCTCGTACCTTAGCTATTTTTGAACATTCATTTTGTTTTACCAATACAATACGAAACTGTGATTTTAAACGATTTTCCACTCTAAGCAAATATGATAGATTTTATAAATCGATACCATTTTTGATAGGCCGATCTCATTGATTATAAATGGTGTTTCGAGTTCAAATTTTTATATTGGTATTGTGAGATCATATTAATTTTCAGCACACTTTGTGTGGTCGGTTCTATCTAGTAGAAAATTTTATCATGCAACTTTGCTCTGGGATGAACCGTTTTAAAGTTAGGAGTGAGACAAGCAGGGAAAACACGATTTTTTTTTGAAATTTTTAAACATTTCGATTTGTTTTTAATGTTCCGGACTTTTTTGAGAGGGAGCATGGATCAATTGTTGTTATACGAGCTATACCACAAATTATCCTGCAAAAACCAGCGTGTCCCCTATCAACGGCCAAATGTAGTCGTTTTTCTACAGATTCGTCCTGGTATATATGTATTTTTTCAAGTTATGGTCGTTGATTTCGCATTCAAAGATGCTGCACTACTTACCAATGATCACACTTTTTTATCGTTTTTCTATAGGTTTACAATATATTTATACTTAAAACGAATTGATGATGAACAGTTTTAAGCAGGTGGTGGAGTCACATCATCAACAAAATTGCAATAATTGCAAGAAACGCGACTTTATTTTCGTTAAAGCACAAATTAATAGAAGAGTATCACAACTGCTACAAACTGTGCGGTTGTGAATGTGAGGAGTTACCTTTCACCTACAATTTTTGAAAATATTTTAAGCCATTCAAATATTTGCATATGCCACAATAAACTACACATATCGAACCCGACTACTTATTAGTGGAAAATTAGGTAAACCCTGCTTTTTTCAATGAGAAGAGTTTCAATCCAAATTTTGGGGGCTATTTTTCACTGTCTTGAATGGAATATGATGAAATTCTTTGACTCACTGCATAAGAAAGTGGATATGAAAACTTCTCAATAGAAGGCACTTAGGAGTGCGGGATGCTTTTAATAGATTTAGTGGTGTATTTAAATCAAAGTTCAAAGCCAAGTTTAGACTATATTTCAGCAACGCTTGAACTCGTACAAAAGATGATCAAAATTTTGTAGAAAAATATTATTACTTTCTGCTTAAATAAGCAAAAGAAAAGATAAATATTACTTTTTATACACATAATTTAGATTGCTTTAGAAGTTGACTTCATTTATTAATCTTGATACGTTTTACTATGCAAAACTGCTTTGAAAGTTGCTTAAAAATTCCTGTAAATTAATCTGAACGAAACTGCCAATTTCTTGTCTTCAGTGAGCCATTACCGACAAATTAAACGATCAAAAAATAAAATCACTAAACATGCTTAGGGGGAAAGATTCTATTTACACCATAAAGTCGTTTTTATTCAACTTTGTAGATACAACCTTTTTAAAAAGAGCTATTCAATTATTTAACTTAAAAAATCCTTCGTTTCATATATCAAAACTATTACAATCGTATACAAAAGTATTGCAATCATCATTCCTATTATCTGGCTGATTTGGAACAATTTATATAATCTTGATTAAATGAAATAAATAAAAATGTTGTATGAGCTTGCATATATCAAGAGTTGCAACAGTTTGAACATTATTTTTGTTAGTCATTATTTGAAAAACACTCAATGAGTATACGAATCATTTTTCTTCGGATTTATACAATAATAATCGTACCTATTTTTTCCAGATCACTACGAAGCTTGTCAGATGAAGGCCAGAACGAAGTGTAATCGAACTGCGAGCAAAAATCTATGTAAATGTACATATTATTCTTATATAACACCATGCATTTTTTGATGGCTTATCAAATAAATTGAAACTGCCTTCAGTTAAAAACTTAAAAAAAAAAATCCAACCATTTATCTAATATTTTTCTGAGTTATGATCATAATTTTAATAATATAATGCTTTAAATGATAATGTATCTATATTTTAAATGAAAGCTCACATAACATGTAACTGTGATTTTAACTCTATTTACAGTAAAGTATGTGACTTTTACCCAGACGCTAACCAAACCAAAGATAATTAATTTGTGTCTTGATGAAATGATTGCAGGATATTTGAAATTTATGTGACATACAATTTTAGAGCATGAAACTCATATCACACAGCAATCTGAATAAATTCTTAGTAGAATGAATCAGCATCGACATTCCTGAAACAAATAAACTACTTTTCCCCACAAAGTTTTCTGATTAGTTCTTGCCTCATTTCCAAGATACGCAGTTTTCATTATCTACACGTACACTTGTCTTATTTTTATAAATTTATTTGAGTAATTGTGCAACTTATTTAAACAATACCGAGCTTTGACGGCAACGTAAAAGGATTAGCTGTAAGCCGTTTTGAATATTGGGTGAACTCTTGGATTGGTCAAAATGAAGACGTGTCCAGCTTTTGATTAAGTTATTTTTTAGCATACTTCGCATGTAATTTTAGAATAAAAAGATTTTGCAGTATAAAATTATGTTTCATTTTTCAAACATAAACGAAAAACTGGTAAGGTTCTATTTGCAGCCAAAATTCGTTCAACTGAAATGTTTTTAATATCCTTACCAATTCATTATTCAACATGAAACACCCGCTTGATGAAAATAGTCTTAAAGATGGTCATTTTCCAAGAATTCTTATGTGATGAACATCTCTAGTTTCGCCCATTAACAATCCGTTGCAAAAATATCTTAATATTTAACAGGCTTTCATAGAAATGTTGATTGGATTTGTTTATTGAAATTAAAATACGTGAGCCCAAATGTAAATCATGACGAATTCCATGCATGAATGCGTCACCAAGGTGAACTCAAGTCGTGGAAATTCGATGAGGGAAACTCAAGTTCATTATCGTTCAGTTGCTTTTCTCGGTGAGTGTGTACGCGCTAGGCTTTTATGTTTTTGTTTATTGTTATTACATATTTTCAAAAATAAATGATATTTTACCAGCTCAAGTGACAATCAAAGTCACGAAAATGTTAAAATGAACTGCAGTAAGTGTTCATTTCTTCAGTTTAATAATAAGATTTAGTATTAGTTTTACATTGTCATCGAGAAATATTTAGTTCGCGAGCGAGTTCAGATGTAACACTTAAATACGATTCGAGTCTCTTAGCATATAATAGCCAAAAAGTGGATTTCGCCCACTTTCATATTTCAATAAGATTGGGTTTACAATTTGAATAATAAATAACAGTGAATAATTAAATATTTGATGATAATAAATGCACATTTAAAAACTTGAAATACTTTACACTATGAACCTGAGTTGGCTCATTTTTCTCATTTTGGCATTTTCCTTTTTGAGTGCGATTGAAGGACGTTCAATAAAACACAGGAGTCGTACTAAACCGAAGGTAATTTTTGTTAAGTGAATTTTTACGTTACAGTGAAATGAAAAAAGTAGTGTTTGTGTGCGAAGTTTTCAATTGGGCTTTTTAAATGTTGTTTTCGCTAATTTAGAACTATTTCAAACTACAAACAAATATTATATATAAAATGAAAACAGAGCGGAGAGGATTTTAAAAGTTAAACTTGTTAAACATTTTGTACTTTGAACGTATTTGTTTCATTATCAATCAAAAGATATTGAATGTTTTCGCAGTAAGACTTTTATACCAACTTTATTATGGTTTTATATTTGAAGTTTCATGTTGAGCAAGAACAAGTTAAATCTGATCTTCTCTAAATTCACTTCGCTTTCAATATATCCACAATGTAGCAATACTGATATGTAAATTGACATACAAACATGTCTGGCGCTATAGTTAACTAACTAGGAGAGGCTCAGGTTATGGAATCACAGATTTGGACGAAATTTGGCACATAAGTAGAAGACGTCAAGGATATTCGATCCTTAAAATATTAGAGCGCAACACTCCTCCGTTTTTGAGAAAAACGTTTTTAAAGTTTTTAGCGTTGCTAATATATTATTAAGTTTTCACAACTGACAGAAGCGGTTCAGTGTAGGTAGCAGAGGTACTAGCACGCGATCAGGGGGTCGTGTGTTCGATCCCCGGTCGGGGTATTGATTTTCTTTTTGAATTATTGTCGTCGTCGTGTGTTCGATTACCGGGGTGAGTATTGTTTTTGCGAATAATTGTGAATTTAATTTTTTATGGTGAATCAGCAATGTTCACCTACAAATACATTTATTTTCACAAATCAGCAAACTGTTCGTTCATTTAGATATGTAAATTATACTGAAAACTCATTGTTGAACGGTTGCGGTGCAATCAAACAACGGTTGTAATCGAGCAATATCATAGTTGGCGGTAGGATCATTCCTTGTTCCTAGAATCAATCCTGTGCCCTCTTCGTGTCTCATAGCCAACTCGGCAAAAAGCAATAAACCAGAGTGACGCCCAACGTGGCTAGCCATAAATACTATGGTGGTCAGTAATTGCGACATATAGTAGATACTAAGGACGCAATTGTTTAACAGTTTCATAATTTCGGATTACTCGAAGCAAAATCCTTGCCGGATGATCATATAGGCCTTAGTTCCTAGAATCCAGTCTTTGTTATCTCCGTGCTCAGTGCCAAATTGGATAATTGGGTAGCAATAAGAGAAATGAGAAAATAAGTTTTCAGTCTAATTTTCATATCTAAATGAACGAACAGTTTGCTGATTTGTAAAAATAAATGAATTTGTAGGTGAACATTGCTGATTCACTATAAAAAATTACATTCACAAATATTCGCAAAAACAATACTCACCCCGGTAATCGAACACACGACGACGACAATAATTCAAAAAGAAAATCAATACCCCGACCGGGGATCGAACACACGACCCCCTGGTCGCGTGCTAGTACCTCTGCTACCCACACTGAACCGCTTCCGTCAGTTGTGAAAACTTAATAATACATTAGCAACGCTAAAAACTTATGGACGTTTTTCTCAAAAACGGAGGAGTGTTGCGCTCTAATATTTTAAGGATCGAATATCCTTGACGTCTTCTACTTATGTGCCAAATTTCGTCCAAATCTGTGATTCCATAACCTGAGCCTCTCCTAGTAAGAGAATATTTTCTATGACCAAAAATTGATTTTGAAACATTTCGAAAGGAAAACTAATTTTAAGTTGAATTTAACACGATGTGTGCCTGTAATGAATTCATATAAGTGCGAACAAAGTCTTGGCGAAATTCAAGCCAGTCACGGAGATAAGACAACGAACCCCTTTCAGTCGTGCAGACTAATTCGGGCTAGGACTTTCTACAGGTAAAGGTGCGATAGTTGTTTGTAGGTCAGCTCAGGTTGGCGCGTAATGTCATGGATACGATCTCTACCTGTGGTCTCGAATCACAATTGCCGAGATTCAGCTATCCAGTGTTGCCGTCAAGGAAAAAAGAACCTCCCCAGACTTGTATTAAAAAGTCGCTAGATTTGCTAAAACCGAAATGAAAAAAACCGCTAGATGTCGCTAAACGTTTCAACTATATTTGAAATGGACTTCGATATAATAGAAAGCGAGTTTTTTATTTTAATTATATATATTTTAGGTTTAAAACTCTAAAACTGGCATAATAGTATCATCGAAGGTTTCATCTTCATCAGAGGGTTCTAAAATCATAGGAATGACATGTGTAACAGAAGTTGATTGTTGAAATGTCGAATGCGATGGCGCGTTTGTACTTGTAAAGAGACAATAGTTTTCGAAATTTTGCTTAAAACATCCTCAGGTATGTTGTAGGAGTGGCAATTTCACTTTAAAACCTTTAATTGATTTCGTATGAGTAGAATTGAATTTAAAGTTTTTGATACAATCCTGTTCCGCAACTTGGTTTTTATTATACTCTTTTGACTGAACATATGCTCTACTTCTGCGTTTGAATGTGGCAACGATAAAATTGGGATAGACAAATCTGATATATCTTTGTAAGTAATAAAGCCTGCGACGTCTTTGTATTTAAGGACTTGAGCGCTTTACAGTATCTGTAGTTATATCCCATTTAACAAAATGAATACAGTGCCATTGCTATCTCAATCTCAATCTCAAGGCTCTTCTTTGGAAAAAATTTCAGAACGAGTTTGACTGATAGGAATGATTGGACTTAGTTCGGTCACCTTTCTCACAGGCCCACTGATACCATAGTGTACACAGACGGATCAGTGATGAGCGTCGGGGCTGGGACGGGAATATATATACGCCCTGGACCACATGAGGCTCAAATATCGATACCTCTGGGTACAAAAACAACCATCTTTCAAGCTGAAGTCCACGCCATAGGCAAAGCCGCGGACCTCTTACAAAACAGAAGAATACAAAACAAACCTGTTCAGACAGTCAGGCCGCTATCAAGGCCCTGGGCTCCCACAATGTGAAAACTTCAATTGCGGAGTGTGCCCAGAACAGCCTCAAAAAGCTGAGCCAGAGAAACAGAGTCTCAGTTACCTGGGTAATGAAGAGGCAGACAAACTGGCTAAGAAGGGAGCAGAGATCACACCGGTTAGTCCTGAGTCTGTTCTGCCAACGAACATAAATCTAATCTCAAAAAAGATCAATGAGACACTCAGGGAAGAACATCGAAGACGATGGCTCAACCTACCAACATGCAGACAGACAAAGCTCTTTCTGCCAAACCTACGACCTGAAGTCGCAAAATACTGTCTGAAACTAAATAGAGTCAGACTGAAAAAACCCACCTCCATGTCACGACGACAACGACGACGCCATTGCTATAACACCTTTTCAATTTTCTTCTTCTTCAAAACCAAGTTCCACGGCAAGCTCAGCTATTGAATTGTCTTTGATTTGTTTCTGTGATAAAATTCAGGATGAAATGTCAATATTAAAATTTAAATCATCTCCAATTGTGAATTTTCATTGTATTACATAACATATAATGTAGAGAAAAATCTAAAACTGGAAAAGTCCCCAAAAGTCGTTAGATTTTATATAGTCGCTAAACAGTCAAATAATGTCGCTAAAGACAACAAAATTCCGCTTCACTGCAGCTATCTAAACACCAGATTACATAAAACCAACGAATTTCAATCAATCATTTGAGACTTTACCTTCTACTCTACTCTAATTTCACGATCAAGACCTACCCAAAAGTACCTACATCAAAACTACTTTACAAAACGAAAACCAAATTAAATCCCGAAATTATATTTCTACAAACAAGATCATGCTCGGACAAATTATTGTCTTATGCGACAGGACGAAGAATCTCAATGGGACTTGCCAGACGCAGAGATCGCCGCCTGGGCCCGCCACATCAAGATCTAGGACTTCCTTAATAGCATGCATTGAGCTCGCAAAGCCAACAAATACTTACCTCAGTCGGGGCTCATCCTGTCCATGGAAGGACACTCTGGGAATCTCTTCAGGGTTCCTTTAGTACATTCTGATTTTAAGTCTATGTAAATCGGTAATTCCTGCATATCCACACGGTCAACTTCGCAGTATCATCTATATATGTTAAATATTAAAAATATAAAACACAATAGTAAACGTGGAAATAATGCTACTTTAAATAATAATAATGATAAGTACTTATAACAGTAATCGGAATGAGTTATTATTGATCGTATCATCTACGGGAGCGTCCATTGAATACGTATAGCTTTTGGTGGAGGGTGTACAAGGTTACTTGAATCTTCACCTAGGTGAATCGTACGAATGAATGAATTTTTTTGGAAAGTTATAAAACAACGAAGAAGTTTTACTTGATGTGAACTTAAAACATCTGATCTCGATAAGCAATGATTGGCAAAAGTTTCAATTAAATAGAAGAAACATCTTTCTTGTCAATTCATGAAAGATCATCCGGACAAAAAAATAGTAGTAAGTTCGATGTCGAATCATTGTTCATTTGCATTAACCCATTAAGGACTACTGTATCGAAAACGAAACATGTTCATTTCTGATGTCGGAAAATAATTTGGTACGTGTTTTTGATTCAAGTATTATTTATCATTAAATTTTACATAGTTATCTAATCTACCTATTTTTACTTGATGCTAAATTTCTACATCTGCTTGTATTAATAGTGACTTGAAAATTAGAAATTTTAGGTTTTCCAGCAATTTTACTTGCAAGTAAATAAAAGCGGGAACCATTTCAAATATTTCATGTATCTTCTCAAGATATATTCTATAAATACTAAAATTTACGATGTTTGTATGTATATACACCTGCCTGGTTCCGTATGCACGTCGATAACAGTTTTAAGTCCACGTTTCGAAAACGACACATTAGGCCGAAAAGTGTAATGCATATGCTGGAAACAAGAGATTATGTAAAAATGGCAAAGGCGATTGGAATTTTCACTTTACTGCGAATTCTTTCGAAAGGTCTGGGTATTTTCCATTGGGAACGGGACAAAGAAAATTTCCAATACAGATCCATTTTATACTTTTGTTAGTTATTTCAGCATTATCATTTGAGTCGTGTTATCGTTGTGCCGGTTTGTGCGAGCGAAATATAATTCAGTTGAAAAATGTTTCGGCAAAAAATTTTGAGCGTGAAGGAAATTCAGGAACTTCTAAATGAGAGTTCTGACGAAGATGAGTTGAGCTTTCACATTAGAAAAGCAGACAAAATTACTATTGACTAAAGGACTCCCACCAGAAGCAAGGGACAAAATTTCAGCAAGCTCAATTCGATATGATCGTGTAGATCACAATATTAGACGTGGCGAAAAACGAGCTCAATGTCGTCAATGTCAGAACCAGATAGTCTTTGAGTGCAGCAAATGTAAAGTTGCTATACATCCTAAATGTTTTAATGCATATCATACTTTATTGTGAAAAATCTTTATTTGACGTAAAATTGAATCTTATACAAGCAAAAAAATTGCGTTGTTTTCATTTTAAGCTTAATTTCTAATGATGCCATGGTTACTTCTCAATCATATTCAATTATTTTCCTTCAAAATAATAAGTGTGCAAAATATCGAGAGAGAAAATTAGTATCGTTTGACCCGAATATTTCGTTTTCGAAACATGTCCTGTAGGCACTACTAGGTAGAATTTTAAAAATTTTACTCTGTTTTTTTCTTCTGATTTATCAGTACTTCGGCGTTAAATTTCCATGCCTTCAATTCAACTGGAACACCGTGCCGTCCTTAATGGGTTAATGTTAAATTTGATGCTCTCTTAGATACCCACCCATTTCTTTATGTGTGATTTTTTCTCGTCCGACTTTTCATATGGATCCGAAGAACTTTAAGTGGACAAGGACGTGGACGGAAAGTTGTAAAAGTGCTAGTACCACTTAAAAAATACTAGCACGGAATGTATTAATCAACCCAGCACACCATTTCTAGGCATAAATTTACTTATAGTGTGCCTATATTGAACCCATTTAACTTTATGACTGTAAATTGCCACTCTTTGAAGCGATTGTAGCAAATTGCATGATACTTCATTCGTATAGTGATTACAACAGAATTTCTGAAAATTAAAACATTATATGGTGTGTAACATACGCTCTATGCAGCGCAGCACCTGTAATGTTACGATGCAAAACAAGTATGTATAAATTATTAATAATGTTCACCTCCAGACGCAACGGTTCGCAGCCAGTTTGTGAAATAATTGCACGACTCATTCGATTTTAGTGTTTTATTGATAGTTGCCCATCTGACGGTATAACGCAATTAACATCAATTGCAAAAGTCCTCCACAAATGAAGCCTTCAAATTAATAAAGTATTTTCATCCGAATATAATAACTAGGCTCTTTTATGTGTACTCGTCAAATGTACCTCACCAGAAGTACATTACATACATCATGTATGAAAAGATGCATACGAGAATCTATTATAAAGAAGAAGCTATAGTGCTAATTAGACCTCAGCGAAATGCAGACAGAAGGGTTAATAATGTTTGATAAAGTGCTTACAAGAAGCGGCTGGTATATCTATCATTTCTTGTGGCTGCCGATGGGGCATACGTGGTGGTACCCTAATATTTCTGTTACTTCATGAAACGTTAGCGCGTGCTTGGAAAATTGATGACGAACGGATTCGATATGAAAACAGAACAAATTAAAGTTGACTCCGCGGTAACCCACGGCGGGTGGACGAAATGTGACCCTGCTTAATGGATAAATCAAAAACCGATCGATAGGTGATAGGCGTGCAAGTTGGTTGTGTTTGTGGAATATTTTTGAATTGGTTGCGTTTAAGTTCAATAAAACAACCACAAAATCAATTTTAGCAAAGCTTATTAAAGAGCGGACACTAAGAAGCGGAAAGCATATTAATTGCTATAAAAAAATCACAATGACGAATTGATACGTTTTAAAGTTGCCGAATCACAACGAATACATAATTAATTGAAATTTACATAAAAATAATAGACAATATCACTTCAAAATAATTTCAGCGCTATTGTTTTTCCATGAATTGAAAGGGAACCACACTTTTTTTTGGCTCATATGCAGATTGTTTTTCACTTCTTGAGTATTCGGAAAATCTGCAACATTTATTATTGTGGTCAAGTTCATCTGACCAGGTATATATTCTGGATCCTTTGTTGGAGTATTACTGTACAATGTAGTGGAAAACACAATTGCACAGCCTTATTAACTTCACAGTATAAGGGAAGTTCTTGTCATCGCCACGAAGGTCGATACTGAAATTATTAACATATTTTTACGTTTTAATGTCCTTCGATTATATTCAATTTTTTTTTTGAAAAGGTCTGTATGTGTGTGTGTTTATACGTACGTTTATTTGTACGTACGAACGATTTGCATCCTGAAGGTGTCAATCGACGCATATTAGCCAAGTTTTTTAATTTAATAAAAGCATGGATAAAATGAGGGGTTATTTACATTAAAAATAAGTTTTTCATCTGAATTGATACTCTAAACATTTTTTGTATAAAATCCAGTAAAACTTATTTTCATGACTACAAAAAAAAATTAAATTCAAATTAAAAACTTTTGAAAGTCATTATCAAATAAGGATTGGTACGAATAATATTGTCTAATATCTCTTATTTTACAGGCAAAGCGAATTAATATTGGCGTAATTTGAGCGGATTTTTAATAACTTTCAAAGCGTGTTTTTTTTATTTAAATTAGAAAACTTGCCTAGTATTTAAAGCGAAGTTTTCATCAACCTTATTTGAACTTTTGGTAATCAACGCTTCAAATAGCAAAATGTTTTGGATATGAAGATATTTTTTTAAACAAAATAATATTTACTAGCAGAATCCAGCACTCGAAATTCGAGTGCAATGATGATTTTATTATAACTGACTCTAGAAATTCGATCGAATAATCATCAATCTCAGTTAGAATCCTTATTTTAACGCTTTCACAAATTTAAGTTAATTCAAAAACCTTTGTCCGAAATTTCCTTGAAAACGTTTATTTAAACTATTGAAGCAGATGTACATTTCTTCTGGCACTCCCAGACTTCTTCAGTAATAACTAATTCCCTAAGTTCTGTGTTTCTATTTTAATCCCTAACGTTTTACATTTTCATCGCAAAATTTAATCAGCTTAATTGCTCCATTCCCTAAGTTAATATTCATTCTAGTCTCTACAGGTACTCTACTCTATCTACTCTATCTCTATAGTTTCCCTTATGTAACCTGGTATATCCCACTTTTTTTTTACTCCTTCGAGTTTGTCTTTTTCCGTCGATATGCTATTTTTTAGTTGAATACCGCTCTTTGGTACCACTTCGATGTTGTATTTTTTAACATGCGTTTCAAGTCCCTGTGCATATCCGAGAATGTTATGAAGAAGTCTGGGTGTGCCAGACGAAATGGTTTTTGAATTTAACTTAAATCATCAATCAATATAATAAAACGGCAAGCTAAATTTGTGATTAAATAATGATTATGAATTTTAATAATGTTTAAAAATCATTATTCAATTATTGGCGCTTCAATGCGTCTCGAACGTATAACAATGCTAAGCGTTTTGCGCATGTCATCATTCGATTTTCACATTCTTGAGATCTACCAAACCGGTTGTTGTAAATAATGTTAGGAAAATCAAACATCGTTTTTAAATCTTGAAAGTTTTCTTCAACTGAAAACGCTTTTTTTGGTGAAATGTTAGACGACCTTCAGCAAAACAAACTAAAAAAATATGACCAAATATTGATGAAATGTACGTATACATTTGCTTAATGAACGGCGACGCTATACACATGAATGATCCTCAGAGAGAAAGCTATCACACAACACCGAACCAGTGAACGCACAATCCACATGAACGGTATAAAGTGTAAATGAAAATATTCCTAAATGTGGTGAAATTTGATGATTAGCTTCCAACAAAGAAACTAAAACACTTACAACAGTCCTAAATATGAACCTGGGACTCCCGCGTGCAAGGGCAAATTGCCGCCGCATGCACTACACGCCTATAAATGATTCAATAGCTTCCAAAAATTAAACTAAAACACTTGGACCAGTCCTAGATACGAACCTGGGACTCCCGCGTGCATACAACCTATACTAGATTTGAGTTTCTATTTAGATACTGAAGGCTAGTATACTGTTCGTATTTATCGCTGTGCGAACGTTCAACGTTGTGTATGTATTAGTAAGAAAATCTATTTTCCTTTTTTTCTCTATATTTTCCAAACAGATTTTCACAAAAAATACAGATCTGCACATCTACATGATATTCTCTTTCCATTGATGTATTTTTTATGAAAATCGGTCCAGAATCAACGGCTAAAATGGTACCACAAAATTCATGTTAGCCGTTTAATTATATAGATAATTCATATTTATAATTCAAAAAGGTTGATAAAAATAATATAACCTAATTTAATTTACTTCTATGACGTTATTTCTAAAAAACTCTCTTCTAAAATCATGGCTTTTCGGCATCAGATGTTTACTTTTATTGAATATGTCTTCAGAATTTTATACTTTTCAAAAACCTTCTTACAGAAGCAATAAAAAAGGAAATTTTATAATGAATAAAGAAGCGTCCATTTGCCATATGTTAGGAGTACATTTACTGTAAAGGTTCTTAAAATTTCAACAATCTTAAGTCTACTTTTTTATGTTTTGCATTTAATCAGACAACGAATTTTTACTGCGTATTACATGTTGTTTTAAGATCAATTTCAGAATAAGAAATGATTATTAATTTTCGAAGTTTAAAAAGTGTAATAGTACAGATACAAAGTCAAAGTCAATACTTTTCAAAATCACATAGTTTGAATAGCTTTCATTAATTGTAAATTGTAGCTGATGGTAGCTTATTAGTTTCATTTTAAAGGGTTCACAAGATTTCAAATACTTTGCCCCCTTTTATAATACTTTATATTTTTAAAATATAACTGAACAACGATTATTTACTGCATATGAAATGTGTTTTTTTTCAATATCGACAGTGAAATCTAAAATGATTATTAGTATCATTAACATAAAATAGTGAAAAGTGCATATTCTGTGATTATTCGGCAGCCATGGAAAATTTAGAAGAACTCTTCAAAATAGTCATCACGCGACAAAAATTAGACCAGTCGGCGTAGAAACAAAAACTGCATTTAGCAACCCTGAAATTTCAATTTCGCCAAAATTTTCGCTAGCATCTCCTTGTCTTTTAAGCGTCGAAATGAAAATTACCAGTTACGTATAAACGACTTTGGAACTTGTCCTTTACCTATTGATCTGCGTAAAAATCCAATGCGAAATACCCCCTTCCAACCACTATCACCAATAGCTTAATGTGGTTAATCAACGCTCCCGTAGATGTTACGAATCATGAATAACAAATGCGTCGAGGACATCTAGGAATGGTTTTTGACCAGCTGCTGAATCAGATGCATAAACGATAGTTTTCAGATTATAGTGTCAGATATGTGGTTGCCTAAATTTTTTTTTAATTTCTTGCAGTTGCTCGTAACCATGGATGATTGATTTTAAATTAAATAATGTGTTGTCAAATGCACCCGATATGGCTATTTCAACAGCATCGCCGTGAGATAAGCCAGTCGCTTTTATACTTAACAGGACCTTTTCTACCCATAAGCTCCTTAGAAGCCATAGAAGGAACGACGGTGCATCTCGTTGTGAAGGGCTTTAACAAGTTAATCTTTTCAAGGAGCTATTTCCTAGCGACGACTTTATGTTCCTGCTGCTGAAAAGAGGTTTGATAAGCTTTATCAGATTGTCATCATCTTAGTTGTTCTTAAGTGTCCTTTCAATTGCTTTATGGCTAACATTGTTGAAGGGTTCTTCGGTGCCGAAAAAAAATTACTAGCGTTTATTCCTTATAGATTAGTGACTTTTCGATGCAGCTAATATGTTGTCTCTAAAAATATCCGTTTTGCGTTTGCTTGTTATGCTTTAGAAAGAAGTTTCAGAGGAGCTCTCAGATGGATATCCAACAAATTTATGGAAGATAGTGAGGCGAAGTTTGTCTAAGCCGTGAATAATTTCCTCCTCGGATAAAAATGATTTATCTCATTAATTTTGAACGACCGCGGTGAGTGGTGAAAAAATTTCATTAATTTTAAAGACAGTATTTTCAGTCGACAATTCTATCCTAAAGAGCATGTATTCAGTTTTATGATCATTCAGTACAAATTTATATTTAACAGACAATTATATGATAGTCCTTCATTAGCATACTAGTAAACCAATCTTAGTTCATTATCTGGGTTAATAAAAATGGTGTCTTAAACGTTTGCGTTTGTATTCTACTATTCTGCATATCTAATAAATCATTCGTGAGCATTATGAAGAGGAAAAGCCGTTTTAAATATTGTTTTTTGCAGTAAATCACACACTTATACTAGCATAACGATAGTTGATTTCACAAATAGAATTATATTATCAAGCAATAACTTGAAATGGTAGTAAATCATGTTCTTGAAGCCTGAAACTTCCAGTTTGATAAGATCAATTTTGGCTTTTTCTAGATTTACAAAAACAAAGTTAAGTCATGTAGGCAATAACACAATCTTCCAGTTTTATTTACTTTACAAGTTGAAAATGGTGTGCACAAAGAATGAACCAACCAAAATTTAATTTATATATTTATTATAGTTTTGTTGCCTACTTCCAAGCACATCTCCCTTACACAAATAGTACTGACGATTTGCCTTAGGTAACAAGGCGCGACTCTTGAGGTCCAGACGGTCAACTTCCCAGTAATATCTACATTAATATTAAAATCTATAAACACAATAATAATTTTGAAAATAACACTACTTTAAATAATAATAATGAGATGTATTCACAGCAGTAACAGGAATGAGTTAATATTAATCATATCTTCTACAGGAGCGTCCATTGATTACGTAAGGTTTTTGGTGGATAGGGGTAGATTTATTTGATGGAATATTTACGCGGATTAATCGGTGGGGGCATTTTCTACGATAATTTTTATTTTCATATTGATGTTTGAGGAACAAAATAGCGCTAGCGAAAATGAATGCAGTTTTTGTTATTACACCCAAAGAAAAGATTTTGTCGCGTGATGGCCATTTTGAATAGCTGTGTTCAAAATTGCCATCACTTGGCATCATCACTGAATTTATATTTTCCCCCGATTTTACATCAATGAGATTAATAATTAATTTTTAAAATCTGTTAATTTTGAAAAATATTGAATATGCAGTCAAAAATAGCTTCAATTGCATGTAAAAAGTCAAATGTATTGCACATGATGATGGAGAAAGTAATTGAAATCTCACGAACATTAAAGAATAAATCTACTAGAGACTATAATTCATTATTTGATGAAAGCTTTTTAAAGTATATGATCTTGCAAAGTACTGGCAACAAAATATTTTACCATTCAAAGCGTTGATTACCATAAATACAAATTTGATTGAAATTTTGTTAGTTTTCAAAATTTTAGCAGTTATTTTATTGAAATTAAAACAGTGTTAAAAATAATAAAAATCTGCTCAAATTATGCAAACTTGAAATGAATTCACAACAACGTCTTTAGAATAAAAGATATTGAATATAATCATAAACGGTAACGGTAACTAAAAAAATATTTTTTATGAAAATGAACCCCAATTTTTCGCATTTTCTTTTATTAAATGAAAAAATTGGCTGAAACGATTGTTTTCTAAAGTTAAAATTATCCCAAAAATGTTAATACACGTCTATTGACACCTTAATGATGCAAATATTATATTTGGTTCGTGAGATATAGTGAATGGCAGAATTGACATGGAAGTCATGACGACTACTAATGATTTTTTATTTAAAATTTTTTTTAATCACGAGAAAAAGTTTTGATGGTGTTTTTAGAAACATTATTTTGAGTGTATAAATTTTATAAACATTGATAACTGTGTTCCGCAAATCAGGTTAAAATTTATTGTTACTGAAAAAACTTAATTTTTTGCAATTGCGTCGATTGACACCTTAACGATGCAAATGCTATATTTGGTTCGGGAGGTATAACGCATCACAAAAATGACTTTCAAAGGGGCAAAACAACAACCCCCGCCCTCCCCCTTGGTTTCAAAAAACTAATCAGCTCTTAAAATTGCATAGACGCTTCGATTGACACCTCAACAAAGTCGATACGACTTTGTTTACGTGAGTTATGCTCGTAGAAAAAACTGCCCACTAGCGTACGTACGTACACACACACACGCATACATCTCACTTTCTTAAAACACTTCAAATAGACCTCAAAACGTAAAGAAATGTTGAAAATTTCAATTTCGATTTTCCAGGCGATTACAAGAACTTCCCATATACTGGGAAGTTAATAATCTTAGCTTTCTTGATTTCACGGATTGCATTCCTGTTATATGACAGATTTTCAGAAGATTAGGAAGGATGATACAAATTTGATTCAGATCATATGAATGCGTTGAGCAATCGAAATTTAATTCCCATTTCCCGTCTAATTGCATATTAAATATCGTTTTCCAATTACTAAACGATAAAAAAGCCAGTCGTTTTAAATCTGACATTTAAAATATATTTTCCAGTCAGATAATGTTAAGAGAAAAGATTTGTGCTGGTTAATTGATAGCAAAGAAAAAACATTTATAAAATGAATAAGAGGCAGTCCATTCTCATCTGCTTCGACCCAAAGCCTGTATGTTATTGGGATTTCGGTCTTCCCCTAATTGCAGTTCGTTTATTTCCTAATTATAAAAAAATCTTTGCAATTTCATTGACGATGCACGGTTATCTTAATGATCTTGCAGCACTGCTTCCAATATCTGTGTATCTTTTGCGCGGTTGCACTTCAACCCTGAGTTCCTCTACGATGTGCGGCACACCACATATGGCGTGCGCCAAATCAGTGCCCATTCAAAAAAATGATGATGTCGCTGTTTCCACGTATTGTTTAAGCGCTGGTCAGTAATCGCAAGTATCCATCTTTTTTGCTGTTCACATATGTACATATGTATCTTCGTTAAATTGATGTGTTCTTAACGTTAAGATTGCCGGATTACCGCTGAATTTCGCCAGCTAACCGTTCAACGAACGTTACACGTCGGAGTGTCGTTAGGGATCATAAGTTGATTAATTGACAAACTAGTTAATTCCAAACATTGTTTTTGATACTGAGTAATGAATTATTCGCGAGTTAGCATCGCGGTAGTGAGCGGAATCGGTGGGTGCCTTACGTTAATGGCCTCTGCAATATTTGCTTACATTATTTGTTATTACGGTCATGGGCGAAATTTCGGAAAACACTGGCGATGTTGATATTGATTTGAAGCTACGCACAATGATAAATGAAAGTGTTACCTGAATTAATGGTCATTACGCTTAAAAGCTACTCGTATTAAATGACTTACCGAAAATTTAACAATTAATTAGAAGAACATTACATCTGGGACTCAGGTGAATAGCATCCCGAATATACGCTAATACTACACCGGCAGAGTGAGTTCAACGTTTTCTCAGCTCACTCTGCAATAATTCAAAAACGTTCACATGTAAGCGAGTGATTTTGATTTTATTTCCAAACTACGAGTTTCAAGCGTGAAAAACGGTTCGTGCTTCATAATAAATGCGCCTATAAATCAGCTTGATGAATATTTTTATTGAGTCTCGTTTATTTGGAAGCAAATCGCGCATTACATTAAACCACTGTTGGATTATTTGATGTTGAGAATAAACGCCGCAAATGAAAGTCAAACGAAATTTGAAAAAAAAAGATTATCCCGTTGGACCCATAATAGATTATCATCTGCTTGGTGAAAATCAAGCGTTCAATTTACCCCTAACAAATTATTTATGCCGCCTCAAAACATTCAGCTGCAATGAATTAATCTATTTTGACTCACTACATTTTTCTTGCTGTTTTCAGTGTTGAATGAAAAGATTTTGTAAGATTTGAAAAGTTGGATTTGTTAATTTCCTTAGCATTAAATTTATAACGTGTGTTTATCGTTTCGCATGACATCAAATGAATGTTAGTATAGATTTAATCACAAATATTCTCTTGAGTTTTTTTGATGTTTCATGCAACACTACAGCAATTACCTTTGATTGAAATCTCACTTACGAATATATGAGCATGAAATAAATAAATTATTACTAAATTTAAACTCATGAATCCTCCTGAAAATCGTGGTTTTGCTACAATCTAAGATATTTGTGATGTGAATTCATTTTGTCAAAGCTTGAAAGGTTCAAAAGTTTTGGATTTATTAAAAATGTGTAAAGAGCGTTTGATTTGAAAGTATAATTCAACAAGCCGGGAGGTGCGACCCTTGAGGTCCACACGGTCAACTTCCCAGTAATATCTACATAAACATCAACAACATTACAACAATGAGAGGTATTCATAGCAGTAACAGGAATGAGTTAATATGAATCATATCGTCTACGGGAGGGTCCATTGGTTACGTAAGGTTTTTGGTCGATGAGAACAGATTGAATATTCACGCGGATCAATCGGTGGGGTGCCTTTGTGGTATTGAAAATTTTTGTTGGTTTTAATAATTTAAGCATTTTTTTAAATAAAAGACTATAAAAACTATTTAAAATCTGCTCAAATTATGCAAATATTTTAAAACTTTGATTGAATTTACAACAATTTTTTAGAATAAAAAAAATAAAGTAAAAGCATTCGTATGAACCCTCTTTAAATGGTAACTTTGAATGATTTTTTATTTTTCATTTAGTTTTTTTTTATCATCAAGGAAGAAAATTTTGCCGGTTTCTCTTTAAAACCTGATAAGAATGTATACATTTTATAAACAGGTATTAATGTGCTGTGAAAATCAGGTTAAAAAATATTTTTTATGAAAAAAACTATAATTTTTTGCATTTTCTTCTATTAAATTAAAAAAAAGCTGAAACGAGTTTTTATAATGTTAAAAACTTCACAAAAATATTAATACACGTCAACTGACACTTTAATGATGCAAATATTATATCTGGTTCGTGAGATATAGTGAATGATAAAAATGACCTTGAAAATTATGATGACTTTTAATATTTTTTTATTTTTAATTGATTTTTTTTACGTTATCATGAGAAAAAGCTTTGATGTTGTTTCTACACAAATTGTTTGGAGTATATAAATTTTATAAACATTGTCTACTTAATCACGCAAATCAGGTTAAAAATTTATTGTTTATGAAAAAAACCCTAATTTTTTGCACTTTTTTTTCTGAAATTAAAAAACGGCTACAACTATTTTTTTTAAAATTTGATAGATTCACACAAATGTTGATACGCGTCGACTGACACCTCTATCATGCAAATCGTATGTTTGGTCGGCGAGATATAACGCATGACAGAAATGACCTTCAAAGGGTCAAAACAGCAAACCCCCCCGACCGAAGTATCCCAAAAACTAATTAGCTCTTAAGATTGCAAAGATGCTTCGATTGACACCTCAACAAACTCGATATGACTTTGTTTACGTGAGTTATGCTCGTAGAAAAAAGTGTCCCGAACGTACATACGTACGTACGTACGTACGTACGTACGTACATACACACACACACATACATCTCCCTTTCTAAAAACACTTTATATATACTCTATAGACCTCAAAACGTAAAGAAATGTTGAAAATTTCAATTTCGATTTTCGAGGCGATTACAAGAACTTCCCATATACTGGGAAGTTAAAAATATCAGCTGCGCAGAATTTTGGAACACTTTCTGGAATTTAGAGAGGGAAAAAAGATTACATTTACACAAATCTACGATAAAAAGATAAGTTTTGTTTGAGTGAGTCAATTTACTTCCTTTTATCAATTGCGCGACTACTTACAAAAAGAAGGTTTTCATTTCGCTTCTTTGTAACAAGTTTTTTCTTTATAATTATTTATGCAAACAAAAATTCACATATAGTATGGGCCAAATTTATTTTGCGCGTCAACCGAGAACTAGATCCGTACCGACCGAAAACCACCTGTAAGCGTACGTACGTGCATACACACACACATACAGACATCGTTCCAAAAACATTTTAAATATGTAGAGGAAGGTTGCCTAAATCGTACCACTTTTTACATTTAATTTTTTGTACACCTTACATAAAAAAATGGACAAAAGCACTATAACCCTAAGAAGTATTGGTTCTTGAGACAAGAAATCTAAATTTTATTAACCAATATGGTGATACTGGGCTAAGGTAAAATACTTTTTGTAAAGTGATGCAATCGGTACGATTTAGGAATCCAGTTGCCTAAAACGAACCTCCTATTTGCTAAAACGTACCACCATGTTTTATAACCACCCTGGTTAAAATTGAAAATAAAGTGAAACAAATAATAAAACAAGCCGCAAGGTGCGACCCTTGAGGTCCACACGGTCAACTTCCCAGTAATATCTACATAAACATCAACAACATTAAACACAATAATAATTTTGAAAATACTACTACTTTAAGTAATAACAATGCGAGGTATTCATAGCAGTAACAGGAATGAGTTAATATGAATCAAATCGTCTACGGGAGGGTCCATTGATTACGTAAGGTTTTTGGTCGATGAGGACAGATTGAATATTCACGCGGATCAATCGGTGGGGGCCTTTTTGGTCTTGACAATTTTGTATATGCAGTCAAAAATAGGTTCAATTGCATGTAAAAAGTGAAATGTATTACAAATGATGATGGTTATTGAAATCTTACGATTACTAAAGAATGAATCTGCTAAAAACTACAATTTTTTATTCGATGAAAGCTTTTTAAAGCATGTGATCTTGCAAATTATTGACTACAAAACATTTTATCATTCAAAGCGTTGATACCGCAAATGCAAATTTGATTGAAATTTTGTTGGTTTTCAAAATTTAAGCAGTTTTTTAATCAAAAGATTATAAAAACTATTAAAAATCTGCTCAAATTATGCGAATCTTATAACACTTTGATTGAATTTACAACAATTTTGTTAGAATAAAAGATATAAACTAATATCATTCGTATGAACCCTCTTTACATGAATGATTTTTTATTTTTAATTTAATTTTTTTCATAATCATGGAAATTTTTTTTTCTGCTTTTTCTTCAAAAACTGATAAGAATGTATAAATTTTATAAACTGGTATCACTGTGCTGTGCAAATTAAGTAAAAAAAAATAGTTTTTATGAAAAAAAACCATAATTTTTCGCATTTTCTTCTATTAAAATAAAAAAATGGCTGAAACGAATTTTTATAATGTTAAGAACTTCACGAAGATGTTAATATACGTCAGCTGACACTATATTGATGCAAATATTGTATCTGGTTCGTTAGATATAGTGAATGATAAAAATGACCTTGAAAATAATGATGACTTTTAATGCTTTTTAATTTTTAATTTAATTTTTTACGTAATCATGAGAAAAAGTTTGGATGTTGTTTTTACAAACATTGTTTGGAGTATATAAATTTTATAAACATTGATTACTTGGACTAGAAAATAAGGTTAAAAATTTATTGTTTAAAAAAAACCCAATTTTTGGCATTTTTTTAAAAAAAATTAAAAAACGGCTTCAAGAAATTTTTTAGAAACTTGATAGAACTGGATAAATGTCAATACGCGTCGATTAACACCTCAATCATGCAAATCTTACGTTGGGTTCGCGAGATAGAACGCATGACAGAAATGACCTTCAAACGAGCAAAACAGCAAATCCCCCCGACCGAAGTATACCAAAAACGAATCAGCTCTTAAGATTGCAAAGACGCTTCGATTGACACCTGAATAAAGTCGATACGAATTTGTTTACGTGAGTTATGGTCGTAGAAAAAACTGCCCACTAGCGTACGTACGTACACACACACATACATCTCCCTTTCTAAAAACACTTTATATATACTCTATAGACCTCAAAACGTAAAGAAATGTTGAAAATTTCAATTTCGATTTTCCAGGCGATTACAAGAACTTCCCATATACTGGGAAGTTAATAAAACGGCGAATAATTTAATAAACTATTTTATTAATAAAATATTTTCTTATAATTTTTGAAACATTACCAATTTTTTATCTGTTTTGAAGATAAAGTGCTATCTTTTGATCTGTGTGTTTTTAACAACTACATTTTGAGCAGAAATATTTCTTTAGTTTTGCCTTTGATCCAGCACAGACCCATTTATCACAAAGCAAGCACTGCACGATGGCCTCAATTGCATTTTCCTCGCAAACTGAGCAAAACCACTATTCAGGTTCGATTTCGACTAGGAAGTCACTCTGGGAAGAAGTTCCAGCTTGGTTTAGGATTGCTAAGTTTTGATTCGCCTTTAAAAGGACAGTCTTCTTTGGTTGGTTTTTTTTAATCGATGTCTTGGTGGGCGTCTTCTTTACTATGTTACGTGACATATCTGCCACCTCAAGACTGAATTTTGTCGTTTTCAGTTTTTCAGATGAAGGCCTTATTTTCATCTGGAGCTCTTTGACCTTTTCTTTAGTCAGTTTAAGCTCTAACAAACTAATCTGAGCAATCTAACATTAATCATACACAACAAATGACAAATATGAAATATGGAATGTAATGGGCTCCCAAATTGTACCGGTACGATTTGAGAAACTCATACAGGTACGATTTGGGCAACTGTGTCTCGCGGCAAACATAACCTTATTTCTAACCTCACCAACACGTGGAGACACAAACTGGCCTATCAAAACACTCTATATTAATCCTAGTTTTACAAACTAATACAGAATTCTATTAGAACGTACCTTGGCAGTCACTATGTTCTTACAAAAAAGGTTCCAAAACACTATACTTTTGCTCCAAAACAGGAAATCGTTTACAAAAACTTAGAGAATAGCCGCACACACACCAAACTTTGTTTCGCCACTACCGCTAATGACTACTTGCAGGTTGCGCTGCAAGAGCGCTGTAGACACTCTATTTCGAATTAAAATCGAGGTGGTACGATTTAGGAGGCGGTACGATTTCGGCAACTCTCCTCTATACTCTAAAAACCGCAAAACGTAATGATATGTTGAAAATTTCAATGCCGACTTTCATGGCGATTACAAGAACTTTCCATATACTGAGAAGTTAATAAAATATTTATGTTTTCTGATTCATATAATCTCAAACAATATAGTGAAATTTCAGGATTTTAAAACAATTTTGACGAGCTCTGCAGCTCTTCAGCACATATAAAGCAGTCGCCACTACATGCAGTTCATTTCAATTTTGAATATTAACGTTGTTGAAAAGATGCAAAATAAAATTACGCATCAAATGGAAGTTACATGCAAAAGGATCAAATTGCTTAAAAATATCGTCGCGTAAAGACAACACAGGCGTAAGCAAATTTTTTGACGAAACTCAGATTGAAGGGCTGCGAAAGCAGACGGGTGATGATCATTTTCTTTAGTTGCGTTCAAAATGTCTGTACATGATATTTGAACTATTTTACCATTTTGCTTTAGAAAGACTAAGAACAAAATTTTGCAGTTGATCTTAAGATAACATGTCATATGTCTTAAAAATTGCTACAAAGATAATTTTTCAAAATCGAATCAGCTCTGTTGCAAAAAAGATAATGTAGTTTCGAAAAAATAGCGAATGGAAACTACTGCTTTCATAATTATTATTATGGAACGGTTCATGGAAAAATCAGATTCAGGGGAAAATGTTTTGAAATTGATTGTCACTCTAGGTGATGGTTAATGGTTTTGACTAAGGTTACCTTAAGCTATTCGAATCTAACTGTTGTAAGAGCGATGAGAAGAAAAAATCAACTTTTTTTGTTCACGGTAAAAAGAGAAAAGAAGGGATAAACCTAAGGTGCCGATCTCTATACATATTATGCAATAAAAAACCAGCAATTCTGGTTTTAGCTCCAACAATTACAATTATCACAATTAATGTCTACCAATTTCAAACAACCGTGGAGTATACAGAAACTCGACTAAGGACGATAAAAAAGATATTCACAACTAAAGTGAATTACCTTTTATCATTACAGGATGCATGCCCCAAGGGCCACTACTATGATAAAGAGAGCAGCCGATGTAAAAAAATACCTTGCGGTGGAACCGTCATTCACACTGATACTGTATGATCATATATGTAATTTATTTTCTGTACTTTCAATTAACGTGACTTTGACATTATAGAAAAGAAGATGCTCTGGAAAGTTTTTGGGAATCAAGGTTCATCCAAAATACCCACAGTACTACTACATTTGCAAGCCGAATTCGGTGGTGTTCGTGAAATGTCCCAAAAATCAAGTAAATATATTGTAACAAAATCTGGAATAAATATTCATTAAATGATCTAAAGATATTTAACTCTTCGATTAGCCATTGTGTGGCTCAAAATGTTCCTGATAAGCCAGCAAAAGATTCTAAGGACTGCAAGCGATCCGGTGAGGACAACTATGCGTTCATTAAAATTTTAATATAAATTTGAACCTTGAAACAGGACGCTTTCCAACAACTTCGAACTGCTCACTGTTTTACGTGTGTGGCTCAGATGGACAAAAAATGGTAAAAACGCTTATGGAGTGCCCCAAAAACATGGTTTACAATCCAAATACACAACGTTGTTCATGCACTCACAAGTGCACGCCAACTGAGGTATAGTTTCTTTAATTCAAATCATAGAGTGTTAAATGTGGTTTTTTATTGGAACAGATCAATCCTGATGACTATTTCGATGATTACGACGCAGAAACGTTTCCTCCGTGTAAGCGTCCTGGAAGATTTCGCTCACCAACAGATTGTTCATTGTATTACACTTGTAGTGCGAAAACGAATGGAAGATTTTATCAGACTAGATACAGGTAAAAGATTTAATGCAGGAATAAGTCACAATAGCAAAGTAAGAACGCTGAATGCATTTTTTAAATATATTTTGTATAATTTTAAAAGAGTTGCGAACTAAAAGAAAAGTGTACTTATATTTCATTGCACAGAATTTCTAGAATATTTTTTTCTTTTTTACGAATCTCGAATCGTAGATTTTAAATCACTCATCATATGATTTTTGTGAGCATATCTTAGCATACAACCTCTGAAAATGATTACTGTTTCATCTTTTTATTATTATGCAGATGCCCATTTGGAACTCTGTATGACAATGAAAAAGAGAAATGTTACAGCAAACATCACGTGAAATGTGAATATGCAACAATTGAAGATTTAATTCAAGAATATGATAAAACGCATAGATACAATGAATCGGATGTTAGTGAAGAATCAGATGAGTACATAGATAAACAGATTGAAACTACTTTACCACCACTGATAACAGTTCAACCCGAGCAAAATGTTGATTCAACTACCAGTTCACCAGTTTCTCAGTCTCCAATTGATTTCAAACAGTATGAAGGAACAGAAGCTGACTACTTAAGTTCAAGTGAATACTATCCCAATTTAGATAATGATGAAGAGTCTGGAGAAAAAACATCAATTACAGATAGTCCTATTCGAGAGAATGCTTCAACGACTGATGGTCACACTGATACGGCGAATGGATACAAATCTTCGATAACTGATGCAACTTTTGAAACTACTACAGAAACAGTTGAAGGTACACAAATTCAAACAACATGGAAATCTCTGTCGTCATCAGTTGATACGCACATACCATCAGATTCGTCTTATGTGACGCCAAAACCGCCTCAGATTGATTCTTCGCCAGGAGTAAATAGCCACTCTTCAACGTCACATTTAGAAGAAATAGAAGAAACCACCTCACCTCCCATTGAAACTACCCCTGCAAATGATTTAAATCGCGATCTATTTGAGACAACGACTCAATTCAGCGATTCTGAACTCTGTAACAGAGGAAATTCTGACAACATCAAATGTGTGGATGTTGTGAATAACTCAGAAAATATAACAATAAAACCAACTGAAATAGATATTGAGAAAACAATAGCAACGGCTTCGCCCACTGAACAAAGTGTAACAACACGTGACGGGAATAATACTGATGGAACAACAGTACTACCAGAAATACCTGAAGGAACTCCTGGAATGATATATGAAGAAAAACATGCTGTCACAGTGGAACAACTAATTCCAGAGTCACTTTTGATTCAAGCAAACGGAACAAAAATTGAGGCTTTCACAACCTTTTCTCCAGACGACATGTCTTCACCAGAACAAACTACCTCTACCGTTGACTCAACAGTTGAAGCTGCAACAAAAAGGATTATTGAACTTCCTTTGAATGTGTCTATTGATTCTTCCGAAAAACTTGTTGTTCGCATAGACCATGTAGAAAGTAGTACATCTCCTTCTGTAACAGCTGTAACTATGAATACAGATGAATCTCATCAACAGATTTATGACATCAGTACAGAATCTCCACTCGTAGAATGGACAGAATCTTCAGAACACAAGGAAAGTATTCCTACCAGCGATATCCCAGAAGAATCCCAAACAACCGAGTCTACTGTCGACTCTGCCGAAGCTGATCGAAGTGGGGGAAAGTATACCACACCAGTTCCATTTTTAACAAAAATTTACGAATCAATACCTAAAATCCCAATTAATAACCGCACATGGTTTGAAACCGATGATGTGTTATCTGACGATCAGGAAATTGACAGTGATTCACCAAAAATTGTAGACTCTATTACATCAACAATGCCAACTGAAGATGCAACTTCTAAATTAGATGTAACCTCAGCAGATATTTCATTCTTTGAAACAACTTTGAATCCGACTACAACGAGAAAAGAAAAAGACATCATTGTTGTTGTTACAAATAAAACTGAAGGTCTAACCGTTTCTGTACAAGCAAATGTTACGACAACATCAAAAAATGAGCTAGCGACCGAGTCGCCTGAAACAAATGTTCGCACAGAAACAACAAATGTTGAAACAGAACAAACGACTTTAAACCCGGATGAATTGTTAGAAGTCAAAAACACAACTGAAAATCCAAAAGAATTTGTCACAGAATCGGTTGCATCTGTGGATACAACCGTTGAAGAAAAGATAACAACAGCAAATCCACTTAGCAAAATTACAGAGGCGGTAAATGTTAAGAGCGTACCAATTGAGCAACAAGAAGACACTAAACCGGTGAAGGAGACAAGTTCAGCACCAGAAAATACTACAGGGGCTCTACAAGATGAAGAAATCAACTCTTCCACGAGTCAAAGTAGCATTGGAATTGTGACTTTCACTACATTGTTTACGACGAGTACCTCATTACCTGAAGTTGGTTCAAAATATGTTGAGAGTACAACAATTATACCGGAAGAATCTTCTTCAGTTGATTCGATATCCGATTTGCCAACAACCAACGCTCCACCGATTGATGACTCTACGTCTAATACGCCATATACCACAATTGAGCACATAAGTAAAATGTCCAGAGAAAGTCAAAAAATGGTCGAATTTCCGTCAAAATCAAATCAAAACATTGAAAAAAGTTTACCTACCACGACCGAAATATCACCTAATAGCATTGAAGTCACTACACCAATAAGTCCAAAGTTTGAAGAAACTGTGACAACGGTCAAAATAGCCATTGATCCAGCAGAACATGAAAAAGTAACAATCATCAATGGCGAATCGACAACAAGAGCTGAGGAAGAAACAATTCCATCTGCTCATACTACGTCTACTACAAATGTGGAGGAAGATTATATTGGGACCACGCAGCCTAGCTTCCAATTGCCCAGTACTGTCTTACCAAAGCCCTGCGGTCAAGAAGGCGATGCAAAAATTTCCACCCTCAACTTAGAAAATAAATCTGTGGAGACGCTGAACGTGCATATTAGTAAACCAATCAAATTACTTTTACACTTCCGGCCAAAATTCAGTTGTGATGATTGCCAAAAGGGTAAGTTGTATTAGTCTTTAAGCTTAAGATTTATTTTAAGTCTAGTAAAATGATCCTGCAAAAGGCGTCAACCGTGCATTTTGGGCTAGCAGGCAAATTTTTATTGTAATGTTTGTTCGTCCTTACAGTCAGTTTAAGTACAATTTTCTGAGGTCGCAGATCCAATCCTCTGGGATCTATCTTGAAAAGAAGAAAAAGTGGAACATACTACTGTGTACAAATATGACCCGGAAATTTCAATTTAAATTTTGCGGGGTTTTTGATAGGGTCGAATCCCTGCCACCTGACATCTGTGTCAAATTTCACGGCAATATCTTCATTAGTTGAGCAGGTAACGCTTATTTTCGTAACCAGCCAAAAGTGATTGTTTCGATTTTTACCATGTCAGAAAATATTCAACAAAGAATTTCGATTAAACTTTGTGTTTGGAATGAAATTTGCAAAAGGCTGTCGGTGAACAGGCCATGTCTAAAACACAAGTGTATGAATGGCATAAAATGTTCAAAGAGGGTCGTGAAGGCGTTGAAGACGAACCACATCAAAGACGACCAAGAACATCAACTGATGAGCATCCCGTTACGTAAATCAAAGAATTGGTGCTGCAAAATCATCGATTGACTACTAGAGAGCTTGCTGAACCTGTTGGAATTTCAAAGGGGTCAGTCAACACCATTTTCAATGATGTTTTGTGCCTCAGAAGAGTAAAATCGCGATTGGTGCCAAAAATGCTCAATTTCATGGAAAAACAGTGTCGTGTTGAAGTGTGTGAAATGATGCTTTCTGACTATCAGGATAAGCTGAAATGCATGATTACGGGAGATGAGACTTGGATCTTTGCTGACGATCCAGAAAAAACCGATCAATCAAGTGAATATCGTGCCAAAGGTGAGACAAAACCGAAAAGAACGCGCCAAAGTCACTCAAAAATCAAGGTCATGTTGACAGTTTTCTTCGAATACCGTGGTGTGGTGTATTATGAATACCTTCCAACTGGCCAAACTGTCAACAAGGAATTCTATTTGAGTGTCATGCGTCGTTTGCGTGAAGCTGTGCGTCTCAAATGTCGTCCCCCAACATTCCCAACACTGTTTCTTGGAACCAAAATCATAGTTCCTCTCCTGAACAAATCTGTGAAATTTTCGCAAATTTTTTTTTTCCTCAACTTACTCTCTCTGGGATCCCCAAAATTATACTAATCCTCCTTTGCTCTTTCCTCTATCACTTGATTCTATCTCCACTAACCCCACGGAGATCCAAATCTTAATCGATTCTTTAGATTCTAGTATTGGTCCTGGACCCGACGGACTTTCCAATGTTTTCATCAAATCCTTATCTTCCTCTTTATGCGTTCCTCTTTCTTATATTTTCAATTCTAGCTTATCATCGGGCGTTTTTCCTAATTGTTGGTCAAGACTGGTTGTCCATCAAATGCCACAAACTATCGTCCTATTTCTTTACTTTCTTGTTTTCCCAAACTCCTAGAGCGTATCGTCTACAATAAGATTTATGCAGTACTGAATTGTAGTCTCTCTCGTGTATAGCATGGTTTCCTTCAAAACCGTTTTCTCTATACAAATCTCCTGGAATTTTCTCTAATAGTTGCGAAGGCTCTTGACAATCAATTCCAAGTTGACGTTGTCTATACTGAGTTTCTCAAAGCCTTTGATACCGTCAATCACTCTATACTGCACAAAAAGCTAGCACACTATGGTCTTCATGGTCCTGTGCTTTTTTGGCTTTCATCATATTCTAGCAACCGCTTTTGCCGTGTTGGTGTCTGCGGTGCGTTCTCAACTGCTTTCTATCCTGCCTCTGGAGTTCTGCAAGGCTCAATTCTAGGTCCCCTTCTTTTCCTTCTTTATATTAATGACCTTCCCTTCGTTATTAAGTCCCATTGCCTACTATATGCCGATGACCTAAAAGTTTTCAGAGCCATCCGCTCTCAGGAGGACTGTTATGCCCTCCAATTGGATTTAGATGCTCTAGATACTTGGTGTCAATGTAATTGTCTCTCGTTGAATATAAGAAAGTGTCACAAAATATCTTTCTCGCTGAAACCTAGTACAGTTACTCACACTTATGCCATACAAAATATTCCGCTCTCCAAAGTTATCCAGTTTAGTGAGTTGGGAGTAATTTTTGATCCTAGGCTTAAATTTGATGCTCACATTGAGTCAATCTCCTCACGTGCTTTTCGTGTCGTTGGGTTTGTACTTATGCATTCGAATTCGTTTACTGACATCTCATCCTGCATTTGCCTTTACACTAGCCTCGTCCGTCCCATCCTTGAGTATTGTTCACAAGTGTGGTCTCCACGTCACCAATACCTAGACTTTAGGCTTGAATCTGTGCAGCGTAAATTTACTCGTTTCTTTATATTTAAATTTCATTTTCCATACAAATCCTCTGAACAGCGATTGTCCCTATCGTTCTTCAGAACGCCCTACTAGATGTGATGATTTATTTGTCATACCGTTTGCTAGAACGGAAACTTTCATTCACTCTCCGATGTTACGCCTTCCCAGAAACCATAACGTTCTGCAGCTTGGTTCGTTTCCCCACTCACTTTTTACTTTCAAGCATAAGCTTAAACTTTGTTTGTTAAATTAGCCATATTTATTACTATTCATTTTCATCTTGTTATTGGATTAGTCTGTAAGATGAATCTGTAAATAAATAAAAGACCGGATTTACGGAGAGACAATTCTTGGTTTTTCCACCATGATAATACACCATCTCACACTGGGCTCTTTCTTCGTGACCATTTCGCCAAAAATTCCGAATCGTAGAAGGTATTGATGGCCATACGGAAAAAGACTTTTTCAAGTGTTTTGATGAATGGAAAAACCGTTGGCATAATTGCATTGGAGGAGATTATTTTAAAGGGGACGAAATTGATTTTGAAGAACAAAAAAAAATTTAAAAATTAAAACAAAATTCCGGGTCATATTTCTACACAGTTGTACTCTTATCTCGAAATCATGGTTCCCAAGAATATATTGTGTATGAAAAACGTGTGTAGAATTGAATTTTCAACAACATGTCCAAACATTAATTTCTCAGGCAATGGCGGAAGCAAATAACGAAATTAGTTTTAATGATCCACAACCAGATCCCTTTAAACGCCAAAAGTTTCAATAATGGGCTAACGATAGCTCGTGGATTGAACGTATTGGGAAAAAACACATGTAAAATAACGCACCCATAGGGTGATAGGGTGTGGTAGAAAAGAGAAAACATAACAAAGTTATCTGAAAATAAACTCTGAACGTTTTTCGTGATAAAAGGGAAAATAAAGAAGTTGTTGCGCTCCAAAGGTGATCCTCCCTTTTTGGGTGTCGTTTTTGCCTGTAGCTTTTTAATCGTTGATACCAAATGAAAGTAATGTAAGTATGTGCAAGTTGCTGCAAATTTAATTCTACAAATGTTGGCTTCACGCAACTTTTTGATGGAAGCCATAGTTTCTGAGATATGGTGGGTGTCCCACATTTTTTTGTTTTCAAGATGGCTTCCAAAAGATTGGAACTGTGACCCCAGAAACTTGTACTTAAGCTCAAATTCAGACATTCTACACATTGCATAAAAACTTTGTCCGGCTACCAAAATGCTCCGTAAGATTTACAATGGAAGGTTTGCCTTTAGAAGCCGATTACTTGGCCCAAAAATGCGCTGTTCAAGTGACTTCACTCCTTTCGGGAAGCAATAATTCCTGCCAGTGTACAGTAATTAAAACAAATAATACGGCAAACGGTCACGTAGTTTGCAGCGAAAGTAAAAACAAAGAAGCTGTGACGATGATAGAAGATCCCTCGTTTTGAGAGTGGTTTTACTCATGTAACTTTTTATTTGTCGACACTACGTGAAGTAATGTATCCACAAGTTACTGTACATACAATTTTACACAAGTTCGCCATACACAACTGTTTTGTGGAAGCAATGGCTTTCGAGATATGGAGGTGTCCCAATTTTTTCTTATTTCAAGACGATTGGAGCTGCGATTCCAGAAACTTGAACTTGAGGGGTTACATAGGCCTTGAAGAAAACAAAAACTACTTTTTCAAAAAAAATTATTTTAAAAACCAAAAATCTACTTTATTTAAAACAAACGAATTGAAAAAAAATTAAATTTAAATTTTTGAGATGGATTTGAATGAATTTTCGTCTCATTTTTTAAAGCATTTTTCCGATTCTCATCGTTTTTAAAATATTTTTTCGGATAAAGTAAAAACGAGCCGACCAAATTCAAATCCTTTCGTTCAAGCACGAGTTAATACTATGAAGAGGAACTGAACAAAGTTTCAGCAAAATCGGTCGATTCGTTCTCGAGAAACAGTGCCTACCGCACGGAAAAGCGTGGTTAAAGTTTTTTTTTACCACGATTTAATCAATTAAAGTTATTTTTAGCGATCTACATTGAGTCGCCGATTCCAGGTTCGTACAGTAATTCGTTTGCCTCATTTGCGATTTCAAGAGCATCCTTTTGATGTTGTGATGTTTGATGAAAATGAAAAGAGCTGATTTTACGCGGTAGAATCGCGCTACATGCGTATAATACGCTAGGTAAGGCAGCGTACGTACGTACGTACTGACCACGCGAAATTCAAATCTCTATAGCTCCGGTATTTTGCTCGAATTTATTTCAAATTTGGTGTGAATACTCTTGATGTACTATACTTTCATATGGAATAAAAAAAATTCGATCGATTTTTTGAAAATACAAAATCTACGTCACTTAAGCTAATTGCTGAACTGGCCACATATTGTAAAAAAACCTACACACTAAAACGATTAAAGTACCCTTTGACTAGAATATTTGTAAAAAAAAAGGATTCAGTTGAAAATTCATAAATTCATCCTCAAACTGTTGTAATTATGACTTGATAACATGATACATCGGGCTTTGATTTAGCTTCGCGCCTTTTTTCATTTAGGGCTTATTTTAACATTTTGCTCCAACTTTCCCGTCATCTATATGTGATAAATCACACATTATATTGAAATTGATCTTGATTATGAAGAAAGTCTGATTCATAATAAAGCAAAACTAAAACTAAACTAAAAACTATTCACACTTCTAGGAATTAGACAAGTTTTTACACGTTCTTCGGGGAGTACTTATGAATATGGTGTCGCCTTAGAAACTACTTCACCGAAAATTCGATGAAATAGGTGATACATCCATCTTTGGCTATAACAGTGTAATTCTTGTACCAAGCGAATGAAATGGATACAATTTCGTCTGATATTTCAGCGTTGGTTTTGAATGTCGTACGACTTTAAAGTGAAGTTGTTGTTGTTTTCAAAAGATTGTTCATTCCTGGCGTCCTTGACATGCGCATCCATCGCCAATTGTTTTCCAAACTGTTAGACACGATGAAGTACTACTAATGTGTTACTAGCTTAATAAGCTATAGCTCCATACGTCATTATGAAACTCTTCTTCATTATGAGGTTTATTGTGTCATTTGTAGCTTTGATTTTCATAAACTCGCATTATGTCTGTTTAATATATGCTCTGTGAGATTTAATTACTTAATTATGAAAGCCCGTTCGTAAAAATCAGTTTCAATCAGAGTTTTAAAAAATTTCACAAATTTAATGAGATTAACAACTAATATCGTTTAATAACAAAATCATCTTAAATTGTGGAATGAAGCTCTGACTAAATGAACAGTATGTGACTTTTATTTTATAAAGTGGTATTCTGATAGTTTGGGGCTATTTTAACACCCTTCTGATTTGATGGTCTAACCTTCAACTCGATCGATTATTTTGTCATAAAGAAAGATATGCTACCAGTTTCAGTATCTTTGGCAAGACGTGCTATCACTACCGTATACCAATAGAAACAGTGCATGGAAACTATTCTCTCAGGTGACCGTGTTACTCCCGAAGGGACGACGAAACACAGTGGAGCTTTCCAGGTGTAAATGTTGAAAACTAGGCTCACCACATCACGGCCTGCACTAGACTCACCAATACACACCTCGGCCGGTGTCGGATCATTATCTTCGGAAAGTCAAATGGGAGGGGAGAAAACTCTCAAGAAAACTCTAAGAAATGGTTTTTAGTTCATGATATTTACGACATTACGTACCAAACTGGGCTGGTCTGCCAGCAGTCACCGTACCTCAAGTTTGGTAGAACCCGAAATAATCCATACGACAAAAAGGGTTTGTTGCTTCGTTCCCGGGGACTGAACATAACATGAGTTCAATGAAACGAAAGTCACGTTATCTTGATTTTTTGTCGTGACTTCGATGGCTCTAATATTATTTCATTACAACTTAAGAAGCCAAGTAAAAAGAAAAAGGAATAAAGTGTAAATGAGTACTTTTTGACGAAAAGTCTTTTTAAAATGTGTTCGAATATTTTAAAAAATCAGCTTAATTTTATGATGATTGCTATTGATGAGTTTATGAATTTTATGATAATCAAACCTTTTCCTGTGTACACCTTCGATATTTTGAAGTTTCTTTTATTTTTCTTCTTTCATTAGCTTGTTCTCAAACTTTGAAAAAGTAGTGTATATTCATACGTGCTCCACTATCGTAATGGTACTAAATTGGTACCTTCATTTTAATTTAGAACTATATGTTCACTCATTTTTAATCGTCATCAGTACATAATGTTGCAAATTGGTTGATAAGCCAATCAAAACTATTTGAGTAGTCCTATATTACAATTTGAGTTTATTTGCTCTGTTTCAAAGTTAGTCTTTCTGTCCTTAGTACCATGGATTTATACAATGAAAATTCTCTACTGTAATACCAAAATTCTGACTCCTTGTAGTTAAAAATTTTCAGGATCAGCAGAATCTTCCAAATACGACCATTTACCATTTTACAGCTCAGGTTAGGACTTCACAAATAATCTAGAGCTTGTAGTGTAAGCAGAAACTTACTTCTCTCTTTGAGATTTTTTTAGTTTTGACTAAGAGATCTGATTTCCAATAAACTCGCATCCTAGACATTTTTCCAAAATAAAAAGTTGTGTTATAGAGAGAAACATGCATTCATATATCCTCAAAATTTGTTTCGTACCCTCTGAAATGGAAATGAATTTGACATTAGAGTTTGCTTCGGAGGAAGTTATTCTGCTTACCTATCGAATTTTTGATTGTACAATAAACATAATTATTTGTTTCAAAATTTGTTTCATTCTAAATAGCTTACTCAATTGGTATTGATTTCAGCAACATCAAGACTTGTCTTATTCATTTCAATATTGCCACTTATAAGGTAAAATAAGAACCATGCATTTTTTTTAAAAATCGTTATGTCTTACCATTCCTTTCACATCTAATTTTTTTAAGGAAAATGCCAAATCACAAATATATATTTAATTCCAAAAAAAGCTTATTTTGCATCCCAGCCCTTTTATGAAAAGTCATTTGAACTGCCCTAACAAAATCTGAATTGTCCCGAATAAAGTTGAATGTTTGAAATTTTTTAATTGTAAAATATTTTTTTTTCAAATGCTTAATGTGGTTTTTTTGGCTTATTTTAGATGGTGAAACTCCTGTAACAAGCAAGGAACTGACGAAGGATCCAAAGACCGTTTACTTAAGATTTTAGATTTAATAATTGGAAAATTTTCTTCCGCAACATAACTTATCAGAAAGGATCTTTATGTTTGGTAGGTACTTTCATGTGTTAATATATAAGATTGTGTTTGTTCTTAAGATATGTATATATGTGCATTAAATAATTTTTATGTAATTCATGCCAGTAAATGAATTAGAAACAATATTTACTTCGTTTTATTATTGTGTTCTTTATTTTCGTTTGTATTTTAGAAATTGATATGATCGTTTCATCTTTCAAATAGATTTTTTTGCACCCTCCATATTTTGTTGTTATTAATAAACTGATGTGCGTAAATTCAACTTTAAGTGATCGACAAGACAAAGACAATGTAAACTACACATTGAATATTTTCCAGATGTTATTGATTTTAACTGCTGATTCTTAATGCGCAAAGCAATTATACTTTATAGTAAATGATATCCCAAACTTTCTTCATTACGGGCTTCAATCTATCGAAATTTGTTCTTTCAATTTGACTAGTTATTCTGTCGTAAGACTCTTGTTCATACTTTTCAAACTCTTTGTCAATTTCAAGTTCTGTATATAAAGATTGCACTTGCAAAATTTTAATTGGATCTGAAGAAAATTTTAATAAAAATAATATCAAAGTGTGATTGAAAATGTACCTTTCTGACCGTAACAATCACTCATAATTGCACGTTGATCGCTATCCGCTTTTTCCAAAGTACGTATTGCCATCCAAGAAATCTTGTTCTCTGGAATATCAGTTCCTCCTTTTCCTGTTTCCGTCATGTCCCCAAAGATATCTAAGTAATCATTGCGCGTTTGGAAGAATAGCCCTATCTCATCGAAAACTTCCTTAGCTTCCCTGTAAATTTGCGGATCCTTGTATCTGTGTCGAAAATGTATAATCTTCAATTAAGTTTTTTGATTTTAAGTCGTGTAAACTCACCCGCACATCCTCAGGGCAAACGCCACAGGCAAATAGAATGCTGAGTGACTAGTCTTGTGCTTGACGATGCCTTGGTATCGATCCATAGTATGGTTCGTCACATTCTCTTTCGTCACGAGGAAGTCCAATGTTTGACCAAGTGACGTAATAAAGTTCGCCTGAATATCGTAAATATAGAACTGTGGTTGAAGTTTACGAAATAATGTCGCACGTACTTCTCCAAACATTCTAAATAGCTCTGGGTAGTACTCCTTCTGGCCGATGTACTGTTTGAGGGCAGTGAAAACTGCGTTCTCCAGCATTGTTATGTCGGTTATTGACTGCATCTCTACCTCTTTAAGCTTGTACCAACAAGGTAACCCGCGACGTGTTTCGCTGCCGTCGAGGATATCGTCAACCAAAAATAAAGCAGCCTCGAACTGAAATTTAGAAGATTTCAATAATATTTATAACTCAAAAAGATATAATTATAGATGCGATATATATGTTGAGACATTTATAAAGTAGCTTTTAAATTTTATTCAAAAAGATGAACAAAATAAAGTTCGGAAAATGTTTCAAAAGCTGTTTTTTTTATTAATGTGTATCCTTTAATTACAGCACTTTAAGAAGAAGGACTTGCAGAGACACCCCACAAAGGGGGGTGCTATCACCCCTTCTGTGGAACTTAGTGATGGACAAACTCCTGTCAAAAACTAGAAGCGACTGGCTGCAAAATTGTAGCCTTTGCTGACGATGTTGCAAAAGCAATATCGGGCAAATTTGTTAACACTCTATTTGGGAGACTAAACTTTGCCCTAGGTATTCTCACCAAGTGGACCAAATATTGTGGTCTTAAGATTAATCCGCAGAAAACGGAACTAGCGCTCTTCACAAAAAGGTAACAAATTCCACCATTTGTCCCACCTAAACTGGATGAAATAAGTCTCAACCAATCTCATCAGGTCAAATATTTAGGTCTAATTCTCCATGCCAAACTCTCGTGCAAAGAGCGCGCAAAGCGGTATACGCAATCTACTGCTGAAAAATAGCTTTTAGAAAAAGCTGGGGATTGAAACCCAAAATTGTATAATGGCTCTATATGGCGATAGTGGAACCAATCCTTCTGTATGGCGCAGTTATTAAGTGGCCAGCTATGACGAAAGTATCAAATGTAAACCTGCTAAACAAGGTTAGAAGGATTGCGGCTATTGAAATCAAAGGGGGAAAAAACCAAAAAATTCCCATAAGAAATTTTGAACATTTTCTCTGAGAGTCAAGCTGCGATACAATCATTGTCCAGCGTGTATACGTCATCTGAAATTGAAATGGAGTACCGCAAACAACTGAATGTGATGTTGCTTCATTGTGAAGTGATCCTTTGCTGGGTATTGGTGCATAGTGATGTACCTGGAAATTGCGAAGCAGATGCCCTAGCAAGAGCTGGCACTGAGTTCCAAGAGTATACACTAACACCACAAGTCGGCCATCCTCTGACCTCCATGTAGCTTGGATTCAAGCATTATTAGATGGAGGCTGCAAACAGGGCCTGGCACCTGGAAGAAACCTGTAGGACAACCAGGCAAACTTGGCACGCACGAAGCTCAAAACGCTTTAAGCAGCTCCTCAACACGAGCCGTAAAACACTAATTTTCATCACATCCCTACTGACTGGATATTGTCTGAATGACAGGCAGGAAGATTGGGTGTTCCTTTCAAAATTTTTTACCGAAGCTGCAGATAGGACAAACAGTAGGAAACGATCCAACATTTTCTGTGCAGATGCCCAGTACTATCCAAGAAATACATATAAACTCTAGATTCACCCTTCCTGAATAGTCTCACGGAAGTAGCTAATTTAAACGTTAGCTGCAAAGCCGGCTTCGTACGAGAATCTAAATAGTCCTCATTATCTCGTAGGTTCTAGTGCCGTCGTAATCTTCTGTGGTATCACAATGGGCCTAATGTGACCTAAGTGAGCCATCTTTGGATAAAGGGGGCTGTCAGTACAACCAACCAATCAACTATCCTATAATTATAAAAAAGGTGACAGAACTCTTGATTTATCTTTGAAATTGCTATAAAAACTACACCCTTACATATTTTATAAGTGTTATTCAAAAGAATACACCTTCCAATTACTCAGTAGGCAACCGATAAAAGGTCATGTGAGAGAACAAAGTGTGTAAAATTTTCGATGAATGAAATAAAATGAGAATTGTAACCATTGAGAAGCATCTGCGTATGCAGTTGGTCAATTTCTACGTTATATTACCATACGCAATTCAATTCTTTTCCAATATTTTATTTGAGCTTCATTCATGAATCATCCAAAAGCATAAGGTGACGTTTTCCATTTTGAACTGTTCTGGGAAATGTGTAAAAAACGTTTAGATTTCTAGAATTAAAAATTTCGTTCATAGTTTTCGACTTAAATTAACCTTATAGACATTTTGCTAGAAACAAACTAGTTCAGACATAAAATATTAACAAAGATTTGCTAGGAAAAAGAGTTATAGTTTGAAAAAATACCTACTGTAGATAAGTTTTGGAAAAAGGCATTTTTTGAAAGTCAGAAATATTTTTCTAGCCATTTATACTGTATTTGCTAGCACTCATTTGTTTGAATTGTGAACTTTATTTTGAATAATGTAAACAAGAAAGTCACGTTTCAGTCAGATGATGAAGCTTGAAAACTAATCCGCCATGAGTTCATTCAAACAGAGTTTTTCAAATAAAAAAACGGACAACTTAGAAGAAAATAATCAACCTTTCGGTATCGTTCCTCGTAAGGATATATAAACTTCGGGTCTATGGTAATCAGGCGTTGGGGTTGAACAATCGAAGGAAGTATTGTTGAATTACACCAACAAAATACCCAAAATAAAATTTGTTATGAAAGCCTTTTGTTTGAGATGATATTACTAGTATTCCCACAGGAGTATCTTGTTAGAGAAAGAAAATAACAAATAGGTTTTTGAATGACTTTATGGGAAAATTGTACAGAATTTGAAAAAAAATTTATTGAATATTTTCAACGCAACGCCAGGATTTGTCTTTTATGTGCAATTTCCCATAAAAATGCCGAAGAAAACGTGCCTTTACAAGAGACATACTAATATTGATTTTATTGCCAAGAAATTAATAAGGCTGAAAATTGTTAGCTAGGTTAGTTAGTTAGCTCCAGCCTAGGACTATGAATCTTTCAAAAACTAACAAAAGTTCGTTAGTTTTTTTAAATCAAAAGGATGCGATCGCCATTGGAATGATAAAAAATTTAATTTAGTGTGTCGAAACATGAAATTTAGAAACAAAATACGATTTTAATTAATCGAGAGATATGGTAAAAGTTGGTTGAGTATGTTAAGATAAATGCAAATACGCAGTTGTTGTCTGATTAATTTATGTTGATGCTGCAATAAAAAATGTGTTACTATTTTAAAAGTGAGCATGGGATTCAACATTCATCTAACTGAATCTACAGAAAAAGTTTAAGGCGTGTATTATTGAAATCATACTACAGAAGTGAATGTCTTCAAGAAATCAAAGATCGATCAAAGATAATGCATCTCAGATGATGATGAACAATTTTACAAACTCTAGCTCTAGATGACTCCAAAGTCAAGTTGGTTTTTTACTCTGTTTTATAAAGCCACAAATGTCATATAATAGGCAATACTCGTGTTATAAATGGACCTGAAATATTGTTGCTATTAGTTCAAAATAATGTGTCACCATATTATGAACAACTGGAAAATGAAAGAAGTTCTTCACATTTTGTGTACGTATTATTTTTACGACGTGCTCAATTGCTGCACAATTTGCCTTCTAACCAAATAAATAAGTACCCACATCCTGGTAAACAGACGATTGCGAACGGAAGCCATAATATGTATCTAAATGAAATATTTCATGAATGGATTTTTAATGGTAAATTGTAATCAAATTTAACATATTTTTTTCTCTCAATTCTAATAACAACTTTAACTGAATAAAACTTACCATTTCCGAACACCAGCCAATATACTGAGCAAGTTCTAGATTTTCTTTAGTCAATTGAGACTCATTTGCAAGCATTTTGTAAGCGATCACCGTCATCTGACCTCTATTATTCTTCCCACCGAGAATATTGTATTGCAAAGACTGAAAAATATAAACATTTAAGTTAATTCCCTCAATCGTTTAAGGGTTTGTGATTTCCAAGAAAAACCAAAAACCCAACACAACTGGAGACGCTTCACCTTTTCAAACCATGCTGGCGCGACAGTCTCATCATATTTTCTAACTTGATCTATAAGATCTTTCGTGAACTCTGCAGAATATGAAAGTTTGTGGTTACAGCATTTTTGGAAGGTTAAATGCATTTACTTGGGAATAGAGATTTGAATGCTGCAGCATCACTTGATGTATACTGGGCGTTGATTTTTGGTTGTGTTGAGTAACATCTGAAAAAGAATGCAATCAAAAAATCTGCTGAAAAGTTCGTAATTCATTTATAATATTTATGTAACATATAAATCTAAAGCGATACCATAGAAAGGATACGGCAACAAGATGACTCGTTGCTGCCTCTACCATTTCAAGTCCAGTTTTTACTAAAGAATTTCCCCAACTGCGTCACACATTATGTATAGAAAACAAGGTTATAGTAAAAAAGAACTTGTTGTCCAGATAAGTAGACTTGAAGCTGGTGTCTTGAGCTCTCAATTAGGGAACCCAATTCAGACAAAAAACTATAACAAAGCTGTATAAACGTAGTCAGCAGAGTCTGCAAATGTTGACTGAGACAGGTAAATTTTCCTTATAGCTGTTGGCGAATAATTCATCTGGAATGTATGTATTTCCCCATGACTAATCTGTTGAAGCACCTTCCTTATTAATTGATTCTTTAAAATAGGCATGAGTGTTGAATCGAAGTCTTTTTAAATTGATGCTCTAATAAATGCTTGAAAACTATCAATCTTACAATTTGCTTGAAAATTTTATGCTGAAATGTGAATACATTTAGTTCCTTCTAAGTTGGCAGCCCATTAAAAATATAAGGTTCAAACTGGTCCTGTTGGTCCTTAATCAGTAGTAAGTTCACAAGAAACACTGAATCTTAACAAAATTTTATTAGTTTCTTCTACTGATATGTCTTTGATTGGAAAATCAAAAACGAACGAACAAACGATCAACAAATAAATCTTTTGAAAAGTGTATTAAAATGGCAATAGCCTTGCTTAGGGGATGATAAATCAACAAAACCAAGTAAATATGAGAAAATGTGATATTCTATGGAACTGTGATCATAATGAGCTTTAAGCGTTTGTGAATTTTGATCCTTTGTCCCACAAATATTAAAATATTACCGTGTGTATTTTGTTGTATAAATTTAAATGAAGAAGAAAATAAGCTCACAATCAAACAGTAAAGTTTAAAAATTTCGAAAATAGGATTTTTAGTCGAGAGCCGATATAACAAGATCAAACTTAAATTTAATTGTACTATTCTCCACTTGCCTTTGGGCCGGAACTGTAACTATGCAGACAAATGGATGTAAGCTAACAGTCACATTGATCATTGATATTTCATCCCTACAGATAGTATGATGTTTTGTCTATTGCAAAGCCAAAAGTGTCGTATGATATGTGATTTGTGGCTTAATAAGCTAAGACTTCAATATTAAACTAAACCTAAGCCTAAATGGGACAGACAACTACAAGAGTAATTAGGGCCTTCCATTCTCCGTTTCAGAATTGCGGTCTACGGGCTTAAATTTTTTTCTCTTGACACTGAAGCCTAAATTTGTACTGGATATCTAAATATGCTATTATTAATACTACCTCAAAAACTATTGAAACTTGGTAGATTGCGGTCAGTCAAAATAAAAAAGAAAACTTGAATAATTTCTCCCCAAGGAGGAAATTACGGCTAAGACACACTACGCCTCAATACATTTCCTGAAGATATTGTAGAGGATGATAGATAATCATTATCATCTAGAGGTATTTTGAAATTTCCCTTTTAAGCAAAATATTCAAACATGAAACGAAGATTGGTAGAGAATGCTCCTCATTCGCTTATCAGCCGCATCGAAAAATTGTGTGGATATAAGATATGCATGCTAAACAGGTATTCTCAATATCGAAGGTGCCTTCAATAATGTTAACCATAAAGCAGTTGAAAAGACATTTCAGGACAAAAACCATGATGACAAGCTAATAAGGCTCATCAAACAATTTATAAGTATCAAACAATTTATAAGTAGCAGAACTAATAATTCCTCGCTACGAAATTGCTTGATGAGAAGGAGGACTTGCAGAGTTATTCCTCAAGGTGTTCACCTATTCCATTAAACTTTCTGGTGGGCAAACTCCTGTCAAGCACTGAAGCCATTAGTTGCAAAGTCGTGATCTACGCCGATACTATTGCAATAGTCATATCGGGTAAAATGGCCAACACATTATCTGAGGGTTTGAACTTCACCCTAGGTTTTCTCTCCGATAGAACAAAGATTGTGGTCCAAGGATAGTTATGGAAAAGTCAATTTTATGCTTTCCATAATAAGAAGAATCCAGTAATTTATGCCCCATAAACTCGATACAATAAGTATAAATCTGGCTCATCAAATCAGATATTTTAGTTTAATTTTAGACTTTAAACTTGCGTGGCAAGCGAACATTAAGGGAAAAGTGCATAAAATTTCCTGCACAATATACTGCTGTAAGAGAACCGTTGGTAAAATATGAGAATTGTAACCAAAATTTGTTTCATGGATCTATACAGTGGTAATAGAACCAAACCTTCTATGTGCTGCAGTCATTTGGTGGCTATTGTGCTATTGCAAAATTATCAAATAAAAATCAGAAAAACAATACTACAAAACTACAGCTATTGCAATCACGGGGACCCAACGAACTACTCCGACAAAGGCAATCTTTATGTTACTAAATTGGCTTCCTTATGGACTCTTTGCGAGTTAGCAGGCATAACGCTTTGCTGTTTGACTGAAAACTTGCCCCTTCTGGTATAAAGCAAACAATGGTCACTCATCATCTTAGCCATTTGAGGTTCCGTGGAATATAAACTTCCTATTTACAGGAAACAATAAACCAGCATTGTCTTATTCTACTGAACCAGTAATGGTGCATTATTCTGGGGGGGGGGAATACATTTACTATTATCAAAAACTGGGATCATCAAATCTTGAGTAAAAAGGAAATGAAAAATAACTTAAAAGAAACTGAGAATTGAGTTTTACACGGAATCCAATTTGAAATAAAACGAGAGCTATTATCAGCACTGAAAAATAACTCAAAGTGGGCTAGAAAGATATTCTATTGAGCAATCCCAAACGAAATTGTGACTTCGATGAGGTGGAAATCTATTTTAATCAAAATAGCGACTGAAATCAAACTGAAAATATTATATCAGCTGCTTCGGAAAACAGACTTTCATTCTTTCGTTAACATCAAATAAGAAAGTAGTTATATCACCATTTTACTTCCGAAATAGTAAATCTTATCACTATTCTTTCCATGCACTTCCAGAAAATTATTCAAACGCATCGAGCATCTAAATAAAACCAAAAGGGCGGCGAGAAGTGTAATCCAAGTCCTAATTAAAGACAGATACTTATTTTTTTACAATCCAATTACTTACAAGAAACAGAATCAAATGAATGCGTAACTAACTCACCTCTGCACATATGACTTTTGTGTCCAAAAACCATTTGAAATTATTCGGGAGAATCGACTCACTTCACTAAACCGTCTCGTAACTAACATTCTGTCTTAAAAACCTGAAACTTGCGTTGAAATCTTCGTTACATCCTCAAAACGACTGCCAGAGATATCAAGTTCACTTGATTCGAAAATTCATGAAGACCATTGTGTGGTCTCTTATTTGAAATCGCCCTGTTACTATTCATTTACGACCGATCTAGCCTTCGTCTTAATTGACTTTCGTGGTTTGTTCTATTTTGCTAGATATCAAAAAGTGCGAAGATAGTTTCTAGTCGGAGTGATGTGTGGTGCCGTGAGATTATGAGACGATTTGAAGTTCAGACATGGAAGTGAAGCCACTGTGATACTCGTCCTATGAAGAAGCTCACTAAACAAAGTTGAAGAATGAAAACGAATCAGAAGTTATTAGATGCGATTAAATTAGCAAGTTGTAACAGGCATGCAAATTAACTAGAAACGCTGCTTCAGAGGGATTAGTAGTTAGAGTTACATGCAACAAAGTCCATATATCTCACAAAGATATTTGGCCAGTTTGAAAGCCTTTCCGTCATCCTTCTACCAAAACTTAACTTAGATTTCAACATTTAAACTGCGTTTAATTCGGTTTGTTCTTTTCGCAAGGACTTAGAGACTTTTATCAGTTACTATTTTTAACTTCCCAGTATATGGGAAGTTCTTGTAATCGCCTCGAAAATCGAAATTGAAATTTTCAACTTTTCTTTACGTTTTGAGGTCTATAGAGTATATATAAAGTGTTTTTAGAAAGGGAGATGTGTGTGTGTGTGTACACGTATGTACGTACGTCTGTACGTTTGTGGACAGTTTTTTCTACGAGCATAACTAACGCAAACAAAGTTCTATCGACTTTGTGTCAATCGAAGCGTCTTTGCAATTTCAAGAGGTCATTCGTTTTTGGGAAATTTCGGTCGGGGCGGTTTGCTGTTTTGCCCGTTTGAAGGTCATCTCTGTCATGCGATATATCTCGCGAATCCAACGTACGATTTCCTTGAACAAGGCGTCAATCGACGCATATTGACATTTGTGTAATTCTATCAAGTTTTTAAAAAAATTCTAGGAGCCGTTTTTCAATTTTTAAAAAAAAAGTGCCAAAATGGGGATTTTTCAGAAACAATAAATTTTTAACCAGATTTTCAAGTTCAAGTAATCAATGTTCATATAATTTATATATTCCAAACAGTTTTTTAATAAATGCCATCAAAATTCTTGCTGATGATTACAAAAAAAACTCAAATAAAAAATAAAAAATCATTAACAGCGTTATATCTCGCGAACCAAACACGATTTGCATCGTTTAGGTGTCAATCGACACGTATTCACATTTGTGTGAATCCATCAAGTTTTCAAAAAAGTAGGTGGAGCCGTTTTTTGATTTAAAAAAAAAGTGCAAAAAATTAGTTATTTAAGTTTTATCATGGGTTAGAACCTCCTGGTCTAGTCGACAACTTTTCGTCTCCTAGTGCGCTTTTTGGTTAACGACTTGCTAATACTATTGTTGCACATTAGTGGAGGTTCTTGTTTCCAGGCTTTTGGCCGGTACCATTATTAAATGGGAAGTGTGGTTTCGGCGTAAAAATAGTTGAAATATAGCGAGCTTGATCCATCAAACAAGCCAGCGGTGGTAGTGCTGTCTCGTAACGGGTGGCTAAATGGCAGCACCTGAAGAGGAGCCATCCGTTACGCCGAAACCACACTTCCCAAAAAATTAGGTTTTTTTTCATAAACAAAATTTTTTTAACCTGATTTGCGAAATATGGTAATCAATGTTTTAAAAATTTATATACTCCAAACAATGTTTGTAAGATCACCATTAAACCTTTTTCTCATGATTACGTAAAAAATCAAATAAAAAATCATTAAAAGTCATCATGATTTTCAAGGTCATTTTTATCATTCACTATATCTCACGAACCAGATATAATATTTGCATCATTATGGTGTCAGTTGACGTGCTTTAACATCTTTGTGAAGTTTTTGTCATTATAAAAATTCGTTTCAGCCGTTTTTTTAACTTAATAGAAGAAAATGCGAAAAATTATGGGTTTTTCATAAAAAATATTTTTTTAACTTGGTTTGCACAGCACAGTGATACCAGTTTATAAAATTTATACATTCTTCTCAGTTTTTGAAGAGAAATCAGCAAAAAAAATTTCCATGATTATGAAAAAAACTAAATTAAAAATAAAAAATCATTCAAAGTTACCATGTAAAGAGGCTTCATACGAATAATATTATTTTATATCTTTCATTCTAAAAAAATTGTTGTAAATTCAATCAAAGTTGTAAAATATTTGCATAATTTCAGCAGATTTTAATAGTTTTTACAGTCTTTTAATTAAAAAAACTGCTTAAATTTTGAAAACCAACAAAAATTCAATCAAATTTGCATTTGCGATATCAACGCTTTGAGTGGTAAAATTGTTTGAAGTCAATACTTTGCAAGATCATATGCTTTAAAAAGCTTTCATCGACTAAAAATTTTTAGTTTTTAGCAGATTCATTCTTTAGTAATCGTAAGATTTCAATAACCATCATCATTTGTAATACATTTTACTTTTTACATGCAATTGAACCTATTTTTGACTGCATATACAAAAAGGCCCCCACCGATTGATCCACGTGAATATTTAATCTGTCCTCATCGACCAAAAACCTTACGTAATCAATGGACCCTCCCGTAGACGATATGATACATATTAACTCATTCCTGTTACTGCTATGAAAACCTCTCATTGTTATTACTGAAAGTAGTATTATTTTAAAAATTGTTATTGTGTTTAATGTTGTTGATGTTTATCTAACATAGATGTTACTGGGAAGTTGACCATGTGGACCTCAAGGGTCGCACATCGCGACTTGTTCTTTGAATATTTTACTCGATCAGTGGTGGCTCTAGCCCAATTCTTCAAGATATGTGATTTGGTGTTTAATACCGAGGTGCTCTTAATTATTTCACGAATCAATTTGTGATCGATGATGTACCTAGGGAGTAACACCTGTTTATCAAAAACACCACTTGTAATTTGTTCTTTGTCAAATTAATTCAGGTACATTCATTGGATAACCATTAGTAAAAACATCTATATTTCCTCCAAAATTGACTCGGATCGAATAAGTTTATTCCAACTTCAAAAACTGGGCAACAGCAGCCGATATTTTTAACAGTACCTTCTACTGAATACAAATCAGACAGAAATAACACAGATCCATACTTTTCCTTGTGTCTTTGGTAAGAGCGTGACACGTCACATATCTGCACTATCACGAATCGACCTGGAGTAAGTAATTATCCTAATTCGTATATTTTTTTTATTTCGAGATGAAGGGGAGACGTTGGTTTAATTTTGCGTTCTGGAAAGAAAATACCTACTACTACTATTTGCACAACATTGTAATCAATATTTATAAAATTTATATATTGTTAAAAAAAATTAAAACCTCTTTACATGATTACAAGAAAATAAATTAAAAATAAATACTATCAAGTCTGGATAACATGAACCCCCTATAGCGTGAACACCTCTGCAACGTGAACACCCATTCTATTATAAGTAGTTCTTTGTAGCGTGAACAGTATAAAACTCGCTAACGTGAACGAAGAAATTAGCAACAGAGTAAAAATAAAACACATAAAATTGAGGCACACACACATAATTACACATTATTGCACCATTTCTTTGGAAGACGTATAGGAAAAACAAAAGGTTGCGTTCATTGTTTCGATTAGAAGTGCATTTTCCGTATTGATTGACAGTTAGATCAAAATTCAGTGTGTTGATATATAGGTACAAGTGTCGTGCTCATAAGTTCTATTAAAACTAAAGGAAAAAGTGTACAGTAGAATCTCGAAAAAGTTAACCGAAATGTCCCAAGGGTAATTAACTTTTTCGAACTATTAACTTTTCTAAGTGGTTTTCAAAATTGAAAAAAATACAATAATAAACATAGATTTTTCGTAAATAACACGCTAAATTTATTTCAATGACTTAGTTTTCATCGTTACAAAAAAGAAACTTAGATTTAATTTGTACCGGCTGGTTTAAGGTTCTCAGTCACTCTTGATCATTTTCGTGCGATATATTAATTAATTTGTGTGGAGTGGTTTGAAGAAGCAGTCGAGACTTGTTTGCTTCTTTTCTTTTGTGTAATAGCTCTTGATCATTTTCGTACGCATATGGATAAGGTCTGCCACCTGATTTGCATCGTTATTGTTTTCAAACCATTTTATCAAGATATTGATGCTTTCAACTGCTTTCGAGAAGCTCACTTTTGGTTGTTGAATATCTTCCTCGATAATTGACCCGTCGTTATCATTATCGGAAACTTCGAAATCATCGTTATCTTCCGGAATTTGATCCTTGTTCCAATTTTCAATGACATCAATGCTGATGTCAACATTATCACCCAACTTCGACATCAACAATTGAACTTCTTGAAGTGTATCGTCGTAAGCACTATTTGATTTAATCAATTTAGACAACGGAATGTCGTCTTGACTATCGTATTGATCATCATCCCACTTTTTTATCTTATTCCACGCTTTTATAAGAACGGCTTGCGGCAATTCATCCCACACTAATTTAAGTAGCAAAATAGCATCACGAATTGAATGTGTCTTCAAAATATTTTCAACCGGAACGTTTTCTTGTGCGACAATGTTGCATAACAATTTAGTTCGATATCCTAACTTGATCAATTTTATTGGATTTTGATCCATAGGCTGCAAAACCGCTGTTACGTTAGGTGGTAGAAGCATTGCTACAATGTTTCCATCATCAGACTGTAGCATGTCAATTGGCTTATGTGCAGTGCAGTTATCAATCAGCAACAATGCCTTTGGTGGTAAATTATTTTCAGCAGAAAATTTGCGTACCTGCAAAATGTGTGATAAGCGAAAATTTAAAAATGAAACCCAAAAAATAAGTTTACCTATTTTATAAATGAATGATGAAACCAGTTGAGGAATAACTGTGAATTCATCCACGACTTCTTCGAATTGGCGTATTCCAATGGGTTTTCAAATCCCTTAAAGCAACGTGGATTTGCGGATTTACCAATCACCAACGGCTTCAACTTGTGCGAACCATCTGCATTAGCACACAACAAAAATGTGATTCTTTCCTTTGCAATTTTTCGGTCCGGTGTGGTCTTTTCGTTTGCTGTGACAAATGTTTTATCCGGTAAAAAGCGATAAAATAGTCCAGATTCATCTGCGTTATATAGTTGCGAGTCGGAGATGTCCATTTCGTCAATTTTTGCTCGTAAATTATGAATGAAAGGTGTTACATCCGACGTATAGCTTGAAAAGATTTCCCCACAAATTTTGAGTTGACGAATACCATGTCTTTTCTTAAAATTTGTTAGCCATCCATCACTGGCTTTAAATTTTTTTCCAGGGTGCAGTATGCCGAACTCGTGCTTAGCTCTTGATTTTAAAACTGGACCAGTCATTGCACAATTACGCTGTCGTTGGTTCAAGAACCATTTATACAAGCTTGCCTCAAGATCAGCGTATTCCGGTTTATGTAGTGTTTTCTTCTGTGCTTTTTCATATGTGTTCGCCACAGCCTCCAAAATTTCATGACGTTTTTTCTTTATTTTGGAGATGGCTACTTTAGATACACCATAATCCAACGCCAATCGTTTTCCGTGAATACCTTGATCAAGTTTTTTAAAATCTCCACTTTCTGTTGTAAATTTAATCTGATTTGCGATGATTTCTTTTGATTTGTTGACATTTTTTAATTAAACAATACAGAACTCACAAATTAAAACGCTCACGACTGACTAAATCAATGTTGTTTAACGATGACAGCTCAAAATAAAAAAGAAATTCGGGGAATACCTCAATAAACAAAATTAGATCTCAGCGTTGCCATTGAGAATTTTTGAAAAGGGGCCAAACTGTCACTTTAGTGACCGAAAAAAGCGGTTGGTTTGAAAAATTCATACGCTCAGAAAAGTTTACTGAAAAGTTAACTTTTTAGAGCGGCACGTGGAAGCTGAAATTCGGTTAACTTAACCGAGCGATTAAATTTTACGAGAGTTAACTTTTTCGAGATTCTACTGTATAAGCAGTGAAATGTCTACTAAAAAACCGAAGTTTTTATCTTTAAACGAAAAAATTTAAATCATAGAAAAATTAGGAAAAGGTGAAGGTACATCAAGTTTGGCCAGACAATATGGTCTTGCTAAATCAACAATTTCGAGCATTAACAAGAAGAAAACTAGCATATTTCAAGTGCTAACCAAAAGCCAAATCAGTTCATACAAAAGAAAAACTTAAAAAAAAGGCTAATATCCTCGAACGGAGCGATCACTGTATAAATGGTTTTTGAAACAGCGTATTGAAAATTTACCTGTTAGCGGTAAAATGTTGAAAGTGAAGTCAAAAGAATTGCATGTACGTCATGGCGAAAATGAAAAGAAGTTTAATGCTAGTTCTGATTGGCTACATGGATTCAAATCACGTTACGGCATTCGGCTATTAAAAATTTGTGGAGAGAAACTTTCATCTGATGGGGGAGCTGTCCAACCATTTAAGAATAAATTGGAAAAAGTAATTCATGAGCACCAGCTGTGCAGAAATCAAATTTATAACGCCGATGAGTCGGGACTGTTTTGGAAAATGTTACCCAATAAAACTTATGTGGCCAGTAAAGAAAAAAACTGCTCCTGGTAGAAAAATGGAAGAAGCAAGAATTACGTTTTAAGCATGCACCAACGCTACTGGTCTCCATAAAGTCAAACCTTTAATAATAGGGCGAGCAAAGAAGCCTCGACCCTTTAAAAATTTTGATCTTCCCGAACATTATCGTTCCTCGAAAAATGCCTGGATGACAGCAGAAATTTTTAAAGAATGGTTTTTCACCCTATTTGTTTCACAAGTAAAAAAATTAAAGTTTTTTATGGAGCTAATATGCAATTTCCATCATTACATTCATGTGTTTCGTAGGTACAAGATTTTTTACAAACACAAGATTTAACAATAATAGCCATTTTAATTCTGGATAACGCACCATGTCATCCACCAGCGAATTTATTAAAAACAGATGATGGTTCTATATTTGCAATGTATATGCGACATAATGTTACACCACTTATTCAAGCAATGGATCAGAATGTGATTCGGATTACTAGACTCTATTATAGAAAAAGTCTGTTGCAATTAGCTATTGGAAAATCGAATCCATGGCATTCGATTTCTTTAAAGCATTAACCACAAAAGATGCCATTTCTTTATTTGCAACAGCATGGAGTCAATTGAAGGTAGACGTTAAAGAAAAATGCTGGAAAAATATTTTACCACAGATCTGTGAAAGTGAGCATTATTGAAGTGATGACTAAGAAGACATAATTCCTTTGAGTGTACTACAAGAAAAATCACTTTACTCCGAATTGTTATTCCAGAGGTACAAAAAGTCTATAATTTAAAGAAATTCATCATAATTTCAATATTTTATCCCTTTTTAGGCAACACATGCTGCAACAGATATTGAACAATGGAAAACAATTGAAAACAAAAGAAATTCCCGATAAAAATGATAGCGAAGAAAAAATTACTTCAAGTGAAGATGAATGTGAAAAGCAAAACCTGCCTGGCGATAGTAAAACAATATATACAGCTGAAGCTATACAAATATTCGAGAAAGCAATAAAATGGGCTGAAACAAACACCACAGATTATTCAGATATTATAATTTTAAACAAATTTCGTGAAAAGGCTGTACAGAAATTTTTAGAATCTAAAAAAAAAACAGACTACTATTTAGAATTTTGTTTCGTTATAAGCTTTTACAGTATCAATATAAAAAGTATGCATTAAACGATTGCCTAAGAGTACTTATTAGAACATAAGAATTATTTTCGATACCGTGAACAACTTGGAAAACGTGAACAGCGTATGTAATAATTAGTTCACGCTACCCCGAATACACTGTAAATCATTAAGTCTCTATTAAAAAGGGGTTAATACGATTGATATTTCCTGATGTCTCCTATTCGAACGACATTGTTGTTATGCCAGTCAAAGCTTTTTAATATTTAGATAATTTGAACAGAGTTTTAATAATTTTCACAGTTCCGTATTTTATTTTAATGAAATATTGCTAAAATGTTTTTTTTTAAAAACTTCAATCATATTGCATTTGAGGTAATCAACGCTTTGAATCGTTAAATGTTTTGAAGATGAAGATATCTTGTCGAATAAAAAATACAATTTTTCATAATTTCAAAACATATTTATGTACATATGTATATCCAAATAATACAGGCATTGCAAGAATATGCAACTATTGTCGACACCACGTCTTTTAGAATTGTTAACTTCCCAGTATATGGGAAGTTCTTGTAATCGCCTCGAAAATCGAAATTGAAATTTTCAACTTTTCTTTACGTTTTGAGGTCTATAGAGTATATATAAAGTGTTTTTAGAAAGAAGTATGTAAGTGTGTGTGTGCATGTACGTACGTACGTACGTATGTGCGTTCGCAGGCAGTTTTTCTACGAGCATAGCTCACGTAAACAAAGTCGTATCGACTTTGTTAAGATGTCAATCGAAGCGTCTTTGGAATCTTAAGAGCTGATTAGTTTTTGGAAAACTTCCGTCGGGGGGGTTTGCTGTTTTCGCCTCTTGAAGGTCAACCATGTTATGCGCTATATCTCACGAACCAAACATGCTATTTTCATTATTTAGGTGTCCATCGACGCGTTTTAAGGTAAGTATGATTCTGTCAAATTTTTAAAAAAATTCTTGGAGCCGTTTTTTAATTTTTTAAAAAAAGTGCAAAAAATTAGGTTTTTTTTCAAAAACACAAAATTTTTAACCTGATTTTCAAACCTAAGTAATCAATGTTTATATAATTTATATACTCCAAATAGTTTTTGTGAAAAAACCAGAAAAAGTTTTTTTCATGACTACGAAAAAAATTAAATAAAAAATAAAAAATCATTAAACGTTCAAGGTCATTTACGTCATTCATTATATCTCGAGAACCAAATATAATGTTCCGATCATTAAAGTGTCAATCAACGCGTATTATCATTTTTATGATGATCTCATATTTTAAAAAAATCGTTAAAGCGGTTTTTTGATTTATTAAAAAAAAATTGGAAAAGTATTGTTTTTTTCATAAAAAAATCATTTTTAACCTGATTTGCACATCGTAATAATAAATGTTTATAGAATTTGTAAACTTTTATCAATTTTAGTAGAGAAACCAGCAAAAACTTTTCTCATGATTACAAAAAAAATTAAATTATAAATAAAAAATTATTCAAAGTCACCATGTAAAAAGGGTTCATTCGAATCATTATACTTTAAATCTCTTATTCTAAAGACATTGCTGTAAAGTCAATCAAAGTTTATTAATATTTGCAAAATTTGAGCAGATTTTCAATAGTCTTCACAGCACCATGTTTTAACTTTAATGAAAAAACTGCTTTGTAACCTGTACCCCCCTCCGATTGACCCGCGTGAATAATCAATCAAACCAATGCACCAAAATCCTTACGTAATCAATTGACGCTCGCGTAGATGTTACGATTAATATTAAGTCATTCCAATAACTTTTATGAGAGGTACATTTTTATTATTTGAAGTAGTATTATTTCCATAACTATTATTGTGTTTAATATTTTTAATATCTACATATGTAGATATTACTGGGAAGTTGACCGTGTGGACCTCATGGGTCGCACCTCACGGCTTGTTTACCAAATTGGTCAGTAATAATTGTTTACGTAATGCATTCTACCTACTTTTGATTTGTTACTTAAAGCTTACTGTTCAAAATCACCAACAATTAGAATAAATGTATGTACCTATACTTACATGATTTCAAAGAAAATTTGTATCCGCGTCCAATCATATGCAGTCTTAATTCTCTTCAGCTGACAGACATATAATCTGTAATGTTACAGCTATGAATTGTTTTATTAAGAAAATTTCGTTACCTCTGAGAGTTACAAAGGGATGTCGAATTCGCCCTGCTATGCGTTTTTTTTGATTATGTTTCTTCTTTGTTTATTCGTTTTCATTTATATGTATGTAGTTGAAAAGTTGTTGAAAAGTTTTAATATCCGATATGATTGGGTCGAATATTTTTGCAAGGGATATTTTTAACTTCCTATAGGAAGTTATTTTAATGGGTTCGATTTTGCGAATCCCAAATTTTAACATATCTCCACGTTTTAAGGTGTCTAGAATCCAAATCCATCGTTTTTAGAGAGATGTCTGTGAGTGTGTATGTACGTATGTGCGGATGTGCGTATGTGCGTAGTGCATTCGGAATTATTTGTCGTCTCGATTATCTCGAGAACCAAAGATTTTATTGATGTGTGAACGATTTCATTCGACGCGTAATTACATAGCTTAAAACTGAATGAGTTTTCAGAAAAATCGGTTAAGCCATTTTTTATTTAGGATGAAAAAACTGAAAAAACAACTAAATATTCCTGATTTTGAAACTGTTGAAATTCACTATTAATTCATACAGATTTCCAATTCCCTCGTGGTAATGTTATTATTATTGTGTGTTTTAGCAAAAATTTTGATCAATGTTTTGAAAAATGTTATTTAAAAATAAATCAAGATTAATTTATAGAACTCCAAACTTATATTATGAGGTTTGGTATGTGTGACGCTATCGCAGATAATAATTGAATATTGTTATAAATATTTTAATATGGTTCATAACAATCAAATATTATTAGTTGTAATTTGATATTGTAAATATGAACACATAACTATTGAACGATCAAACACTCTCAATAACGAATGATTATTATTAATAATAATTAAATAGCATAAATCATGGTTGTGGATTCCGAGGCCGAGATGGAGAACGAGATGGAAGACGACGAGGAGGACAAGGAGGATGACGAGGACGTGAACGAGGGGGAGGACGAGGTTGTCGAGGCTATGGTAGAGGACGACCATTTGGGGGAGGCGAATTCCTCAACCAAAATTTTTATGATTAGAAAAAAATAAAAATAAAAACAATAAAAGTAATTACAATAATCTAGAAAAATAATTATTAATAATAGTGGTTATTAATAATAGTAATTAATAATAAAAACATATTATAGCTTCTTTATTCACCCCACTGTGAAGTAAGTCGTGTAAGCCTCAAGAGTCGCACTTAGATCACCGTTTTATAAGAGATGTTTTTGTTGTCTGATATTTTTGTAACCGGATATTTCCCATCGGATATTTTGTATCGAATCTATAGTCCTGCACCCGATTATACCGCAATTATTACACCAATCTCATGCGTAGTTTGACGAAAGTCACCGAGGATTTCAACGACTTCTTAACAAGAAAGAAAACAACAAAATTTTCTTCTGCATTGGATTTCCGCTCACAGTGTACTGTGAGTCCCCTGAGTATAGTTCTAAAATTTTAGCGTTACACATATTTCCATTTGGCAGAGCTAGCGCACTCTCTTGATTTTTACAACATTGTGCTTGCATACCTCCAGGCGTAAGTTAACATTAACCCGCTCATGTCTGATGTTGCCTACAGGCAACATTAAGTTACAAGCTAATAAGTCCCACTATTTTGATTTTTTTTTTGATTTTTGATTTTTTGCATTGTGTAGCTCTGTGTCTTGAGTATAACTATGTCATTTTTCATAAGAATTGACAAAGCACGTGTTCAGTTATCAGCCGATGTTCGTGGTGATAAGTTGTAAAGTTTAGCTCGCGAAAAAGTGTCGTGATAAAAAGTGTTTAAAATTGATAAAGTAATCATTTATTTCCAAATTCGAGTACACATCATAAATAAAGAAAGGTAAGAGAGTGATATAAAAAAATTACATGTAAAAATTCTTTACTTTGTTTAAAATAATTTTGTAAAAGTGCAGTTGCTTATAGGCAACATCGGTCAATTATGGCAATTTTCGAAAAATATTTTTTTCTTTATGTATTCTAAGATGCGTCCTAACGGTTTAAATGCGGAGGATATAGTAAAAATTGTCATTTTTGATTGGAATAATTCCGAGGATGAGAATGAAGAAGAAGAGGACGATAATATCATTCAATTGGAAAAAATCATAGAAAATAATTTGCATAATATGATTGAAAATGAAGAAAATATGGAAATGACTGAGGAAATAATTGGCGAAGAAAAAGACGGAGAAATTGAAGCGATTGAACAAGAGGTAGTAGAAAAAAATATGAATAGTTTGCGCTGGAGAAGTACAGAGTTGATGCAATGTGATGTCAATTGGAAAAGCGAAATGCGTGGAAATATGGTGAAACAACCGATTGAATATTTTAACCAGTTCTTTACGGATGAAGCTTGGCAGAAGATATGTCTTGAAACAAACTTGTATGCGGCACAAACTAATGGCACAGAGTTGAAATGTGAAGTTTTTGAAATTAAAGAATATGTTGGAATATTATTATATCTCGCTATAATAAGAATTCCAACATACAGAATAGCATGGGCGCAAAATTTCAAGTTGTCGGAAGTTGCAAATTCTATGTCAAGAAGTAGATTTGATAAAATCAAGTGATATTTACACATAAATAATAACACTGATCAGCCTCAAAAGGGTCAACCTGGCTACGATAAGTTATACAAAGTTCGCCCATTGCTAGATGTTATTAAAAAACATGCAATGAAATTCCCCAAGAAGACCACCAGAGCAGCGATGAACAAATGATTGCATTCAAAGGTAATAAACTTTTACATAAAAATATATATCTTTCAATTGCTTAAATGTATTTTTATATTTAGGTAAACACAGTTTGAAGCAATATCTCCCGAATAAGCCAAATAAATGGGGCTTCAAAGTGTTCACTAGAGCTGGTGTATCTGGCATTATTTATGATTTCACCCTCTACATTGGTGAAGGAACTTGTGAATCTTTTGGTTTGGGAATATCATCGGGCATTGTCTTACATTTGGCATCTAGCATTCCTATGAATCAAAATTATAAATTATTTTTTGATAATTGGTTTACGTCAATAAGCTTGTTGATTGCTCTAAGACGAGGGGCATATCATCCATTGGTACATTCCGAAGTAATCGTTTGAAACATTGTACTCTAAAAAGTGAGCAGGATCTTCGAAAAAAAGGCCGAGGATCATGCGATTTCAAATATGAGTCATCGCACAACTTGATTATTTGTCGTTGGTATGACAATAAGAGTGTGCAACTGTCTTCTAACTACGCAAGTAAAAATCCAATGGGTGAATGCAAGAGATGGTGCCGAAAAGAGAAAAGATTTATTACAATACCTCGATCGGGTATAGTTGAATGCTATAACAAGCATATGGGAGGCGTTGACCTTGCAGACATGCTGCTAGAATTGTATAAAGTCAACCACCGTTCGAAAAAATGGCATATGCGCATTGTATACTGGTGCATAAATTCTGCTATAGTAAATAGCTGGCTGTTGTATCGCAGAGACCTTATACATAATTACGGTAGTGTGAAGTATATGCCGTTGATAAAATTTCAATTAAATATTGTCAATGAGCTGATAAATGCAAACCAAACATCAAGGGTTGCAAAAATAAGAGGTCGCCCATCAAATCTATCACCAACGGAGTCAACTTCTTCTTCAAGATTCTCTTCACCATCCAAAACAACGCCTTCTGGATCCACTTCCGGCAGAAGAGTGTATTTTGCAGAGCCTGCAAAATCTATCACCAACGGAGTCCACTTCTTCTTCAAGATGCTCTTCACCATCCAAATCAACGCCTTCTGGATCCACTTCCGGCAGAAGAGTGTATGTTGCAGAGCCTGCAAAATCTATCCGTTTAGACAATTTAAGTCACTGGGTTCAATGAGGATCAAAAGGTCGATGCAGGCTATGCCATACTGGGTTTCCTCGGTGTAAATGCAGCAAATGCAATGTTTATTTGTGCTGCAACTCATTAAAAAATTGTTTTGTTTCGTATCATACTTGATTTTAAATAAAAGCACTGTCATACTAGGCATGTTTTATTATAAAAAGAACACTCAAAAACAAAAAAATTATAATGAACATAGTATTAAATCTCATAAAAATATTTTATTAGATTTACCATAGTTGCCCAATGTTGCCTATATGCAACATTCAATAACTAACAAACCGAGAAACCTAAAAGTCTGAAAATTTCGTCAGTTCATATTTAGGTCGATAATAAACACGAATATGCTTCCAAAAAATTTTTACTGCCGCCCAATTTAATTCGGGCATGAAAGGGTTAACCCGTTTGGACCCACATAAGACTTCGCAGTGGAAATAATGACGTTTCTTTATTAATTGGCAGAAACTAATAATATTACGTGCCGCGAGCTGCAATCCTTGAGCTTTACACTGTCAACTTACCGATATTACTGGTAAGTTGATCGTGTGAAGCTCAAATAATAATAATGCTAGTGCAAATGATGCTATTTCAAGTATAAATTGACTACAGTATTGCACAAATCAGGTTAAAAATTAATTTTTTCAGAAAAAAAACCCTAATTTTTAGCACTTTTTTATTAAATTCAATTAAGGCAACAACAATTCTTCGATATACGTAACACCATTTGCCTTCGGTTTTTTTACCTGCTTTCACGGCAATTGAGGAAAGCAAAGAGTTGGTTGATGCTACCTTTATAAGGACAACCGGACAACAAAAGCCTGGAATACCTATGACTAGGAGCGGGCACGTAATTAGAAATACTGTTTTGAACTGTATTGAAATCCGTTATGATCAGTTTGAAAAAGCAGTTGGATTCATTGCTGTTTAAAAGTGATTTTCGAACTTTTTAAAGTGTTTTTTTAACCTCCCAGTATACGGGAAGTTTTCGTAATCGCCTCGAAAATCTAAATTGAAATTTTCAACATTTCTTTACGTTTTGAGGTCTATAGAGTATATAATACGTGTTTTTAGAAAGGGAGATGTATGTTGTGTATATGTACGTACGTACGTACGTTCGTGGACACTTCTTTCTACGAGCATAACTCACGTAACGAAAGTCGCATCGACTTTGTTAAGGTGTCAATCGAAGCGTCTTTGCAATCTCAAGAGCTGATTAGTTTTTGGGACACTTCGGTCGGGGGGGTTTGCTGTTTTCCCCATTTGAAGGTCATTTCTGTCATGCGTTATATCTCGCGAACCCAACGTACGATTTCGTTGAACAAGCTGTCAATCGACGTGTATTGACACTAACGTAATACTATCAAGTTTCTAAAAATTTCTTGGAGCCGTTTTTTAATTTTTTAAAAAAAGTGCAAAAAATTGTTTTTTTTTCAAAAACAATAAATTTTTAACCTTATTTTCGAATCCAAGTAATCAATGTTTATTTAATTTGTATACTCCAAACAGTTTTTTTAAGAATGTCATCAATTTTTTTAAATTCTATAGAATCCCACATTTTAACAACTAAACATCAAATAAAAAAATGTTATGTGTACACGTTCATACAATCTAGAAGTGCAAATGTGCCCAATATGAACAAATTTCAAAACGTCCCTTGTTTTAATTGTCCGCTTCACGTAAAATGCCCTTTATTTTACAAGCTTTATGTTTGTAAAAAAACACTCTATATTTAATGATGCATTCATCGAAAAAATAAGCAGATGTCTGTCTGGTGGATTTTTATTGAAAAAATAAAATCAATTCAAAAATTGTTATAACTTTGCATTTACATACCATAGAAATCTTCGTGAAATAATTTTGCTTTGAAACGATTTTGATTGAATCGCTCAAGTGGCTGAGTATCAATTTGTAAAATTTTAAGTTGAATCACGAATTAAATTTCCGTCCAAAAAACTGCATAGGATACTCTCTTGCAAAATCCTACAAATTAATTCAACAATGAACACTGAAAACCGATCAACTGAATCCCAGAATTTTTTTTCTGCTAAAAAGAAAACTTACAACGCATAGTGACTCTATAGTACAATGAGTGCAATCAGAAAATGTTAATCTTCAAAACCTTGTCGAATAATGGAAAATTAACACTTCTTGATCGGGTACCTACTGATTTTTTATGGAAACAATTTTTTAAGGAACACAATTTATTTATATCGGCATTTTTATCAAAAATCTTCAAACATGAGTAAAGACATTCTGAATTTTCTCCCATGTTTAGCGTTTCGAACGATTGCTTGATATTTTTACTATTCCTTTCCATTAAAAATTTCAAAAATATAATAATCACCACTGAAGAAGGGAGCAACTTACTCCCGAAATATATATATATGGAAAAAATTAAAAACTACAGCGTTTTAATGGAAAGGAATAGTATAAATATCAAGTAATGAGTAAAGAATTTATTTTATTTCCATTATAATTGATGTTTGCTGCATATTCTTTAGTATACGTTTATTTATTCTATTTATATGAATTTTTTTTACGAAACCCTACAAGAATGTTGAGAAGTCAATATCTCCTATTACAGCCGAAGCATTGAATGATATAGCAAACTTGCACACACACACGTATATCTAAAATAAAGTGGCTGTGACTTTAACACTGTTCACCTGAAAAGCGTATGGTAATCAGCAACAGACAAACAAAGAACTAAATTGAATTACAAATTTCAGTGAATGAATTGCATCTTTCCCACTAGAAGCACGCGACTAAATGGAAGTGCAATATCTTGGAGATACGCTGAAATTAAGGAGCTTGTCAGTAGAAACCTTTACGAATAAGTTTAAACAAGCTGTAAACGATTATATTTATCTTTTAAATTATTGTGCAAATTATTATTAACTTCCAAGTATATGGGAAGTTCTTGTAATCGCCTCGAAAATCTAAATTGAAATTTTCAACTTTTCTTTACGTTTTGAGGTCTATAGAGTGTATATAAAGTGTTTTTAGAAAGGGAGACGCATGTGTGTGTGTGTGTACGTACGTACGTACGTACGTCTGTACGTTCGTGGACAGTTTTTTCTACGAGCATAACTCACGTAAACCAAGTCCGATCGACTTGGTTAAGGTGTCAATCGAAGCGTCTTTGCAATTTCAAGAGCTGATTAGTTTTTGGAAAACTTCGGTAGGGGGACTTTGCTGTTTTGCCCGTTTGAAGGTCATTTCTGTAATGCGCTATATCTCGCGAACCAAACATACGACTTTTTTGAACAAGGTGTCAATCGACGCGTATTGACGTTTGTGTGATTCTATCGAATTTTTAAAATAATTCTTGGAGCAGTTTTCAAATCTTTTAAAAAAAGGGTGCAAAAAATTAGGTTTTTTTCAAAAACAATAAATTTTTAACCTTATTGTCAAGTTTTAGTAATCAATGTTTATAAAATTTATGTACTCCAAACAATGCTCGCAAAAACGTCATCAAAATTTTTCTCAAAAATTAAAATAATTAAAATAAAAAATTAAAAATAAAAAATCATTAAAAGTCATCATGATTATCAAGGTCATTCTTATCATTCATTATCTCTCACGAACCAGATATAATATTTGCATCATTAAGGTGTCAGTTGACGTGTATTTACATCTTTGTGAAGTTGTTAACATTATAAAAATTCGTTTTAGCCGTTTTTTTTAATTTAATAGAAGAAAATGTGAAAAATTATGGTTTTTTTTTCATAGAAAATATTTTTTAACTTGATTTGCACAGCACAGTGATCCAATTTATAAAATTTATACATTCTTATCAGCTTTTGGAGAGAAACCGGCAAAATTTTATTCCATGATTATGAAAAAACTAAATTAAAAATAAAAAAAATCATTCAAAGTTACCATGTAAAGAGGGTTCATACGAGTGCTATTACTTTATATCTTATATTCTAAAAAAATTGTTGTAAATTCAATCAAAGTTTTAAGATATTTGCGTAATTTGAGCAGATTTTTAATAGTTTTTATAGTCTTTGAATTAAAAAATTGCTTAAATTTTGAAAACCAACAAAAGTTTTCAACACCAAAAAGGCCCCCACCGATTGATCCGCGTGAATATTCAATCTGTCCTCATCGATCAAAAACCTTACGTAATCAATGGACCCTCCCGTAGACGATATGATTCATATTAACTGATTCCTGTTACTATTACCTCTCATTGTTGTAATGTTGTTGATGTTTATGTAGATATTACTGGGAAGTTGACCGTGTGGACCTCAAGGGTCGCACCTCGCGGCTTGTTTTGAAAAACTAACAGCGTTTTTCTTGGTTCAAAAACTTTTCACTTCTTTCATCACATTTTTTAAACAGTATCATTAGGTGTCGTTCAAAGTCTCTATTCAATGTGAGAATAACATTTCATAATAAACACCAAAATTTATTTATTCTGCGAAAAATACACAAAGAAATCAATTTTCACTGATTGATTTTTCATTCGAAAAAACTCGGTTTTGACTAATTTAAATAACGAAAATCGTTATTTCGAATTAACTAGCCAAAAACATTTTCTCACCTGCTGCTAGATGCAAACGGGGAATATTTCACTAAGCTCGACCCACAATATCTCACTATCGAGAGTTTTTGCATCTCTGAACTGAACATCTCCAACAGATAAGATAAATTGCTTTGCCGTCAACTAGCGAAATAAAAGAATTTTGCAGTGTTTGAGCCGTGTTTATGGGCGTTTGAGCCACAACTACTTGTCTTATTTTTTTTCATTTAACGTCCATAATTAACAACTTGCTATTGTCACGAATTTAGTGGTTTTAGTGAACGCATGCATTTTATCTTTTTCTAGAAGATAATTACCAAAACCGTTTCAATGCAACGTAAAAACAAACTTTGACGAGATGCACATTGATTAGCTTAAAGTGCATTTCGCAATTCCGAGAGTTCATTTGGGTGGCGTGACTCTTTTTACTTTGATGTATAAAATCATAAAGATTCAGTTGTGGTCTACAAACCGACGAACTATGATTTTAGTCAAAGGCGTTTTTGGTGCTAAGATTCAGCCATGCTTTAGATGCAAATTTACATTCGCAAACACATCACGTCTTACATCCTTGTTTAGCGCAAACATCCTTGCAGCCAACACATTTTTAAACCATAATTTTCTTCAAGGAAACAATTCTATTTGCCATTATATCCCAGGAAAGAAACGGAGAGGAAATTTTCATAGGAAGCAAAATGCAAGCAAATCCTGAAAATGGAAATGAAAATCAGAGTAGAAATTTGTACCGCTTTAGATCCCTTTAGTTAATCTCAATTACGAAGGTTTGAAGTGAAATGAATATGAAACATGACGCGAGGTGCGACCCTTGAGGTCCACATGGTCAACTTCCCAGTAATATCTACATAAACATCAACAACATTAAACACAACAATAATTTTGAAAATACTACTACTTTAAGTAATAACAATGAGAGGTATTCATAGCAGTAACAGGAATGAGTTAATATGAATCATATCGTCTACGGGAGGTTCCATTGATTACGTAAGGTTTTTGATCGATGAGGACAGATTGAATATTCACGCGGATCAGTCGGTGGGGGCCTTTTTGGTCTTCAAAATTTTTGTATATGCAGTCCAAAATAGGTTCAATTGCATGTAAAAAGTGAAATGTATTACAAATGATGATGGTTATTGAAATCTTACGATTACTAAAGAATGAATCTACTAAAAACTACAATTTTTTATTCGATGAAAGCTTTTCAAAGCATATGATCTTGCAAAGTATCGACTACAAAACATTTTACCATTCTAAGCGTTGATACCGCAAATGCAAATTTGATTGAAATTTTGTTGGTTTTCAAAATTTAAGCAGTTTTTTTAATGAAATAGGTATAAAAACTATTAAAAATCTGCTCAAATTTTGCAAATATTTTAAAACTTTGATTGAATTTACAACAATTTTTTTAAAATAAAAGATATAAAGTAATATCATTCGTATGAACCCTCTTTACATGGTAACTTTGAATGATTTTTATCATTTTTAATTTAGTTTTTTTACATATTCATGGAATAAAATTTTGCCGGTGTCTCTTCAAAAACTGATAAGAATGTATTAATTTTATAAACTGGTATCATTGTCCTGTGCAAATCAGGTTAAAAAATATTTCTTATGGAAAAAACTATAATTTTTCGCATTTTCTTCTATTAAATTAAAAAAATGGTTGAAACGAATTTTTATAATGTTAAAAACTTCACAAAGAGGTTAATACACGTCAACTGACACCATAATGATGCAAATATTATATCTGGTTCGTGAGATATAGTGAATGATAAAAATAACCTTGAAAATCATGATGACTTTTAATGATTTTTAAGTTTTAATTTAATTTTTTACGTAATCATGAGAAAAAGTTTTGATGGTGGTTTTACCAACTTTGTTTGGAGTATATAAATTTTATAAACATTGATTACTTGAACTTGACAATAAGGTTAAAATTTATTGTTTCTGAAAAAAACACACAATTTTTTGCACTTTTTTTAAAAAATTAAAAAACGGCTCGAAGAATTTTTTTAAAAACTTAATAGAATTACATAAATGTTGATCTGCGTTGATTGACACCTTGTTCGAGGAAATCGTATATTTGGTTCGCGAGATATACCGCATGACAGAAATGACCTTCAAACGGGCATAACAGCAAACCCCTCCGACCGAAGTGTCCCAAAAACGAATCAGCTCTTAAAATTGGAAAGACGCTTCGATTGACACAAACAAAGTCGATACAACTTAATTTACGTGAGTTATGCTCGTAGAAAAAAGTGTCCACGTACGTACAGACGTTCGTACGTACGTACGTACACACACACACACACACATACATCTCCCTTTCTAAAAACACTTTATATATACTCTATACACCTCAAGACGTAAAGAAAAGTTGAAAATTTAAATTTCGATTTTCGAGGCGATTACAAGAACTTCCCATATACTGGGAAGTTAATAAAGGTTTTTTAATGTGATTAACGAAATTAATAAGATATGAAAATTGAGCTTGATCTAGACAGTTGATTGAACTCATATCAAAAGTGCGTAGGCTGACAACTTCCTGTTTTACCCAAATTTCTTTAGAAATGTTGATAATAACTTAAAAAAAGACTTCCACACAGTTACACATGAAACTTTAATCACCAAGCTCGGTGAATATGGAATTGTTGGAAAAGCAAATAAATTAATACGCAGTTCTTTGACGGATAGATTTCAAAATACACTAATTGGAGGTGTCAAAAGCAAAACTGCTGAATTTAGATTTGGTGTTCCGCAGGGCTCGATCCTAGGACCAACGCTATTTCTACTTTATATCTACTGCATAAAAAATGCAGACCTTGTTGCGAAAATGGTTAATGTGGTATGCCAGTAAGGCATACCACACATTGCACTAAAAATCTGCTTGCTTACCAAAATGCTCCGCGAGTTTCGCAACGGGGGTTTGCCATCAAAAGCCGATTATTTGGCCTAAAAACGGGTTTTTCACGCGACTTTCTACCCTTTGGGATGGAATAACTCCCGTTAATGTGCAGTGATTGCAACAATGAATATTGCAAACGATTTGCGACAAAATTATCTTGGAATAATATCTCAACGTGTTTTGCGTTAAACGTGAAATTAAAAAAGTTGTGGCGCCCGAAATATGTTCCCCCCTTTTTGTGTGTGGTTTTTGGCTTTTAACTTTTTTATCATTGACCCAACGTAAAAGTGATGTATGAACGACTTGTCAAACATTTTATTCTACGCAAGTTTGCGATACACAACTTTCTTGTAGGAGCCATGATTTCGGAGATATGAGGGCACCCCAACTTCTTTTGTTTTGAAGATGGAGCCCAAAGGACAGGAGCTGCGACCCCAGAAACTTGAACTTAAGCTATCTATACCATTGCCCAAGCATTGCATTAAAAAAAATTCTGCCTACCCAAATTGCACGGTTTACCTCAAAATTCGGACGCTTTGACTGTACTATTATGTACGCAGATGATACTGTGCTCGTATACTCAGGTAGAGCTAATCTCGAAATTGAACAAAAAGTAAATACTGACCTGGACAAGCGGGGAAAACTAAATATATTATTTTCAAACAAAGGAACAAGACTGACATACAATCACAGGTAAAAATCAATGACACAACCCTCCAGAGAGTAGAACAAACAAAATATTTAGGACTACTTATAGACGAGGAATTAACATGGACTCCACACATTAATGATCTAAGAAATAAAAATGGCTGTCCTCATTGGTCTTCTACGTCGCTTCTACTCCTTTCTAAAGCAAAAAAAAAATCCAAATTATGTATGCGCATCTCCTTTCGAAAATTTCCTACGGCATCTTGAATTGGAGCCACGCCTCTAAAGGTAACCTCATGATCATCTCCAGATTAGTTACCAAGGCGTATAAAATCATTTACAATCTCCCTATATCAACTCCAACGAGCGAAGTTTACAAAACAGCCCAAGGATTGAATTTGCAATGCATGATTTCCATGGAAAGAACTAAATTCATACATAAGAATTTACACCGTAATGAGTACACCACTGTGAAACTAGATAGAATTGGGGGGGGGGCGGAAACACTTACAGAATGAGAAACATGAATACCGCATTTGCCACAACTGATCGGCTAAAAGAAGACCCCTTCAACAGCTAAGTTTTACAATACACTATCGGACAAAATTAAAAACATAGCAAACCAAACTTCATATCAAAACGACACTAGAAAAATGTCTCCTTCAGGACCAACTTTCGAAGTAAGTTACAGGTACAATCAGCTCCAATAAACTCAAAGCCAAACATACAATTAATCTAACTAAAAGGACACTAAACTTACAAATTTGGTACTATCCCTTATACCGATTCTGCTCATCTGGGAAGTACTGTGTCGTAAAATTTTAAATACGGAGAGAGTGATTGGAGGAAACGGAGGTGGTTTTAGTCGATAGAAATCCGGCATGCCGAGAGGCAGGAGCTGATCGGTATCTTTTGAAGATTTCCACCTTCCAACGTTGAAAAAAACCTCCATGTTCATTAGCGATTATGGAAACGATTTATTGGAATTAATCCCGTTTTATTGCAACAATTTAAAAAAAAAACACATAACATAATTTAGAACACCTATTAATTTTAAGCTTCCTTAGAAAAACATAAAAATATTACATAATGACGTACTGAGCATTAATTTAAAATATATTGCCGTAAAAATTTCTCTGTTGAATTTTTCCCCACAGTATTTCTAGCACTTTTTTCAAATCCACATTCGGCGAGCTGTCGATCATACCTTTAATGAATGCCAACCGTTGATTTTCGTCTTCTACAAAATATTTGTGTAACTCTAGTTCCTCATATAGAGATTTGATCTGTGCTTGTTTTGCCAAGTCTGAAATAGAACCAAAATGATCAATGTTTGAATAAATGTTTTTACTGATGCGTCTGAAAACTACCAGTTTTGCCGTAACAGTTTGCCATAATCCTGCGTTGATCTTGATTGCTTCGTTCCATTGCATTTATTGAAAGCCAAGTGGCCTTATTCTCTTGAATATCAGTGCCGAACCTACCAGCTTTTGTGGCATCCGCAAAGCAGTCCAAATAATCGTTTTGCATCTGCCATACTTTGCCAATTTCACAAGAAACCTGCCTGGCATAGTCGAACAGTTCGGGATCCGTGTAACTGCAACAGACGTTGAATAAATTAATTTCAGAAGACAAAGTAAATTTTTTTGGCAAGGCTTTCGGAAAGTAGTGGAAACACTCACCCACTCATATCCATTGCTAGTGCAATAGGCAGTAGGCATCCCATTTCGCAAACCTTCAGGTCACATATGCGGTCGTAGATCGCTCTCGTGTGACAGGTCACCGACTGCTTCGAATTAATGACATCCAAAGTTTGACCCAGCATTGTCGCTAAATTGGCCTTGCCGAGGGAAATAAAAGCATTTTATTGTTTAGGTAAGAAACATGCTGTTCAACTTTACATCTACAAATCTTTCGCAGGATCTTCGATAGTAATCCTTGTGTCCAATATGCTTGCGTAGAGCTGCAAATACTGATGCTTGAAGAGTGAGCACGTCGTTAACTGCTTGCATTTTCACGCTTTCTAATTCATGCCAGCATGGGAAGCCTCGTCGCGTCTCTCCGTTGTCTACTATGTCATCGGCAACCACAACAGTTGCTTCTGTCTGAAATAAATATTGAAATACAATATTATTAAATTAAAATGGAAAGTGTGGTTTCGGGGTGACGGACGGCATCCTCATCTAGTGCTGTCATTTACCATCCGCCATCAGACAGCACGACCACGGTTAGGCTTATTGATGGATCAAGCTCATTATACTTCAACTATTTTTATTATTTGTATCCGCGAAGTATAACGACTGTCAATTTTTTTTTCGTTAGCGTATATTATGCATACGTAGCCATTCCATACATGGATGGTAAATGGCAGCACCCGATGAAGATGCCGTCCGTCACCCAGAAACCACTCTTCCCATTTTAATTGTAATGGTACCGCCCAGAAGCCTGGAAACAAGAACCTCCATTAATGTGCAATAATAGTGTTAGCAGAGTTGCGAACCAAAAAAGCACCTAGTGGGCAGGTTGTCGACTAGACAAGGAGGTTCGAAAATCCAAATTTGTATACAATATTATGTTCTTACTACAATGAATATTATTTAACATTTATCACTTCAACCGACAGTAGTACTGCCAAGATTTAGCAAGCGTTCTACTCCAACCGACAGAGTCCCTGCCAGAATTTTGTAATGTTATGATTACTGCATCAAGTCTTTGGTCCTATTCTCTTCTTGTTATATACGAACCCCTTATCTAATTCAGATGTAATTGCGAAAGTAGTGATATACGCAGACGATACAGTTTTGATTTGCTCAGGCAAGACCGAATTCGACGTATGTTAGAAGAAATAATAAACAAAGACCTAGACAATTATTGGCATTGGCTAATTCAAATAATAAGAATAAAAGAGGAGCGTCCATTAAATACGTAGTGCTTTTGGTGGATGGGGGTGGATTGGTTTGATTGAATATTCACGCGGATAAATCGGTGGGTGGTGTGGGTACGTTAAAAAGCTTCTTCTACGTTATTTGTTATTTTCATATCGATGCTTGAAGGACAAAAGAGCGCTAGCAAAAATGAATACGCCCACTGAAGATATTTTGTCGCGTGGTGGCCATTTTGAATAGTTTTGTTCAAAATCGCCATGAATTCAGCATAATCATTGAGTTTGTATTTTTTCATGATTTTACAAAAATCAGGCTAATACGTATTTCTTATTTTCAGTTGGTCTTGAAAAACAACAAGTGTAGTCAAAAATCGGTTTAATTGCACCTTGAAGGTCATGATGATTTAATGATTTTTATTTTTAATTTAATTTTTTTCATAATCATTAGAATAAATTTTGCTGTTTTTTCAAGGGCAATTTAGAGTATATAGATGTTTTAAACATTGATCACTGCGCTGTGCAAATCAGGCTAAAAATGTATTGTTTATGAAAAAAACCTTAATTTTGTGCACTTATTTTAATAAATTAAAAAACGGCTCCAATGATTTTTTTAAAAGTTTGATGAAATCACACAAATGTTGATACGCGTCGATTGGCGCCTCAATAATGAAAATAGGTTTGTGAGATATAGCGCATGACAGCAATGACCTTCAAGGGGTCAAACAGAGACCCCCCCCTTCCGCCCGAAGTTTCCCAAAAACTAATCAGCTCTTAAGATTACAAAGACGCTTCGATTGACTCCTTAACGAAGTCGATAAAACTTTGTTTACGTGAGTTATGCTCGTAGAAAAACTGTCCGCGAACACACGTAGGTACGTACGTACGTACATACAGACACATACACATACATACTTCTTTCTAAAAACACTTAAAATGTGTTGAAAATTTTATTTCGATTTTCGAGGCAATTACAAGAACTTCCCATATACTGTGAAGTTAATAATAAAAACCTTTATTCGCTGACCAAATACAATACAGTTTTAACATATTTAAGGTACTATGAGTTTTTACAATTAAATAGTCTTTACGGCTAAAATATGCACATTGGTGTTCTTCGGCAATCAGTTTATTGTTCAGGTTGCCCTTTGACTTAGGCCTCCCCTTGTTTCTTCCACTCATCTCTGTCACAAACCATCCTTCTCCATCCTTTTGGTAGGTCATCTTCCCATCTTTCAATTTGTCGTACTTTTTGTCTTTTTCTATTCCTAGGGTACCATTCCATTACATCTTTCGTCCATTTTTCCTTATTTGTTCGCATGATGTGCCCAGTCCAGTTCCATTCAAGTTTTTTGATTTTTTGTAGAATGTCGTTTACTTTTGTCCTTTTTCTTATTTTTAAAATTTTTCATCTATCCTTCAGCTTTATGTTTAGCATGCTACGTTCCATACTGCGTTGGCAGACTATCAGTTTCTGGTTGTTTTGATTCGTAGCCGGCCAAGTTTCACACCCGTAGTTAGACATGGGATTATACATATGTTGTACAGTTTACTTTTAATTGACATTGGTATTGTATCATTCTTAACATTTTCTTTTAAAGACCAGTATCGTTTCCATGTGCTACTTATTCCTCTCTCAATTTCTTTAGAATATTGGTCTTTTATTGATATAAGTTGTCCTAAATAAACGTTTTCATCAACATATTCAATTAATAGACCAGGGCGAAACTGTAGAAAAACGACTAAATTTGCTCGTTGAGAGGGGGCACGCTGATTTTTGCAGGAAAAGTTGGGGAATAGCTCGTATAACAATAATTGACTTAAGCTCCGTCTCAAAAAAGTTGGGAACATTAAAAAAATCCGAAATGTTTAAAAATTTGAAAAAAATTCGTGTTTTTTCTGCTTGTCTGACTCCTAACTTCAAAACGGTGCATTCCAGAGCAAAGTTGCTTGGACCTTTTCAACGGCCAACTTAAAACATTACTTTTGTCTTAATTGGATTCATCGATAGTCCTGCTTTTCTGCTTTCCTTATCTAGTTGCTGTAACATAATTTGTAGTATGCCTGGTTTCTCTGCGAAAATCATAATGTCGTCAGCAAATCTTAGGTGGTTTAAGTTTAATCCATTTATATTTATTCCGAAAACTTGTCAGTGTATATTGCGGAAGATATTTTCTAATACTGCTGTGAAAAGTTTTGGGGAAATTTGATCTCCCTGTCTGACGCTTCTCTGGGTTTTAAACTTTCCTTGGTGTTCGAGTTGGACCTTTGCTGTGGAGTCACTTTCAATTTCTTTTATAATATTAATATATATACTTTCTACTCCTTGGTTTTTTAGTGTTTTCCAGATATAATTGTGTTTCAGAGAGTCGAAGGCTTTGCTGTAGTCGACAAATGCTATGTAATAGTGTTGGCCGTATTCGTTAAGTTTCTCTATGATAATTTTGACCACATGGATATGGTCTATGGAATAATACTCCGGGTGAAATCCTGTTCTCTTAGCTGGTTACGTTCTAGGTTTTTATTTATTCGGCTGAGTATTATTTTTGAGAAAACTTTGTATACATTAGACTTATAGGTCTATAGTTCTTAATATCATTTTTGTCTCCCTTTTTATGTAGCCGGACGATACGGGACTTTCTTCACTGAGTTGATATTTATTCAGCCTTTATTATTTTGTTAAATAAATATGTCACAGGTTTGGATATTACGGCTAGGGTATCTTTCAGTATCTCATTCGGAATTTTGTCGTCACCAGGTGCTTTTCCGGGTTTCTGCGTTTTTATAGCTCTTATTACTTCTGTTTCTAGTATGAATGGTATTTCTGCTTCATGAGTATCCTTTTCTAATTCTGCCACTAATATTTTGTCTGTTTCTGTGTATAGAATTTTGTAGAATTCTGTCGCTACTTTAGCTATCGATAATCGTTTTGTTGTGACTGTTTCGTTTTTCTTTGTACTCTTGATTTTCAAGTTAGGTATTCATTGTTTCTCATCCATACTTAAATCCAAACCACTAAGGCACACATAGTTTCGAAAATGGGAATTTCTGGCAAGTGGTCATGTTCATGTAAGTTCATCACAGCAGTAAATTTTTAACCTTTTTTTCATGTATCTTAAAAGTATACAAGGACTTATTGGACCCCAAGCGTTGGATTGCTAGTGCATATCAAGAACTAGTCGATAAGAAAACGAATCTTATTATGGAGTATAACTGACATGTCATCATTGAAAATTTGACAAAAACACAAGGAACTGAGCAATATTGTGGCATGTTTCCACTAATGCTTGATTCAAAAATATAGCATGTGATTTATTCTTAAATTTGACACCTAACTTCCAACGTAATCAGGTCACAAAGTTCAATTAGCACAGGTAGTTTGTGCAATTCTGAACGGGATTTGTTTAGAGATTACTAGGAACCGTCTCTAACAGCTGCCACTAATGTACGATCTTGTTCAGGGCACCGCCGCCGACGAGCCGGGCTAGATGGAAGTTGGTTTTATTTGAATGATTTGTATTTTATTTAGAACACATTGGAATATTTATTTGCACTGTACATTTTCGTTACTGATTTCTCATCCCAACTAGAAAAGGATACGCATCGAAACGTCCATAATAACTGACAAAATGGGGTCAGGAGTCAAGAGCTTAGAGTGAAGGTTTCATAAAGAAAACAAAATATTAATACTTACCAATTCAGTGCACCACCCTACATTGTACACGATCTGCAAGTTTTCTGCAGTCAACTGAGACTCCTTCGCAAGGATTTTGTATGCCGCCACCAGGAGTTCACCCTTTTGCTTGTCGGCGCCGAACACAATGTATTGCAAAGCCTTAAAGGAAAAAAATGCTCATAAGTCACGATTAGTCGACTGCTGTTAAAAATTTAAGTCATTTGACTTGATTTTTCTGGTAATTGGTTTAGCTTGAAACCTAAGATTGAAACTTTGGTGTTTTATTGGTGGATAGTGCGTGTTGCAAACTTGGCACGCACTGAGCTCCAAACGCACCAAACAACCTTGAGCTCTATCGTATCCATAATGACGGAGCATTGTCAGACACGCAGAAAGGTTGCGTCACAGTATATGGAGACCCTGTAGGTAATCGTTCATATAAACTATCAAGTGCGTCCCGCGGTTCCACGGGACAAAGTCATATGTTTTCCTTCAATTATCATATGTTTGTTGTCATTTATCATACGTTTGCTGGTTGTTTGCTGTTGGGTGTTGTGACAGCCTCCTTTATCTAAAGATGGCTCTCTTAGGCCAATGTAGTCCCATTGTGATACCACAAAAGATTGAGACGGCACTAGAACCTTCAGGATGACGAGAACCATTTAGATTCCGTACGAAGTTAAAAAAGTTAAATATTTAAATCAGCTACTTCCGTTAGGCTGTCCAGGAAAGGTGAGTCTAAGGTTTGCATCCGTATCCTGGTTAGTGCTGGGCAATAACACAGAAAGTGTTGGATTGTCTCTTCCTCGTCTTCCGATCTGCCAACGCAACGTCGGCAGAAATCGTTGAAAGGAACACCCAATCTTTTTGCGTGTCTGCCAATCAGACAGAAAATCAGACCCCGTCAGTACGGATACGATGGAGCTCAAGGTTTCGTGGCTCGTGTTAAGAAGCCACGTAGTGCGTTTAGAGCACAGTGCGTCCCAAGTTTGCCTGGTCGTTCTACAGGTTTCTTCAAGTAGCCAGGCCCTATTCGCAGCCTCCATGTAGTATTGCTTGAACCCTAGCTTTATGGAAGCTGGAGGTTGGCCGGGGTGTAAGTGTATACTCTTTGAGCTCAGAGCCAGCTCTTGCTAGGGCATCTGCTTCACAATTTCCCGGTATATCACTATACCCCGGTACCCTGCAAAGAATCGTTTTACAGTGAAGCGATATCGCGCTCAGTTGTGTGCGACATTTCATTACAATTTTGGATGGAGTATGCACGCTGGATAATGATTGGATAGCAGCTTGACTGTCAGAGAAAATGTTCAAATTTCTTATGGAAATTTTCTGGTTTCTCAGCCAGTCTACTGCCTTGTTAATCGCAATGCCCTCTGCCTGAAAAACACTGCAGTGGTCAGTTAACCCAAAGGATAGTTGCAGGCCTAGCTGTTCTGAGAAAACGCCACAGCCAACTCTTCCATCCATTTTTGATCCATCAATGTAGATGTCGATAGATTTCGGTATCTCATTTATTCCTATCGTCCAGTCATCCCAACTCGGGATGATTGCCTTAACCGGAAAAATCTAGGTGCTCGCCCGTAGAATCACCTACAACCATTGCAAAGGCGAACTTGCAAAACAACAAATTCCCCCGACCGAAGTGTCCCAAAAACTAATTAGCTCTTATGATTACATAGACGCTTCAATTCGACACCTCAACAAAGTCTATGCAATTTTTAAGGTGAGTTATGTGTGTATGTACACACACACATCTCTTTTTCTAAAAACACTTATAATATACTCTAAAGACCTCAAAACGTATGTTGAAAATTTCAATTTCGATTTCGAGGAGATTACAGGAACTTCCCATATACTGGAAAGTTAAAAATCATTCGCTTAAATCTGCTGAGAGTTTATATGGAGCCGACAATCGCGGTAGGATTCTGCATTAGTACAACGATGCTAAACATCGGAGTCATCTCTGAACCAGCTGGAAAGAAGAAAGCAAAGTCATAACTTTGGATTGGCCAATAGCAAACTTCAGACGCGAATCGAATAGAAAATGAGTGGTCACTAACGAAGGAGAAACTAAAAGGCAAAAACATAACCACTACATGGCTGCTCACACGGGATCTCAACAGGATATGACAAAGTTTTAGTATGGAATACCCAACAATATCATCTACACTGACTAAAAGGCTTGCGTGTAGCGTGGGTTGCGGGTAAGCCCAGCCTGAACCAAGCCAGTTCTGTCTCTACCCTAGAATTTTTTTCGATTCAACGAATTCAAAATTAAATTCAAATCAGTAATCATCAACTCATCTATCGTTAAAGAAATATCCTTGAATTTTTTTTTGAATATTTCGTTCCTGAGAATCTTCTATACTTGAACAACCAAGGCTATTTGGAAATTAAAAAAAAATTAAATTATTGAAGTTCTATTTCATGCAAAAAAAGGGAAAATTCTTTATACTTAGAGGTAAATTGATATTGAGTGTTGAGGTTCTATTCATTGAATTACTTAGGGAAGTGCTCCACTTTAAATCAACATCGTAAGTGTAAATGGCCTTAATTACCTTGCCCAAAATTTATATTGCCCTTATGCGTTCTAAAGCCAGTTGAATTCAACTTTTATAAAGTTTTTGAAAACATATGAACTACAAATCTTCAACTGCTAAAACATAGATAGCTTGAAATTTTCGCTGCCTGAATTATTGAAAGTAACATTACAAAACTCACCTTTTCTAACCATTTGGACGCTGCTGAATCATCGAACTTTCTGACTTCATCCATTAACCCATCAGCAAAACCTTGAAGATGGAAATGCAATGAAAATTTATTGAAAGTGAAAAGGATCACTTACTTGGGAACGAAGATTGGAATTTAATTCTATCATCTTTTGTAAAAACTCGACTGTCTTCAGGTCTATCAGAGTACCATCTGGGGAGAAAATGTTAATAAATTTGAATTATGAACTAATTTCCCAAGTAGTTGTGCTGTTAGATTCATTACTTCAAGAAAAGATAGAAACGTACTCACTAATAATTGGTGGGCGCTTGGTAGGTTAAATTGGTAGGTAATAGAAATTCAAAATATTCTTTGATACTAAGCGGTGGACTCCGCAAATTAGAATGGCAACAAGTGCCAAAGGATAGAAAATACTAAGTTCTAGGCTAAAAATTATGCCGATAAACGTTACTTTTCAAATTTGGTGTCAAAGCCTTTTCTAATAATTTGCTACTTCCAGGTCGGCTTGAAAGACAAAAGGGCGCTAGCGGAAACTAATGCAGCTTTTGTTATAACGCTGTTTGGGGAGATTTTGTCGCGTGATGGCCATTTTGGCGTTCGAAATTTCCGTGGCTGCTGCATAATCACAGAATTTGTATTTTTCACGATTTTAAAGGTATGAGACTAATTATTATTTTTTATTTTTCAGTTTGTCTTGAAAAACTTTGAATATGTAATCAATAATCGAGTTAATTGCATGAAAAAAACAAGCCGTGAGGTGCGACCCATGAGGCCCACACGGTCAACTTCCCAGTGATATCTACATAAACACTTAAAATATTAAACAAAATAATAATTTTGAAAATAATACTACTTTAAGTAATAATAATGAGAGGTACTCATAGCAGCAACATCAATGAGTTAATATGAACCATATCATCTACGGGAGTACCCATTGATTACGTAAGGCTTTTGGTGGATACGGGTAGATTGATTTGATCAATCAATCGGTGGGGACCTTTCCTACGTTAATTGTTATTTTCACACCGATGATTGAAGGACAAAAGAGCGCAAGCAATAATGAATGCAGTTTTTGTTATTACTCTCATTGAAGAGATTTTGTCGCGTGATGACCATTTTGAATGGTTTTGTTCAAAATTGCCATGACTTCAGCATCATCACTGAATTTATATTTTTTCACGATTTTAAATCAATGAAATTAATAATTAATTTCGAATTTCTGTTGGTAAATTTTGAATATGCAGTCAAAAATAGGTTCAATTGCATGTTAAAAGTAAAATGTTTTACAAATGATGATGGAGGAAGTACTTGAAATCGTACGATTACTAAAGAATGAATCTATTAAAAACTACAATTTTTTTATTTGATGAAAGCTTTTTAAAGCTTATGATCTTACAAAGTATTGACTACAAAACATTTTACCATTCAAAGCGTTGATTACTACAAATACAAGTTTGATTGAGATTTTGTTGGTTTTCAAAATTTAAGCCGTTTTTTTATTAAAACTAAAACACTGTAAAAACTATTAAGAACTTGCTCAAATTATGCAAATAATATAAAACTTGGATTGAATTTACAACATTTTCCGTGGGATAAAAGATATAAAGAAATATCATTCGTATGAATCCTCTATACATGGTAACTTTGAATGATTTTATTTTATTTTTATTTTAGTTTTTTCATAATCATGGAAAATGAATTTGCTGGACTCTCGTCAAAAACTGATGAGAATGTATTACTGAGCTGCGCAAGTCAAGTTAAAAATTTGTTTTTTATGAAAAATCCCTAATTCTTCGCGTTTTCTTTTATTAAATTAAAAAGCGGTTGAAACCATTTTTCCATAATGTTAGAAACATCACTAAAAAGTTAATACACGTCTATTGGCACTTTAATGATGCAAATATTATATCTGGTTCGTGAGATATAATGAATGGAAGAAATGACATTGAAGATCATGATGACTGTTAATGATTTTTTTATTTTTTATTTAATTTTATTTGTGATCAGAAGAGAAAGCTTTGATGGTGTTTTTACAAACACTGTTTGGAATATAGAAATTTTATAAAGATTGATTAGTACATTTCGCAAATGAGGTTAAAAATTTATTATTTTTGAAAAAAACCTAATTTTTTGCACTTTTTTCTTAAATTAAAAAACGGTTCCAACAATTTTTTTAAATAAGATAGATTCACGAAAATATAACGCGTCGATCGACAGCTTAACGATGCAAATCGTATGTTTGGTTCGCGAGATATGACGCATGACAGAAATGACCTTCAACGGGCGAAACAGCAATCCCCCCCCCCCCCCCCGACGAAAGTTTCCCAAAAACTAATCAGCTCTTAAGATTGCAAGGACGCTTCGATTGACACCTCAACAAAGTCGATTCAACGTTGTTTACGTGAGTTATGCTCGTAGAAAAAAGTGTCCACGAACGTTCATACGTACGTACACACACACACACACACACACACGCAAACACACACATTGTTGTCATACGCTATATCTCACGAACCAAAAATGGGACTTCCATCATTGAGGTCGTGCAATCGACGCGTATAATTTGGTGTAATTCTATCAAATTTTTAAAAAAATGTTATGGCCGGTTTTTAATTTATTTTAAAAAAATATTGGAAAAATTAGGGTTTTTTGATAAAGACTAAATTTTTAACCTAATTTGCACAACACAGTAACAAATTTTTATAAAATTTATACATTCTTATCAATTTTTGAAGAGAAATCAGCCAAACTTTATTCCACGCTTCAACAAAAACAAACAAAAAAAATAGAAATTCATCCAAAGCTATATAAAAAGGGTTCATAGGCATGATATTACTTAATATCTTTTATTCTACAGACGTTGGTGTAACGTCAATCAACGTTTACTAATATTTGCATCATTTGAGGAGACTTTGAATAGTTTTCATGGTGTTTCAATTTTAATAAAAAACTGCCTTAATTTTGAAAAGCAACAAAATTTCAATCAAATTTGGTTTTGTGGTAATCGACGCTTTGAATGGTAAAATAAACATTTAAGTCTATACTTTGCAAGATCATATGCTTTAAAAAGCTTTTATTAAATAAAAAAATTGTAGTTTTTTGTAGTTTTGATCTTTAGTGTTCGTAAGATTTCAAATACTTCTTTCATCATTTGTAATATATAGATTTTACTTTTTACATGCAATTGAACGTTTTTTTACTGCATATTCAATGTTTCTCAAGACCAACAGAAAATAAGAAATAATTATTAGTTTCATTGATGTAAAATCGTGAAAAAATACAAATTCAGTGATTATGCGGAAGTGATGGCAATTTTGAATGCAACTATTCAAAATTTCCACCATGCGACAGAATCTCTTCAGTGGGCATAATAACAAAAATTGCTTTCATTTTTGCTAGCACTCTTTTGTCATTCACGCCTCAATATGAAAATAACAAATAACGTAGAAAAGGCTTAGTAACCTGTCGCCCTTCGATTGATTCGCGTGAATATTCTATCAAACCAATCCACCAAAATCCTTACGTAATGAATTGAAGCTCGCGTAGATGTTACGATTAATGTTAGGTCATTCCAATAACTTTTATGAGAGGTACATTTTTATTATTTAAAGTAATATTATTTTCATAATTATTATTGTGTTTAAAAATTTTAATATTTATTTAGATATTACTGGGAGGTCGACCGTATGGATCTCAGGCGTCGCACCTTGCGGCTTGTTTATTTTTAAGGTCGTCATAGACAAAATAGTTCTAAGCAAGGCTCTTGAGTTATCAGTGTCACACATTCTTCCTTGCGAAATGACAAGGTCGAAAACAGAAATTTTCCATCAGTGTCGCAAAGAAAACCATTTATGTTAAAACCATTACTGCGCCAACTTGTGCAAGGCAAATTTAACGACGGACTAACCTATAATGAAAATCAATTTTCAATTCAAATTTCCGATAGATTCGTTTAGTTGATTTGAGGATTTTGGTCTTTAGAATATATATTTTTCGTTCAACTTCGTAGAAACATTAATCACGGATGTGTTTAGTGAACAAAAGCATTTGTAGACGTCAACTAGTTCGCGTAATTGAGAAGCTGCTCCAGCATAAAATAGCACTTGTGATTGGATAGAATATTCTAAAGTAAAGTGTTCGCAATGTAACATTTTTTTATTTGGAATCAAAAATTAACCGATCTACGTAGGGTTGAAAACGAAATTTCGCACATTTTTTAATGGTTCAAGGCATTTTTCAAGCCGACCTCGAATCCCATAACTACACACAACACGAATGATTTTAATTAGAACATATTTTATATTTGCTACGTAAATTAACAGTCAGCAAACCAATCTTCGTAATGCAATATTTTCGACACGCTTTAATTCTATCAGTAATGCAAAACAAGTACAGCTAACATTAAAATATTATTTAACATTATAATTTTGAAATCTTTAGCTTTGCGTCACAATTTCCAGCAAGTGATTACAAAAAACTAAAGTGAATCGAAATACACATATTAAATAGCGTGTCAGAAGTGTTTGTATAGAATGATTTCCGTTCAAACAACTTTATAAACTACCATTCTTACTATTATGTTGAAGGTTGACACTCGTTGACTCGTTTCGAACGCTCTATAATAATATTTTAGTTACTACGGGCAGCAGACACGTCTGATTGAATTATCTGTATCAAGAAATCCTTACCAAAATATATATGTAGTTCTGATGTCTCACCATGTAGCCCTTAAAATGCTGGAAATATGATATCTTACCTGCTGCTATATCCACTGTTGAATTTTGAAGTGTTACATTGGAACCGACTCAATCGGCTAACATTTTGAATAAACCTACTACACATTTTTAAACTTAAGAGCTTTCAACTGTTTCACTATTGAGAAAAATGCAAGGACTGCAAGCAATTGAACCTTCTTAAATTTCGGTGAGAAGCATTGACGGATAGCTAAGCTAACGGAGCAAAACGTGTTCTAAATGCAGTCAGACTTGGCTGCATTTTATATTAAAATTTTCGTACAATAACTGGACAATTAATTCAATTTTCAGCTTCCGTGTCAAAGTAATTCTGAGCTATGAATAAAACTTGCATAATTATAATAATTAATTCTGAAATATAAAGTGGTTGAATGAAATTAAAAGACTTCTGACTATAATTGTAGACTGAATAGTGTTTCTGATTGAATCTTTTAGTAAGTTTAATCGACAGCTAAAGGGTTCTGACGTTAGTTTGCTCACGAAATGTCTTAGTCAAATGCAAATTTAATTATAATTTCGTAGGTTTCTGCATGTATCTTTAATCATGCTTCCATACCTTACCTTCGATGGATTTTAGAAAAGTAAACTTGGTTTTTTCAATGGCTTCAAAGGTAAGATTGAAAGAAATGTAAATCCGGTGATTAGGCTGATCAAGGAATAAATTTTTTTTCACGCTGAAACTATTTTTGATGCATTTGTATCTTACCTTACTGCATATGAATAGTGCGGAGGAGCACCATCAAGTATGAACAGCGTCCTACTTCTGGTTAGAAATAGGTCCGCATCATCCCAACCGCCTTCCAAGGTATGCTTTATTAAAAGCTTCGGTCAATTTCACAGAAGGCAATTTAAATGATCCTACTCAGTAATATCTAATGAAACCACACCAACCAATAACGCAGAGGCCACATTGGTACCTTGCTTGTTGGGTGGCATCTTTTTTCCGTAAAATCACACATAAAAGCTATTTGAATTCAAAAAAATCTTGTAGACGCTGCCTTACCTGTGAGAAACATTTTTGAACCGAAGATAACATTATTCATATGTTTATGATGCAGGCAGCAACAAAGATTTTAAAGATTACAGGGGATTTCGTCTCTTAATTTGTGTATCCTTAGATGAGAGAGGAAGGAGAATGTTTCATTTACTTGCAGTCTTCCTGCAATTCTTTTTACGATAATATTTGGTTTTACTTCCACTGGATCCTTTTGCAAAGTGACGTTGTACTGGAAGCTTTCCATGTTCAACCCTTGCTGAAGCTAACGTTTCGCACTCTTCAAGTCTTCATATCGTATCAACAAAAACATATGTTTTACTGCTAGATACCTTTGTGAATAAAATCTTTCTATGATGCCACTTTAATTCCTGACTTCCCCATTGACAATATGCATGTGAGCGTATACTTTACTGGAGAACATTGTTATCCATAGAAACAAACAAGCCGCGAGGTGCGACCCTTGAGGTCCACACGGTCAACTTCCCAGTAATATCTAAATAAACATTAAAAATATTAAACACAATAATAATTTTGAAAATACTACTACTTTAAATAATAATAATGAGAGGTATTCATAGCAGTAACAGGAATGAGTTAATATTAATCATATCGTCTACGGGAGCATCCATTGATTACGTAAGGCTTTTGGAGGATGGGTGATGATGATTGATTACCACAAATGCAAATTCGATTGAAATTTTGATTGTTCAAAATTTAAGCCGCTTTTTTACTTAAAATAATGCAAAAACTATTAAAAGTCTGCTCAAATTATCCAAATATTTTAAAACTTTGATTGACTTTACAACAAAGTCTTTAGAATAAAAGAAATAAAGTAATATCATTCGTATGAACCCTCTTTAAATGGTAACTTTGAATGATTTTTAACTTCCCAGTATATGGGAAGTTCTTGTAATCGCCTCGAAAATCGAAATTGAAATTTTCAACATTTCTTTACGTTTTGAGGTCTATAGAGTATATATAAAGTGTTTTTAGAAAGGGAGATGCATGTGTGTGTGTGTGTACGTACGTACGTACGTACGTTCGTGGACACTTTTTCTACGAGCATAACTCACGTAAACAAAGTTGTATCGACTTCTTTGAGACGTCAATCGAAGCGTCTTTGCAATTTTAAGAGCTGATAAGGTTTTGGGATACTTCGGTCGGGGTTTTTTGTTGTTTTGTCCCTTTGAAGGTCATTTCTGTTATGCGTTATATATCGAGAACCAAACATACGATTTGCATGACTAAGGTGTCAATCGACGCGTATTAACATTTCTGTGAATCTTTCAAATTTTGGAAAAAATCGTTGAGGTCGTTTTTTAATTTAAGAAAAAAAAGTGCAAAAATTGGGTTTTTTCATAAACAATAAATTTTTAACCTGATTTACGAAAGACAGTATTCAATTTTTATAACATTTATATACTTCAAGCAATGCTTGTAAAAACGTCATCAAAACTTTTTCGCATGATAACAAGAAACATTAAATAAAAAAAATTATTAACAGTCATCATGATCTTCAAGGTCATTTCTTCCATTCACTATATCTCATGAACCAGATATAATATTTGCATCATTAAGGTGTTAATCGACGTGTTTTAAAATCTTTTTGATTATTTTAACATTATAAAGATCCGTTTCAGCGGTTTTTTAATTTAATAGAAAAAAATGAGAAAACTTATGGTTTTTTCATAAAAAATATTTTTTAAACCCGATTTGCACAGCACAGTAATAAATTTTTTTTTTATTTAAACTTTTATTAAATTTTTAATAAGTATTAGATCTACACTGCTTAGATCTCTAGCTTATGTTAATTCAACTCTTACTTCTAAACATAGTAATAACCTACTCTGACAGTACATTGTAGGCTTTGATAATACAACTCTTACAGCTAGGGGAGTTTACAATAGTTCACTATTGAATGTATGCTCTAATAATTATGTAATTATGTCGCTTAATGTCCAATGTTCATATTTTTTTTCCATGTATAGTTGCACGCTAGGGTCCTGATAGCTCTTTTGATGGATCGTCTATAATCCTTTTATACCTGGTATGTGAAAGGTACCGCCTCTACACAATGGTGGAGTTGAATGTACTACGGGCTTTATTGGCTACCTATTAGGGAGTTGTAGCGGATCGATGCGCTTCAGTCTTGAGTACGGTGCAGTTTGCAAAATTTCTCTTGCTTTAATATTTGGGTGTTTTTCCAGACGTTTCATATAGTTTCCACTGTGTTTTTTAATTTCTTCCTCTACCGTGTTTATACCCATATCGCGTTGAATTATTTTGTTGTTTACATAATTGGGGGCACCTAGAATTGTTCTTATTATTTTTGTTTGAATTCTTTTTATTAGGCTTAGGTTCGATTTTTTAGTGGTTCCCCATAATTGTATAGCGTATGACCATATTGGTTTCAGCAGAGATTTATACAATTGTATTTTGTTTGCCAGAGTCAGCTTCGATTTCTTGTGGATTAACCAGCGTATTTTATTATATTGTAGGCTAACTTGAGCTCTTTTTTTCGTTAAATGAGCTTTCCATGTTAGTCTTCTGTCTAGATGTACACCGAGATATTTGACCACTTTAGTTTTTGGTACTTTTATGTCGTTAATTATGACTGATCTGCATGTACGTTTCCTAAGTGTAAATGTGATTTGCTGCGTTTTAGATGCATTTATGGTTATTCCCCTCTTATTGGCCCATTCCACAATCTTGTCCGTTTGGTACTGTAGCTCCCTGGTTGCTGTTAAGGGGTTAATATGGGAGAATAAAATAGCCGTGTCATCGGCAAAAGTTGTAGTTAGTATGTGGCTGCTAGTCGGTAAGTCCGCTGTGTACAGGAGGTATAGGATGGGTCCCAGGACACTTCCCTGGGGAACCCCTGCTCTGATTGGATGTATTTTGCTTAATTGGTCGTTACATCTATCTTACAGTTATCTTACAGTAATAAATGTTTATAAAATTTATACATTGTTATCAGTTTTTGAAGAGAAACCAGTAAAACTTTTTTCATGATTCTGAAAAAATTCAATTGAAGATAAAAAATAATTCAAAGTTACCATATGAAAGGGGTTCTTCCGATTGATATTACCTCATATCTTTTATTCTAAAGACTTTGTTGTAAAGTCAAAGTTTCAAAATGTTTGAGCAGATTTTTAATAGTTTTTGCATTATTTTAAGTAAAAAAGCGGCTTAAATTTTGAACAATCAAAATTTCAATCGAATTTGCATTTGTGGTAATCAATCATCATCACCCATCCTCCAAAAGCCTTACGTAATCAATGGATGCTCCCGTAGACGATATGATCAATATTAACTCATTCCTGTTACTGCTATGAATACCTTTCATTATTATTATTTAAAGTAGTAGTATTTTCAAAATTATTATTGTGTTTAATATTTTTAATGTTTATCTAGATATTACTGGGAAGTTGACCGTGTGGACCTCAAGGGTCGCACTTCACGGCTTGTTTTATTTTTAATTTAGTTTTTTTTTCAAAACCATAGAAGAAAATTTTGCTGTTTTCTCTTCAAAAACTGATAAGAACGTATAAATTTTATAAGTTGGAATCACTGTGCTGTGCAAATCAAGTTAAAAAAATTTTTATGAAAAAAGCCATAATTTTTCGCATTTTCTTCAATTATATTAAAAAAACGGCTAAGACCAATTTTTATAATGTTAAAAACTTCACAAAGAGGTTAATACACGTCAACTGACATCATAAATATGCAAATATTATAGCTGGTTCGTGAGATATAGTGAATGATAAAAATGACCTTGAAAATCATGATAACTTTTAATGATTTTTTATTTTTAATTTAATTTTTTACGTAATCATGAAAGAAGGTTTTGATGGTGTTTCTTCAAACATTTTTTGGAGTATATAAATTATCTAAACATTGATTACCATATTTTTTTCAAATCAGGTTAAAAATTTGATGTTTTTGGAAAAACCCCTACTTTTAGCACTTTATTTCAAAAAATTTAAAAACCGCTTCAACGATTTTTTTAAAAAGTTTAAAGAATCACTTAAATGTTAATACGCGTCGATTGACACCCTAATAAAGCAAATCGTACGTTTGGTTCGTGAGATATAGCGCATGACAGGGTTGACCTTCAAGGGGTGAAAACAGCAAACCGCCCACCAATTGATCCGCGTGAATATTCAATCAAAACAAACTGTCCTCATCGACCAAAAACCTTACGTAATCAATGTATCCTCCCGTAGACGATATGATTCATATTAACTCATTCCTGTTACTGGTATGAATACCTCTCATTATTATTATTTAAAGTAGTACTATTTTCAAAAATATTATTGTGTTTAATGTTTTTGATGTTTGTGTTCATATTACTGGAAAGTTGACAGTGTGGACCTCAAGGGTCGCACCTCACGGCTTGTTTGTTTTGAAATACTTGTACAATCGCCATAAATTTTATCGTTTGAATTGCGTGCAGTAAAACGTTAACAAGATGTTAAGAAAATGCGTGTACTTATCTTACTATCGAAGAAATATATTGTCTTATCTATGCAAATTTGAATTTTCCTAAGTAAATTAAATAGTATGTTTATAGAATCTTCAGGTTATAATTACAAACCCGTGTCATGCTATATTATTATTCATTAAATGAATAACGGTTCATTAAATAAACATTCAAGTAAATTATTCAATTTAAAAATTTAATTGAATTTAATTCAATTTAATAATTTAATGTGTTTCAAATGTAAAACTACCGTCAAACCTAAAGTAAAACGTTTAAACTAATCACAATTGTAATGAACTTTATTCAAATTAGAACCCTACTATTTTTAACTTCCCAGTATATGGGAAGTTCTTGTAATCGCCTCGAAATTGAAATTTTCGACATATCTTTACGTTTTGAGGTCTTACGAGTATATTTTAAGTGTTTTTATATAGAAGTATGTGTGTGTGTGTATATACGTACGTGCGTGCGTTCGCGGGCAGTTTTTCTACGAGCATAACTCACGTAAACAAAGTTGTATCGACTTTGTTAAGGTGTCAATCGAAGCGTCTTTGCAATCTTAAGAGCTGATTAGTTTTTGGGACACTGCGGTCGGGAGGGTTTGCTGTTTTCACCCCTTGAAGGTCAACCCTGTCATACGCCATATCTCACGAACCAAACGGACAATTTGCTTCATCAAGGTATCCATCGACGCGTACTGACATTTACGTGTTTATATCAAATTTTGAAAAAAATGGTGGAGCTGTTTTTCAATTTTTTAAAAAAAAGTGCAAAAAATTGTTTTTTTTTTAAAAACATCAAATTTTAAACCTTATTTTCAAGTCGCAATAATCAATGTTTATATAATTTATATACTCCAAACAGTTTGTGTAGAAAAACCACCAAACTTTTTTTTCATGATTACGAAAAATAAAATTAAAAATAAAAAATAATTAAAAGTCATCATGACCTTCATGGTCATATATGTCATTCATTATATCTCGAGAACCAAATATAATCCTTGCATCATTAAGAAGTCAATCGACGCGTATTAACATTTTAATGATGTTTTTTAAAAAAAATTTGACGCCATTTTTTTCAGTTAATAAAAAAATATTGAAAATTAGTGTTTTTTTCATAAAAAAATTAATTAATAAATAATAAAATTAACATCGTAATAATAAATATTTATAAAATTTATAAACTTTTATCAATTTCTGTAGAAAGACCAGCAAAAGATTTTCTCATGATTTCAAAACAAATTGACTTTACAATAAAAAAAATCATTCAAAGTCACCATGTACAAAGGGTTCATACGAATTACTAAACCTTAAATCTCTTATTCTAAAGACATTGTTGTAAACTCAATCAAAGTTTATTATGATTTGCATAATTTGCGGAGATTTTTAATAGTCTTCACAGAACCGTGTTTTAACTTTAATAAAAAAACTGCTTAAATTTTGAAAACCAATACAAATCAAATCAAATTTGCAGTTGTGATAATCAACGTTTTGAATGGTAAAATGTCATGTAGTCAACACTTTTTAAGATCATATGCTTTAAAAAGCTTTCATCAAATAAAAAATTGTAGTTTTTAGGAGTTTTGTACTTTAGTATTCGTAAGATTTCAATTACTTTCTTCATCATTTGTAATACATATATTTTACTTTTTACATGCAATTGAACCTATTTTTGACTGCATAATCAATGTTTCTCAAAATCAACAGAAAATAAGAAATAATTATTAGTTTCATTGATGTAAAATCGTGAAAATGTACAAATTCAGTGATTATGCCGAAGTGCTAGCAGTTTTGATCGCAACTATTCAAAATGGCCATCACGCGACAAAATCTCTTCAGTGGTCGTAATAACATAAACTGCATTCATTTTTGCTAGCGCTGTTTTGTCCTTCAAGCATCGATATGAAAATAACAAGAAAAGGCTTTGCAACCTGTCCCCCCTCCGATTGATCCACGTGAATATTAAATAAAACCAATCCACGAAAATCTTTACGTAATCAATCGACGCTCGCGTAGATGTTACGATTAATTAAGTCATTCCAATAACTTTTATGAGAGATTCATTTTTATTATTTGAAGTAGTATTATTTCCATAACTTTTATTGTGTTTAATATTTTTAATATCTATGTAGGTATTACTGGGAAGTTGACCGTGTGGACCTCGAGGGTCGCACCTCGCGGCTTGTTGTTTAAAGTGGTATTATTTTTATAATTGCTATTGTGTTTAATATTTTTAATATTTATGTAGATATTCCTGGGAAATTGACCGTGTAGACCTCAAGGATCGTACTTTGCGGCTTTTTCGTAAAGTTTATGTTGCATAAATATTTGAGAAAGGAATCTTAAATCGTTTAACCCGCCAGTGGTGACGCAAAATTATCTTACATAGTTGGTGACGTCGGTCTCAGAGACCGAAATTTTTGAGTGAAGATCAATCCAAAATTACACAATTTCTGTAAATGTAGCAAATTGAACTTGAAAGCTACAAGGTTAAAGTATAATAAAACACAAAAAATTATTACATCACATCACGTTCATTAATAATAATAAAATTCCCCTGCAACACTAAAAAATTATGTTATTTTCATACACATATTTTTCTACGAAACCAGTCTCACAGACATATGCTTCACCATTCGCGGGTTAAGGATATTTTAGTATTTTCTCTCACCGTTGCATTAATAATAGCTCATGGTGATTGTAAATTATTCAATTTTATGAATATAGGAGTGTCACACCCATTTAAATTGAAGAATTCAAAATTTCTATTGAAACTGAAAGAATGAAAATGCATGACGAAACAATTAGTGCACGATTTCATGGCGAAAACACTTTTATTCCCATAGGTTCATTTCAAAAATCTTCAACTTCTAGACATTCTTATGACAGCTTTTTTATATTGATATCTGTAATGGGAACTACTTAATTGTGCGATAAATACCCAAGTAGGAACAGAATGTTAATATTCTTCTTCCAAAAGACTTAATTATAAATAATATAATAACGTAAATTAAATGCAAGCTCTTCTTTTGAAAGCTTAACAAAGTCAGTACGAGGGTGATTCATGAAAATCAAAATTAAGCTTGGTGAGATTTTCAAGCTATGTACACCGCTAAAATCAACTAAAATTATTCGCTGCTGTTAAAGCGTACGTAATTCAAATCATTTCTATAACAAAAAAAATGTAATTGAAAAATACTGCATCCGTGTGCTTGCCATAGATTTAACGATCGTTTTCATAGTAAATTGTGGTTTCAAACGATAGTATAAATCGACCAAGTTATAAAAAATACACCTTAGTCACGGGAATCTGGCTTGCTGTGCGCTTTAATATTAAGTTTGTTCCGATTTATTTAGTATTAGATAGTGTTCATTAGAAAAGATCCTAACTGTAAAAATGCACTTCCTTACGCGCAGTGCCAACTATGAAAGGTTGAGAACAAGCTGCGTAAGTTATTCTATTCGGTCATGGTTGGGTAATTCAATGCATTTAACTGGAGCAGAGCGGCAGGAATCAAAGGCAAGAAAAAGCCATGTGAGGTATCTAATACTTTTTACTAGGCTAAGTATCTAATTAATGAAGTTGGTTGGCAAATGACTAAATTTGTGTGAAGATGATTGTAAGTCTACACTCTACATTTAAAATTAATGAATCAAACTTTTATAGCCAAGTCAAATATAGATACGTGTCCCCTTAACAGTGTGCATTTTTTTGAAACTTTCTAGTTTTGATATTAGCTCCTATTCTTCAAATTATATTCAGTCTGACACATTTAAGATAGGTTGAACTAGTAACTGAACAAAGTTAGCAATTGAACTCTGGCAACATTCAAGATGTAATTTGAAAAGACAGAACTATTTTTACCGATATTTAAGGCACAGTGAGACTGACTGTTTTTCTCTGTAGATTCACAATTATTTTCTTACATATCTGAAAATCATTTCAAAGAAATATCAAAATGTTGAGGCAACAGAAAATGCATCATTTTGACTGCGAACGTAAAAGGCGCTGCGTTTATGGGAAAATTACGCACAACTCTGAGTTCGAAAACAATTGCGAAATTAATTTAAAGCAACGTATTTAAGAAGCTAAGCTTATAGTTTAAACTAACCCTTTCACCATTTTAACATACAGTTAGACAAAAAAGTCTCCGTACGATGCTTATTTTTCTATATTCATAAGAATACACACATATCAATTTTTTTTTTATTTTTGTAATTAATTTGTTTTCGACACACCTATCATGACAAGATTCAACAAGAAAAATAAAAACTTATCCATTCGTATCGATATAGTAGCTGCATCTAGAAAATTTATCAACATTTAACATCAAAAAAGTCTCCGTACGATAATACATCTTAATAAAGTTATAAGAAAAAGAAATTTGGTACAAATTTTCTTTAATACTTAGTAGGATTACCCTTAGCTTTGATGACTGCTGCCAAACGCCTGGGCATCGAAGTCATTTAGTTTAGATGTTATTTCGGATCCTATAGAGTTCCATTCTTCCTGGAGTTTAGCTTTAAGCTGTTGCCTGTTTTTTATTGCATGTTTGCGTACTCTACGCTCCAATTCATCCCATAAATGTTCTATTGGGTTTAAGTCGGGCGATTGTGGGGGACTGTGTAGTTGCTTGGGTACATTATACAGTAGCCATTCCTTAACAACCATTGATGTATGTTTAGGGTCGTTGTCTTGTTGGAAAGTGAAATCACCTTGCATGCATAAAGCTGATATGCTTTCACGCAATCTCGTTCTGAGAATGTTCAGGTAACCCCACCGATCCATTGTGCTCTCAATAAAGTGCAACTTTCCAACTCCTGAAGTCGCCATGCACCCTCAAACCATCACGTTAACTCCACCGTGCTTGACTGTTGGAGTTAGATTTCTACAATTGAACTCCTCGTTCGCTTTCCGCCAAACATTTCCCTTGCCATCTGATCCAAATATGTTGAACTTACTTTCATGAGAAAATACAACTCGATTCCAAAAATTTGCGTCCTTATTTTGGTGCATTTTTGCGAAGTCTAATCTCTGCTTGCGATTAACTTTTGAGATCAATGGATTTCGTCTTGGTTTTCGGCCATTAAAATTATTCTCCCGTAGAACATTTCTGATGGTTTCATCACTTACCGTTAAATTTAAGTCTTTTCTGACCTCGTCTGCTATTCTAGGTGCACTGGTTCTAGGATTCTCTTTTACTTTTCTCACTATTGACCGCTGAGCTATATCGCTTAAAATTTTTGGCCGTCCCGAACGGGGCTTGCTTTTAAACGAACCGGTTTCTCCATATTGCTTAATAACGTATTGGACACTTGACTTAGGTCTAACAATTACTTTAGAAATTTCACCCATTGACTTGCCTTCGCTTTATGATCAATTTCCTCGTATCTACACAAATTTCTTTACTCATCGTGGATTATTTAATTTTCTGAACTTAAAACAAATTTGCACGCGACTGTAACTATACTAGCTGTATTCTAGGAAAAATGATGATTTTTTTCGTTTTTCATGCACGCTTAGCATTGCATCAGTTAGTGCAAAGCGTTGTTGCCATTATTTCGTACGGAGACTTTTTTGATGTAAAATGTTGTAAAATTCACTAAACTGAATTACTATACATTAAGGAACGGATAAATTCATGCATTTATTCCTGAACTTTGTAACGAAAGAGTTGTAGTAAACATAGAAACCATTAATATAAAAAAATAATGGCTTATATGAGAGATATTCTTATAAATCAAGAAACAGCGGCGTCGTACGGAGACTTTTTTGTCTAACTGTATGTTGTTATATGTAAGACGAATAATAGGATAAATTGAATTCTGAATTCTTGTAGAAACAGGAAACCGTCTGCAGAACGGACCAATTTGAGGCTTTTGCTAGAAGCTCAGTAAACCACTTTTTTTTATCAAAAATATTACGCTTTGCTCTCTAGATGAAAACAAGAATGTGGTCGTAAAGTGAATCTTAAGAAAACAGACTTAGTGATTTTCACGAGAAAACATAAAATTCTGCCTAAACTTGATGAGATTCATACAGAACTAGCTCATCAAGCTAAATATCTCGGTCTCACACTGCAGAAGAACAATTAGTAAAAGATGGAGTTTTGAACTTTAATTTGTATTATGGCTCTATGCTGCATTCGTAGAGCCGGTACTTCTGTATGGTGCAATCATCTTAGTGAATGACCACTACCAGACTATCAAGCGTGCTAAACAAAGGTGAAAAAATCGAACACAAAGTGTTCTGCTGTTAAATTTGAAGGCTCTTCATCTTCGATAAGATAGAAATACTGGCAACGCTCTCATATTAAAAACAGATGGGCGAACGCCGGAAAAACTAAACTTCACTTCCTTTATCCGCTGTTTTAATCACAGTTTCACGACAGTCATTCCGAGAAAAGAGGATTGGTACTAGGAAAATTGATCGAAATACATACAGATGGATCAACAAGCCGCGAGGTGCGACCCTTGAGGTCCACACGGTCAACTTCCCAGTAATATCTACATAAACATCAACAACATTACAACAATGAGAGGTATTCATAGCAGTAACAGGAATGAGTTAATATGAATCATATCGTCTACGGGAGGGTCCATTGATTACGTAAGGTTTTTGGTCGATGAGGACAGATTGAATATTCACGCGGATCAATCGGTGGGGGCCTTTTTGGTGCTGAAAAATTTTGTTGGTTTTCAAAATTTAAGCATTTTTTTTTAATTAAAAGACTATAAAAACTATTAAATATCTGCTCAAATTATGCAAATATCTTAAAACTATGATTGAATTTACAACTTTTTTTTTAGAATAAAAGATATAAAGTAATAGCATTCGTATAAACCCTCTTTACATGATAACTTTGAATGATTTTTTATTTTTAATTCAGTTGTTTTATAATCACGGAATATAGTTTTGCTGGTTTTTCTTCAAAAACTGATAAGAATGTATAAATTTTATAAACTGGTATTACTGTGCGGTGCAAATCAAGTTAAAAAAATATTTTTTATGAAAAAAACTATAATTTTTTGCATTTTCTTCTATTATATTAAAAAAAAGCTGAAACGAGTTTTTATAATGTTAAAAACTTCACAAAGATATTAATACACGTCAACTGACACCTTAATGATGCAAATATTATATCTGGTTCGTGAGATATAGTGAATGATAAAAATGACCTTGAAAATCATGATGACTTTTAATAATTTTTTATTTTTAATTGAATTTTTTACGTGATCATGAGAAAAAGCTTTGATGTTGTTTCTACACAAATTGTTTGGAGTATATAAATTTTATAAACATTGTCTACTAAATTACGTGAATCAGGTTAAAAATTTATTGTTTATGAAAAAAACCCTAATTTTTTGCACTTTTTTTTCTTAAATTAAAAAACGGCTTCAACGATTTTTTTAAAAATGTGACAGATTCACACAAATGTTGATACGCGTCGATTGATACCTCTATCATGCAAATCGTATGTTTGGTTGGCGAGATATACCGCATGACAGAAATGACCTTCAAAGGGTGAAAACAGCAAACCCCCCCGACCGAAGTATCCCAAAAACTAATCAGCTCTTAAAATTGCAAAGACGCTTCGATTGACACCTTAACGAAGTCGATACGACTTTGTTTACGTGAGTTATGCTCGTAGAAAAAAGTGTCCACGAACGTACGTACGTACGTACGTACGTACGTACACACACACACACACACACACATACATCTCCCTTTCTAAAAATACTTTATATATACTCTATAGACCTCAAAACGTAAAGAAATGTTGAAAATTTCAATTTCGATTTTCGAGGCGATTACAAGAACTTCCCATATACTGGGAAGTTAAAAATGGGGAGAAAGGTCAATTGAGGTCTGTTCCCTGAACAGCAGGCCTAAGCCATCTCTTCTCGCTATCTGACCACTGTAGAGTATTTGAAGCGGATTTCACATCTCTCTGAACGTACATTGGATTTCGCAGTGCACGTTTCACATTCGCTATGGCGGCGGGGAGGCTGGGGCAAAATGGCATACTTAAGACAAAAATCATCATACAAACAAAATTAAACTATTGAGTGGAATAACTTGCACTCAGTTAGAAATATTTATAAATCAACTTTATATATTCGACACGTTCTACTAGCAAAATTAATTAATTTGATGGTATTTAGGAACAACAATAAAGAACTCTAATTTCCCATTTTGCCTCGTATTCGGGGCATAATGGGAAATGACAACAGGTAAACAGAGCACCTATTTTAGTCAGACTGGCAGCGTTCACAAGTATGTGCTTCATTGTCGTCACAATCAACTCCAGCACAAGAATTATGGGCCCAACCGTGGCACATGCTACAAATCACCCATCCTTCGGTTGACTGCGAATATAAGTACCCACAGTAGATGCAAGAACAGTCATCATCATATGTCTCGTAGGATGATTCCGTGTCCGTTTCGCTTTCATTCTTCCGCTTTTTAATTTTGTTCTTTCCATATTTCTTGCTTAGTTTTTTCTTTTGAAGTTCCATTTTCTAAGTCTTTAGTTCAACATTCTTCTTATTCAATTTCTTTTTCTCAGCCTTTTGTTCACTCGTCTTCTTTTTCTTAATTTTATTTTCTAAGTTTTTCTTAAGCTCATTTTTATATGGAGAATTCGTGAGTATTGCAGATTTTCCCCCATTTCTAGTCGTCCTTTCTTGAGTCCTAACTTCTTTTGGTATTGCCACGATTTGTGCCGGACTGACCGGAGTTTTTTCTTTCTTCAAAGTAACTGACGTAGAAGATCTAGGCTGACAAGTTATGGCTGTGTTAAAATAAAATTCATTTTGACCAGGCAGAATAGTAAGCTCAGAGCAATTTCCAATTTCAGAGATCATTGGCGCTGCATCATTTTAGATGCTAGCTGCAATAGAGTCCTTTAAAATAACTGAAGTTGTAGCTCTAGGCTGGGATAACATGTTATTAGCTGGCGGATTTTGATTTTCTTCATTGCAGATTTCATTTGTTGTGGCGTCCTCTAAAATCGCTTAAGTGAAAACAATAGAACGGGGTAATGTTTCAATGATTGTCGTTGCATTTAGATCATCAGTGGGCACAATTCTTTCGATATTAGTAGTCTCCGCGGCTATAAAGTCCGCCTCCGTAAATACATTCCTGTTCACTGGCCATATTCCACATTTTCTAAACCCGTTAATGGCAGTAAACATCGTTGGAGCTTGAAGATAAGCATTGCCAAAAAGTTTTGCCACTTCATAAGGCGTAATGATGCGACCAGGATGTCGTCGCAACCACTTTTTTACCTCTGCACTGTAGTAAGTGCTTAGCGGTCGCTTGAAGGCAACATCCAAAGGCTGCAATTTATGGGTACAGTGTGGCGGTGTAAATAGCAATATAACTAGTGTTCTCTTGCATAGTCAATTACCTCAATATTCTTGGTATGTGACGCATGTCCATCTAGTATTAGTAAAACTGGCTTCTCTTTTGTGGGCCTGGTGAACTCTACAAATGATTTAAACCAGTAAAAAAATATTTTTAAAGTTATCCATTATCACTGCATGTTCCCCAAAATCCCGACGGCGCATCATCCAGCAGCTCACTTTTCATGCGTTTCCGTGCGCATATCAGCATTGGTGGAACATAACTTCCTGCAACGTTAAAACATATTTCGGCAGTTACTAATTGGCCTCTTTCTGCTGAAGACAGGCAGCCGATTTGTTTCTGGCCTTTCAAAGACTTTTGATTGACTCTTTGGTACCGTGCTTACACCCGTTTCATCAACGTTATATATTTTGTCAGGTGTCGGTAAATACTTGTCAACAACCTGTTCCAATAATGTAAAGAACTCATTAACTGCTACTTTGTTAAAAGCCATAGCTCTTGCAGCAGAAGTGGGCTCTGGGCGCCTGTATGTCAGATCTGGATGTTGCTTCAGAAAACCACTCAGCCAGTCCTCTCCAGCTATTCCATTTTCCACTTTGAATGGGTTTTTGATTTTATTTATTTCAGCCAATTGATAAGCTAAAACACGAAGCTCTTTACAAGTTTTACCAAGTAGTCGTGCTTCCATAGATTTTACAAATTGTGAAATCTCACCCTCTTGCTTGCTTGATTAAAGACTGTTTTGTAGCGTCCTAACCTTTTTTCCACAATCATTATCGGAAGCTTTTTCTTGATTTTCACAATTCCGTGCTTTTCTGACGCGACGTTCTAAAGTCGACTTCGGCACATTGTATGTATTTGAGGCTCCAAGAAATCCCATTTCTTTAGAAACAACAGCGCTAACTGCTCTTCTCATGTCATCTTCTTCCCATTTTGCGCGATCTGTCTTCCGTTTATAATTGCGAACCATTTTGGCTGAAAACAAAAGAAGAAACGAATGCAACATTTTTAGCTCACATCGTAAAGACGGGGCAAGAAGGGGTAGTATCCCATTATGCCCCAATCATTTTGCCCTAACAAACATAGTTTCTAATGAAACCAAGCAACTCTAACCTAAAACAGTTACGGTTTTAATAAAGAACCTAATATCGCAATCCGACACTACTGCTACGGACTTTGGTTGAAAACATTGCACAAACTTGCTAAGTCACCTTATAAGAGATCGACGATTGTCACAAAACTTCGTAAAATTATAACCAAATTTAACTTTTTCTCACTGCGTAGCCAAAACAAGTATTGCCACGTTCTTTTCCGGACGACTGATGTAAGGCGACTGAAGTTCGTGCGAATAACGCTGTCGCCAGCAGATTTGCGTGTGCAATGCACGCACTGTAGCACATTTCCCGTCCTGCCCCAAGCCTCGTTCTGCCCCGGTCTCCCCTACTTAGAAATATCATCGTGGGCAAAATGTAGGATGCTTGCACTACAAAAAATACCATCGCTTCCCGTGTCCAATCTTCGCCAAACCGACGAAAACAATCAGTTCATAAGAACGGCTGGACGTTAAACTGTCTTCGATGTTTTGCCATGTCCTGTCCATCTCGATGAGCTAATTCTTTAATATAACTCTTTAATATACATTCAACTTATTCCAAACACTTCTTACGCAATCTGTGTCGCGCACAGATTTTTATTTTGTATGTGCAGTGCCTGACTTAGAGCTGCTTTCTTCTCTGTATTGCGCAAGCCGTGAAAACAAACATTCATTGAGGGCCTTTTCGATATCCTTGCACATTGGACACATGGAGTGACTGATCACAACCAAAGTGATACAAGTGAGCGCGAAAATTTTCATGTCTTGTTAAAAATTGAGATAGATGATAAGTTACATCCAGATTTTTTTATTCAACACACTGGCGTAGGTCAGTGAATGAGGTTCGTGTTCAGTAACCTTTGTTGAGCTGGTCCATCGTTGTTGCCACCTTTTGATCGGGTCGGTATTTAGCTGTATTCAAATCCTCTGGATGGTCCCTCTGTCATAAAACCTTCGAATTTCGTTTGCAAGAGTCCAGTTGGAGGCAAACCTAATATGGCACGCGCTGGTTCATTCAACATGGTGATATATCCTTTGAACACTATCAGAACACGCAGCCTATGAAGCAAGTTTATTTTGTTTTGCTTCCTGACTTTCTTCAGTGCTCTTCCAAAACAGAAGCCACATATAGCAGTATGTAGGTTATAACACTTGATATGTAAAATCTGTGACTCTGTCTTGGCCTACCAATGCTTGGCATAATTCTGGACAGGGTAAACACTTGCTTTTACCGCTTTTTTAACCACACAGGTAACATGTGTTTTGAATCTAAGGATACACAGTCTAGCTTGACGCCCAGATGTTTGGCATGTCCTGATAAAAACTTGATGGCTTGCTCTAAGCTCGAAGCCATTTGATATGAGTCTTGTTTTGACGAAATAAACAATTTCACTTGGGTACAGCCCGACAACTTCAAATTGGTTACTCTTCACGACTATCGCAAAGCTTGTTACTGTTGCATTCCGTGATACTAGGTGGTGCAAGGTGCTATGTTACTTTATATTCTATAGGAGCAGTCCAATTATTGAGCCCTGTAGGCCACCCGTGATAACGATGTACGTCTTAGGTCCTGCGTTCATTACGTACCAGAGAACTCTTTCCGAGAGTTCTGATAGCTCTCTCATACGTGATTTCCTGATATTGGACTAAAACATTGAGTTGAAGGCGTTTTTGATGACCAAAGCAATTTCCTCTACTGTCCAATGTACTGCGCATCATGACCCAATTGAGCAGTTCGGCAATTATTTTATTGGTTAGCTAATTTATAACAAATGTTATTGCAAAATGGACGTTTAAAGTTAAGTCTGATAAAATTAGCCATTTTGGCGGCGCAGATGTTAAAAATATTTTAAGCTAAGAGCTTATTCCACCTACAGATCAAAACGGTCAAATTTTTCTGTAGAGGACTTGTTGCAGTATCTGAAAGGCATGTTAACCTTCTCACTGAAACTATGAAGACCTTGCACCACATGAAAGTACTTTATATGTCGATGTTGAACGTGGTTCCCTGACCAGTTGATCTTAACACCACGGGTCTCTCAGGCCGCAGGTTACGATGAGGTCGCACCAAAGCCCCCATAAAATTACTTGTCGGTAGCCCACTACAAGTATGGGTACTGCCGTTTCGAGTATGAGTACCAGTGTTATCCAGAGCTTACATAGGCTCCTTCATTATCTCTGGTACAAATTAGGGCCTATCAGCATCCTTACCGCTCTTAAGGAAACTTTACTTTTGCTGAATAACGCAACAGCACGCCAATGCACCACAAAACAGAAGGAGTGCCGAATAGCTACCGGTTCCAAGCTGTTTTAGAAATGATGTATCTGCTTTGGGTGTCAATCACAGCCACTAAGTTGAAACCTCTACAGTCCCTGGGGCCCGGCTTCCTTGGCACCAGTATAACTCTGGTAACGTTTCGAGGAATTGAAAGCACTACACATTCGATTGAGCCCGATGGCAAAGCTCCGGATCGATCGCCGTAATTTAGGTTTATCATCCTTTAAACCATAGGAATATATGATAGACCCTGTTAATCGTCATCCCTTTGCCTCTGCACCTTCTGAAGATCGGTCGGAACCCCTCTTCCTTTGCTTTGGCTTGGGAAAGTTCTCCTGGCTGCTAAGGCCGAGTACTAAACATCGGCTGGTCAACACGCCCGGACACTTTTTCTGCAAGATCAAGGTATATAAACTACCCTGGTATGATCTGTTGTTACGTCATCTGGCGGGGAGGGCGTGGCCAAATATACCCAAGTGGAATTTCATTCCCACATTGAATGAAGCCAATTTTTCTTTTTCCGACTGCGAATGAATTTGACATCGTTAAAGAAAATTATGTTAATCTATTTTTAAATTGCTGCGACTAATTTTCTGCTGCCAAATGAATAAGTGCGGTTGCTTAGAAACAGCTTACGCTATCAAAATGAAACAAAATTGCCAATTTTGTTGTTCGGAGTTTTATTAGATTTTCGTTTAACACTTTTATTATTTTCAATCGTAGTTGCATTCCGTACTCGAATTTTCAAATACATTTTACAACGGAAAAACAAATGTTTAATTTATTTTATTAATTGGACATTTTCGGCAAGTTGTAAATCTTTGGATGTAGTTCGGCCCATCTTTGAAACCACCCAAGTTGTGCATATTGAACAAATCTTCCAGCATTTTTAACTTCCCAGTATATGGGAAGTTCTTGTAATCGCCTCGAAAATCGAAATTGAAATTTTCAACATTTCTTTACGTTTTGAGGTCTACAGAGTATATATAAAGTGTTTTTAGAAAGGAAGATGTATGTGTGTGTGTGTACGTACGTACGTCCAGTAGACGATATGATTCATATTAACTCATTCCTGTTACTGCTATGAATACCTCTCATTGTTGTAATGTTGTTGATGTTTATGTAGATATTACTGGGAAGTTGACCGTGTGGACCTCAAGGGCCGCACCTCGCGGCTTGTTAATTTTGCGACAAACTCGACGCTCGGCTTGCAGAGTCCTCCTTCTGATATTTGATCCGTCCAAGTAAAGCTGGTCGATGGCTGTTGCTCTGAATAGATGCGTAAAAGATGAGGGTGGCAGTCTTGCAAACGGTGAAGGATGTATCCCGATAAATGTTCAAGGGCATCTTGCTCCAAATCCGTCATCTCATTCATGAGAGGCTCAGCAACACTTGCCCCTTTAGAAAAACCACTCAGTAAACTGGATTTGAGTATTTGTTCGGATTCTCCTTTCCATGTTGAGGAAGTGTCATCTGTTTCCAACAGCGATTTGTCGATATATATTGGCGCATCTTCGGTAACATCATTTCCTGCATTTGTAGATTCGGAAGCAATCCACTCGTTACTACTACTACTACTCGCCTTAAAGATAGCTTCGCAGTCTGTAGCATGTAACATTTACTATTGCTTATATGTCTAGTGTGAAATATATATATTATGAGGTGAACAGGGTTGCCCAAAAATTTTCAAATCTATTTTCTAAACAGATTGGCAGAACTACTGGGCGTGTATGAGCGATATTACGTCACTCGACGCGGAATCCTAAGGCAATAAATCATACCTGGTCTGGTTTATATACCTTGTGCAATGTACTCGTTGGGCTATGTGACTTTTCCCAGGTATACTCAAGACTGATTCCATTATTGGCTGTAGTCCCAAACATCTTTCCCACCGCCTCTAAAATCGCACGCCGCACCACGCAAATTTTGCGCGGCCTCTCTCTCTCGCATTTACTCTCTATGCTATTCCTACCACGTATTGGTATGATGTGGCAGGGCGCGTGATTTCAGGGGCCAAGGGAAGGCGGCTTGTCTCCAAAAATTATTCCGGATTTTTCTGTCCTTTTTAATCCCCACGTTTTGATCAGTCATTTTAATTGGTATTTTTAAAACTTCATAGATCCTTGTTTTCATGACTGTTGCAATTTCATTTATATTGCCTTCAACACTTCACAATTTCCAGGAGCAAAGTCCTTATCAAAAGCTGGCATTTATTTTTAAATGTACCTCTTTCTATTCTTGAAGGTTTTCGCATCAAAAGGTGAATATGAAGCCTGGACTTACAACGGAAGACAAAAATGATTTTATGCAGATGTTTCCATGTATGCTTAAAAGATAAATTTAAAATTGCATAACATATCCACTCCTTTTACAGCTGTAGTCACTGATTTGAGAAATTATGCCACTAAATATGATGAAATGCACGCTCCTGATTGGTTTGAAAGGGTAAGCCGTTGAATTTTCACTACAATTCTACTATAATGTGCAATTTTGAAATGCAGGCCATTAAATACAACGTCGGTCATGGTAAAAATAACCGAGGACTAATCACCGTATTGACCTTCAAGGAGCTCGCGAAGGAAGACCAATTAACACAAGACAATCTGCAGAAAGCACTCCGTTTTGGTTGGTGTGTGGAATTGGTAATTAGCATTAATATTTCCTGAGCTTACCTTATAATACATTAGTAAGGACTTGAACCTCCTAGTCTAGCCGACAACTTTCGCCTACTAGTGTGCTTTTTTTGGTTAGCAACTTACTAACACTATGCTTGCACTTTGATGAAGGTTAATTTACTTCCAGATTAAAGGCTGGTTCCCTAATTTAATGAAGTGGGGAAGTGTGGTTTCGGGGTGACGGACGGCATCCTCTTCAGGTGCTGTCATTTGCCATCCGCCACCAGACAGCACGACCACGATTAGGCAATTAGGCACTTCCCCACTTCATTACCTTATAATATTTTCAAGATGGGTCTCACATACATGTCACTATTTAATATCTGATTTTCCTTTTGAAAGCTAGTCGGCTCCCTTTTAGCGTTGGATGATATCGTGGATGGTAGTCTGACACGTCGTAAGCAGCCGTGCTGGTATAAAGTGGAAGGAGTTGGCTCGCAGGCCATAAACGACTGTTTGATGATAGAAAACGGAGTGTACTCAATAATGGACCAATACTTTTCGAATACTGACTACTATATGAAGGTGATGGAAATGTTTAGAGAGGTAATTTATACAGTGGTAAGGTTAAGTACAGCCCAATTAGTCACCTGATGTAATACCATTGCTGATTTTAATTGACTTTTTAAATCAAATGAGTAACTAAACATAATTTAAATGTTAAGTAATTTAATATTTTAGTTCCGAAAATTACAAGCATTTTCATGAACTTACAGCTAACATTTGTAACTTGCATCGGTCAGGTGTTGGATGTTCAAGCGTCCAAAGTTAATATTTCAACATACACAATGGATCAGTACAAATCGTTAACAAGAGCAAAATCATCCTATGGCACCTTCAGTCTTCCTGTTTTCATTGCAATGCATATGTGTGGGTCAGTAGAAAATTCTTGCTTAGAATCTCCGCCATATGAACTATGCCATATTCAGAATTTCAGATCCATATCGACTTGCTCAAATCGAAAATATTCTGTTTGAGATCTGTTACTATTTCCAAGCACAAAACGATTTCGAAGACTGCTATGGTGATCCAAAACATACAGGACGAGTTGGAACTGATATCGAGGACAATCGTTGCACGTGGCTTGCTGCCACAGCAATTGAGAGGGCATCAGAGGATCAGAAACGAGTTCTTCAAGAGTGTTATGGACAAAAAGGTAGATTCATGAATATCCATTAGTATAATTGGGTACTGAACAAATATCAACAATATTTTGTAGATGCTAAGAAAGTAGCGCAAGTTCGAAACGTTTATAAGGAACTAGACATTGTTGCTCTATTTGGTGCTTATGAAGAGGAGACTCGCAATTATATCAAAAACATTGCGACCGCAAATAACAACGATGTTTACTCAAGTCTGCTTTTTAAAATATGGAAAATGTTCTATCGTAAAGTTGCATTGCCTACAACTTATTAAAAATTGCAGATAAAAATATAAATATTTTATTTTGTTGTTGCTTCTAATTTAGTTAAATGTTGCTACGAGAAAAAAGGTGTGATTCTTAAGCTAAGAAAAAAATGATACAGAAGTTAGATTCTTATTAGTGCTTATAAAATTTGTAGCTAATTTTTATTGTAAATTTACTCAGTTGAAACTTTTACGGAGCTTACCATCTTCTTGATTTGGGTGAGACATTTCGTCAAGAAATATAGTCATCAGTAATTTTAGTATGTATGTATATGGAAAACAATTGAAACACTCCGTTAAGTCATATGCAAATCAATAAGGAAGTATAATGTCAGGAAAAAAGAGTGGAGAATTTTATTAAATTATTAACTTCCCAGTATATGGGAAGTTCTTGTAATCGCCTCGAAAATCGAAATTGAAATATTCAACATTTCTTTACGTTTTGAGGTCTATAGAGTATATATAAAGTGTTTTTAGAAAGAAAGATGTTGGGGTGCCAATTGAAGCGTCTTTGTAATCTTAAGAACTGATTAGTTTTTGGGATACTTCGGTCGGGAAGGGTGGGGTTGTTGTTTTGATCCTTTGAAGGTCATTTCTGTCATGCGCTATATCTCGCAAACTAATCATACGATTTGTATCATTAAGATGTCAATCGACGTTTATTAACATTTGTGTTTCGAAAAAAATCATTGGAGCCTTTTTTTATGTTTTAAAAAATAAGTGCAAAAAATAGGGGTTTTTCCTATAAACAATAAATTTTAACTTTATTTCCAAAACACAATAACCAGTATTCATAAAATTTATATATTCCGCGCAGATTTTTTAAAAAAATCAGCAAAAATTGTTCTAATGACCACGTAAAAAATTAAGTTAAAAATGAAAAGTCATCAAATGTCATCATAATTTTCATGCTCATTTTTATCATTCACTATATCTCACGAACCAAATATTATATTTGCATCATTAAGGTGTCAATCGACGTGTATTAATATTTTTGTGATGTTTTTAGCTTCATAAAAAACCCTTTAAGCCGTTTTTTTAATTACATAGAAGAAATGCGAAAAATTAGGTTTTTTTTCATAATAAATAAATTTTTAACCTGATTTTCACAGCTCAGTAATAAATGTTTATAAAATTTTTACATTCCTACCAGTTTTGGGTGAGAAACCAGCAGAATTTTTTCCATGACTCTGAAAAAAAACTAAATTAACAAGCAGCGAGGTGCGACCCTTGAGGTCCACACGGTCAAATTGCATAAAATATATAATAAAAATATTGAACACAATTATGAAAATAATACTATTAAAAAAAATAATAATTAGAGGTACTCATAACAGTAATTGGAATGAGTTAATATTAATCGTTTCATCTACGGGAGCGTTCATTAAATACGTAGTGCTTTTGGTGGATAGGTGGTGGATTAGTTTGATTGAATATTCTCGCGGATCAATCGGTGGGTGGTTGGGGTTGGTTAAAAAGCCTTTTCTACGTTATTTGTTACTTTCATATCGTTGCTTCAAGGACAAAAGAGGGCTAGCAAAAATGAAGGCAGTTTTATTATTAAGTCCACTGGAAAGATTTTGTCGCGTGGTGGCCATTTTAAACAGTTGTGTTTAAAATCGCCATGACTTCAGCATAATCACTGAATTTATATTTTTTGACGATTGTAGTAATTGAAATCTTATGAACACTAAAGAATGAAGTCACTCACAACTACATTTTTGTATTTGATGAAAGCTTTTTAAAACATATGATCTTGCAAAGTATTGACTGCAAAACATTTAACCATTCAAAGGTAATTACCATAAATGCAAATGTGATTGAAATTTAGTTGGTTTTCAAAATTTAAGTAGTTTTTCAGTAGATTTATTAATGAGTGTTCGTAAGATTTCCATTACTTACTCCATTATCTTTTGTAATTCAATTCACTTTTTACATGCAGTTAAACCTATTATTGACTGCACATTCAATGTTTTTCAAGACCAACTGAAAATATGAAATAATTATTAGTCTGATATATAGTATGTAAAATCGTAAAAAAATACAAATTCAATGATTATGCCGAAGTCATGGCAATTTGGAACTCAACTGTTCAAAATGGCCACCATGCGATAAAATCTCTTCAGTGGACGTAATAGCAAAAACTGCATTCATTTTTGCTAGCGCTCTTTTGTCCTTCAAGCATCGATATAAAATTAACAAATACCGTAAAAAAGACTTTGTAACCTGCGCCCCTCCAATTGATCCGCGTGAATATTCAATCAAACCAATCCACCCCGCATCAACCAAAAGCCTTACTTAATCAATGGACGCTCTAGTAGATGATATGATTGATATTTACTCATTTCAATTACTGTTATTAGTTCCTCTCATTATTATTATTTAAAGTAGTGTTATTTTCATAAATATTTTTATGTGTAAGATTTTTAATATTTATGTAAATATTACTGGAAAGTTGACCGTGTGGACCTCAAGGGTCCCACCTTGCGGCTTGTTTAACACATATTCATCACATTATTAAAGGAAGACAACAGTGAGGAAGATATATTTTTTTCCTGATTTATTTATCCCCTTTATGTTCAATTTGTACAAAAAGCATTGGTCAACAGAAGTTTTGAATTGGTGACCTGTATCAATGTTTGTGTTTTGAAAAATACTCATCGAAAAATATGATTTACTTATCTATTCATTTGTGACAGTCGAAAATTGGATATTTTGAAATGCAAATGAATGATGTAACTTCGAAAGAGCGTCGAAACTTCATGTTTAGATTGTCAAAATCACCAAGAAACTATTTTGAATTATTTCACTTTGAAATATTACAACTGATCATAGGACTATCACATTCTCCATGTTTGTGTCCAGCCCGATGGCAAACAGGCGAAGGCCTCACCACTTTGAGCGCTTGCCGACTAATATCCATGGAAATGGTGCATTCCGTGAAAATGGCACAAGTAGAGCGCATAGTGTTGTTCCCGGTTTGCATTTTTTCATACACCGGCAGTCCTAAGAGGAGAAGGGAAAACATAAAAAACAATGCACACAAGCTGGAAGTCCTAAACCCCAAAAACATGTTGTTGGCCTGTGTAGGAGAGCATATAAACACGCTCTAAGCGCATTTCAATTTTTTTCGTATGCAGTGTATGAAATTTGGTTTTGTGGGGTCGAGTTATTTGTGCTATTCAGTATACTTAGTGGTTCAACATTTATGCTTAACCATATTTTACTTAATATTATAATATAACGGTAGAATTTGGCTTGAGCTTTCAGCAACACACTAATCACTGCCTGCATTTATTTGGTTAGTACTTCTCAAGATTGTAAACGTTGTCCCTCAACTTATATACGACAGAACTTCCTCTTGTCGCGTTTTTCTCTGCAAATACTGCCTCACTGTAATCACTTGCCCGAATTTCGTTAATGTCTTCGACAAGTATATCTGCCAACCGCTTTGGTTCCCGAATTGCTATGCCCAAGTAGTCGGAGCATATTCTTCAGTTGCGGAGAAATCCATGATCGAACTACACAGATTGATTGGATTTATCCTAATTTTGAATTTTTCAAGATCGAGATAATAAACGTATGTTTCATCAACAAACTTTATCCACTGATTTTACACACGTTTGTTTTTCACTGTCCCGTGGCTGCCTTTTTACCGATGCTGTGATTGTTTGGTGAGATTAAAATATAAACCATTCGTATTCCGCCTTTTCGATAAAACATCGGAAAAAAGCATTCTTATTCATATATTACCGAAATAAAAAACACAACCCTACTCTTTAGATATTAGGTATATTGCTATTTTCAATCGCAAACAATAATCAATTAAAAACAACTTAATTCAAAACAGCTTGTAAATGTAACAATTAATAAATAAAAGATGAAGAAAAATTAACATGCCATTCGTATTCGTACACTAATGGGATTAAAGTAAGAAATTAAAAATATTATAAAAATTCTTAAAAATTTATGTTTTTGGGATATTTTAGTCTCGAATAACCTCTATTAAAGGATTTGGTAGTGATTGTACCAGCGGTTCCGTATACGATGATGAAAGTTTTTACCATTCTTCATCGAGGGATTTTCTAAGATCCTGGATGTTACGTATGTCATGCTTTTTAGGATCTTCTTTAAGTTTTGCCAACTGATAATTAATTAGATGGAAACCAAAACTAATAACCTACTAAAAGCTTAAAAAATTTAATTGATAAATGCTTTGTAAAGCATTTGATTAACAGTCGATTCTACAACAACATGAAATATGCAATAAAAACTCGATGTCTGCTAATTAGTAAAACATAAAAAATCTTACTTAAGATAGAAAAATAAGTTACTAAATTCTTACGAACTCTTGCAAACAATGAACTCCAAACATCAGGCAAATGTTTCTTAGAAATTTTATGGCAATAATAATTAGCGAACAAAAGAGCGTTCATTATGCATATTCATTGTTTATTTACCCTTAATTAATGTTTTTGAAGTATAAAAAAATAAAACATAATGATATGTTGGAAATTTTAATTTCGATGGTCAACGAACAAAAATTTTCCATACACTGACAGTTTAAAAAAACATTGCTCTATAAAACCGTAGTTGCTATTGAGCAAAACCGACTAAAAATTTGCACATCTCAAATGTTAAAAAAAATCTCAAAATTCAAATAGCTCTATCTTAGAAAGTGTTATATCTGCCAAAAAAAATTGTTGAAGCTCAATTTTTTGGGTTATTTCTTATTTACAAATATTGCAAATTATTTTTTAATGACCCAATAGTTTAGAAGATGTTTGAAAAAACACTGGAATCACGCCCACGATGATGAAAGCAATTAGAAAACTTGGTTATTCAACAGTGTACCAAACCATATAACAAATATTATAATCGAAATTACCAGTCGTAACTACAACGTAACCAGCCGAGATGTTTTTGACGATTTGGCTGAACTCTATTTCAAAACCAAGAATGAAAAAAAATTTAGGTTTTAAAAAACCTTCAATTTTATTCCCGTCTGGTTTGATTTTATACTTCGTATTTAATGTAAAGATTATCAGCAATAGTAAGAATAGCAGGTCGAAGTTTCTCATAAGGACAATCGTCAATCATTCTGTTGATATTGTCGTAGCATTCCTTTTCCTTTTCCAGGTACAGCTTGTCAAGCCCACTTGCTATGAACATTGATTTGACTTTTTCGATTTTTTGGGGGTCTAAAAATTGCCATTTATAGTAGCGCAAAATCACTGACAATAATGCAAAACAATCTCACCTGGTTTGCCATAACATTCCTGCATAATTTTGCGTTGTTCCTCGTTTGCTAGCTCCATGAAAGTGATCGACAGCCATGTTAGTTTGTTTTCCTGAATGTCCGATTTCGAAGTACTTGTCAAACGGCCGAAACAGTCCCAATAATCATTTCGCATTTGCCAGAATCGGGCGATTTCAAATAGAACATCCTTGACACTTTTATATGTTTCAGGATCTTTGAAACTGAGATGAAGATTAAATTTAAGAATTCAATTGAACTAATCATGAAGGATTGAAGGACATTCGCTAGACATAAAATTGAACCTGTTCTTCCACATTCAAGAGCGACAATGGGTTCTATCGCATATCTACGAATACATTTATTTACTAGATGAAAATGATCTTACAAAGTTAAATTTTCCAAAAAATTTCATCAAATTGAGGAAAGTGCGAGTGCGAAATCAAAAGGAATAGTAAATTTTCTATACAAAACACTACCTTTATTATTTAATTATAATTTACTTCAATATGAAAATAAAATTTAAAAAAAAAACCTGCTGTGAAAATTTATATTCTATAGAATTTCATATCTTAACAACTTAACATCAAATAACAAAAATATTATGTGTACACATTCATATACCCTAGAAGTACAAATGTTCCCAATTTGAACGAATTTCAGAACCTCACTTTTTTTCGTTGTCGCTTTCACGTGAAATGCCCCCAGTGCTTTACATGGATTGTTCGCTAACAGTGGAATAGGTCAATTTTTTGCTTGAAGCAGAATTAAAGAAAGCGATGTTCAACAAAATTACTGTTTTCACAGGCTTAAATGTAATTGATTGTACATAAAAAGAATATATTCCATTCCAATACGTCAGAAAACATTCCATGCATATGTTTACGAAAAATATGCAAAAAAATAATAAAAGCGATATTTTTAAAATTTGAAAATTAATTGAAAACTACACTACGCAACTTCATCACTACAATACGCAAGCATTGTAATTATTTAAAAAAAATCAGAAGCTCTATTCATATTTTTTTTAAAATTATTAAAAAAATTATTAATTTTGTTATTTTCAAAATCACGAAAAAAAACTCACTTTTTGATGTTTTTACAGAGTTTCTTTTAGCTTACAAGCAACGCTAGATAAATCAAATTTTTTTTTGATTTTGGTTTAACAAGCGGTGTTTAACAAATAGCGTTGAATTTTTAACTTCCCAGTATATGGGAAATTCTTGTAATCGTCTCGAAAATCGAAATTGAAATTCTCAACATATCTTCACGTTGTAAGGTCATTAGAGTATATTTCAAGTGTTTTTAGAAAGAAGTATGCATATTTGTGTGTATGTACGTACGTGCGTTCGCGGACAGTTCTCCTACGAGCATAACTCACGTAAACAAAGTTGTATCAGCTTCGTTAAGGTGTCAATCGAAGCGTCTTTGCAATCTTAAGATGATTAGTTTTTTGGACACTTCGGTCTGGGGGGGTCTGCTGTTTTGACCCCTTGAAGTTCATTGCTGTCATGCGCTATATCTCACGAACCAAACATGCGATTTTCATCATTAAGGTGCCAATCGACGCGTATTAACATATGTATGACTCAGTGACGTGCACTCATAGTAAGCAATTCCAAACTGCTTGACTTGACCAAACTGTAACACAAGCACAAAACAGTATAATTTTCCTTTAAGCAATGAATAATGTAATTAAAATCGAGAAAACGATATATTCAGATGTAGGTTTAGATCTTTGATATCCTATCATTTCACGTACATCAATTATGGGCTTTTATTTTTCAACGAAAGCACGATCAAGCTTTTGGGTATTCATCCATATGCATATACATTTTTTGTTGCGTCAACATTTGGATTCCATGCCACATGTACCTTGGAATCGCTCCGTACATTCCTAAAAGTTTTTTTTTTGTTTTTTAGATGCGATTTGTATGGGGCAAGTCAAGCAGAGCTTGGGCTGCTTGCTGATTGTTACTTGGTCGCAAATAATATGTTGCTACACCCACCATACAGGAGCTTCCCTTTAGAGGCAATAATGAAGAATCTACAGCAAATAATCGGGAAAATTTTAATGAAACGGTGAATTTCTTAAGCTTATATGATCCATTAATTGAATCGCATATTGAATCTCTTAGTACCAATGCATCGTTTTCGGGTTTGTCGAATAGAATCCAAAATGATCTTATTTCCGCGGTAGCTTACGTAGTTAAAGACAAAATTGAAGCAGAAATAAGGGAACATTTTCTCATTTTATTGCTGTCATGGTAGACGAAACACCTGACGTAAGTGGACGTGAGCAACTAACAATAATTTTCAGATATAAGACAGTAAACGGGATTGAGGAAAGATTTATTGGTTTCGTAAATGTTAGTGCAAGTCGTACAGCTTTAGTGCTAACATCTTGTATTTTGGAAAATATTCAAAAATTTATTATCGGTAATAAATTAATTGCTCAATGTTACGATGGTGCTGCTGTAATGAGCTCTCATATTCGCGGGGTTCAAACCTTGATTCGGGAGACACACAAATCAGCTATTTTCGTTCCATGCTATGCACACTCCCTAAATCTGGTATTGTCCAAAGCAGTTGAATTGATTCCGGAAATTAAAGTATTTTTTGTCCATATTAATAAAATCGCTACATTTTTCAATGTATCTACAAAACGATCTAATTTATTTGCAAATATAGTCAAACGCCGTTTGCCTTCAGTTTCTAAGACCCGGTGGCATTACCATTCGCGAATAATTAACGTTATTTATGAATATAAAGATGAAATAGCAACAGTTTTTGAAACAATTTTAGACGACTCAGACCATTGGGATGGCGATTCTTTGACTTTTTCTGATATCTACGCGGTAAAATTTACTGAATCAGATTTTCAATTATACCTTGTAATTTTCTCCGAAATATTTTTAAGAACAGACGCAAAGTAGTGAATATATCTTATGCTAGTCAAAAAATGTTAGAATTTGAAAATCGGCTTGAAAATGACTTTTCTCTTAAATTTGAACACTTTTATGCAGCTGTTACAGTAGATTATCAGCCACCACGAAAAAAAATAGAAATACATTAGACCCATTACAAAATCAACGAAGAATATTTCGTGCAATTTTAGATATTGTGCTTGGGCAAATCCGCGATCGGTTTTATTCATTCAAACAATTTTTATTTCTGGAATTGCTTGAACCAAACTACTTTCCTAAGTTTAAATTAAATTTTCCGGAGACTAGTTTGGATTCACTCCTAGAATACCATGGAGAATTTTTTGATAAGATTCAATTGAAAAACCAGCTTAAAGTTATTTATTCGTCAGATGAGTTCAAAATAGCGAATGCTAGTAAAATTATCGTATACGCGTAATACTCGTGCCGAGGCAGAGCCCGAAGGGCTCTGTCGACCTTCTGATGAGTCGCGTCCTTGACGCTGACTCCTTAATCTGGGCTGATCCGTTTCGTGGTGATTAGTCCTTGTGTGGTACATGGTCACTGTACCCGATGCACTTATTCCAGATTGGATATGCCGTCTCATATTGTGGAGGTTTTCTGTCATCGTTTTTTCTGAGAAATAATTTTTTATTAAATCAATCATAATAGAGACGCAAAGATCAATTTATAATCAGTGATTGCAGTAAGCTACAATGTAATTATATATTTTTCTTTGGTCTCTTTTCGTGGTTAAAATCAGGATGAGGGATTAGCAAGGAGCATCTTTGGACGTTTGTATTTAAACGGGATTTGTTCGTCATAGTCAACACTATTGCGAACTAGCGGATTTGGGTGGGAATTGATCTCAGCGAAGAACTTTTCAGCACTTTTCTTAAGGAACTCTTTAATTGTGGGGATGTTTGCCTCCCTGTGAATCTGTCGGATTGTAACGAACCAGGGTGCGTTAAGCGCGGCTCTGAGGCATCGATTTTGTTTTCTCTGAAGACGTCTAATGTGAGATTTTGCAGCGTGGCTCCAGGAAGGGGACGCATAGCAGAGGATGGATCGGGTGATGGATTTGTAAAGCATGAGCTTACATCTGATGGATAGTTTGCTTTTTGGATTATTCATGGGGTAAAGTGAGTATGAGGATTTATTCGCTTTGTCTAGTGAATATTGGGTGTGGGGGCCAAAAGTGAGTTGTCTATCTAATTTAACTCCTAGGTATTTTACCACCGGTTTCCAGGGGATATTTTCACCGAAGATGGAAACATGACTGTGCGGAATTTTTCTTCTTTTTGTAAAAAGAATTGCTTCACTCTTGCTGGGGTTTACGGCGATTCTCCATATTTTGAACCAGCGCTCAAGAGAATCAGCCGATTCTTGCAGTTTTTTCGTTATAAGGACGGGGGAAATGGATTGCGTGAGGAATGCGGTATCATCTGCATAGTAAGCCGAGATGGCGGTGTTTGATTTTGGAGCGTCAGCAATGTAAATGTTGAAAAGGAGTGGGGAGAGGAGAGAACCTTGTGGAACACCTGCTTCGATATGCCTCAAAGAAGATTTTTCACCCTTAACCTTGACTCTAAATGTCCTGTTTCTGAGATACGAGCTGACTAGTCTAATGAGTTGGTCAGGAAAATTTTGTTCAATTAGTTTGAACACCAACCCGTTGTGCCAGACTTTATCAAAAGCTTTTTCAACGTCAAGAAAAATCGCGCCGGTTGCTTGCTTTTTGTTGAATCCTGAAGTGATGTATTCAACGATTCTTACCAATTGGGTGGTGCTGGAATGAGCGTTTCTGAAGCCAAACTGCTCATGGGGAAGGATGCCTTCATTCGTAACGTGTTCCTGGAGTCGTGACAGAATGATCCTCTCCGCTACTTTAGCCAGTGAAGATAATAGGCTGATCGGTCTGTGATTTTGTGGGAAAAGTTCATTCTGTCCCGGCTTCGGAATCATGACCACGTCAGCGCTTTTCCATTGGGAGGGGAAATAGTTGTGTATGAGTATAGCGTTAATGATGGCGGTCAGTTGCATGATGCCTTTGTGAGGCAAAAGCTTGCATGCAACGTTTTTTATGCCGCAAGGTCCGGGAGCTTTCTTCTTATTGAGGTTAGAAAGAATACTTTTGACTTCTTCGGGGGAGACTGGGATTGGGACAGTGTCTTCAGTGTTGGAGTTTAAGAATCGTTGAATTACACGATCTACGTGCTCGATATGATGGTCATCCGTGTGACTGTAGTTGGGCGAGCATTGAAGTTCTAGGGTGTTAGCAAATGATTCAGCTTTGTCTGCACTTGTAAAAACGATTCCATTTGAGCCATGTAAAGGTTTCGAACTATGAGAATCACGACGAAGAACTTTAGACATTCGCCACATTTCATCATCCATCTCTGAGATGAGTTCGAGTTTGGTATCCCAGCGAGAGTTATAAAGGTCCTTAAGGGCATATCTGACAGACTCGACGAGTTTATTGCACTCAGTTTTAAGTGAGGGATCTAGGGTGCGCCTGTAGCGCCTTCTGGCTCGATTCCGTGCTTTAATCAGGTCTAGGACTTCTTTGGGTAGGGATCCTTTGGGATTTTCAAACGACCTGGGAGTGCTTACAGCTTCGATGGCCATAGCGATGTCGTTTTGTAGGTTTGAGACTGCCTTTTCGATGTCGGCGGGGGATTCAATTCTGTCAACTTTCTTAATAATCTTACTGAGTTTCTCAGGGAATCTGTTCCAGTGGGTAAATTTAGTGTTTATGGGATCGGGGTCAAAATGTTCTTCGCCTAGGAACAACAAGACAGGGCAGTGGTCTGAGGACAGTTCATCAACACTCTGGATCTCATGAAAGAGGGCAACATTTGAGAGAACCGCAATGTCTAGTACGTCTGGTCTGTACCTTCCGTAATAGGTAGGAAGGTTCGGTCCAATGACAGCCATATTTCTTCGATCAGTGTATTGATGAAGAGTCCTGCCTCTGGAGTTAGTTGTTCTACTATTCCAGGAAGGATGCTTTGCGTTGAAGTCACCTCCGAGCAAAGTGGGAGTATTTGGGGGAAGGAGAGAGTCTAGCTGAGAGGTGGTGATTGGGGATGAAGGAGGATTATAAACTGAATAAATGTTCAGTTGACCCATGCAGTTGGTATTTATAGAAATACCCGTAGACTCCATGGAACCGTTGTCATGGGAAATTAGGTTGGTGTGATCGATATATCGTTTCACGAAGATAGCGGTTCCTCCGCCTCGCCTGATTAGACGGTCATTTCGATAGGTGGAGTAGTTCCTCAGTCGAATAGAATCACAAGGCTTGAGATGAGTCTCACTTACAAGGATAGCGTCAAGGCGATGTTCTTCAGCAAAGCTTAATAGTTCTAATCGTTTAGATAGCAATCCATTTGCATTCCATATCGCAATACGGATTGTTTTGGGTCGTCTACTACCCATTTAGTGGAGGGCGCGGAAGAGGTTGTTGATGTTCCCTATCATAAGGTTTTGGAGCGAAAGGTCAACGTCAAGTGATGATAGGCCTTGAAGTAGTTGGCCTAGGTTTCTCATCATGGAAGAGCGGATCTCATGAGTGGGATTTTTTTGTGGCTTCTTGTCAGTAGCCGAAGATGTGTTCTGCCTCCTCGGAGTAGAGTTTAATTTTAGAATTGAGGCATAGCTTTGTTTCTGGGGTGGTGGAGGGGGAGCAACCTGGAGGGATGTTCATCTTAAAGGTTTGGATGGAGCAGATGTGGCTTTTCTGTCCGCTGTCGAAATTTTTTGTGCAGATTTGTGTGCTAAGCAGCCCTTGTAGTTCGCGGTGTGTGGACCACCGCAGTTAGCGCAAGTTGGCCGGGTTTCCGGTTTCCTTGTGCAATCGCTAGTTAGGTGAGGGCCGGCGCACTTAACGCATTTGGGTGGACAGCGACATCCCTTTTGTGCATGTCCAAAGCGTTGGCAGCGATGGCATTGACCAATACCAGCTTTGCGTCTAGGGGCTTCAGTCTTGATGACTAGCCCGCAACACGTCTTTAAATCGAAAATGGTTTTTTCCGATCTTGGCACCTCGACCAAGACCAGTGGCATTGGAGTTTTATCGCTCCGTGTCATACGGGATACCTTGATTGGGGAGAATCCCTGGGAAATAAGGTCATTGTTGACTTCTTCTGTCTCTATGGACTCAAGGATTCCTCTTAAAACGATTTTGAGATTAGTTTCACTCTTTAGTGAGAAGCTGTGGAAGGGAATGTTTTGATTTTCTAAGAATTTTATGAGTCCTCGAAAATCAGAGATGGAAGAAGGTTGAATCCTGACACCTTCTGAGGTTGACTTTGCACTAGAGTAGTGCAGATTCGCGCTTTTGATATTGGCCGCCAATGCAAGCCATCCTGCCTTCGTTGTCAGGTAAATTAGAGGGATTCTGCCCTCATGAACTGGAGTACTTTCGACATGAGTTTCAGCCCCAGCATTGCTGGCCGCTGCTTTTTTCTTTGGAACAGAACCCAAAGAAGGAAAGGCATCAGAGCTACCTCCTGGTAAACAGATTTCGGTGGGAGCTGCCCTCTTATTAATTTTAATACTATCAACTTGAAGCGTTTCAGCAGGGGCCTCTGGCTCTGCTTCAAGTGGTTGGTCTTGGCTTCGCGTGGAGCAGCTTCTAGACTCACTCCTAGAAGAACTTCTCGAATCTCTCACAGAGCATACTCCAGGATGGCTCGAAGAGCGATCTCTGGAGCGGCTCAGTGAGCGATCTCTAGAACAACTTCTGGAGCGACTTCTCGAAGGGCTCCCCGTCTGGGATCTTGCGCCTCTTAGGTCCTGGACGACCCGGGAGAGGTGACGCAATTGTCGCTCGAGGTCCGCGACTTTTCGCCGTAGTGCAACGTTTTCGGCTTCCACGACGGAAGGTGGGGCCATTGCTGCACCTGACAAGTGCTTTAAATATATCACTTAGCACTTGCAAAATTTAGCGCACAATAAAGATTGTCACAATATATATAGAAGTAATATTGAAATAGAATATATAAGCTGAAAGAAATATTATTCATCAAGGATACTTAGTTAAGCTCGCGAAGCTTTTCGTAGCCTCTTCGTTCCTCTGATTTGGCAATTTGCCGTCGCTCGTTGATCGCCGTGTCTCCACTTAAATGTTCCTGCCCAAAAAGGGCTCGCACTCACACGACACTTTCACCACTGAATCGGCAAACAGACTGGACCGTTTAATTCAATTTAATTTTACTCTTTGGAAAAATTTGAATTATAACGGCCAGTCATATTCGCACGATAATATCAAACGATCAATCAATCGCAAGCAACGCCAGAGTCCTTGGCACGTCTGCACGCGTCAGCTGCCAACACTGTACTGTCGTGATTGTGTTATCGTATATTTTCAAAGCCGACCTTATGTCGCAAACGGTTTCAAGCAGGTATGCATACTAACAAAATTATTAACAACAATCACAGTAACAGTAGCAACTGCAGAAAGGTCATTTTCGACTTTAAAACGAGTTCATAAATTTTTAAGAAATCGCCAGTCCCAGGAACGACTTTCGGATCTTGCTTTGATTGCAGTCGAAAAGGATCTTTTGATACAAATGCGAAGAGAAAACAATTTTTTTGATAACGTAATAAAATAATTTTTACGCAAAGAGAGGCGCATAGACTTAGAATACAAATAAAAAAGCGAAAAAAGTTATTTTCATAAACGTATTTATTTATTTTTTTAATGAAAGATTTTATTTATTTACTTTTCTCAAAGAGTCCGCTTGAGTTTCTAATTTATTTGAATTTTATTCTTCGTCTATGTTATACATAGTTATTATGCTGGTTTCTTCTATAAGGCTGAAGGCCACTTGCAATGAATGTTTTTGAGGCTGTTATCACTTTACTATCCAGTCCATTAACGTGTTTTGTAAATAAAATTTAAGACAAAATTTTGCTTGAATATGAGGAATTTCCACTGCACGTCACTGGTATGACTCCATCAAACTTTTAAAAAAATCGTTGTGTCGTTTTTTAATTTATTAAAAAAAGCAAAAAATTAAGTTTTTTTTCATAAACAATAAATTTTTAGCCTGATTTGCAAAATGCAGTGTGTTACGGTCGCATTTCGTTGCGATCGAATAGTTTATCAATTTAAAAAAAAAAAAAAGAAGTCCTGATTGACTTTGACTTGAGTCAAAAAGCCAATCAGGACTCTGGTCAAAAAGCCTGCAAAACGCCAAACGTAAATAGCGCAAACACCACTCCACTGAGGCTCATAGAGTAGTTTAAGAAATTGAAGTGAATAGAAATTTTAATTTAAGAATTGGATTATATAAACTCATCATTGAATGCAAGAATGGTAGAATCAAGTAGAGAATAGGAACTAGTTCAATAGTGGTAAGTAAAAGATAAGTGGTTACTAGTTTAAGGAGAACATCATCGAGCCATCCCTGAGGAAATCATCGACATCAAGCATCGCAAGAAGTCTAAATTGGCACATCAATGCGCATTTCAATCCACCAACGCCGGTCGATGAATCCGATCGGCCGGTTTTCATTTGTAAACTATGTGGCAAAGCGCTTTCATCTGGAGGAGTATTAAATGAACACGAAATGATGCACCGGGGCGAATGTCCATTTGTTTGTGACCAATGCCCAAAACGTTTTCGAGTTGCGAATAAATTACGCCAACACTAATTACGTCATGAAGTGCGTCATATTCGAGTCGGAAATGGTCAAACGGATACATGTCAACACGGACTGGCCATTCGCCGCTGAATCCATCACACTTACCACCATCGGTGAGTTCAGCCGGGACGCTTTTCGAGGAGGGGGCGGCATAAACGCCTCCACCGCAACTCGCGTAGCCTCGAGCTTCCGACCCAAAGTCACCAACTCACTCACCGACCCTACGGGCATAAGACCCAATTGAGTCTGGTAGAATGGGGCGATATTCCTGCGGAGGATCCTGAGTTTAGCATCTTCGCCACACTCCAAGGACAACCGCTGAAACAGGCCCTCCATCGCGGCCACATACACCCCAATTGATTCGGCGCTCCCCTGCGTCTTATGGCGAATTTCCGACCATAGGCGATCGTCGTAGTCAGGAGGAAGGAATTCCGCCCGTAGCTCTCGGCACACCTCATCCCACGTCTCGACGCTCCCCCTATTGGCTCGGAACCATATGAGTGCCGTACCCTCAAACAAATCGATCGCCGAGCGAAACAGCTGAGCCTTGGTCATGCCCCGGGTTTCGCGGAGCTCTTCCACCCGCTCCAGGAAGGCACTTACTGAGGCCTGATTCTCACCCGAGAATTTTACCCCCCACTTGGCTACTTCCAGGATTTTAGGCGTTGCCGCCGGGGGATTTTTGGGTGTCGAAAAGGCCGGCATCTCCGACACTTCTCCTCTTGGCGGCTTCTCGTTCTCCGAATTTTCGACGGTCGGTGCGGAATCGTCTTCTTCCTCTCCGTCTTCGGCCGCTACGACAACCCTGCCCATAGCCTGCACCAGACGCCGTCGCAGTGCTTCGACGGCGGGTTCCTCCGTACCCTTCTCCCGGAGCATGTTACGGATCCGCGGCAAGCCGAATTCCGACTTAGCCTGAGCCTTCAGAAACTCAGGTGATTTGAGGTCCCCCCTGAAATCCATCGCAAGCGCCTCTACTTCCTTCACCTTTGCCGTGACAGCCTCCAGGTCTTGTTCGTAGGTGAACGGGTAATGGATGGCGCATAGGGACGTTTCTAGCAGCGCCTCCGCCCGCAGCGTCTCTCGGAGCTCCTTCCGCATGGCCTCGACGGTCCCCGTAGGCATGCTGCGTACTTCCAACTCATACGCCAGCTCCTCCTTGTTAAGACGGTCAACCAGGGCTTTGGTGAACTTCGCCATGTTGAATCTAGAGGGAGGGGGGAGAACAGCACAAAAGAAAAGAGAAATAGAAACTAGACGGCAAAAAAAAACGGTTACTTTCTTCTTTATTTCCTTATTACTAAATATACAATTTTCTGACGGCACTACACACCCGCAAATTCACACACCCGCAACTTCACACACCCGCAACTTCACACACCCGCAAATTCACACCCCCGCAATTGCACGCACGTGTCAGCACTTCGAACTCAGCCACTTTTATGCACAGACAAACTCACTGATCTTGTCGAACGTTCCGGCGTTCGAACACTGCTTGCCCGATAAAATCTCAATCGACAATTTCCCGTTATGGGCCCTACGTTGGGCGCCAAACTGTTACGCGCACTATTACCCCCGAAGCCTCTTATGGCTGCAGGGCGGACGGTTGTGCCCGGCGTCTTTGCCCGCGAAGAGGGGCGGGGTAATTTTAATATTTTGGGCGCCACCCAGTCGTGCGCCGACAACCGTCCAGCGACCGAAACCTCTGACTGGGGTTTGGTTTAGGTCGCGACACTGAAACCCGATCAAGAAACCCGAAGCCAATCCAACACCGTGATCAAACTATATAACAAAAAAAAGAAACGCACTCCACTCAGGCTCCTTACACTCTGTATTTTAGATTCTAGTATGAACACGTATAACCTAATGATAAAGCTTACTCTTATTGCGGGTGGCTTTTGGAGCCAGATCTAGCATATGCCGCGACCTGCGAGGCGGCGGTCGACGCCATGGAACGTGAGGGGAATGGGGTGCAGTGCTTTAACTGTCGAGGCACCGGGCACTGGTCTCGAGACTGTCGCGAGGCTAGGCGATGTTTTGGGTGCGGGAGGCCGGGAACAATGAGGGCCCATTGCCCAACTTGTTCCCCAGGGGTACGGCGAGGCCCGCCGGGAAATCGTCCCAACCGGGACCATCAGGCGACCAGGGGGTCGGGAAACGAGCCGCGTGCTCACTAGGCGGCAAAGGGAGCACGAAGTCACGAAAGACCGCAGGCGTCCAAACCAACTATTTGTTTGTGGGAGACCAAATGGACACTCGCCCACACCTGAAGGTGGAGATCATGGGACGAGAGTTTCCAGGCCTGGTGGATTCGGGAGCATCCAGCACGATCGTTGGCGAAAAAGGGTGGGAAGTGCTGAAAAGGCTCGGGGTCGAGTGGGCCGACGCCGGGCCGGTGCGGATAAGACTGGCAAACAATAGACAGTGCGCCGTCTTGGGCCAGGCCACCATACCGATCCGCCTGGAGGGCAGATGCGAGAGGCTGAAGGTACTTATCGTACCCTCGTTGCCTCACTCCTTGATACTTGGCGTGGATTTCATTCGGCGTTTTGGGTTGATTCTCAACCTGAAAGGAGAGCGTTGGGACTTCTCGGACGTGGCAACAATTGACACCCCCAAGCATTTGAAAGGGGAGGCGCACCTGGACGAGGAGGAGTCGAAAAAGCTGGAAAGCCTGGTGCAGCGAGAGTTCGAACTCATGGGGGAGGGACTAGGGTGTACGAGTCTAGTCGAACACATTATTCGTACGGACTCGTCCCCCATCAAGCAGCGATACTACCCGGTTTCGCCAGTGGTACAGCAGCATATAGACAAGGAGCTGTCGGAAATGCTCCGTATGGGGGTAGTAGAGCCATCGGAGAGTCCTTGGTCGTCCCCGGTCCTGATGGTGAAGAAAAAGGACGGAACTTACCGGTTCTGCGTCGACTTCCGGAAGGTAAATCGAGTGACGGCCAGAGACGCGTACCCCCTCCCGTACGTCTCGGCTACATTGGATAAGCTACGCAACGCGAGGTATCTGTCGACCCTGGATATCAAGTCGGCTTATTGGCAGGTACCCGTAGCTCCCGAGTCGAGGCCCTATACCGCCTTTACTATACCAGGCCGGGGACTTTTCCAATTTAGCAGGATGCCGTTCGGATTATCCAACGCCCCCGCTACGTGGCAGCGTTTGATCGATAGAGTCTTGGGGCCCGACTTGGAGCCGTACGTGTTCACGTACCTAGACGACATTATTGTGGTCACGCAAGATTTCGAGCGTCACTTGAGTACGCTCCAGGAAGTGTTTAGGCGTTTGCGCAAAGCGGGGTTGAAGCTCTCCACGGAAAAGTGCCATTTCTGTCGACCCAAACTGACGTACCTGGGCTACGTTGGCACATCAATGCGCATTTCAATCCACCAACGCCGGTCGATGAATCCGATCGGCCGGTTTTCATTTGTAAACTATGTGGCAAAGCACTTTCATCTGGAGGAGTATTAAATGAACACGAAATGATGCACCGGGGCAAATGTCCATTTGTTTGTGACCAATGCCCAAAACATTTTCGAGTTGCGAATAAATTACGCCAACACTAATTACGTCATGAAGTGCGTCATATTCGAGTCGGAAATGGTCAAACGGATACATGTCAACACGGACTGGCCATTCGCCGCTGAATCCATCACACTTACCACCATCGGTGAGTTCAGCCGGGACACCATTACTGTCCGATTTTGGGGGCGCAGCAATCAGCGTAGATGCGACAACGGTCGCACCCAAGTCTCCGAGATGCGACACAGGATCCTTCTCGTTCCGACCAGCGTTATAGGGCGTGACCACTTCCAGATAGCTGAAATAGTTAATGTTAATGGTTGCATAACCACGCACTTCATACACCTAGCACACGGCCTGAATATATCGCAGTCCAATGCCGAGCCTCCCAGAAATTCACTCCACTATGTTCCGATCGCGAGATGTATACACCGAACCGCGTATCATGTCCGACGACATGAAAACAAGACTCACAAAAAAACAATAACAACAGACGCGAGCTGTCACTGGGAAATGTCGGAGTGACATCAGTGGTGGCGAAAAAGCCAAGATGGCCGTTGCGCAGACAGATTCGACCAAATCCAGTGAGTCCCACATCAGTGGTTCTAAAACCAGAGTTGGAATTGGAATGGTTCCGCAAACGAGCTGAGCCGTTACGACGATTTTGCGATAAATAGAGCTGGGAACAAAGGAAAGGGGCTTTTTTTTCGTTTTTGAGGATCGTAAGTTGGAAGAGTGGTCGGTCTTGAAGAAAGATTTCAGCGAGTCACGTCGAGAGCGGTCGTAAAAGGCGGTAACGTCGAGGAAATTTTGTCAAGATTCGAGCGGAAGGCGTGAATTAGGTTCGATTTCATACTGGAAGCATTTAACCGATTGAGAGTCGAAGCGAGTACGTTAACGAGTTCTGCAGTGCGATAATCAATCGAGGCACGACGATCGAACGAGCGAGCGAGCGACAGTCGAGCGATAGGAAAATTGGCGAGGACGAATCGAGCAAGACCCGTAATTAGTAAGTAGAGTAAGCTTTATCATTAGGTTATACGTGTTCATACTAGAATCTAAAATACAGAGTGTAAGGAGCCTGAGTGGAGTGCGTTTCTTTTTTTTGTTATATAGTTTGATCACGGTGTTGGATTGGCTTCGGGTTTCTTGATCGGGTTTCAGTGTCGCGACCTAAACCAAACCCCAGTCAGAGGTTTCGGTCGCTGGACGGTTGTCGGCGCACGACTGGGTGGCGCCCAAAATATTAAAATTACCAAGCCCCTCTTCGCGGGCAAAGACGCCGGGCACAACCGTCCGCCCCGCAGCCATTAGAGGCTTCGGGGGTAATAGTGCGCGTAAAAAGTGATCAATATTTATGAAATTTATATACTCTAAATTAAGTTTGAAAAAAACCAGCAAAATTTATTCCAATGAGAATGAAAAAAATTAAATTAAAATTAAAAACCATTAAGTCATCATGACCTCCAAGGTCATTCATGCCATTCCCTATATCTCGCGAACCAAATATAATATTTGCATCACTGAGATGTCAATCGTCGCATCTTAACATTTTCAAGTTGTTTCTATGTTTTAAAAAATCGTTGGAGCCGCTTTTTAATTTTAAAAAAAATTGCAAAAACTTAAGGTTTTTTTCGTAAAAAAAATAATTTTAAACCGGATTTGCACAACACAGTAATAAATGTTTATAAAATTTAAAACATCTTATCAGAACAGAAACCAGCAAACCTTTTTTCCATGATTACAAAAAATATTAAATTAAAAAAAAATCAAAGTCAAAATGAAAAAATTTTTCATACGAATGATATTACCTGATTACTCTTATTCTAAAGACATTGTTGTTGAATCAATCAAGTTTTATTAATATCTGTATAATTTGAGCAGATTTTTAATAGTTATTACCATGTTTCCATTTTCCTAAAAAAAACATTTTGAAAACCAAAACAAATTAATCAAATTTGCATTTGTTGTAATGAACGCTTTGAATGATAAAATGTGTAATAGTCAATACTTTGCAAGATTATCATCAAATAAAAAATTATAGTTTTAAGTAGTTTTGCTCATTAGTGTTCGTAAGATTTCAATTACTTCCTCCATAATCATTAGTAATGCTTTTTAATTTTTGCATGCAATTAAACCGATTTTTGACTGCACATTTAATGTTTATCAAGACCAACTGAAAATAAGAAATAAGTATTAGCCTGATTTTTGTCAAATCGTGAAAAAACACAAACTCAATGATTATGCTGAAGTCATGGCGATTTTAAACACACCTATTCAAAATGGCCACCACGCGACAAAATGTCTTCAGTGGGCGGTATAACAAAACTGCATTCATTTTTGCTAGCGCTCTTTTGTCCTTCAAGCGTCGATATGAAAATAACAAATAACGTAGAAAAAGCTTTTTAACCTACCCCCACCACCCACCGATGGATCCGCGAGAATATTCAATCAAACCACTCCACCCCCCCCCATCCACCAAAAGCACTAGGTATTTATGGGCGCTCCCGTAGATGATACGATTAATATTAACTCATTCCAATTACTGTTATGAGTACCTCTAATTATCATTACTTAAAGTAGTACTATTTTCATAATTGTTTTTAATATTTTTAATATTTATGTAGATATTACTGGGAAGTTGACCGTGTGGACCTCAAGGATTGCACCTCACGGCCTGTTTTTTTTTAAATTTATGACTGCTGTCCGATATAAGTGGCAGAAAATAATAAATGATGGTATAAAATTTCAAAACTAAAAAAATTAAACAGTGTCGCAAAAAAGTGTGTATAAGTTTCTGATGTTTGGGACAAGCATTATCGCTCAAAATGAAAATCTGATTTTGGCGGCCACTTAAACCTTATTGCGAGCGATTGGGAAGTGCATCCAACATAAGGAATGAACTTGAACTTGTTTATTCCTCGTCTTTGGACTGAATGTTTGTGAGGTAAATGAGACGCAAGACTTATTGATATCTTTTTTCATTACGATTTTTGAACGTTGCAATTTCAAAAATCATTACAAGAAATATGTAGCCCAGCAAATGAAATGGAGGCTTTATGATTCACTCATACATGTTACTGTAAGTGGAAAATGTACTTACCCACACATCCGCATCGCCATTACAACCGGTGCATATATTCCTAGCTCGCATGCTTTCAGATTAACGGAGTGATCGTATTTCTCTCTCGAATGATAAATAATATTTTCTTTCGCATACAGGTAGTCCAACGTTTGACCGATCATTGTCGCAAAAGTAGCCTTAAATTAAATAATAAAACAAAAACACTTTGAAAATGGTGGAAATCATCCAAGAATGATGGAAATCATCCAAGATCGTACATTTAATAATATTTTCAACACATCAACATAGTACTCCTGGTCACCGATAAACTTTTCTAGTGCAGCAAACGCTCCAAGAATCAGCATCAATGCATCGTTCGCAACATGATTTTGGACACCTTCCAAAGTATGCCAGCACGGAGAACCTCGCCTTAAGGAAGATCCATCGGCCATATCGTCACCTACGAGCACAGCTACTTCACTCTAAAATTGGATACTGTTGCATGAAAGTCTGCTGACATTTTGGAAGTGGGAATGAATACCTACCAGTTTCGAGCACCATCCAATGTAACGTGCCAATTCCAGATTTTCTTGCGTAAGTTGTGAATCGTTGGCCAAAGCTTTAAAAGCTAGAACGGTGAAATATCCTCGCCCAGGATGTTCTTCATATAAATTATAACGCAGGTTCTGAAAAAAGTATGCAACAGAAAGTTACAGATGTTTTCAATATCTTTAAGGGGTTACACCACAGTAGAAATTTCACAAAATCGATTTTATTTTTATTGGCTTAAAAAATTCTTTGAACCCTCTGGAATAACAAACAAACGGTGTTATATCCGCCAGAAATTGTTTTCATTGAAATTTCGAACTTTTTCTCGACCCCTCCCGACTGCTCCGAAACGACTACCTGCGGTAAATACGTAACCTGCTCGTCGGGTACAGCATTATGTCTTTCGATTCGGTTTCTAATTTCTCTAATACACTAATACATGTTGTTGGAAACATTTTCAAGGATGTTGAACACAAAGTACGTTTAATTTTTAAAATCATTTTTTTTTATCATGTTCAAAACACGAGTCAAAACTTTAAACCCGTTTTTCTCGAAAGACGTTCTTTCAAATTGGTACGCAGTTTAACTTACTTTTTTTCACTCCAAATTAATATCACATCTTTAAAACAACATTCCACATAGAAATACGAAACCGATTTTCGAGCAGTTAATGTATCAATTTTTAGATACAAATAAGTGCCCGATTTCTGGTAGTAAAATGGACTTTTTTTTAAATGCTCGCCAAGTTAACATAAATGAATATTTCCAAAAATCCATACGTTTTTCTTTAGCTGTACTTATGTTGTTTGAGAGAAAAATATTATTTTCTTCCACATTAATTTTTGGTGCACTTCTACTGCGTGCGGCGGAGCCCCTCCAAAAAAAAAATCATTCCGAAGAAACGGCTGTTGGGCAGCCATTTTTTATTGTTTTTTAATAAACATTTTTTTTCAAACTTCAAGACATGCTTAACAAGGTCCTTAAAAAGAATTACTCTTTTACTTTTCCTTTCACTCGAAAAAAAATCGCAAAATAAACCTTAAACTTTCGCTTTCTACTGTGGTGTAACCCCTTAAGCAAAAGTTGCAAGACGACACACACATGTGTGCAGTCAAGTTATGTTTCTGATTTATCACATTCGCGTGCAAAATTCACGGGTTGCAAAAATTCTGTGCTAAGTGTGATTTTTTTGAGCTAGCTTTGGTCACAGATCTATGAATATTTTGAGAAATAAGTTAAAAATTCCAGTGTATTTTAATAAAAACAAATCATTTCATACAATTTATGGCTTTCTTCATTTATGAATTTGTTCTTGGGGAAGCTATTTTCATCTGTTCTTACCGATTACAATGCGTTAAAATTCTTTCGCTTTGTCTCTTCAAAGCTTTTTATATCTCTGCGCCAGTGGTATCCCTATGGTAGATCCCGCTTCAAAGTGCGGCAGTAGCGAGCAATCATATGAACAGTTTACTTGATGTTGAACAGTATCTTTGTTACGTTTGAAGCTCATGTTACAGCTTACATTTAAAAAATTTCCCAAGAAATTTTCAACAATTTCTACATAATTGGATGTTTTTCTATTTCTCATAAAAGTTTTGTAAACATTTTCGAAAGCCTGTCTGCTCCCAAAATATTTTTTTTTTAATTTGCTTCAGAAAATGCTACAAACTGTTGATATAAGTATTTAGAGCGGTATCCTTCTTTCGGTAAAGCTTTTAAGAATATTTTCATGAAGCTCAGTCTGTTTATCAATGGTGAAGACTATATTTTTTGGCTAGTCGGTTGTTCGTTGTAGTTAAGCTTCGTAAGGATGAATTCCATTTTTTGTACCTTTTTTAGAGCTGCAGAATGAGTGACCTATGGTCAGACTTGCACATAAGCTCACGTTGTGTAGCAGAACGGCTTTTCAACTTCTTTTAAAGGAACAAATAAAAAGTGTCTAGTCGTTAAGCTTGTAGTTTACGTTAAATAGTGGCATGTGTTTCTGAACATCATTATGGAGAAAATATCTCTCATTTAAAAAAAATTCATCTGTTCAAAGTCAAGTAATATTTCTGATCTATCACACACGTCTGAGAAAATCAAGATTTTCAAAAATTCTAAACTGAGAGTGTTGCACTATGCAATTTTTTTTAGAAAAAATAAATTTGAAATTCCGTGGTATATTAGTACAAAAATAAACTTTTTAAAGCAATCTCGTCTTAGTTTATTTATGAATAAAATAAAAATTTGTTTGTATTTAGAAAAACTATTTTCATTTGTTCGTACTGATTATAACTTTTTGAAATTCTTTTGACTTGTTTCTTCAACGCTGTTTCTAACCTCATTGTCTATGGTATCCTTCTGATAGGCCTTCCTTCTATGTACAGCAAAAGTCAGCAACCATATGGTCATCTTTGGTATCTTCGTTAAATTTCTTGAATGTTGGGTAGTTTTGAAAGTTTCTGCCGTTTTTGACTCAAATTCCTTACGAATTTTTTTTATTTTTTCCTACATTTTTATTAAACTAAGTAAATCTCCATTTTGGTCGACACGTGATTTTCACAGGTCTATTTTGAAGGCAGCTTTACACTATTTAGAGGACTTTGCAGTGTTCATCACTGCAAACTCAAATGATAGTCTCACGCTGCAAGATCAAAACTACACGATAGATGCATTAAAATTTTCCAACCAAGCTCTCTCAATTTTTTTTATTCGTGTTGGCGGGACTTGTCATGATGGAGTAAAACTTCCTTACTGTTGATCAATTCTGGCCGCTGTCTTTCAATTGCCTTCTGTGATCTGGTAAAATTGTGACAATTGAGAACAAGATCAAGGGATTCATTTGGTTTAAGAATTTCATGATACATAATTCGCTTCCAATCCTACCAAACACAAGGCATAACTTTCCTTGGGATCAAGCGTTGCTTAGCCAACGTTTGTGCGGTCTCACAACGCTTTACCCAAGCTCGTTTTTGCAAATTATTGTCGTATGTGATCCATTTTTTGTCACACGTAATGAAACGTTTCAAAAATCGTTCGATTTCGTTTCTTTCCAGCAGTGATTTGCAGATGGACACTCAGTCCATTAAATTTTCCACTGTGAAATCGTGTTGTACCAAAGCTGCCAGTTTCCTTCAAATGATTTAAAACTGTTTGATGGTGAATGTGTAGTTCCTCAACAATGTGATAGCTGTTTATATGCCTGTCTCCCACACTTTTTTGCAAAAGTTAATAGTTTTTCTCGCTCATTGGTCGGCTAGGTCGAGATGCATCTTGAACATAAAAAATTTCCGGAACGTAATCGAGCGAACCATTTACGAGCATTTTTTTCTATTTTCCAATTCTCTGATTTGCATAATTGGGTCTTTTCACTTTCGCAGAAAAGGTTCGTTGACATGTTTAAAATTACAAATGTAAATTTTTGCACTGGTACATGTTTTTCTCATACAGTTTGTTTTTCATAAGTTTCCTTGTGTTTGGATTCAAAAATATAGTTTGAATTTTGCCTTAGATAACGCTGTAAACTTTTGACCTAGGTATTTAGAACAGTATCCTTTTTCCGATAAAACTTTCAAGAATTTTTTTATGAAGCAATTATTTTTGGTAACTCTTTTCAATAATGTTTTACTGCTTGGTTTTAAACTTTTCTCGATTTTAATGATTTTTCGCCAACGCAAATATTTCCGCCTACAGTCAGTCCATTTATGCAGATAATAGGAAAATTTGATGTTGCCACCTTACTACCACTCATGTTCGTTGTAGTGAGGCTTCGTAAATATGAATTCCATTTCTTGTACCATTATTTTAGAGCTGCAAAGTGACCTATGGCTAGACTTGGATATGAATACTCGTTGTGCAGCAACACGACTTTTCAGCTTCTCTTCAAGCAACAAATAAAACCGTCTAATCGCTTGGCTCGTAGTTTACGTTAAATGGTGACATTGGTTTCTCAATATCGTTGTATAAAAAACGTTTTCCTCTTTTAAAAACAATAAGAAAAAACTCAATTCTTATGTTTCCATATAAATAAAATGTCTTCATAAATCTTCACCCTGAAGGTGATATCCCAATAGTTTAACAGTAACTTTTGGAAACTTCAAGTCGCTAGAATGCCCGAAAAACAAACCCCACTTTGTTAAATAATTTCTGTTCAATGTCGTTAAACATGATTTTATTAAATAGATCTTCTAATGCCACCAGTACAGATACCTAAAGGTTAAAGATGTCAATTAATGTTAGGCATTAGAGTGAATCAAACATACATAAGCATCCTGCGTTACATTAATCGAAATATATTAATACAAGATATAAGGAAATCGTTAAATGATGGAATATTATCATTAATTTTATGTTCACTAGCATCGTAAATCATGTTTAAAGAAACAGTTAAGGTCCAAGTTTTTTCATAGCCCTTAACGCTGTGCTGCACAAACTCTAAATTTTCTAGCCGATTTAAAACGAGTTATGCCTCTTCAATATCGACCAGACATTTATAATTAATGTACACAACGACACATTGATATTTAGGGATTGAAAAATATAGTTAACTAAGATTTAATACATTTGTGCACTTAACCGTCGATATTATTTATTATTATTTCACGAATAATAAAATTACCTTTTCGAGCGATCATTTGCTGTGAAAATTAATAAAACCCACTCAACTTCTCGGCGCGTCCCAGCAGGAGTACCCTAGGGAGCAAGCCTGAGTCCAGCTCTGTTCAATATTTACACTGCCGATATCCCCTCGAACTCCAGGTGTGACCTTGCAATCTTTGCAGACGACGTGTGCATTTTCTCCAAAGCAAGTGATCCTGACTCAATAATTCAGTCCTTGGAAAGTGAACTAGATTTGCTCTACCAGTTTTATTTTCGTTGGAAAATAAAAGTAAATCCCGCGAAAACTGCATCTATTTACTTCACCCGGAAACGAAGTCCCTTAAATCTTCCAACGCGATGCGTTAACTTCGTTTGGAAGGTAATTCCTTGGAGCGAAACTGTTAAGTATCTAGGAATGATTCTGGATAAGTCTACCACATTCAAAAATCACGTAGAAACAGTTTGTACCAAAATTCAAACGGCCATAAAACTCCTGTATCCCCTTATTAACAGAAAGTCAAAGCTTTCCCTGCATAATAAGCTGCTTATTTACAAAGTTGCATTTCAGCCAATTATTTCATATACAGCACCCGTTTAGGGACAATGTGCAAATCACCATAAAGGTAAGCTTCAAGTTCTCCAAAACAAATGCCTAAATATCATCCTAGACAAACCCTGGTACTTCTCGACCATACGGCTGCATCAACTGACTCAAGTCCCGACGATAAAAGATCTCGTCACGAAGCGGCATAATGCATTCCTGAAAACAACAGCAATGATTGATAATCCTCTGCTAGTGCCTTCTAGGTCATCGCTACATTAAGTAAATATCTAGATGTTTAAGCCTATTCTTAAGTTAGTTCTAGATTAAGCTAGTTTCTTAGGTGTAAGTATTCGCAAGCCAGGTTTTTTATACGTTTTTCCTAGCAAACTTGATAACTTTAATCTTAAGCAAAACCTATCTGCAAGTCTAATTGTAAGGAACTATAGATGTAAAGGCGGCACCTGTATCTCTAGCATAAGTCTCTGTAATACCACAAAATTGTATCTCGACAATAATAAACTTTTTATCTATCTATCTATCTATCAAAATTACCTTTTCATACCACGCCAAACCTAGAGTTTTGTCGAATGTTTTTGTGTAATTGAGAAGGCCATCGATAAAACCTAGGAATGAGAGTTTACAGTTAAACTTACTTAGGGAAAATTAATTGTTTACTTACGAGGATAAGCTGCGTCAAATGCTAAGACTTCCTTAGAAACTTCATTAACGTAAGCCGGTGCTACAGTAGCATACCCTCTGAAATAATGAAGTTTTGAATCAAATCAATTTTTTAAAAGAAAAAAAGGTAGGGACTGTTAGAAAAATAGTTTAATAAATCGATTTAATCGTACTTAGTACTTACACTTACCGTTTTAAATTAAATCTTTTAATATGATTTCATAAGAAGCTAATTTTCACGACTTATTTATTTTATCTCTAATTTTTCTTCCTTGTTTCTTCCAAATTTTCTTTTCTGTTTCCACCTAGCGTTTCAGTGTTTATAATTATTTTCATGTTATTAAAATATATACAGGATGACGTTTTGCAAATAATTGTAAAAAACATCTATTATGTAATGTAATACGGTAATCGCCTTTTTCGCATAGAAAAAAGGCATTTTGTAATTTTCTAAAAAAAAAAATTGCCATCGGTCAATTAATTTGGAGTTATGATTATGCTCAGACGATGATTCTCGACTATTTCTTGTGGATTAAGTGGAGGTTTCAAAATTGAAGTAAAAACTGAGTTAAAGACGATGCTAAGGAGCATCGGATTCAACATTTTGTTTCTTTTTCTACTGGTTTAAAAATGTGTCGAAATTTAAAAAAAGCTTTTTGTCGTCTCCTGGCTGGAAATCCAAAGTACGCAACTGCTTCGAAACTCTACTAAGACAATTGGCATTGGTACAGTTTGCCTTTTATGCGCACTATTTTTGATGTTGAACGTAAAACGTATTTCTCATGATACTTTTTCCTCTTCGGCTCAAAATAAATTTCGCAAAAATTTTGTGAATGGAACAAACAATACCGTAAACGGCTTGTGACAAAATTATCTGAAAATAAGCACAAACAATTTTTAGCAGTATAAACGAAAATGAAGTAATTATGCTCTTGAAACATCATCTTTCCTTTTTTGGCGTTGTTTTTAGCTAGTAATTGCTGCGACGCGGATGTGATATATTCAAAAACTGCTGCGAATTTATTTATTTATAATTTTGTCCTATTCAATATGTTTCTATGAGCCACGGTTCTGGAGGAATATTAATGTCGCATCTCCTCCTTTTGCAAGATGGCAATCACCTCCGAAAACATAAATTTTTCATCAGTGTCGCTAAACAAATAATTCATTTTAAAATTATCAGTGGCCGACCTTTTGCAAAATCCAAAACAGTCGGATAGCTCGTATACTTAACATAGAAATTTTTCGATAAATTCGTGTAGCTGATCTGAGTACTTTTGTCAGTTTCAAGAATATTTGTTGTTCGTTCAACTTCGTAGAAACATTAATCACTAATGAACAAAAGTATTTGTGGACGACTACGAGTTCGCGTTATTGAGAAGCAAGCTCCAGAATGAAATAGCCCTTCAGACTATTATTCAACTACTTACCACTGTAAATGGCATTAAAATAGCAGGAGTTTCTTGGGGAGCAAGATGGGCAAACACATATATATATATGTTGAATATTATTGATTGTTATAATATAAATCTTATCCATTGAGATAATGCATATCTTAAAGTTAGAACAGGATGACTTGCTCTTCTAAAAATATTCGGAAATAATCATAAAAATTTATTAAATAAAGTTAAAGAAAGTAATAAAATAAAAATGAAGGCTTCTCTGTTAAGGCGAATTTTCGAATAATGTTTTAAATTTTTTTGTGAAGTTATAAAAAAATAAATTTTCAAATAATATTATATCGAGAGGGCATAGGTTAAAAAACAGATTGAATTATTAATAATCCAATAAAGAAACTTATTCAATTAATTGATAAAATAAATTTTTTTGATGAGTGGTAGAATACAGAGAATAAATAAGTTATCATTTCCAATTAATTGAATTAACTGAATTCAAACAAAATGACCCAACATGTGCGACAACTTTACCACAAAATATTGTGCCGACGGTAGGGTATACATATTCACGAATCATCGATCATTGAAAGACAAAAAAAGAATCATCAAAATGAAGTAAGTTCTTCAGTAACCATTCAAGGCAGAAAGGTACCTCTATTCAATTTCACATTTAAAATATGTTTGACTTTCATATTGCATGAGTTATACAAAACCTAGCTCATTTTATCACTACCAAACTCTGAAAACCTCTCTAGGAATAAAACAATGTTGCATGTATCATATCACATCATATTCAGATTCACAAAATTTATTGAAATCTTCATAAACCAAAAATGCAATATTCGCATCTCATATCGGTTATTTAATTTCACACACTCAAAACAAATGGACTCATCTTGTTACGGCGGAAAAAATATGAGCCATCACGGGACGCCTGGCAAATGTGAAATATCGAAATTATTCTGTAAAAGTAATATGCATAAAAGAACAGATTACGACAGGAACCGAATATGGCATAATGAAAGAATAAAATATTACGAATTTTCCCCAGAAAATGATGAATGTTTATTTAATAATCATTTATTTTCATTATATACAAAAAAAATTCAAAAATTCATTTCCAATTGCGACAACTCAATTCTTTTAATCAGTGACTTCAGTAATAGTTACATATGTTCGATGTTGCCTCTGACGGTATTACTGTGATAATTGGTCGATGATAACTGAAGTATGTTACAAAAGTATTGGACATAACATTATCAAGATATCTTATAAATGCAGCATCTATTGTTGTTCCGTATCTGGTAATAGGTACTCTTGGATTGTTGTTAATTTGCAATGGAAATTCTTCCTGGAGGAACGTAATTAATGGCATTGATTCATCTTTTGCAAAATTTACATTGAAATCTCCAACTAAAATCAATGATAGTTTATCTTTATTGGTTTTAAAAATTATTGAACCTCTTTGACTGTACGGGAATAATCTCTCATGTAAAAATGAAATGATATCATTAATTTTTTTTATTAGGCGAAATGTACACAACAATCATAATTAATTCACTTTCATCTTCTATTTTAACATGTGAAGCACACAGACAAGCACTTGTGTAGCATTTTGAACTCCTAGATCCATGTTGAATGTAGTAACATGTGAAGTATTGTTGTTTGTGTAAATGGCAACTCCAGCGGCTCTAACATTTTTAACTTCCCAGTATATGGGAAGTTCTTGTAATCGCCTCGAAAATCGAAATTGAAATTTTCAACTTTTCTTTACGTTTTGATGTCTATAGAGTATATATGAAGTGTTTTTAGAAAGGGAGATGTATGTGTGTGTGTGTGTGTGTACGTACGTACGTACGTACGTCTGTACGTTCGTGGACAGTTTTTTCTACGAGCATAACTCACGTAAACAAAGTCCGATCGACTTGGTTGAGTTGTCAATCAAAGCGTTTTTGCAATTTTAAGAGCTGATTAGTTTTTGGGATACTTCGGTCGGGGGGGTTTGTTGTTTTGCCCGTTTGAAGGTCATTGCTGTCATGCGCTATATCTCGCGAACCAAACGTACGATTTTTTGAACAAAGTGTCAATCGACGCGTATTGACGTTTTTGTGATTCTATCAAATTTTTTAAAAAATTCTTGAAGCGGTTTTCAACTTTTTTAAAAAAAAGTGCAAAAAATTAGGTTTTTTTTCGAAAACAATAAATTTTTAACCTTATTGTCAAGTCTTAGTAATCAATGTTAATACAATTTATGTACTGCAAACAATGCTCGCAAAAACGTCATCAAAACTTTTTCTCATGATTACGTAAAAAAATAAATTACAAATAAAAAATCATTAAAGGTCATCATGATTTTCAAGGTCATTTTTATCATTCACTATATCTCACGAACCAGATATAATATTTGCATCATTATGGTGTCAGTTGACGTGTATTAACCTCTTTGTGAAGTTTTTAACATTATAAAAATTCGTTTCAGCCGTTTTTTTAATTTAACAGAAGAAAATGCGAAAAATTATGGTTTTTTTCATAAAAAATATTTTTTTAACTTGATTTGCACAGCACAGTGATACCAGTTTATAAAATTTATACATCCTTATTAGTTGTTGAAGAGAAACAGGCAAAACTTTTTTCCATGATAATGAAGAAAAACTAAATTAAAAATAAAAGAACATTCAAAGTTACCATGTAAAGAGCGTTCATACAAATGATATTACTTTATATTTTTTATTCTAAAAAAATTGTTGTAAATGCAATCAAAGTTTTAAAATATTTGCATAATTTGAGCAGGTTTTTAATAGTTTTTATAGTCTTTTAATTAAAAAAATTTCTTAAATTTTGAAAACCAACAAAATTTTTCAACACCGATTGATACGCGTGAATATTCAATCTGTCCTCATCGACCAAAAACCTTACATAATCAATGGACCCTCCCGTAGACGATATGATTCATATTAACTCATTCCTGTTACTGCTATGAATACCTCTCATTAGTGTAATGTTGTTGTTGTTTATGTAGATATTACTGGGAAGTTGACCGTGTGGACCTCAAGGGTCGCACCTCGCGGCTTGTTTCGTTTAAAATTAGCTATACAACGAAAATAAGGTAAGTCAATTGATTAATCTGCAGGACACCATGTTTCAGTTAATGATAAAAAGTTACCATTCTAACAAATAGAATCTTTTAACTCAGTAGTATGTATTCTGAGACTTTAGCAGTTTAAAGTATATATGGTTAATTTATTTCTGGAATTCATAAAATCAATGATCAGTCCTTGCAATGTAGCAAGTTTGTGTAAAGATAATCTTCTTAATTCTTGCTGTAAACTTGAAACTAATGGATCAACTCTTCTTCCATGATAAAATCTTAAATCATCCTGACTGTTACATATAAACAACCCTTCAGCACTTTTTACTCGTGTTAAAGCCACGTAAAGTAATGGAATACAATGACTTTTACTATACTCATAGAGCACCTTGTCATATGTACCTCCTTGAGACTTATGAATAGTCACAGCACATCCTCATATCAATGGAAAATGATTTCTTTCTCCCACAATGGTTTAATTATTATCGAATGATATATTTGAAGTTCGACGCACAATAGGTACAACACGTCTATCGATACTATGTTCCGCAACAAAGGCAACGGCTTTTCTTCTAGCCTCTATACCAGTGTTTTTATCTGGAATAACGAGCCACTAATCGGTTTTACCCACGGTTATATGTAGATGTTTCAAATCAAAAGACAAAATGCAGATTATTTTTGGCGCTCCAAATGCATAAATAGCCATGTTAGAAGTCTTGAGGCTCAGTTTAGGTTTGGCAGTTCTAACTTTCGGTCCAAACCAATCAGAGATATTTGTCCAGTGGCAATCAAAAATCAATAAAGCGTAAAAGAAAAGTAGAACTCAAGCATTTTTCTTCTAAATTCCGCGCAAAGGAATTAACTATTTCAATTTTTTCTATTTTCTAATAGAACCGCCTTTTTTAATTATATGGTTTTTGCAAATCGTCGCTTTTATTCGCTTTGGAATTAATTACAACCATTGGTACTACAGAAACTGCTAAGGGATTTTGTTTTAAATTTATAATTTTACCGTGCCATGTATGTATGTATGTTAGCGTATTATGAATGCATGGAAACTAGAAGAAAATTCTATGCCACCATTTATGTGATTTCCTTTCGCTTCATATCTTTCACCACAATGGCTTCGTTTTTGGATTTTTTTTGAACACTAGCCACAATAGACGAATGAAGATGATTGCTCAGAAGAAATACACATCGCCGATCAATCCACTTAAAAGTCGCAGAACCATCCGTGGAAACTCTTAAATTAAAGTCACCCCGTTCCAAACACTTATCACCCTTTTTAGTTTTAAGAACATATTTATTTCTTTGCGAATGGTACCACAAACCTAAATTCCTTCCGGCAATAGGTGCCTTGGCGGTTCACTAAGTTGAAATAGTTATGAAACAAGATCTTATGGCTGCTTACTTAGCTTTTTGATCATTCGATGTCTTAGACTTTTTTGGTAATAACCTGCACCTTTCCGATATAGATTTGGAACTCGTAAATATTCTCAACAGACAACTTTATACAATTTGTCAAGGTTTGAATCATTTCTTCCTGGTTGCATTGTACTATCGTTTAGATGTAGGTTATTCAAGAGCCAAGTAAATTTGGTACATGTCACGACAGAGCATGCAAAATGATCCCCCACTTCGTCTCTTGGAGACCAATAATCCTTAGAGCTGGGCATCTTTTTCATACTCATGGTAATGTTTTTACTCAAAAATTGTATTACATCTGGAGCTGATGTCGGCACAAAATTAGTACTACCGTCATCGTTTAGTAAAGTATATAAGTTGGTTTGAAACACGATATTATATACCAATTTTTCAGTAAACAACTGCAAGAATATGTCCATCGGAGTATCTATTCTTATTGGAATATTTGGACCAGTTGCTTTTATGAAGGGATTAACACGGTCCAAATAGGAAGTATTCTATGTGCATATAATTATTTTCATCAATTTTTCATAGCTTATTCTAGTCAACGGCTAATCGTCGTCACTATTTCTTACCTCTTGATTATTTTGGTGAACAACCGGAAATACTATTCGACTATTACCGATCTCTAACAGTTGATCGAGATTCTTTTTAGTCACAACATTTTCAACATCGGACTCGGACTCTCCTGAATCACAATCGCTGGGTATTTCCTCGAGCTCCAATAGCATTTCAAGATCAGCTGAGCTCACGTTTTAAGTTACCTCATAGTCCATTTATTTATGAAGTTTGAAAACTCGAAATCAAATAACTGTTTAGAAAACACGAAGAAAAACAAAAAAATCGTAATTTCTGAATGTTGTCCACAAGTTCCCACTGGCTCCCAGATGTAACCACATTATATTATATAGTTAAACATAACAGGATGAAAATAATAATAACCGATGGTGCAACATTCCGAATTGGTCAGACCCTTAAAGCAATGTTACAGTCACTCCATTCACTTAACTGTTGCAAGACTAGAAGATGAAGTGCTCAGCAGCCCGCTTGTCCGTGACTATGACTCTGCTTGAAATCAAATACTCATATACAGCTGAGTAAACTAATATGCTTGCACCAAATTCCATTTCCAAAAACTGCACGTTGTTAATTAGCATTCAACCAGGTACTCGGTGTACTGGAAGCAAGCGCATTAGCCACATATTCTCTCAGAGAACCAAACAGGATCATAATCTTACTGGCGTCGTAGGCTTGTTGTGTTGATGTGTAGATGGTCTGCATGTGTTCCTATTCATGATAAGACTACGTCTTGGGCTGAATTTATGTGTTTTTCTTGAAATGTTTATCTTGTTTATTTAACTATGTTTTTGGGACTGATTCGTCCATAAAAATGATTAGGTGGTCTTTGTTCATTGGGCTCGTGAGAGTCTTACAGTCTATAAGGACATTCTTTTCAATCTTATACGTTAAATAATGGATTGTAATACTAAACTACATACCCAATATATTTTTAATTAATTTCCAACATATCTACAATTTCAAACCTATTTAAGATCAGAAGGACATAAAATAGAAAATTGTTCAAGAAAACTCAAAAATTAAATCTATGGGAAGCAGGAGGAGGAGGCAAGATGCTAAGCTAATGAGTGATTACAAGGATTTCATGAAAGAAAAAAAACCCATTTATTTCAAATTGAGTCTGTAAGAGCTCGTATAATGATATATAGTCCTACGGATTCACATAAGAAATAACTGAATTTGAGAGAAAGGACATTTAATTAAAAGAGTTTCGTTTCATTTGAAAAAGGAGATCATTCAATAAAAAAGTTGATTTTTGACTCTGATCGTTTTTTAAGCGACTGAATGAAAACTATACTTATTTAACCTAATTTGAGGAGTTTTAAGTAATCTGAATATGACATTGATCTTCACTGAACATAATAACACGAGTTCAATTTCAATTCACACAGACTATACAGAACTTTGCCATGCAGTGCTTTTCTATTAATCATCATTTGTTTGGAAGATTATTCAAAAAGATTTTAATGCTACCACTCAGAACTTTCAATTGCAAAATACCGAACTAAATTGTCAGAGAGACGGCTAAAATTTCATGAACAAAATAATTGAATCCTTTAAAAACAGAATTTATTTTCACATTTTTTGTTGATATTGAATATTCCAATCCAACTGACATCCACCATTCGGTCCCAATTGTACGTAGTAACACATAATGAATTGAAAAATAATCCAATTTTGAAGCTGTTGATTTTATTCGATGCTGTCTACTAAGGAATGCCTTCTTCTTCACTTAACATTTTACTCTATCTACAAATGATTTTAAATCCAAAAAAAATATTCCACAAAAACGGCTTGAAGAACATAGTAAGAAAATATTTATTGATTTATATAAAATGCGTGAAAAGGAAAATGCATTCGGTAGGCAATTTACTTTTATTACAATAAATTTATTTATCGGAAATTCAAAGAATAGGTGCTGTTGGATTTAACAAAATTTTATTCTACGGTCAAATTATAGACTTTTTTAATTTTTTTTTCGTGGAATTTATGAGAACTCATGTATTTCTAGCGAATTGTTTTTTCGTTCTATGAAGACCATTTGCCTGCTCAAAGTATTATGGGTTTTTGCATTCTAAATTGAAACATTCTAGGTAATCTTTTGAAACAGTTTTCCCACCATGTATGTACATTCACCTCACCTATGGTTGTAACCAGGCAGGATATGTTTCACAACACTATATCCGCCACCGTTCACCAATGAAAATTTTCGCAGTGCAGAACATAACATCTTTAGACAACCGACACACTAACTAACTTGCACTCAACTGAGACTAGCCTGCAGAGTTAGAAATCTTTTTATCAACCATCAACAGAACCCACCTAATCGGTTGTGACGTCACTGACCAATATTCTATAATACGCAATTCAAATGCAAGTTTTGGCTACATCAAGTGTATAAATCAATGATAAGCAGGATAGTTTTCTGGATGGGAGCACTAAGCAGCCTCCACCCAAAAAGTAAAGCTCAACCATCATAGGGAGACATTAGAGTGCAACAACGAGTTGAATACATTTCTCTGTACATTACAAATGAAAACAGTTTTTAAACCTTATATGGAACTTTTTGTTGTTGTGATATCATATGTATTTTTCGGAGCCTTCGAACCTTAAGAAAGGAATCAGCTAGGACTCAAAATACGGATCTGATATCATAACAATAAAAAGTTGTGCCGTTTATAATTTGAGAAACACAACTTAATTGACTCAGACTATTCAAAGGTATTCCCTTCACAATGAAACAAAATTAATACTGGCGAAGAAATTTTTGGTTGTAAATTTTAAGTAGTAGAACCAACCATTTCTAAAAATTTCAACTCACTAAGATTCGCATTGGATGTGGCCTATCTAAAATTATAACTACTTTTTCAAGGAATTTGGGAATGAAGCCGGGTGGAATGCATCGTAAAATGAAATGACATTGGGTTGACCTGCCGAAAGTTTTTGCAACATTGAAGAACAGTTCCAACGGACCATAAACGACAGAATAGCAAACGAATAGCAAGCTCTCCACAAAAGCTTCCATATTATTAACATTTGCAAAAAATTAATCGCATTCTCTTTTGAAAAAAATACCGGTAGATAATTTATTTGGTAAGACGTCCGAAGATGCAAAGAACTCACTGCATATTGATTTTCTACCAAAACATACATTCCTACCCGTCTAGGCTATCTTCTCGCCTTCCACCTTTGAAATACGCAAAGAACCAAATGTAGGTCATCCATCATGTGTGCCATCCTAATGCAATAACGAACGTCGAAAGAAACTCCATTCAAAAAACCGGTTGATCTACTCAAGATCAGTTTGTTTTCAATTTCTGGTGAATTTATATTAAAAAAAGAAGTAGAAAAGACTTAAGAAATATTACACCATTATGAAACAAGTCTTAGATTCTCGTCACAAACACTTCTAAAGAGATTAAAATCTAGACAATCATTATCGAATAATAAGTCACCCAGAGCAGATTCTTTTAGGCAAAATAATGAAGCTGTAATTCAATGATTTAGGATATTTGAAAAATCGGCATAAAACGTGAAGTTGAATGTGACAATAAGTGTGGTGCAATAGTGTTAAAAAATTAGTGCAATATAATTATTTTAAATAAATATCCACAGCAAACTTTCAGATAGCAACCGAAAAAACAGGATTGTTATCACAAAAAAAAATTATGCTAGTACAATTGGATTATGAAATTCACACGTTTTGAATAACTTTTGTCAAGATCAACTGATTCTTCTCCTGAGATCCCTCGGGATCCTGGAGCAAAAATTTACAGTCAAGATGATGTGACTTCGTATTTCGATTGTTCTCTAATAAAGGTGTAAGCAGGTGATCAGCAGATGATTAGCAGGTGATCAGCAGCTATTAATGCTTTTGAAGATGGACGCCAATTTTTATGGTATTTGTTCATTTTTCGAGATCTTTTCGTCCGATCACCGCGAATCTCTACAGGATGAGTAGTCTTCCCAAGAAAGATGACGTAATTTGCTGCTTTGCACATTGGGCACTGTGTGCAACAATGCTAGTAAGGTATCGAATCAAGAGCCAGAAAAGGGTTGGGATAATTCAATTTGCCATTTGAATTTAACTTCGTGAGAGACTTCGTAACCTTTTGGCATTTTGCGTGACAAAATTCCCAAAATAAAAGCTAAGAGTTAACTGCACTTGATTAACACTTGCAATTTGTAAAAGAAATTAAGAGGGTCAATGGGTCTTAAATGACTAAACTTTGGACTCATTTTTTTAAGGTGCAATAAATACAATTATATTGAAACTATTGTTTATTGAAAAAAGCAACATTTGAACAATATTTTGTGATATTTTTTTTGAAAATTGATCCTCTAGTGGCTATTTTTCGAAAACTTGGTGAAAATGCGGTAGGCATGCTATCTTGCTTTGGATTTATCTGAAACAAACAAATTTTATTTTCTTGTAGTATACGTGCATAGCTCGGGAGCGAACAAAGGATTTGTTAAAAAATCAAAATTTGAATTTTTGGCGGCGTTGTGCGCTAAAAAATTATTTTTCGGCATAAAAAATCAATATATTTTGCCACATAAGTAAAGTTGTAATGCACCAAAAAGAAAATCCTACGTTCACCCCCTAGAGAATACTATAAAGAGGAAATGTGCAAAGTTTTAACACAAAAAAACAAAATTTCGAGAAAAACGCGTTTAAATTTTTTTTACCGCGATTTAATGAATTATAGTTTTTTTAGCGACTTACATCGAGTCATTGATTCCAGATCCCTACAGTAATTCGTTCGCCTCATTCGCGATGTTCAGAGCATCCTCTTCATGGTGTGATGTTTGTTCAAAAAGAGAGGAGCTGATTTGACGCGGTAGAACCGCGCAGCATGCGTATAATACACTAGGTAAGACAGAGCACACGTAACGACCACGCGGTATTCAAATCTCTATAACTTTGGTAATATTGCTCGAATTTATTTCAAATTTGGTGTGAATACTCTTGAAGTACTATGCTTTCATATGAAAAAATCAATCGATGAACCACCAGGTGCAACCCATGATGTTCACACGGTTAACCTCCCAGTAATATTTACATAGATATGAAAAATTTTGATCACAAAAATAATAATGAAAATAATACTATTTTAAATAAGAACAATCCGCGAGGTGCGACCCTTGAGGTCCACACGGTCAACTTCCCAGTAATACCTACATAAACATCAACAACATTACAACAATGAGAGGTATTCATAGCAGTAACAGGAATGAGTTAATATGAATCATATCGTCTACGGGAGGGTCCATTGATTACGTAAGATTTTTGGTCGATGAGGACAGATTGAATATTCACGCGGATCAATCAGTGGGGGCCTTTTTGGTCTTGAAAAATTTTGTTGGTTTTCAAAATTTAAGCAGTAATAGCAGAGCAATTCATACGAAGCCCTTTTTACATGGTAACTTTGAATGATTTTTTTATTTTTAATTTAGTTTTTTTCGTAATCATGGAAGAAAATTTTGCAGGTGTCTCTTCAAAAATTAATGAAAATGTATAAATTTTATAAACTGGTATCACTGTGCTGTGCAAATCAGGTTTAAAAGTATTTTTCTATGAAAAAACCTATAATTTTTCGCATTTTCTTCTATTAAATTAAAAAAAGGGCTGAAACGAATTTTTATAATGTTAAAATCTTCACAAAGATGTTAATACACGTCAACTGAGACCTTACTGATGCAAATATTATATCTGGTTCGTGAGTTATAGTGAATGATAAAAATGACCTTGAAAATCATGAAGACCTTTAATGATTTTTTAGTTTCAATTTAATTTTTTACGTATTCATGAGAAAAAGTTTTGATGGTGGTTTTACAAACATTGTTTGGAGTATATAAATTTTATAAACATTGATTACAACATTTCGCAAATAAGGTTAACAATTTATTGTTTATGAAAAAAACCTAATTTTTGCAATTTTTTTCTTAAATTAAAAAAACGGCTACAACCGTTTTTTTTTAAAATTCGACAGATTCATAAAAACGTTAATACGCGTACATTGACATCTTGACGATGCAAATCGTATGTTTTGTTCGCGAGATATAAAACATGACAGAAATGACCTTGAAGATCATGATGACTGTTAATGATTTTTGATTTTTTATTTGATTCTTTTTGTTATCATGAGAAAAAAAATTGATGTCATTTTTATAAAAACTGTTTGGAGTATATAAATTATATAAACATTGATTACTTGGACTTGACAATAAGGTTAAAAATTTATTGTTTTTGGAAAAACCACAATTTTTTGCACTTTTTTTCTAAAAATTAAAAAACGGCTTCAATAGATTATTTAAAAACTAGATGGAATTACATAAATGTTAATACGCGTCGATTGACACCTTGTTCAAGGAAATCGTACGTTTGGTTCGCGCGATATAACGCATGACAGAACTGATCTTCAAACGGGAAAAACAGCAACCCCCCCCCCCCCCCGGCCGAAGTTTTCCAAAAACTAATCAGCTCTTAGGATTGCAAAGACGCTTCGATTGACACCTTAACGAAGTCGATCGGACTTTGTTGACGTGAGTTATGCTCGTAGAAAAAACTGTCCACGAACGCACACACGTACGTACACACACACATACATCTCCCTTTCATAAACCCCTTTATATATACTCTATAGACCTCAAAACGTAAAGAAAAGTTGAAAATTTCAATTTCGATTTTCGAGGCGATTACAAGAGCTTCCCATATACTGGGAAGTTAATAATAATAATGAAAGGTATTCATAGCAGTAACAGGAATCCGTTAATATTAATCATATCATCTACGGGAGCATCCACTGATTACGTAAGGCTTTTGGTGGATGGGTGATGTTGATTGATTACCACAAATGCAAATTTGATTGAAATTTTCATGGTTTTCAACATATAAGCCGCTTTTTTAATTAAAAGACTGCAAAATTTTTTAAAAATCTGCTCAAATTATCCAAACATTTTAAAACTTTGATTGACTTTACAACAAAGTCTTTAGAATAAAAGATATAAGGTAATATCAATCGGAAGAACCCCTTCCATATGGTAACTTTGAATGATTTTTATTTTTAATTGAATTTTTTTCAGAATCATGAAAAAAGTTGTGCTGGTTTCTCTTCAAAAACTGATATGAATGTATAAATTTTATAAACATTTATTACTGTGCTGTGCAAATCAGGTTAAAAAGAATTTTTTTATGGAAAAAACCCTAAGTTGCCTCATTTTCTTCTACTAAATTAAAAAAATGTTAAAATAATCAAAGAGATTTTAAAACACGTCCATTGACACCTTAATGATGCAAATATTATATCTGGTTCGTGAGATATAGTGAATGGAAGAAATGACCTTGAAGATCATGATGACTGTTAATGATTTTTTATTTTTTATTTAATGTTTCTTGTTATCATGAGAAAAAATGTTGATGTTTTCTTTACAAACACTGCTTGAAGTATATAAATTTTATCAAAATTAAATACTGTCTTTCGTAAATCAGGTTAAAAATTTAATGTTCATAAAAAACCTAATTTATTGCACTTTTTTTCCTTAAATTAAAAAACGGCTCCAACGATTTTTTTCAAAATTTAATAAATTCACGGAAGTGTTAATGCGTGTCGATTGACACCTTAAGCATGCAAATCGTATGTTTGGTTCGCGAAATATGTATAACGCACGACAGAAATGACCTTCAAAGGGGGAAAACAACAAACCACCCGACTGAAGTATCCCAAAAACTTATCAGCTCTGAAGATTGCAAAGACGCTTCGATTGACAGCTCAACAAAGTCGATACGACTTTGTTTACGTGAGTTATGCTCGTAGAAAAAAGTGTCCACGAACGTACGTACGTACACACACACGCACATCTCCCTTTCTAAAAACACTTTATACATACTCTATAGACCTCAAAACGTAAAGAAATGTTGAAAATTTCAATTTCGATTTTCGAGGCGATTACAAGAACTTCGCATATACTGGGAAGTGAAAAACCATACCGTAAATAATAACAATGGAGTGGGATCAGTTGATATTTTTCGTCTTGCCTAAGTGAGAATCCATTTAATAAGGAAGATTTTTGGTGAATGACTTGACTAGACTTCGATGTAAATCGGTTTATTTTTGCTCCTCTTTTCAGCCTTTTTAAAACGTAATTTTTATTCTGCTACTGCTTGTTGGGCTCGTTCAATACCATGTATGGTGTGTCTTATCCTCAATAATGATTTTGATAAATGAAAAGATGATCCACAAGACGAATGGTAATCAAAACAAGCCGCGAGATGCAACCCTTGAGGTACACAGGGTCAACTTCCCAGTATTATCTACATAAACATCAAAAACAATAATAATTTTGAAAATACTACTACTTTCAATAATAATAATGATAGGTATTCATAGCAGTAACAGGAATGAGTTAATATTAATCATACCATCTACGGAAGGTTCCATTGATTACGTAAGGTGTTTGGTCGATGGAGATAGATTGATTTGATTGAATATTCACGCAAATCGATCGGTGGTGGCATTTTCTACGTTATTTGTTATTTTCACATCGATGCTCGAAGGACACAAGAGCGCTAGCAAAAATGAATGCAGTTTTTCTTATTACGCCCACTGAAGACATTTTGTCGCGTGATGGTCATTTTCAATAGTTGCGATCAAAATTGCCATCACTTCGGCATAATCACTGAATTTATATTTTTTCACGATTTTACATCAAAGAGACTAATAATTATTTCTTATTTTCGGTTGATCTTGAAAATATTGAATATGCAGTCAATAATCAGTTTAATTTCATGTAAAACGTTAAATGTTTTACACATAATGATGGAGGAAGTAATTGAAATCTTACGAACACTAAAGCGTTGATTACGACCAAAGCAAATTTGATTGAAACTTTGTTGGTTTTCAAAATTTAAGCAGTTTCTTTATAAAGTTGAAACAATGTGAAAATTATTCAAAATTTCCTCAAATTATGCAAATATTATAGAACTTTGATTGACTTTATAACAACGTTTTTAGAACAAAATAAATAAACCCTTTTTTTAAATTTGTTTCTGTTTTCAGAATCTTGCAAAAATTTTTTGCTGGTTTCTCTTCAAAAACTGATAGGAATATAAATATAAATAATATAAACTTTGAAAACATTTATTATTGGACTGTGTAAATAAAGCTAAAAATTTATTTTTTATAAAGCAAATCCTAATTTTTCGCAATTTCTTTTATTAAATTAAAAAAATGGCTGAAACGATTTTTTTCTAAGGTTAAAAACCAGTACAAAAATGTCACTACACGTCGATTGACACCTTAATGCTTCAAATACCATATTTGGTTCGTGAGATATATTGAATGATAAAAATGACCTTGAAAATCATGATGACTTGTAATGATTTTTAATTTTTAATTTAATTTTTTACACTATCATGAAAACAAGTTTTGCTAGTTTTCTTACAAAAACTATTTGGAGTATATAAATTTTATACATTAATTATTGCGTTTTGCAAATCAGGTTGACAACTTTTGTTTATGAAAAAAAAACCTAATTTTTAGCACTTTTTTTTAAAAAATTAAAAAACGGTTCGAACAATTTTTTTAAAAATTCAAAAGAATCACACAAATGTTAAGACGCGTCGATTGATATCTTAACTATGCAAATCGCATGTTTGGTTCCGGAGATATAACGCATGACAGAAATAACCTTCAAAGGGTCAAAACAACAACCCCCTCCCCCCCCCCCGACCGACCGAAGTGTTCCAAAAACTAATCAGGTCTTAAAATTGCAGAGACGCTTCGATTGACACCTTACTAAAGTCGATACAACGTTATTTACGTGAGTTATGCTCGTAGAAAAAACTGTCCACGAACGCACGTACGTACGTACGTACACACACACACACACACATACATACTTCTTTCTAAAAACACTTTATATATACTCTATAGACCTCAAAACGTAAAGAAATGTTGAAAATTTCAATTTCGATTTTCGAGGCGATTACAAGAACTTCGCATATACTGGGAAGTGAAAAACCATACCGTAAATAATAACAATGGAGTGGGATCAGTTGATATTTTTCGTCTTGCCTAAGTGAGAATCCATTTAATAAGGAAGATTTTTGGTGAATGACTTGACTAGACTTCAATGTAAATCGGTTTATTTTTGCTCCTCTTTTCAGCCTTTTTAAAACGTAATTTTTATTCTGCTACTGCTTGTTGGGCTCGTTCAATACCATGTATGGTGTGTCTTATCCTCAATAATGATTTTGATAAATGAAAAGATGATCCACAAGACGAATGGTAATCAAAACAAGCCGCGAGATGCAACCCTTGAGGTACACAGGGTCAACTTCCCAGTATTATCTACATAAACATCAAAAACAATAATAATTTTGAAAATACTACTACTTTCAATAATAATAATGATAGGTATTCATAGCAGTAACAGGAATGAGTTAATATTAATCATACCATCTACGGAAGGTTCCATTGATTACGTAAGGTGTTTGGTCGATGGAGATAGATTGATTTGATTGAATATTCACGCGAATCGATCGGTGGTGGCATTTTCTACGTTATTTGTTATTTTCACATCGATGCTCGAAGGACACAAGAGCGCTAGCAAAAATGAATGCAGTTTTTCTTATTACGCCCACTGAAGACATTTTGTCGCGTGATGGTCATTTTCAATAGTTGCGATCAAAATTGCCATCACTTCGGCATAATCACTGAATTTATATTTTTTCACGATTTTACATCAAAGAGACTAATAATTATTTCTTATTTTCGGTTGATCTTGAAAATATTGAATATGCAGTCAATAATCAGTTTAATTTCATGTAAAACGTTAAATGTTTTACACATAATGATGGAGGAAGTAATTGAAATCTTACGAACACTAAAGCGTTGATTACGACCAAAGCAAATTTGATTGAAACTTTGTTGGTTTTCAAAATTTAAGCAGTTTCTTTATAAAGTTGAAACAATGTGAAAATTATTCAAAATTTCCTCAAATTATGCAAATATTATAGAACTTTGATTGACTTTATAACAACGTTTTTAGAACAAAATAAATAAACCCTTTTTTTAAATTTGTTTCTGTTTTCAGAATCTTGCAAAAATTTTTTGCTGGTTTCTCTTCAAAAACTGATAGGAATATAAATATAAATAATATAAACTTTGAAAACATTTGTTATTGGACTGTGTAAATAAAGCTAAAAATTTATTTTTTATAAAGCAAATCCTAATTTTTCGCAATTTCTTTTATTAAATTAAAAAAATGGCTGAAACGATTTTTTTCTAAGGTTAAAAACCAGTACAAAAATGTCACTACACGTCGATTGACACCTTAATGCTTCAAATACCATATTTGGTTCGTGAGATATATTGAATGATAAAAATGACCTTGAAAATCATGATGACTTGTAATGATTTTTAATTTTTAATTTAATTTTTTACACTATCATGAAAACAAGTTTTGCTAGTTTTCTTACAAAAACTATTTGGAGTATATAAATTTTATACATTAATTATTGCGTTTTGCAAATCAGGTTGACAACTTTTGTTTATGAAAAAAAAACCTAATTTTTAGCACTTTTTTTTAAAAAATTAAAAAACGGTTCGAACAATTTTTTTAAAAATTCAAAAGAATCACACAAATGTTAAGACGCGTCGATTGATATCTTAACTATGCAAATCGCATGTTTGGTTCCGGAGATATAACGCATGACAGAAATAACCTTCAAAGGGTCAAAACAACAACCCCCTCCCCCCCCCGACCGTCCGAAGTGTTCCAAAAACTAATCAGGTCTTAAAATTGCAGAGACGCTTCGATTGACACCTTACTAAAGTCGATACAACGTTATTTACGTGAGTTATGCTCGTAGAAAAAACTGTCCACGAACGCACGTACGTACGTACGTACACACACACACACACACATACATACTTCTTTCTAAAAACACTTTATATATACTCTATAGACCTTAAAACGTAAAGAAATGTTGAAAAATTTAATTTCGATTTTCGAGGCGATTACAAGAACTTCCCATATATTGGGAAGTTAATTAATAGCTTTACAACAATAATGTCATTGATTAGATTCACAATTCGGCAGAATCTAGCATAGTCAAACAGCTTACAAACATATGACCAAAAGCTTCCACTTTAATTGGAGCATTAAAAACCTTAAAATTTAAAATTTGTTTATATTTATTAACACCCAAACCGATCAGATCGTTAAAGTTTTTGCATTTTAACATTCAACTGAATATAAATACTAATATCCCAGTTTTGTACGTGCTCAACAAATGTTAAATTGTTCACATAGTTTGGCGCGATTAAGCATTCATTGTTTATAATATTCATGGAATACTTTGTCACGGAAAAATCGAAGCACTGATTTCATATTTTCGTGCGGGAAATTATCAATAATGCTTGTTATAGAGCTAAATGCTTCATTTTCGCATTCCGCATAGAATTTATCTATTCCGACTTCCTCGTACAATAATTTCACTCGTTCTACTTTTCGCGGATCTGAAAATACGAAAATTTAATTTTGCAGCTTTTACAGGGTCTTTGAATATTCACCGCTTTTTCCGTAGCAGTCTTGCATGGCTTGACGCTGTTGTAGATTGGCACGCTCCAAAAAATTCACCGTCAGCCAAGTAATTTTATTTTCCTGGGCATCTGTGTGAGTGATTTGTGTAGATGACGTGAAACAGTCCATGTAATCATTTCGCATTTGCCACGCACGTCCAATAGTATAACATACTCTCTTGACGTCATCGTACATAGCTTGATCCTGCAATCTTTATCAGTTAAAGAGAGAAAAATAGATCAGCAAACAATGCAAAATTACTAACAAGCATCTAATTTCAAAAAATAAACATGGTATGGTCATACTGTAGGTCATGCAATACACTGATATTGTTTTCTGCATAGAGGATTTGGTTGTCTTTAAATCAAAAAAGAAGAAAATAGTTTCAGGGTTTTATTTAAATTGACATTTGCTGCCTACATCAATTTAAAGTTTATTGCAATGAGCCATGGATACATTTATACTAAAAACTTCTTAAATGGTCATTTGAAAATAATGTACTGGCGGCAACTATTGACTAGCTGAACCTCAGGACTTCAGTACGATTCAACATCACACACAACATGTAAAACTCACCCACAAATATTCATTGCCATAAGGAATGGCATAAAGGAAGCATAATTGCATGCTTTCAGTTCGACGATGTGATAATAATTTTCTTTTGTGTGACATAACACGTTTTGTTTGGAATGTAAGTTTTCCAGCGACTGTCCAAGTAATTGTGTAAAGCCACCCTAAAACAATACAAAATGTAGTTGGTGACGAACTGCATTCCATTTTGTGCCCTTACATTGTTTAAAGTTTTGCTCAACTCAGGATAGTAGTCCTTATGTCCTGCAATTTTTTCTAGCACTGGCGACACCGACAGCGCCAACAGCGCAATATCGTTGGCAACTTGATTTTTCACATCTGGCAATAAGTGCCAGCAAGTATTGCCACGCCTTACTTTGGAGTCATCAACAATATCATCAGTGATTTGGAAAATTGCTTCAATCTGAAAAGAAACGAACACAAAAGTTAGAGTGTTCTTTGTTGCTGGTGTAATTGACGAAGGTCATTCAAATATAAATGGTTCTTTGGCTTTTGATCATTAACAGTTCGTGGAATAGGTAGGTCTACCATGAGGGATAGGGTTTGGAAGATCCTTCTGAGATCATCGAAGGCCACCCGACAATGAGCGACAAGAAGGTTCATTCCAAGGTTGCATAATGCATTGTCATCGCGTTTTGATTAACTAAGGCGTTAAATCAGCGGACATTTGGAGTTTTTTGTGTGCACAGTTTGAGGAGGAAACACTTTCGAAGATGCAAATGAAAACCTAGTGTGCAGACTTTAATAAAGGCTGTGATAAAAATTGAAAACTTGTAGCTGAATTCAGTAAGGAAGTGATGATCAGTAGACAGTGAAAATCAGTGTTGAGAGTGTTAACACCAGAATCCGCGTTCTCGAGTACCGAAAAATTTCAGCACTATGGATTTCACAACAATTGTCGTTTCCCAAGCATTTCTTGCCTGTTTTCAAGATTAAAAACAGGCATTTCCGAGGCGGATTGTTACATTTGGCAAAACATGAGTTCCCCATTACACTTCTGAGTTAGTGAAAGTCGTCAAAATCCAGGCGGGATAATTTTTTGGATCTTTCAAAGAGTTTTGCTTCGTTACGTCGTTGAAAAATGTTGCAAAATAAGTTCCTTTTATGTGTTCTTTTTGGTCAAGATGGCGCTAGCTCATCCGAAATTTTCTAGGTTTACATGACAAGACCTTACACTGCAACCCTAACCACCAAAAAATGGGTGAAATGAACCGGGCTGCCCGTGAGCATCCTCCATAGAGCCTCGATCTATCTCTATGTATGGACCCCTCAAAGAAGCGCTTGGCAGAGAACGTTCTGAAAACGATCAGCGCTCACGCCCAATTGAATGGATATTCACTCTGAGCCTTTTTTGAAAATGGCGTCAAAAAACTACCCGCGCGATGGAAAAATCCATAGCTATTTTTCTACGAGCCAAAACTATAAGTGAATTTCTATTCAGCTGTTACATGGTATGTTGTTTAAAAATTAAAGTAACAGATCCATTCGTAGATGTTCGAAAAATTTTTCTCGGGTTTCATTCCGACGTCTTCGGTGAATGACCTAAGATCACAAGTTTGAAGTTCTATTTGCGCGTTCTATTCCGGCGGATTATGGTAATTTCCGACACTTATCAGCATGTGGTTGCATGTAAAAAGTCTGAACAGTTGTCTGTTAGTTACTCACATAAGCGATTCATAATAACCAGTGGTACTCCAGTAAGTATCTCAGTTTTGTTCTATTTCCCCGAGTTTATTAAAAACAAAATCATACTTACTTTCCGGATAAATACAATAAGGCACAACAACAAAATTTTATTTAAGTTTTTTACAATTGCACCCAATTAACGAAGGTTTTCACGAAATCGACAACCTGAACATGTAGGTTCTTAGTATCATATGTGATTTGTACGTTGTCGTAACTGAATCTGTATAGACCGGAAGATGGAAATAGAAAACAATTAAAGTATCGTCAAACCTGCCTACGAAATTTGCTAACCATGTGTTGAATGATGTTGAATCGTGAACCCAAAGGCACATGTTATATTGGAACGATGCTTCAAGTTTTCAATAGATAGTTCTTTTATCTTTTGGAAACACTCAAACATTTGAAATGTAGACGTTTTAGTTATTATCATTGGGCCAATTAGTTGGTAATGTTTATAGTGATGATCATGAGATTGGTTCCTTAATGTCATTTTTTCACAACTGGCACACAACGTCTGGCTACTCAATGTTTTCGACGACGTTTACCCACACGGTGTACCGACAGGAGGAGGATCTTCAAGGGAGGGCAGCTTGGAATTTTACCTTGAAGTATTCTCGCTTCCAGCAAGGATTGTTTAAAGCATCTTGTTTAAAGTTTAAGTTTGTTTAAACCCTAACAATAGTACTAAAAGTTTTTCATATCGCGTATTTATCCTTCAGAAGCTACTTACCAATTTGTTACACCAACAGATGTTTCTAACCAGTTCTTAGTTTTCCTCCGTCAGTTCAGATTCTTTTGCCAGAGCCTTGAATGCCACGTATGTTAAATATCCCCTGTTTGGTATTTCATCCCAAATATGATGTTTTAGGCACTGAAAAATAACACAAAAATGAATCGTTGCTTAACAATATCCGATTTGAAGATGACCTTACCTTATCAAACCAAACAGAAGCCAAAGTTTTATCATACTCTCTAACATAGTCATTAACTATGTTGCAAAACTCTGAAAAAATGGTTTCATGGTTCAATAGAATTTTTTTCTATAATAGTGGCTTTTAACTTACTCGGAAGAGATTCTTTGTAAGCAACCAAATCATCGTCAGTGAGAAGACGGCTTTCTTTGGAATCATTTGAAAGGGCTCTGGAATTGAAATCATATATAAAATGTTAGTTAAGGAAAGTTATAATGAAAGACACAGTACTGTTGAAAGCGTTCAATTCTGTACAAGTTTTTAGTTTCATGCAACTTGGAGGAACTGTGAAGTATTGCTTACTTTCATAGTATAGCTGAAAGCTGTGAATGATCTAAGGTATTTAAGAAGGCGAACTCCTGGATGGTTCAGAGCCCTTAGAAAGAATAATAGTGCAGATAATTGAAAAGATTGCAGGTTTCACCAAAGATGCAATCAAGGAAGTAGATTTAGTGGTGAGTCCAAAAAATCGAAAAATTGTACATAATTGATTTGGATTTATTTTAGATTTGAACTCTTTATCGTCGTAATTATGGCAATTCGAGTGTCATTTCCGTTTGACACACATACACATGTATGTACAATATGAAAATTCAAATTTTATTCGCTAATTTTTCGAAAAAATATTGCCTAGCAGCTCTTCTCACTTAAACCCATGAAGTGAAGACATCAAAAGATTCAATCAATCTTTTGGGACAAACAACAAGACAAATGATTCCTATAATTTGATGTGTACGAAGTAAAATAAAGAATCTTAAATATATTTGTTTAATGCACCGGAAAGTATTGTATGAAATACGCATGAAAAGTAGCAAATCCCCGATCGAAGTTTCCCAAAAACTAATCAGCTCTTAATATTGCAAAGGCGTTCCGATTAACACCTGAACGTAGTCGATACGAGTTTGTTTACGTGAGTTATTCTCGTAAAAAAACTGTACACGAACGTACGTACGTGCATACACATACATACAGACTTTTACCCAAAATTTCTAAGGCTTTAAATATAGTCTAAGGACGTAACGATTTGTTGAAAATTTCAATTTCGATTTTCAAAGCGATTGCAAGAACTGCCCATATAATAAGAAGTCAAAAAATCGGGTAGACCACAGTGGCGAGGGGTGAAAAATTACTGTGGGTTATTTGAGAAACATGGACCCTTAACAGACCCTCAATTTTCACAGCTGATTCGCAAGCCGGGAACGCTACCGGCTTTTTGATTTGTTTCCATATCCTATTGAGGAGAACCGAGCTGCCATTCCAACAAACGGGAGTTGAATGCTCACGGCACCTTAAATTATTGATGAATTCGAGGCTCGAAAAGTTTTGCTGGATATTATGGAACTATGAGGATGTGTAGAATGAAGAGAATGGAGTATGATGGAATAAACACTGAGATCAAGTGGAACGATTGTGCATGTTTACAGTGATGCATGCAAGTAAATAAACACTTCATTCCCTTATAAAACTGAAGTGCTAGACATTTTTGGAACATATTTAAAAAGGGAAGCCGATAGGAATCGGCTTATATGAACGCCTCGCCACTGGTAGACCATAATCTTTTGGAATTCTACGACCACTGGAACGTCATTTTCACAGTTTTGTTCCACCAAAACAGTCATTATGCAGTAGGGAGCAATAATGAGTACATGTTTACACTTCTTGCATTTCATATAAGAATAGAAATGACAAAGTAAACTAGAAGTTTTTTCGTTCTTTCATTGCTTGCTCAGCTCCTAACATAACGGTATATAATACAAAACAAAAAGAAAAAGCTCAAAAAAAAAGGAAAACAAAACTAAAATAACTCACACGTACTCAATATTGCACTCAGTTCTGCTTTCATCGGAAATTTAAAAATGTACCGCTTGGTTTGAATTCTTTGTCATAAATGAACTAGAAAAGTTAGTTAGTTGTGTGTGTGTTAGTTTGTGATCGTGTTTGATTAACTGTGAAACCTCGAAAAGTGGTGCGTGTTGTAAAGTTCATAAAAAAATCAATGTTATTCAAAATATTGAAGAAATTATCACGAAATATTGAAAACAGCATTGCATCTATGACAGAGAATGGCTTACCGACATGAAAAATGGCTGAGAAACTTAAAATAAGTCAGTCAGTGGTCATAAGAGTTCAGAAAAACGAAAAATTACTCCTAAAGAACAAGTAAGAGTTCGCAAAAAACTTTTGACAAATGCGGACGCGCGTCTCATCATAATAGAGATGAGAAGAAACAAGTGTTTAACACCTAAGGATGCTGCTCTGGCAATAAATAAGACCGTTAGCCGAGGGACACCAAGAAGAGTGCTCCACTGTATTGGATACACAGCAGCTGTTAAAAAAATAAACCTGCATTGTCAGAGAAAAATTTGAGAGCGCGGTTAAAGTTTGCCCGAGAACATAAAAATTGGACTGCAGACGACTGGAAACTGGTTTGTATTATATACTGTCATGTTAAGAATTGAACAAGGAATAAACAAAAATAAATTTTTAAATATGCTTTGTTATTGCTATGACTAAGAACTGTAAAAAGTTGAACATGTACTCATTACTGCTCCCTACTGTATATGTTAAAATTGCAATGTTTGGTTATGTACTGCACCTTGAAATGTTTCACGAAATATAGAATTTTGTATAAATAGTTTAAGACTAAATACTGCTATTTATCATTATTTCGGTAGATTAATTATAAGTGAACATTTGAATCGATAAAAATATGTATTTGTCGAAACAGTAATTCGAAAAGAATGATAATAAAATTTGATGTACATCCACGACTGCAATATTCGGCTCTTATCGGCAATGTGAATCAATATTCAAAATAAAATGAACATTTTGATTGGTTTTGTATTTTTTTTGTCACTATGAGGTTCTAAAATGTGTTTTCTTAAAGAAAAAATTTATTTCTTTGCCGTTTTTTGTCAAAAAATTTATGCGTTAAGGGATTGAAATTTGCATTTTCTAGAAAAATACCAACGTCCTTGATAGAAAAAAATCGTAACTGCAAAAGGAAAGTAATGTGTCCAGTGGTGTTGGTCTCTTTAGAAGCACAAGAAAAACCTGATGAATATCATCAGAAAAGAGAAACATTTCTTCTCGGAAAATTTCTGATCTGATGTAGAAAATCCAAAAAATATAAATCGACAAATGTTTCGAGTTTGATCTCATCCTAAGGTCGTATTTAAAACTCTAATCGTCAACACCTCACATGTTAAGAATCAACAGGTCATAAACATACTATTGCTTTGGCTTAATGATATCTTCACTGCCTGTCAGAAGATAAATATATATTTCATAACATTAAAGAAACCAAAACAATCATCATACCTCTAGCAAGTAATATATTTTCCTCCTTATCTAAGGACTACGGATCCAAGTCTTTTGATTTAATTTAAAACAATATTAATTTTTAATTTTGCGGGGTGAAAATGAGAGAAATATGAGAAATCTTGTCATTCTCACGATTTATTAACACGAATTCACTGCTCAAATTATAATTGAATCTCACATTCGAAATTGGTACAAATTGTGTAATCGATTGAAGAGTTATCTTCCCTTGACGTGCTGGTTATAAGGAAATTCATCTCACCTAATATTGTTTACAGGAAAGATACGTTTCACGAGTCTATGCCTGCGACCGTTCACCAACGAAAAGTTTCGTATTGCAGAGCAAAGCATCTTGAGCAAACCGACAAACCAGCTAACTTGCACTCAACTGAAAATGGCTTGTGAAGTTGGGGTCTTTTTATCAAACATCACAGAGGTATTTTATGGTGCATAATGCAAATACAAGCTATGATCACGTTCAGTAAAGCTATTAAATATAGAAAAGCATGAGTATCTTCATTACCTAATTACTGAGCACACGTACTCCAACCTAATAGTGCATAACTAGTCTTCAGGAAAGAAGATCATTTTGTTGAAATCTTTCCTCCGAAAATCAAACACGATTTACGCTGGAAATTTTAATAGACTTATTTGCATGAGCGCCCAAGGAAATGTTGGCTTAAAGCTGTGTCCAATGTAATTAAATTTAATTGCGAAAAAGCAATAAACTAACACTATCATTATTTAGAACTGAATTTTAAATAAAACATCTTTCCAAAACAAGTTGATATTCGGATTAATTTTGATTAATTCAGTTTTTGTTTTTGACTTTCCCGAATAAGTGAGCCTTGATTTGGCATTGATTATATAAACAACAATCGTTTACTCTAATCCAGAAAAAAAACAAGCGTCGTATTCATGAATTCATGTATATTATTATGTATTACCTACTACCTGCCAGGCGAAAAGTTTTCATATGAACAAACATATGTTCTATGAAAACGGCGACGTATGTCAAGTTTTTGGTCTCAAAGCAATGAACGATGTAAGTCGAAAAAAACGTATAACGAGTGAGACGTAAATCAAGAGATTACTGTAATTGATAGAAGCATGCAGGCGAGATTCTATCATACATGTAGGTTACCAACTTACGAATGAATGTCTTTCACTTCCCCATGTATTTGGCAGTAACTTTGTACGACATTTTTAAACTTTCAGGACAGAGGAATACAGCCTCGTAGTGTAAGGCATAGTCTATGGATACACGAGTCGTTAAACTTAGAGTAAAAAGTGAATTTTTAATGCCAGATAGCTCTGCGGAGCTACCACCAGCTTCAAGCTTTAAGCACGAGCATATGCTCTGCTCTGCTCTGCTTTACACCTGTATTTCCTAAAGATGTTTCGCTGTGATCTCTGTTAAATTTCTCGTACTGCTCTGTTAAATTTAGTTTAAAAGTTTCATTTCCCCACCTATAATTAATTCTGTAATTCTGATTTTTAATGATTTTCTATTTCTAATTTAATTTTTTTTTAATCTAAAGAAAGTTTTGCTGGATTTTCTTCAAAAACTGTTTGATGTATATAAATATCAGGAACATTGATTACTATGTTTCGCAATTCAGGTTACAAATTTATTGTTTATGAAAAAACCCTAATTTTTTAATACGCTTCAATTGGCACCTTTAAGATGCACATTCTTTGTTTGGTTTGTGAGATAAAGCGCATGACAGAAATGACGTTCAAGGGTCAAAACAGCAACCCCCCCTCCCGACAGAACTGTCCCAAAAACTAATCAGCTTTTAAGATTGCAAAGACGCTTCGATCGACACATCAACGAAGTCGATACAACTTTGTGTACGTGAGTTATGCTCGTAGAAAAAACTGTCCACGAGCGCACGTACGTACGTACATACACACACATAAAAACTTATTTCTAAAATCACTTTACATATACTTTAAACACCTCAAAATGTGAAGATTTGCTCAAAGTTTCAATTTCCATTTCCGAGGCGATTACAAGAACTTCCCATATACTGGAAAGTTAAAACGCAAAGCTTTCTCGAGCTGTGTAGGAACGACATTGCGACATCAGCGCACCTAGACGTCAAAAACGAGAACCAAAAAGGGAAATCTCGTCCTGTTCAGTCTCGACCGCCGACGCGTGCGCACGACAAATGGTCGTCTCGTTTCGTTATCAATCGTTTAAATTGGAGTTGTATATAGACGAATAAATAATTTAAATATAAATGTTGTGTTTCATAAATGCGGTGTTTAAGGCACTACAGCTGTATGACTAGTGGCGCCACCTTGCGAAAACTAAACGCAACTGAAAAGATAACTGCGTTTTAATTCTGGTAAACGTAGCCAGCATGTCTGTGCAGCACGGTACAGTCAAAAAAAAGGGTCTGATAATCCCCCACTCACCAGTATATGGAGACCAAGTAGGTAATGTTTCATATAAAGGTACACTATAAGTGCGTTCCGCGGTTCTCCGGGACATGATCATATGCTCTAGTCTGTCTAGCACACGTATTTGATTTTCTGTTTCGCATAGAAATCACTAGATTCTCTCTTAATTCTCTTTTAAATCTCTCTTAAACCCCTATTTCTTTTTGGATTCTAACAGCTCGATTGCATACTGGTGTTGTATTATCTTATACGAATGAAATGACAAACCATTTTTCACAATTCAACGAAAAGGACGATGAGTAAGGCGAAGAGCAGGGGCGTGTTTCTTACCCGAACGCGAAGAACTCTTCACACGAGCAGTTCAAACTCGCTTCATGTTTTTAGGGATACGCATAGTCCGGATCACAGTATATGTAAGCACAGTAGACAGCCTACCATATAAAAGCACATTATCAAGTGTGTTCAACGGGACTCTTTTCAGTCATTTATCTTATAGTGATAGCTATTTACTGGCCGGGTCATTGCCAGAGCTTGTAAATTTTCTACTCATTTTTAGCATGGGAAAATATTTAGAAACTTATATTACTTGAATTGCACGATGTATTATCTTAAGGACATTCGGTTTTGCATATTTATTTTGTAAAAAGCCAAAAAGACTAAATAATATCTCGCGTGTTGTAGCTAAAGATGAAGTCCGCGTTATTCTCTGCACGTTTGGCAGTGCTTAGGAGACGTCAATTTCTACAAGCACATGGTACTGTTTCTTCAATGAAATTTGATGTTTTTGAGCTTCGATTGCGCACTGTATATTGTATACATTGTGGTCCAGACATGGCTTCGAGGCTTGGTTTTATTGACAAAACCAATCTTATCGAAATTCTCCATCCATACTTTTACAGTGTTTCACGAAGACCCCGAAAAATCTTTCGAATTTAACTGGAAATGTGAAACGCACGGATAATTTTAATGTACGATCGATTCCGAAAATACGTCTTGAAACAAATACGCGGTTTTGCACGTTTCGTCACTGGTAGCTACACTATAATTGACATAAGTTCCGTCAACTTAAGAACATTTCGTTGACCGTTTTGACAGCAACTTAGCCTACCGCAAGTCAATTTGACAAACTTGAATTGCGACTTCGTAAGTCAGCACCATTGTCGGTTGCGGCTTCTATAGTACTTCGGTTACCGGTTCGAAGCAACAACATCAAAAACAAGCCGTGAGGTGCGACCTTTGAGGTCCACACGGTCAACTTCCCAGTAATATCCACATAGATATTAAAAATATTGAACACAATAACAATTATGGAAATACTACTACTTTTAATAATAAAAATGTACCTCTCATAAAAGTTATTGGAATGACTTAATATTAATCGCAACATCTACGCGAGCGTCAATTGATTACGTAAAGATTTTCGTGGATTGGTTTGATTTAATATTCAAGTGGATCAATCGGAGGGGGAAAAGGTTACAAAGCCTTTTCTACGTTATTTGTTATTTTCATATCGATGCTTGAAGGACAAAACAGCGCCAGCAAAAATGAATGCAGTTTTTGTTATTACGCCCACTGAAGAGATTTTGTCGCGTGATGGCCATTTTGAATAGTTGCGGTCAAAACCGCTAGCACTTCGGCATAATCACTGAATTTGTATTTTTTCACGATTTTACATCAATGAAACTAATAATTATTTCTTATTATCTGTTGATTTTGAGAAACATTGATTATGCAGTCAAAATCAGGTTCAATTGCATTAAAAAGTAATATATATGTATTACAAATGATGACGGAAGTAACTGAAATTTTACGAATACTAAAGAACAAAACTCCTAAAAACTACAATTTTTTATTTGATGAAAGCTTGTCAAAGCATATGATCTTCAAAAGTGTTGAATACAAAATATTTTACCATTCAAAACGTTGATTACCACAATTGCAAATTTGATTTGATTTGTATTGGTTTTCAAAATTTGAGCATTTTTTTATTAAAGCTAAAACACGGTTCTGTGAAGACTATTAAAAATCTCCGCAAATTATGCAAATAATAATAAACTTTGATTGACTTTACAACAATGTCTTAAGAATAAGAGATTAAAGTTTACAAATTCATATGAACCCTTTGACCCTTTGGTGACTTTGAATGATATTTTTTTATTTTAAAATCAATTTGTTTTGAAATCATGAGAAAATATTTTGCTGGTCTCTCTACAGATATTGATAAAAGTTTATAAATTTTATAAACATTTATTTTTACGATGTAAATTTTATTATTTATTAATTAAGTTTTTTATGACAAAAACACTAATTTTCAATATTTTTTTAATAAATTAAAAAAATGGATTCAAAGATTTTTTTTAAAATTTAAAAACATCACTAAAATGTTAATACGCGTCGATTGACTTCTTAATGATGCAAAGATTATATTTGGTTCTCGAGATATAATGAATGACATAAATGACCATGAAGGTCATGATGACTTGTAATTTTTTTTATTTTTTATTTAATTTTTTTGTAATCATTAAAAACAATTTTGTGGTTTTTCTACAAAAACTGTTTGGAGTATATAAATTATATAAACATTGATTACTGCGTCTTCAAAATCAGTTTAAAAATTTGATGTTTTTGAAAAAAAAACTCCTGTTTTAAAAAAATTAAAAAACAGCTCAAACTTTTATTTAAAAATTTGATAGACTTACGTAAATGTCAATACGCGTCGATTAACACCTTAACAAAGAAAATTGTACGTTTGGTTTGCGGAGATATAGCGCATGACAGGGTTGACCTTCAAGGGGAGAAAACAGCAAACCCACCCCCCCAGCCCGACCCAAGTGTCCCAAAAACTAATCAGCTCTTAAGATTGCAAAGACGCTTCGATTGACACCTTAACAATATGATACGACGTTGTTTACGTGAGTTATGCTCGTAAAAAAACTGTCCGCGAACGCACGTACGTACAAACACACACATACATACGTCTTTCTAAAAACACTTAAAATATACTCGTAAGACCTCAATACGTAAAGATATGTTGAAAATTTCAATTTCGATTATCGAGGCGATTACAAGAACTTCCCATATACTGGGAAGTTAAAAATTGTGTTCAGTGAAAGCTAGACTGGATTTTGATGGAGGGTTCGAAGATTCCTTCCACGCAAAACAATGATTAATCTGATAATAACACCAGTCTGATTGACAAGGCGTACAGGATCTCGCTACCTCGTCGTTGAAATCATATTTTGCATTTAAATCGTAATGAAATAATCTAAATCGTTTTATTTTCACAAAACAGGTTTGTATTTTCATATTTGAATTACACTTTAAGTTCAATTTTATATCAATTATAGTTTTCTGTGAGTGAAACCTTATGATCCACATTAATATTGTGTAAGCTACCCCTTAGGAAAATCCAAGATTAATAATTAAAATATTCGAAGTCCTTCAAAACCAACCGGCATTCATTTATTTTAAGCCAAATAAGTAGTCCATTCAACCCCCTTTGAAGATGTTCACTGCTTCTTATATTCGTGAAAAAGCTTATCCCGGAAATAACGAAACACTGGTTTCATGTTCTCATATGGTGAATCGTCAGTCATGCGGCTAATAGTGCTGAAGGACTCATTCTCACATTCCGAATAAAGCTTATCAATTCCAACTTCCTCGTACAAGGACTTGACCTCCTCTACGTTGTGACGCTCTGTAAACGAATCAATTAGTCTCGGAAGTGGTCATGTTGCTTTCCTATTAACCGCGTTTCCCGTATGAATTCTGCATGGCCCTGCGTTGACCTAGGTTTGCTCTTTCCATAAAGTTCACCGACAACCACGTCACTTTGTTTTCTTGAGCGTCTGAGTGCGTTATATTTGTGGAGGAGCTAAAGCAGTCGAGGAAGTCATTTCGCAATTGCCAGGCTCGACCAATAGCAAAAAATATGTTTCGGGCATTGTCATAGGCTGCTTGATCCTTGTATCTAGAAGAGACAATATTAAAATCGATTTTGGCTGCGTTAGTGGCATCTTAAAGACCCTGCACGGTTATGGAACGTGTCTATAAACCTTGATGGGGTTGAGAAAAATGTTTCAATTATGGCTGAATGATTTTAAATATAACAAAACTTAATATCAGTTATTGAAAGTTGCGTGTTCTCTTGATGAGCCATAATAGAATAAAATCTTTATAAAATGAAACACTTGGTTTTTTTGACTCACAACGCACGACGCGTTTCGATCCTTAGATCATCTTCAGGTTACATACAATGTGTAATATTTCTTGATTTTGTTCTTAAGTAATTAATGGTTGAAGGAGTGGTGATTGGAAGGGAAGGGTAATATCATTTAACAAGTTTTCCTTTCTCTTTGTGGCCCGCCTAATCTCAAGGCATTCCAAATAGTCTAGCTTTTTCCCTTTGTTTATTTTATGTGGGATATTGTTAATGCTAAAATTATGACCTGTATCTAAAATATGTTGTGCTACCCCAGAATTTGGATTTAGCTCTCTAATTGCTTTGATGTGCTCATTGTATCTAATTTTAAAGCTCCTACCTGTTTGTCCTATATAAGCTGTATCTCAATTATCACAGGATGCACGATACACTCCTGAATGAGAAAGTGGATCATTTTTGCTTTTGTTGTTAAATAATATTTTTTTGAATTAATTCTAGTCGAATGAATAAAGGATAATTCAGTGTTGTATTTTTTGGACAATTTACTATTGATGGGGCCTACGTAGAATAAGAAGACGAAATTGTAATGGGCGAAACAACACAAAAATTGGACACCTGTTATGGTATGGGGTTGTTTTGGTGGAGGTAGGATTGGTAATATTTGCCCAATCCAAGGCGTAATGAAGAAGGAGCACTATGAAGCTGAAATTTTGCCATCTGGACTACATATTTTTCGAGATAAATTAACATTTCAGTACGACAATAACCCGAAACATATCTCCAAGCTTTGTAAGGACTATTTGGAGAAGCTATCCGCAGAAGGACTGCTTAATGTAATAGTTTGACCATTTAAGTCTCCTGATCTCAACCCAATTGAGCTCTTATGGGATGAACTCGATAGAAACGTCCAAAAGGTTTGTCCAGCGTCTACCAAACATTCCTGGTAATTTCTAAAGTTAGAATAGAATAAAATTACAGAAGAAACTTTAAATAAACTGCTAAGTAGAATGCCGGAATAAATGTGAAGCTGTAATTAAAAGTAAGGGTGGACACATTGTTGAGTCTAAAATTTATTGTAAAGGACATTATTTTGTATCGTTTTTCCTAATTTGTGCTTTGAATTAAAGAAAAAATAAATTGTCTTCATCAAAAGTTTTAATTTCATTTATATATCGTTTAATCGTTTTAATCGATGTTATCATACAGCGCTGGGGTAGCCTTCGGTTGATTGTTCATCCCAAAATTTTTTGCCGAGTTTCGAAATTTATTTGGATCATAGTGTTTTTAATAGATTAATCATTTTTGCCAAATACAGATATCAATTGTAACCATTTGGTTCTGAAAAGTGTTTGTTTAGTGCAGCTTTTCATTATTCAACTGAATACAAATGCCTCGAGCAGTGGTATCCACAATGAGACACTTAGCTCCAAACTTAAAGATGCAAATAATTCACTGTTCGCACTGAGTTATTGGTTTCCCATGAAATTTGTTTTCACTTATGCTGAAGAATCCTAAGATATCATCTCTGATATGCATAGCCCAAATTTCAGATTTTTAGTCATCAGTGTTGTTAGAAGAAAGTGAAAATTGCAATCGAAGAGTCATATCAAATGCTTTAATTTACCATAAGGGAGAACAATATTGGAGTGAACAATTCTTGGAAGTGATAATACAAAACGGTTTATTCAAATCAATAGTCAATATAGCATCACCATGAATACATAAGAATCACTTGGTTTTTGTCAATTTGATGCACATTCGTAATCTAAAATAGCTCGTGACGTTCATTTCTAAGAACTATGAACTTAACCCTAAACTGGTCAGCAGGCTAAAAATCCCGTAACTGGTCAGCGCGGTCTGTTGGACCGCTATACTTATTTTCATGCTTTGTCGACCAGGTAAGCGTGAATGCAAAATGCAGCAAATTTTTAGTTTATTTCATGGGTTTTCTTAAAATTAATCCTAAAAATAAAAATTTTAAAAGAATTTCCCATAATTTACAGCTTATTGTTTAAAAGCTGTCAAAAATAGCTGCTTTGCTGGTTATATAACAAAAATGAGAAAGTGAACGACTTTTTGTTTATATGTTTGATTGATTTGAGCTTCAAACATAAAACATAAACAGAAAATACAAGAAATTTATAAATCCGTCTCTTGAGGACCTTATATTTTTTGTTCAAAGTTGCTATTGGAAACAAAACACTAAGAATATGGAAGAAATATATTTATTTTATCGGTGAATATATTTATACTGTTTCCTAACATTTCAAAATCTTTTGTAACATAATACATTGGAAAAACACTAGAATTACAATATTTACACACTATATTTGTGATGTGATGGGCATAGATTAACACCTTCAAAAAAACTAACAAAAGTCGTCACAATAACCAGTAGACTGTTGCATCAGATTGTCTCCGCTTTTGATGGGGTGGGAAAATTTTTACCTGCATTTTCTCAAAGAAAATTGCTTTGCGTAAAACAATGCCGCATCCAAAAAAAGTAACGTACCTAGTCAGCACCGGTCTACTAGACCGCTGCATGAGATTATCTCGGAGTTGGAAGGAATTCGCTAATTTTTACCTACAGTATATCAAAGAGGATATAGAAACTAGATAATAGCCGGAGTCTCAGACCTGAAAATTAGATATATCTAGGAAAAATACAATTAGCAATTTCAAGCGGTCTGTCAGACCCCCGCTGACCAGTTAAGGGTTAAACTTCTGTTCTTGGAGTTTATTCCAGTTCAGAGTATATTCTACATTCTTACTTACCCGCACATATTCATAGCCATAGCAAACGGTGCATAAGTCCCATAGTTACACGTTTTTAACTCGACAATGCGATCATATTTCTCCCTTGTGTGGCATGTTACATCTTCTCTGGAATACAAGTTGTCCAGCGTTTGACCCAGAAACAGTGAAAAGCCACCCTGGAAAAAAACCGCAGCAAATAAAATATCAAAAACTACATTTCATTCATAATCTTACATCCATGAACGTTTTTCCTAATAGTGGATAGTATTCCTTGTTGCCTACAATTTTTTCCAGCACTGGTTGCACAGAGAAAGCCAACAATCCAATATCATTGACAATTTGGGTGTTAACCTCGGGTAATAGGTGCCAACAGGTTAGACCCCGGCGTTTTTTGGAACCGTCAACAATATCATCAGTAATTTGAAATGATGCCTCAAGCTAAAATGAAAATGTGAGTCAAGAAATACAAATGTTTTAAATTTGAACCTTAAACATTTAATCATTTCAGTACGATCACTTAAACTTCCGTTTTTCTCAGAAAGGATTAATACTACGTTGAATGTATTCACAAAACATTAGTTAAAACATTAACTGTTTGCGGTCTAATTTTTTTATAAAAACAATCCATAAATTTGGAGCCTATTTCAAGGAATTAATTAATAATAACATGTTTTATGTAATTTAAAACTGCGCTATTCATACGAGCACAAATTTCACTGCGCATTAAAATAAGAAATGAAGAATATCAATAAAAAACATGCGATCACTGGAAATAATCTTTGTAAGATCAAACTCTGTTGGGTGACAATTTCGATAAAAGGACTGAAACTGATGAAACTAGCTGGCACTTTTTCAAATACATGGTTGAAGTTTATTTGAAAATCTGCTCCTTTAAATTTTCTGAAAGCTGGAATGAGTTGAGCAAACTCGACTGGACGTTGACTGCTGATATAACGAACGGAATTGGGGAATCCAATAGATATCGCCGGGACATCAGCTGGAGGGCTTGTTCTGGATTTTTTTGTGTGCTGATCGGGGGCAACGACTGGAGTAGCCAAACCAAGAATTGCGGAAGCTCGGTGCGGATTATTACATTCTGTGGATCTTGTTTCTAGTGGAAAAAATAAGGAGGATGGCGGACAGCAAGCGGCGTACGAGCAGCAAAATTCAGGAGGCAGCAACAGAAACAGGTTGAGGGAGAAGGAGAAAAATTGTGAGTAGATAGGGTTAGTGAGGTGTAATAAGAAAATAACAAGCCGTGAGGTACGACCCTTCAAGCCCACACGGTCAACTCCCCAGTAATATCTACATAAATATTAAAAATATTAAACACAATGATAATTGTAAAAATAATACTACTTACTTAATAATAATGTACCTCTCATAACAGCTATTGGAATAAGTTAATATTAATCGTACCATCTAGGAAAGCGTTCATGGATTACGTAAGGATTTGAGTAGATGAGATGTTGATTGAGTATTCACGGGGATCAATCGGAGGGGGTGGCAGGTTACAAATCCTTTTCTACGTTATTTGTTCTCTTCAGATCGATGCTCGAAGGACAAAAGGGTGCTAGCAAAAATGAATGCAGTTTTTTCACTACGCTCACTGAAAAGATTTTCTCGCATGGTGACCATTTTGAATAGTTTTGTTCAAAATTACCATGACTACGGCATAATCACTGAATTTGTATTTTTTACGATTTTGAATCAATGAGACTAATAGTTATATCTTATTTTCAGTTGATCTTGAAAAACATTGAATGTGCAGTCAATAATCGGTTTAATTGCATGTAACAAGCAAAATGTTTTACAAATGATGAGGGAGGAAGTAATTGAAATCTTACCAACACTAAAGAATCAATCTACTAAAAACTACATGTTTTTTATGAAAGCTTTTGAAAGTATACGATCTTGCAAAATATTGACTACAAAACAGTTTACCATTCAAAGCGTAGATTACCACAAAAGCAAATTTGACCGAAATTTTGTTGGTTTTCAAAATTTAAGCAGTTTTTAACTTCCCAGTATATGGGAAGTTCTTGTAATCGCCTCGAAAATCGAAATTGAAATTTTCAACTTTTCTTTACGTTTTGAGGTCTATAGAGTATATATAGAGTGTTTTTAGAAAGAAGTATGTATGTGTGTGTGTGTGTATGTACGTACGTACGTACGCACGTACGTGCGTTCGCGGGCTGTTTTTCTACGAGCATAACTCACGTAAACAAAGTCGTATCGACTTCGTTAAGGTGTCAATCGAAGCGCCTTTGCAATCTTAAGAGTTGATTAGTTTTTGGAAAACTTCGGTCAGGGGGGTTTGCTGTTTTCACCCCTTGAAGGTCAACCATGTTATGCGCTATATCTCACGAACCAAACATGCGATTTTCATCATCAAGGTGTCAATCGACGCGTATTAACATTTATGTGATTCTATCAAATTTTTAAAAAAATCGTTGAATCCGTTTTTTAATTTTTTTAAAAAAAGTGCAAAAAATTAGGTTTTTTTTTAAAAACACAAAATTTTTAACCTGATTTTCAAACCTAAGTAATCAATGTTTATATTATTTATATACTCCAAATAGTTTTTGTGAAAAAATAAGCAAAATTTTTTTTCATGTTTACAAAAAAATTAAATAAAAAAATAAAAAATCATTAGGCATTCAAGGTCATTTACGTCATTCATTATATCTCGAGAACCAAATATAATCTTTCCATCATTAAGGTGTCAATCGACGCGTATCAACATTTTTATGATGTTTTTATATATTAAAAAAATTGTTAAAGGGTTTTTTTACGATTTATTAATTTTTTTTTAGAAAAGTAGTGTTTTTTTCATAAAAAATTCCATTTTTAACCTGATTTGCACATCGTAATAATAAATGTTTGTAAAATATATCAAATGTTATCAATTTTTGTAGAGAAACCAACAAAAACTTTTCTCATGATTACAAAAAAATTAAATTAAAAATAAAAAATCATTCAAAGTCACCATGTAAAAAGGATTTATTCGAATCATAATACCTTAAATCTCTTATTCTAAAGACATTGTTGTAAAGTCAATCAAAGCTTATTAATATTTGCAAAATTTGAGCAGATTTCCAAAAGTCTTCACAGCACCATGTTTTAACTTTAATGAAACAACTGCTTTGTAACCTGTCCCCCCTCCGATTGATCCGCGTGAATAATCAATCAAACCAATGCACCGAAATCCTTACGTAATCAATTGACGCTCGCGTAGATGTTACGATTAATATTGAGTCATTCCAATAACTTTTACGAGAAGTACATTTTTATTATTTGAAGTAGTATTATCTCGATAACTTTATTGTGTTTAATATTTTTAATATCTATGTAGATATTACTGGGAAGTTGACCGTGTGGACCTCATGGGTCGCACCTCACGGCTTGTTTTTATTAAAATTAAACACAGTAAAAACTTTTCAAAATTTGCTCAAATTATGCAAATATTTTAAAACTTTGATTGCCTTTACAACAAAGTTTATAGAATAAAAGATATAAAGTAATATCATTCGCATGAACCATTTTTACATAGTAACTTTGAATGATTTTTTATTTTTAATGTTTTCTATAATCATGGAAAAAAGTTTTGCTGGTTTCTCTTGAAAACTAATAAGAATGTATAAATTTTAAAAACATTAATGTCAAAGGTAAAAACATCACACAAATGTTTATACACGTTGTTTGACACCTTAATGATTCAAATATGATATCTGGTTCGTGAGATATAGTGAATGACAAAAATGACCTTGAAAATCATGATGACTTTTAATGATTTTTTATTTTTAATTTAATTTGTTTTGTACGTATGAGAAAAACTGTTGCTGTTTTTTATGAAAACTGTTTGGAGTTTATAAATTTTATGAACATTGATTGCTGTGCTTTGCAAATCAGGTTAAAGATTTATTGTTTATGGAAAAAAACTATAATTTTTTACACTTTGCCTTCTTATGTTAAAAAATGGCTCCAATATTTTTTTAAACAATTTTATTGAATCACGCAAATTTTAATACGCGTCGATTGACACTTTAATTTTTTGGTCGCGAGATATAGCGCATGACAGAAATGACCTTCAAAGAGGCAAAACAACAAACCCCCTCGACCAAAATGTCCCAAAAACTAATCAGCTTAAGATTGCAAAGACGCTTCGATTGACACCTCAACGAAGGCGATACGACTTTGGATACGTGAGTTATACTCTTAGAAAAAACTGTCCACGAACGCATGATCGTACGTACGTACACACACTCACACATACATACTTCCTTCTAAAAACACTTTATATATACTCTAAACATCTCAAAACGCGAAAATGTGTTGAAAATTTTAATTTCGATTTTCGAGGCGATTACAAGAACTTCTCATATATTGCGAGGTTAAAAATATCTCGCCACCCCTCTTCGCGGGTTAAAGCCAGGACGGATATCCCAACCCGTAGCCAAATTTGGTTGAGGTGCAGTAGCAGATGTTGCATTAATTACAGTTGTAGGAAGATTTGTTGCAAAATACTAATAAAAATTTGTTTTTCAGGAATGAGACACGTCAAATTTACTTTGCCTACAAAACACTTTCTTGGGCGTTTACGGTATCGTCCGGTGAAATTATCAATAAGCCAGAATCTAACTCCCTGATTATAGCGGTGCACAGCTCCATCTTATTAGTACGTTAGCGTAATTAGTGTACCTCATCAAGTAAATCGGGTATGTGATCCAAAATAGGTCTTCCCATTTAGTCCTACATCCAAAAACCACGATCCAAGAACTCTCCTTCCAAAAATGCCTAACCGAACATAACAGCCAAAACTGACGTTAAAATTTGTTCCCGTTTTTCATGTTGCTATCCGCCTGGTTATTTGGAGATTTTTCCACACTTTATCCCAAAATTTGATCTTGTCGGTCTACACCTGATTACGGTTATCTTCTTCCTTTTCCTAACACTCCTTGCTCTCAATGCGTTTTCTACTCGGAAACATTTCCGCGTAAAATCAAGCTGCGTCATAGCTTCGACCATCAGCCAAACCGCATCAAAAGTGCATATCGGTTAACTCTCCCAGGCAATAGTTTATCATCTTGATCCTCCTCCGTGAATAGTCTATTTGAAATTGAGATTTGCAGAAAACACCCTTGAATTTCACACCTTCATTGTTTATGAGTTGCCATGAAACAAAAAGTAGGAGCAGTTACCATCAATAAAACCCTCGTAAAGCAGCAATGCCTCAATATGATGCCAAAAACTACCTAAAAAAAATGTGGTCTAGGTGTGACCCTTATGGTCCACCCGACTAACTTTCCAGTTGGGTGAATAAAGAAACTATGAATTGTTTTTATTGTTTATGTTTATATATGCTATTATTTTTCTAAAATATTATAATTATTTTTCTTTAATTTTTTTTATCCATAAAAGCCATTTGATTGTAAAAGACGTCTCGTTCCACGTCATCTACCAAAGTCTCGACCATATCCTGAATCCCCCAGATCTTAAAACCCCCAGATTCTTAATCCACTAGATCCAAAATTCCCCAGATCCAAAACCCCCATATCCTAAATCGCCCATATCCAAAATCCCACATATCCTAAATCCCCCAGATGCTAAATCTCCCAGATCAAAAATCCACCATACCAAAACTCCTTCAGATCCGAAATCTCCCAGATCAAATATCCCCCAGATAAAAAAACCCGATCCGAAGTCCCCCAGATCCTAGATCCCCCAGATCAAAAATCCCCCATATCCTCAATCCCCCAGATCCTAAATACCCCAGATCCTAAATCCCCCAGATGCAATTTAAAATTATTTATAACAATATCCAATATTAACTGCATTAACTTCTCTCCTTTCATTCTCCGAAACATGATAATATAAGTTTGAAATTTAAAAGATAATCTTGATTTTTTTTCAAATTGCACTTTTTACAAATTTGATCAGAATTTTACTAAAACGCACAATAATAATAATATTAACATGAAGGTATTTGGGATCTGCACGAATTAATAGAGCGTTTCAACAGTTCTAACATTAAGCATTTTTTTCAGTTTTTTATCCTCAATCAAAAACGGCTAAACCAATTTTGCTGAAAACTCATTCAGTTCTAAGTTACGTAATTAAGCGTCGAATGAAACCAGTCTCAAGTCAATGCGATCTTTGGTCCTTGAGATAACCGAGACGAAAAATAATTCCGAACGCACATCCGCACATACACACTCGCAGATATCTCTCTAAAAACGATGGATTTGGATTCTAGAGACCTTAAAACGTGGAGATATGTCAAAATTTGGTATTCGCAAAATCGACCCCATTACAATAACTTCCCACTGGGAAGTTAATAAAACAAGGGGCAGCAAAAGCATTGAGCCCATTATTATTTATCCATGTTTTTTGAATATATGACTTACAGTAAAAAATATCAGCCTTTTTGGTGCTGAAAAATTTTGTTGGTTTTCAAAATTTAAGCATTTTTTTTTAATTAAAAGACTATAAAAACTATTAAATATCTGCTCAAATTATGCAAATATCTTAAAACTATGATTGAATTTACAACTTTTTTTTTAGAATAAAAGATATAAAGTAATAGCATTCGTATAAACCCTCTTTACATGATAACTTTCAATGATTTTTTTATTTTTAATTCAGTTGTTTTATAATCACGGAATATAGTTTTGCTGGTTTTTCTTCAAAAACTGATAAGAATGTATAAATTTTATAAACTGGTATTACTGTGCGGTGCAAATCAAGTTAAAAAAATATTTTTTATGAAAAAAACTATAATTTTTTGCATTTTCTTCTATTATATTAAAAAAAAGCTGAAACGAGTTTTTATAATGTTAAAAACTTCACAAAGATATTAATACACGTCAACTGACACCTTAATGATGCAAATATTATATCTGGTTCGTGAGATATAGTGAATGATAAAAATGACCTTGAAAATCATGATGACTTTTAATAATTTTTTATTTTTAATTGAATTTTTTACGTGATCATGAGAAAAAGCTTTGATGTTGTTTCTACACAAATTGTTTGGAGTATATAAATTTTATAAACATTGTCTACTAAATTACGTGAATCAGGTTAAAAATTTATTGTTTATGAAAAAAACCCTAATTTTTTGCACTTTTTTTTCTTAAATTAAAAAACGGCTTCAACGATTTTTTTAAAAATGTGACAGATTCACACAAATGTTGATACGCGTCGATTGATACCTCTATCATGCAAATCGTATGTTTGGTTGGCGAGATATACCGCATGACAGAAATGACCTTCAAAGGGTGAAAACAGCAAACCCCCCCGACCGAAGTATCCCAAAAACTAATCAGCTCTTAAAATTGCAAAGACGCTTCGATTGACACCTTAACGAAGTCGATACGACTTTGTTTACGTGAGTTATGCTCGTAGAAAAAAGTGTCCACGAACGTACGTACGTACGTACGTACGTACACACACACACACACACACACACATACATCTCCCTTTCTAAAAATACTTTATATATACTCTATAGACCTCAAAACGTAAAGAAATGTTGAAAATTTCAATTTCGATTTTCGAGGCGATTACAAGAACTTCCCATATACTGGGAAGTTAATAACGTCATTTTATGACAAAATTTAAACCAAAAAAGTTTCTATTATATTTTCGTTCAAAATTTTATGTTTCCGAATTTTTCCTAAAGGCACATCTTGTCATTTTTAAAAAATTACCCTTAACCAACATTTTTTTCTTGTCTTTGCCTGAACTACACCTTTCACAATTATGTGGCATCTTATACGAGTTTTAGATTTATGATCGATTTCGAAATAAAGCTTTGAACATTTCAATTTCGATTTATAGAGGCATATTTTTTATGAATGATTTTGAGCTACGATAATTTCAACGGAAGTTGAAATATAGCCATCATGGAATGTTGCACACCATTAAATAAAATGTCCCGTCAATCTGATGTGACTTTGTACTGCGCTCTAAGAATACACACTGACCTTTCATGTCTGCCATCCTATAGCTCCTTTGAAGCTAAGTGTCAAGCAATATATCATAGACATACATTACGCCTAGGCGCTCTCTTTAACGGCTTCTATGACAGCCGCAAATCAGAAGAAAATGAAGGAGCAATTAAGCGTTTCCTGTGTGAATGCATGTCACTCTCCAAAAGAAGGTTGAAGGCTTTGTGCATTCAACTTCTGCAATGGCCGGCATACATTTCTGCAGCATAGCGGGCTTGATTAGAATAATCAAATAGTTTAGCTTTCCAGAACTAGGTTCTTAGTGTCATCCAAATTTATTATCTTATCCCGGCAAATTATGCGGAACCGCACTTACTAAGGCATTGTGGAGCGGCTCCAGGCAGTTTTATATGTGCCCAATGAGCTTTACTGATGCGCGACCTCCTGTGAGGTGTGGGGGATTGTTTGCATAATTTATCGCAATTTCGAGTACGGTTTGCGCGCAAAAATAATATTTAGAATAGACTATAAGGAATTGCTTAAAAATATTGTATTTGATGTTTGGTATATAACAATTCAAGCATTCATGGTCACTGAGTCTCACCTAATAAGATTGAGCAAATACTAGTGACCTACGAATTGTGATCGCGTTCCTGACGTGCTGAGCAAGCCTGTTAGAATTCACCGATCCTGTAGCCTTCGAAACGCGAAACAAACTCATCTGTACGACATGACACGTTCGTTCTCTTATCTCAGAACTAATAGTGTGTGAGGGCAATGAAACCGTAGTTAGATTATCAGTCAAACATTTACAGATCCACTCACCAATTTGTTGCACCACGAAACTTTGCGTACTATTTCAAAATTTTCTTCTGTTAAATCTGATTCTTTTGCAAGTGCTTTGTACGCTACAAATGTCAAGTATCCTCTTGCTGGTATTTCCTCTAACACGTGATGACGCATACACTAAAAAGGATGATTTTTGTTTCATTTCACGGTACCGAGGTAAATTTAATAGGAGATTGCGAATAAGTTTATTCTGCCATACCTTCTCGAACCAAGCTGCACCCAATGTTGAATCAAATCCTTTTGTATAGTCCATGACTTCACTAATGAACTCTGTGGATGAGGGATGGATTTCAGGTAGCTTGTCGCATCTTTCAAATATGTATACTAACTTGGTAAGGCCGCTTCGTATGCAACTAAATCATCATCTGTGCAAAATCGATTTATCTTAGAATTTGTTGAAAAATATCTAGAATTGAAGAAGCAGAAACCTAAGCTTTTGATATAGATTCAATGAATAAATTTATAGTTTAAAAACAAAGACCTTGAGCTCAAAAATCCAGGGCCTTGAACTCTCGATTCACCTTCATTGGTACGCTTACAAAGAACTAGGTTCCGACACTTGGCATGAGCGAAATGTCCATTATTTAAATTTCTAATTTCAAAACAATCACCCTTTAAAGTTCGTGGAAACCCAAGGGATGCTCGCACGAACCTATTAGATGTTCGCGCGAACCTGTGGGATATTCGCACAAACCTTTCGGATGTTCGCACGAACCTATGGGATGTTCGCGAAATGCCTTTGGAATTTTTGGACATGTGGAATGTTCGCGCGAACCTGTGGGATGTTCACGCGAACCTGATAGATATTCGGGCAATACCTTTGTTCGATGTTCAAACGGACATGTCGGATGTTCGGACGTACATGTGTAATGTTCACGCGAGCCTGTGGGTTCTTTGCATGAGCCTGAGGGATTTTCGCGCGAACCTTCCGGATGTTCACGCGCGCGGGGCTTTTCGAAAGCCACTCGAGAACTGGAATATTTTTGCTTTGAAACCACTTTTGGGAGATTCGGAATCCCTGGATATAAGCAACGTCCTGCTGGAAGATAATTTCACATCACAGATCCTAGCATTTCTTCTGCATAATCAATCATTGACGTTTCCAATATGTTGTTATAATTTTTCAAATTCATTCTTGGAGAAATATTTGCCAATGGTAATTTTCCTTGGTTACAAAACGCATCCCATGTGATAACAGTTACGTTACCGAAGTTCATGCTAGTTATATTGAAGTTTTTGGTCGGTAAAGATTACCTTCATGAATTCAATTTCCGGTACTATCATCTGATTGGCACATATTAAGCGTTTTTTCTTTAGTTAAAGCCGATTTCTTCGCTCTTTCTTTAAAATAATACCTTCAGATGAGGCAATTATAAACTTCCCAGTAGATGAGAAGTTCTTGTAATCGCCTCGAAAATCGAAATTGAAATTTTCAACATTTATTTACGTTTTGAGGTCTATAGAATATATATAAAGTGTTTTTAAAAAGGGAGATGTATGTATGTGTGTGTACGTACGTACGTATGTTCGTGGACCGTTTTTCTACGAGCATAACTCATGTAAACAAAGGCGTATCGGCTGATAGTTTTTGAGAAACTTCGGTCGGGGAGATTTCTTGTTGAAGTTCATTTCTGTCATGCGTTATATCTCGCGAACCGAAAATACGATTTGCATGGATAAGGTGTCCATCGACGTGTATTAACATCTTTGTGATGATTTTATTATTATAATGATTCGTTTCAAATTTTTTTAATTTAATAAGAGAAACGCGAAAAATTGGGGATTTTTTAATAAAAAATATTTTTTCAACCTGAGTTTCACAACACAGTAACAAATATTTATAAAATTTATACATTCTTATCAGTTTTTGATGAGAAACCAGCAATTTAAAAACATCATTAAAATGTTAATACGCGTTGATTGACTTTTTAATGATGCAAAGATTATATTTGGTTTTCGAGATACAATGATTGACATAAATGACCATGAAGGACATGATGACTTTTAATGATTTTTTATTTTTAATTTAATTTTTTTTGTAGTCATGAAAAAAAATTTTGATGGTTTTTTACAACAACTGTTTGGAGTATATATAGATTTTATAATTATTGATTACTGCGACTTGAAAATGAAGTTAAAAATTTGATGTTTTTGATAAAAACTCCAATTTTTTGCACTTTTGTTAAAAAAATTAAAACACCACTACAAAATTTTTTTTAAAAAATTTATATTGAATCACAAAAATTGTCATACGCACCGATTGACACCTTCATAAAGCAAATCGTAAGTTTGGTTCACGAGATATAGCGCATGACAGGGTTGACCTTCAAGGGGTGAAAACAGTAAACCCCCCCTCCCAGCGGAAGTGTCCTAAAAACTAATCAGTTCTTAAAATTGCAAAGGCGCTCAGATTGACACCTTAACGAAGTCGATATGACTTTGTTTACGTGAGTTATGCTCGTAGAAAAACTGTCCGCGAACGAACGTACGTACGTACATACACACACACATACATACTTCATTCTAAAAACACTCGTAAGACCTCAAAACGTAAAGATATGTCGAAAATTTCAATTTCGATTTTCGAGGCGATTACAAGAACTTCCCATATACTGGGAAGTTAAAAAGCTTCCATCAAATAAAAAATTGTTGTTTTTAGTAGATTCATTCTTTAGTAATCGTAAAATTTCAATTACTTCCTCCATCATCATTTGTAATACATTTTACTTTTTACATGCAATTGAACCTGTTTTTGACTGCATGTTCAAAAATTTTCCACACCAAAAGAAAATATAAAGTGATAATTAATCTCATTGATGTAAAATCGTGAAAAAATATAAATTCAGTGATTATGCTGAAGTCATGGCAATTTTGAACGCAACTATTTTAAATGGCCTTCACGCGACAAAATCTCTTCAGTTGTCGTAATAACAAAACTGCATTCATTTTTGCTGGCGCTGTTTTGTCCTTGAAGCATCGATATGAAAATAAAAAATAACGTAGAAAAGGCTTTGTAACCTGTCCCCCCTCCGATTGATCCACGTGAATATAAAATCAAACCAATCCACGAAAATCTTTACGTAATCAATTAGCGATCGCGTGGATGTTACGATTAATATTAAGTCATTCCAATAACTTTTATGAGAGGTACATTTTTATTATTAAAAGTAGTATTATTTCCATAATTATTTTTGTGTTTAATATTTTTAATATTTATGTAAATATTACTGGGAAGTTGTACGTGTGGACCTCGAGGGTCGCACCTCGCGGCTAGTTATTATTTAAAGTAATATTATTTTCAAAATTATTATTATGTTTAATGTTTTTAATGTTTATCTAGATATTACTAGGAAGTTGACCGTGTGGACCTCAAGGGTCGTTTTTTTGTTGTTTCTGTCTTTTATCTCTTTCGGAGATTCAACACTGTCGTTTTCATTTATTACATTCTGAACCTTATTTCACAAATTTATTTACTTCTAAAGACCTTTGAATTTTTGCAGAAATTTTCCTTCTCGGCCTAGCAAACTATTTTCGTTTTTTCTACGAAAAACTTTAACTAAAATAATTCTACCTAAAATTATATCCTTAGATCCTTTTTTTTGTTATTAAATCCCAAAATAACTCTAACGTGTACAAGAAAAACTTCAATAATCCCAGTGAACATATAATTTCTTTGCAATCATTTCAACCAAATGTCGCATACCAGTTGCTTTGTAACATGAAGTGTTACAGAGGACAACTCTTTACGTTATTGGTTTTACGTAGTAAGTAACCGAGGATAACTTCTAAATGTGGTAGTAGAGAGAGAATTGGGAGAATGTATAGTTCTTTCGGGCAATATATACCTGTCTATATAATGTTCAAATACAATGAAAAATCGAAGGAGGCAATTTTTAAATGTTTTTATGCTATAATAAGCGTACAGAAATTTTTAAACAACGCAACCATATTCATGAAAAACAACAAAAAAATAAAAACTACCTTTTAATATTGTGTATCTTTATTTGGACTCGTAATCGATTTTCAACCGTAATCTTTCGTAAGTACTCTACTTATATACTAAAATTAGTATATAAGTAGAGTACTTAGCACTAATAAATTCAATCGTTGAGGAAGACCGAACGATTACGGTCAAAAATTGATTACGAATCCAAATAAAGATACACAAAATTAAAAGAAAGTTTTTCTTTTATAAAAAAAACAACGCGTAGTATTTTGTGAAGATGAAATCAATTAGTAATAATTATTTTCATCCCTAAATAATTTTCATGCAGATCTTTTTAGATTACTTAATGCAAACTAGTTACTGGATTTTTCGTAGATGATAGTTTTATTTAAGGCCTAACATGTAAGAGTAAATTCTTGTCAGGATCACGAGTCATTGCGGCCGGCCTTGACAAAAATAAGCCTTGAATAATTCCCATTCACCCCAAACTAAAATTACTTAGTGCTAAGACCAACTACTACGAGGGACAAAAATGTTCCACCAGTAGTTAATATATTTGTCGATATTGTAACCACTCCACTCGAACTCGTAGATTGGAGAGGTGATGGAAAGGTTTGAAATTTTTTGAAGAATGTTGGAAATGTCATAGGAAAAGTGGATTGTTACGGAGAGTTGACTCTGTCTAGTTAGAGTAAACTCTTACTAAAAGTATCGGTTAAACTTGATTGGAAATAAACAGATCCACTTTTCTAGGAAAAGTTCACGATACCTGCTGTGGTTTAGTAAAATTTGAATCAGAAATGTTGCTTTCCAGATGTGCGCAAGGTATGAATCTGCTACTTATGAGACTGAAAAAATGAAGTTGTACGTTCCTACGTGGAACTTTCGTTCGAAGGAAAACAATTAATTGCATTGTTTAGAAGCTTTATTAAGACCAATCTCCCGGTTGTACAAGTGAGTAAATACAGACTGATCCTTTTCGTATTGAGCTAGCTTATTTATAGATATTTCCTATGTCTAATTTCCCACGGATTAAGGTTTAATTAAATCTTCGCCGGAAGCAAATGCGCAATTTTACAGTACATCAGCTAACAAGAGGAAAGGTGATTCATTTTCAATATTGCAGATAAGCGAATTTCGAGGGACGTATGTTAAATATGATCTGTAACATTGTATGGTTTATTGAGGAGATGACGATGCAATTACGAATTACGAATTTGGTTGTTGTATGTGCATCATTTAGGGTATGGCTACATGTAACTCGCGCGCATATCTCTTTTTGATTACCCATTTTCTATTTGTTCACTATTGTTATCTTTGACTATTCGTCTATTTGTTGCAGTACTATAAAAACTAGTACAATTTTGATCAGATTCAATGTGTTTTTACGTTTCAATAATTAGTTTCAGTGTACAATAATTATGTCAGACTCCAAGGCACAACTGTTTCGTGCAAAAGTAAAGCAAGAATGCCCGCTTTCCAAGGTAAATTCACTGACATTGACTAAATTGAAATATGATAGCTACATTCAAAAAATCAAAAACATAAAAACTGTAATCAAAAAAGAAACTAATGATCTTAAGTTTTAAAAATGATTTGACATCAATGATGTAAATGTTATTAAAAACTAATACATCTTATCACAGATCAAGCATCTATGAGGTACTATGTTTTTGATGAAATGCTTTTTGAAGTGCTTAAAGAGGATTATGGTATTTTATTTAATTTTTTACATTTTTTATTTGATTTTATTCAATAGTAGAGTATTCAGTTAAAATTTCAGTTCGATTGGAGCAAAACTGACGAAATTAAAGGGTTTTAAAACTCTGCTCTTCGACGCGCTATATACTGTCTATCAGCTGTTTCTCTTTTTTAAACGCATTTTTCTAACACTTTTTCAAAGCCGGTGAAAATCTATTTATCCGATTCTTTTCAAATTTTGCAAACTTATTCTGTAAATATTAAAAATAAAAAATAAATAAATCACGTCGGGATATAATATTTTTAAGCATTATAATTTGTTGTATAATAACACATTTATCGAATTTCTAATAAAACAAGCCGCGAGGTGCAACCCTTAACCCTTTATAACTCTACTGCATATATTTTATCAAACAGTTTGTTTTGTGATAGGTTTTAATAAATAAAAATACACGTATTTTTTAGTTTTGGATTTTTTTACTAAGAAACGAAAAAAATGTACAAACAGAGTGTGTGACAGATGTGTCACACTGCCTTAAAGTGTTCCTCTAAGATATATGGAAGGCGAGAAAGTGTTAATTTACCGAAATAATGGCAAGATGTTACCTGAGGCTTTTAAGAAAATACTGCAGCGTTTAAAAGTTCAGGAATAACGGCAGCCGGCCTTCGTGAAAATGCAACAGTTGTACAAATATTTCTTGCCTGTTACAAATATTCCGGTGAAAGATGTATAATCTATCTTTTCCTTCCAACACTTGTCACTCCACCCAGCAGGAAAATCAAATTTTGTTTGTCGCAAAGTGTTGCTGAAATTCCTATTGGGCAATATGCCACAATCTCTCGAACACACTACGTCATTGCAGCATTTCTTGAGACTACTTACTTTTCTATTTACCATACTCAAACACCTATGACCTAATTAAGTCTTCTAAATTATGCATTCCACGATGCCAGGAGTTGCCAATTTTGAGTTTCTGGATCCTCATGTAACCATCAAAGTGGATGTGTTGATTAAAAAAACGCCCTTCATTAGTGATCAGAAGAGAATCAGGAAGGTTCTTTTTCATCACGGTAATACCTGACCGCCGAATCCTTATGCGGAAAGAGAGTGCTCCATATCAGCCTAATCAATCTTAAGTTGTTGTTTCTTATTTTGTTAGATGATTTTAACTTCGTTTTAATAATCGTACTTTTTTGCCTTTGTACTTTATTAACTTCCCAGTATATGGGAAGTTCTTGTAATCGCCTCGAAAATCGAAATCGAAATTTTCAACATTTCTTTACGTTTTGAGGTCTATAGAGTATATATAAAGTGTTTTTAGAAAGGGAGATGTATGTGTATGTGTGTGTGTACGTACGTACGTACGTACGTACGTTCGTGGACACTTTTTTCTACGAGCATAACTCACGTAAACAAAGTCGTATCGACTTCGTTGAGGTGTCAATCGAAGCAACTTTGCAATCTTAAGAGCTGATTAGTTTTTGGGATACTTCGGTCGGGGGGTTTGCTGTTTTGACCCTTTGAAGGTCATTTCTGTCATGCGTTATATCTCGCCAACCAAACATACGATTTGCATGATAGAGGTGTCAGTCGACGCGTATCAACATTTGTGTAAATCTATCAAATTTTTAAAAAAATCGTTGTAGCCGTTTTTTAATTTAAGAAAAAAAAGTGCAAAAAATTAGGGTTTTTTTCATAAACAATAAATTTTTAACCTGATTTGCGTAAATAAGTAGACAATGTTTATAAAATTTATATACTTCAAACAATGTTTGTAAAAACAACATCAAAACATTTTGTCATGATTACGTAAAAAATTCAATTAAAAATAAAAAACTATTAAAAGTCATCATGATTTTCAAGGTCATTTTTATCATTCTCTATATCTCACGAACCAGATATAATATTTGCATCATTAAGGTGTCAGTTGACGTGTATTAATATCTTTGTGAAGTTTATACATTATAAAAACTCGTTTCAGCTTTTTTTTAATTTAATAGAAGAAAATGCAAAAATTATAGTTTTTTTCATAAAAAATATTTTTTAACCTGATTTGCACAGCACAGTAATAAATGTTTATAAAATGTATACATTCTTATCAGGTTTTGAAGAGAAACCGGCGAAATTTTCTTCCTTGAATATAAAAAAAAAAATGAAAAATAAAAAATCATTCAAAGTTACCATTTATAGAGGGTTCATACGAATGCTTTTACTTTATTTTTTTTATTCTAAAAAATTGTTGTCAATTCAATCAAAGTTTTAAAATATTTGCATAATTTGAGCAGATTTTACATAGTTTTTATAGTCTTTTATTCAAAAACAAGCCGCGAAGTGCGACCCTTGAGGTCCACACGGTCAACTTCCCAGTAATATCTAGATAAACATTAACAATATTAAACACAATAATAATTTTGAAAATACTACTACTTTAAATAATAATAATGAAAGGTATTCATAGCAGAAACAGGAATGACTTAATATTAATCAAATCATCTACGGGAGTATCCACTGATTACGTAAGGCTTTTGGTGGATGGGTGATGATGATTGATTACCACAAATGCAAATTTAATTGAATGGTTTTCAGAATTTAAGCCGCTTTTTTTAATTAAAAGACTGCAAAAACTATTAAAACTCCGCTCAAATTGTCCAAACATTTTAAAACTTTGATTGACTTTACAACAAAGTCTTTAGAATAAAAGATATAAGGTAATATCAATCGGACGAACCCCTTTCATAAGGTAACTTTGAATGATTTTTTATTTTTAATTGAATTTTTTCAGAATCATGAAAAAAGTTTTGCTGGTTTCTCAAACTTTGAATGATTTTTTATTTTTAATTGAATTTTTTCAGAATCATGAAAAAAGTTTTGCTGGTTTCTCAAACTTTGAATGATTTTTTATTTTTAATTGAATTTTTTCAGAATCATGAAAAAAGTTTTGTTGGTTTCTCTTCAAAAACTGATAACAATGTATAAATTTTAAAAACATTTATTACTGTGTTGTGCAAATCAGGTTAAAATAATATTTTCCATGAAAAAACCTTAAGTTCTCTCATTTTTTTCTATTAAATTAAAAAAACGCTGGAACGGATCTTTATAATGTTAAAATAATCAAAGAGATTTTAAAACACGTCGATTAACACCTTAATGATGCAAATGTTATATCTGGTTCGTGAGATATAGTGAATGGCAGAAATGACCTTGAAGGTTATGATGACTGTTAATAATTTTTTATTTTTTATTTAATTTTTTACGTAATCATGAGAAAAAGTTTTAATGAAGTTTTTTTGAGCATTGCTTGAACTATATGAATTTTATAAAAATTGATTACTATATTCCGTAAATCAGATTAAAAATTTATTGTTTATAAAAAACTCTAATTTTTTGCACTCTTTTTTCTTAAATTAAAAAACTGCTCCAATGATTTTTTTAAAAATTCGACAGATTCACACAAATGCTAATACGCGTCTATTGACATATTAGACATGCAAATCGTATGTTTGGTTCGGGAGATATAACGCATGACAGAAATGACCTTCAAAGGGTCAAAACAACAAACCCCCCCGACCGAAGTATTCCAAAAACTGATCAGCTCTTAAGATTGCAAAGACGCTTCGATTGACAGCACAACGAATTCGATACGACTTGGTTTACGTCAGTTATGCTCGTAGAAAACAGTGTCCACGAACGTACGTACGTACACACACGCACACACACACACATACATCTCCCTTTCTAAAAACACTTTATATATACTCTATAGACCTCAAAACGTAAAGAAATGTTGAAAATTTCAATTCCGATTTTCGAGGCGATTACAAGAACTTCCCATATACTGGGAAGTTAAAAAATGCTTAAATTATTAAAACCAACAACAATTTTCAAGACCAAAAAGGCCCCAACCGATTGATCCGCGAGAATATTCAATCTGTCCTCATCGACCAAAAACCTTACGTAATCAATGGACCCTCCCGTAGACGATATGATTCTTATTAACTCATTCCTGTTACTGCTATGAATACCTCTCATTGTTGTAATGTTGTTGATGTTTATGTAGATATTACTGGGAAGTTGCCCGTGTGGACCTCAAGGGTCGCACCTCGCGGCTTGTTTATTCTTGAATTCATGTTCTGTTGTTTTGATATTCTTCATTTATTAGTTCCATGTTAACCATCATTAATTTCATGATGAAAACCCCATTATGGGAATGTAGTTTTAATTGTTTATTATTATTATTAACATTCGTAATGTATTAACAGAGAAATCGTTTTTCTGACTCAGTACTTTCACCCAATCTCGATTCTTGTCCTATGACATTATTTTTTTCCAGTAAATATTTAGGATGAATAGGCAAGAGCCTCGTCGTTGCGGTCACATGAACCACTCCTTCGCGCTGATCCTTAACCAGCATCGTTGTACCATTCAGGGGGTGAAAGGCTAGGCTAAATAAATTCTCCATGACCGCAGTGCCAACACGCTGTGGTTGCAACATAGGTTATCTGGTTCATGATGAGTTTATCAATGGATCACTATTCACTTCATTATTTTTCTTGATAAACGTCACAAATTGCTTCAAATCTCTATATTCAAATAATTGCGCACAATATTGGACATGTTGGTCCTCTATCTGCTCTCCAAAAACTGTATTCGAATTCTTGAAGATACGTACATGTTTATCTATTTATTCGGTAATGACTTATTTCAATACGATCAATATTAGCCATTCGGATCGAAAGATGGTAATGACGTAAGACTAAAATTTTGGAATAATTGATCTTATACGTTCCAGACTGCTTATAAATGCCTCATGAGCTCTTCTAAAAATTTCTAACCGCAATTCACAAAACTATAAAATGCTTATTGGATTCGCGGGATAAAAAATATAAACTTAAAAACGTGAATTAGGGAATATTTCGTTTTTAAAAACGCCCTACAATCCATCCAATCAACAAAACTCAAAGCAAAAGAAAAACCAAAACGAATTTGACAAGCCAATTTTCTCTCTTCATATAATAATGGTATTTTCAAACTGTCAAAGTAGGCAATTAGGTGCCCGATCATTTAAAAAAATACGGTTTATTTTTCAAATTAAAATTCTAGAGAATGCTTATTGTTTAGCGATATACTTCTTTTGTCTTATTCACATCCTCTCCTTGTTCAATATATTTTTGGTTTCTTGTAAATTGTTACACAGCTACAGGAAAACTTTTTTCAAGTTTTCTCAATCTGCACTCTGCATGCTGATTATATGAAAATTTTTCGCACCTATTGTTTTCGCCGAGCAAAAGATGTTTCACAACACTATGCCTGCCGTCGCTCACCAACAAACACTTTCGCACTGCAGAATACAACATTTTTAGGAATTCGACAAACTATCTAGCTTACACCTAACTGAGACGAGCCTATGGAGCAGTATGCGTTTTTATTAACCGACACCTAAGACCACCTCTTAAGATTTGCTCTCATTAGGTGTTTCATGAAGCAAATGCCCTTAATAATTAACCCAAGAATAATGTGCAAAAATTATACTACATGGGAAATCGTAGATTCATGCCATGTCGCAAATCTTATAATTGTTTTTGCTATTCAGCTCAATTGTAAAATACTATATTCCGTGATATTATAATACGTCATGAAAATTGAATCTGAGAAAATTTGAGTTGAAGTGATTCATTATATTGTTTGGTGCGCAGCGGGTCTAACATTATTAACTCCCCAACATATGGGAAGCTCTTGTAATCGCCTCGAAAATCGAAATTGAAATTTTCAACATTTCTTTACGTTTTGAGGTCAATAGAGTACATACGTTTGTTCTTTCACTCTTTTCAAGATATTTTTTATCATGCGTTATATCTCGCAAACCAAAAATACTATTTGCATCGTTAAGGTGTTGGTCGCGTATTTAAATTTGCGTGATTTTGTCAAATTTCCAAAAAAAAATGTTGGAGCCGTTTTTTATTTTGAAAAAAAGAAGTGCAAAAAACCGTTTTTCTTTATAAACAATAAATTTTTGACCTGTTTTACGAAACATAGTAATCAATATTAGAAATTGATTTCATCTTCACAAAATATTAAGCATGTTTGTTTTTTAAAAAAGAAAACTTCCTTTTAATTTTGGGTATCTTTATTGGGATTCGAAATCGATTTTCGACCGTAATCGGTCGCTGAGGAAGACGACGGAAGATGTTTATAAAATTTATATACTCCAAACAGTTTTTGTATCAAAACCAGCAAAACTTTTTGCCATGATGAATTGGAAAATTTAATTAAAAATAAAAAATCATTAGAAGTCATCATGATTTTCAAGATCATTTTTATCTTTCAATATATCTCACGAACCAAATATGATATTTGCATCATTAAGGTGTCAATCAACGAGCGTGTTTTTAACTTTATAAAAAATGTTTCAGCCGTTTTTTTAATTTAATAAATAAAAATGCGAAAAATTAGGGTTTTTCATTAAAAATAAATTTTCAACCTGATTTACCCAACACAGCAATAAATGTTTATAAAATTTATAAACTCTTATCAGTATTTATAGAGAAACTAGCTCTTCTTACTTTCTTCCATGATTACAAAATAATTAAAACTAAAAAATCATTAAAACTCACCATGTAAAAAGAGTTCATACGAACGATATTACTTGATAACTCTTATTGTAATGTCATTGTTGTTAAGTCAATCAAAGTTTATTAGTATTTGCAAAATTTGAGCAGGCTTTTTAACCGTGTTTTCATTTTAATAAAAAACTGCTTAAGTATTGAAAATCAAAAATAAATAAATCAAATTTGCATTTGTGGTAGTCGACGCTTTGAAGTCAATACTTTGCAAGATCATATGATTTAAAAAGCTTCCAACACATAAAAAAATTGCTGATGTAATATTTTTAACTGACCAACATATGGAAAGTTCTTGTAATCGCCTCGAAAATCCAAAATGAAATTCTAAACATATCTTTACGTTTTGAGGTCTTTAGATGGCTACCGATGACTTTACGTCCGTTTTTTAGGATCTGCCAGCTATCTCGGCATCTTTTAAATGCTTATCAGTTTAAACAACAGTGAAGAAGGGTCTAACTGTGTCCCGAAATATATATTTGTTAATAATCAAAATTAATAAAAGTTGTCGTTTATTGGTTAAACATTAACTGTTTTTCTTTAAATTAAACAGTAATAAATGTGTATAAAATTTATCAATTATAAAAAAACATCAAATTAAAAATAAAAAATAATTCAAAGTCACCTTATAAAAAGTGTTCATACGAATCATATTACCTGATTACTCTTATTCTAGAGACATTGTTGTTGAATGAATCAACGTTTATTAATATTTGCATAATTTGAGCAAATTTTTAATAGTTTTTACTGTACCGTGTTTCCATTTTCATAAAAGAAAAACTGCTTACATTTTGAAAATCAAAAAAAATTAATCAAATTTGCATTTGTTGTAATGAACGCTTTGAATGGTAAAATGTTTTGTAGTCAATACTTTGCAAGATCATATGCTTTAAAAAGCATTCATGAAATAAAAAAAATTGTAGTTTTCAGTAGTTTTGTTCCATGGTATAAAGACAACCAGGTAGTCTCTTCTCTCCTCTTGATCAGTATGAATCTCAGCAACACTTTGCGGCAAACAAGATGTGATTTTCCTGCTGAGTAGAGTGGCACGTATTAGAAGAAAAAGATAAATAATGTGCCATGTGAATATTCTTTAGAGAATATTTGTTTGTTTCCTAAGCTATAATATTGACTACAGTAAAAATTCGTTTTTGTTAGCTGACAATTTGCTAAATTTTAATATGTGGCGTTTTTGCAACGCCTGATTCAAATGTGACATTTCGTTATATTTTGGCATGTCATACGCACCGTCTCCAATTTGTTACTTTGGTGGCCCTAGTTTCACTGAATACGTGACGTAGGGTGATTCAAATGTGCGAGCGAAATAGGATGACGATTTTCTAATGGGTTTACCTTCGTTAGTCTTTATACCATGGTTTTGTTCGTTAGTGTTCGTAAGATTTCAATTACTTCCTCCATCATCATTCATAATGCTTTTTAGTTTTTACATGCAATTAAACCGATTATTGACTTAATTTAATGTTTTTCATGACCAACTGAAAATAAGAAATAAATATTAGCCTGATTGTTGGAAAATCGTGAAAAAATACAAATTCAAGCCATGGCGATTTTGAACACATTTGTTACTATGGCTCAGCATTTATTTTTGTTAGCGCTCTTTTGTACTTCAAGCATCCATATGAAAATAACATATAACGTAGAAAAGGCTTTGTAACATTTATCCCCCCATCCCGATTAATCTGCGTAAATATTCAACCATCCCCCTTAACTACATAATCAATGGCCTCCTGTAGATGATACGAATAATATTAAATCATTCCAATTACTGTTATAAGTACCTCTAATTATTATTATTTAAAGTAGTATTATTTTCATAAAAATTAGCGTTTTTTTCCATAAAAAAATAAATTTCTAACCCAATTTGTTCAACACAGTAAATAATGTTTATGAATATTTTATTCTGTAATTAGTTTTTGTTAAAAAACAAGCAAAACTACTATCTTACGGGGGGTGATCAAAAAGTAATGAAAATCACAATAAAAGACGGTGATGACAGTTACAAAAATAATTTATTTTTCTACATAGTCTCCTAACAAGGCAATACATTTAGTCCATCTTTTTTCTAAACCCAGAATTCCCTGAGAATTTTTTTTGTCTTCACCCTCCCAAAAGTCTCAACAGCGGCTATCACTTCATTATTGTCTTCAAATTTCTTGCCTCGGAGGTGTTGCTTAAGACGAGGAAAAGCTAGATCTGGCGAATAGGGTGAGTGTTCCAGCAGTTCGAATCCCGTTTTTTGAATAGCAGTCATCGCAACTGCGGCTTTGTGCGCCGGAGCGTTGACTTGGTGAAACAGCGCTCCAGCTCGCAGTTTACCACGTCTTTTTGCTTTAATGTCTTCCCGAAATTTTCGTATTTGGTCCGCGTAGTAAGAGCCCAAAATAGTGGCTCCCTTTTCCAAATATTCAACCATAATTATTCCTTCGTCATCCCAAAAAACGGACGCCACAACCTTTCCCGCCGAACTTGACACTTTGAACCTCTTCGGTGCTGGTGAGGAGACTCGCTTCCAAGTCATCGATTGTTGTTTGGTTTCAGGATCAAAATGATGAATGCAGGTCTCGTCCATGGTCACGAAACGTGACAGAAATTTTTTCCGATCAGCTTGGAACTTTTGGAGATCCACCCTTGAAATATCGACTCGTTTTTCCTTGTGCTCGCTGGTTAACATTCGCGGAACCCAACGCGCAGAGATCTTTTTCATCTGCAATTCGTCCACGAGGATTGTTCGAACGCTACCGTATGAGATCCCCGTGACCTCAGCTACATGTCTGACGGTCACTCTTCGATCTGCCACCACAACATCTTCGACCTTTTTCACGTTATCTTCAGTATGGGACGTAGATGAGCGTCCTTCGCGGTGTTCATCTTCAGTGGCTGTTCTTCCCAGCTTAAACTCCTTGGCCCAGCATGCAACTGTGGAATATGAAGGAGCAGAGTTCCCCAATGTTTCCTCTAAGTCGCTGCCCGTATAGAATTTCAAAGTACTGAATGGTCAGTACTGGAAATCGGATTTTATTACGCACTGCGAATCCATTATAAACACGGGCTAAGTTACTCAATACGATACTGATATTCATAATAAAACTAGAACTTAGGTGATACTGAAAACTCAAAATAATTTGTTACCGATATTCATAACTTAATCAAAGCTGAAGCGGTATTGAATGTCTGCATCACTGAAATACTGAAATTCTGGATTTCACCGGAACCTCAGCAGTACTCAAAATTCAAGGCAATGCGATACTAAAATTCTGGACTTCATCGGAACTTAAGCAGTACTCAAAATTGAAGGCAAATGCAATACTGAAATTTGTAGATTCATCTAAACTCAAGCGGTACTGAAATCGGTGGGCCTTATTTTTCTTTGAAATTCGGAGCAAGAAGTTTTTTTAAATAATTCCAACTGATTGTTAATTTTTATAACTAGGCTACTTGCTAATTTCAGCTTATGGGGTTTTGCCAGCAATATGGAAATAATCATTTTGCAAACACCCTCATCAACTAAATGCATTTTATCTATTGAAAATTGCTTGATCATATCAATCGGTAGCGTTTCCAAAATAGAACGGAAATCTTTATGATGGCTAACATCGGAATCTCCGTCAAATGTTAACCTGCTCCTGAAATTTTCACCATTTCGCAAGGGTGCGGATACTTCTGGATATACTATTTTACTCCCTCCACTAGCTGTGATGAATCTTTCACCTTTCGTGAAGCATTTTTGACAATAAAAGTAACCACCATGTGTTTTTACTTGCTTCATAGCTGTCATCGCCGGAGCGTCACAAATGAATGAATGAATTTTTATAGTGTACGACTTTGATTGTACGTTAATTCCAACTTTAAAGACCTGTAACACATCAGCAACGAACCTTTCCAGCACCACAATAAAATTCTTCGGTTTACTAGAGACCTTGAATATTCCTATCGGAAAAACTGAATTACGTAGATTGTTGACGCATCCGGCAATTATCCAAAAACTGTGACCACTACTTTTTGAAGAAGGTGTCCCATCAATGTTGAATGAAATTTCAAAATGCGTGATATCGTTCTTTATAACTGTGCGCATGCTGGCTTCAATGCATGAAATCAACGAGTTCTTCATCTCAAAGTGAGTATATTGACCATTGTCTATGTTTTCAATGTAATGCTTTCCAGTATTTTTTGGAGTCTCTAGCATAGATCCATAAAGTCTCTAGCATAGATCCATAAAGCAGCTTATTGATGTCACTATGACTAAGTGACACGAGACATGCCCAGCTTCTGATCCTATCTACGAATGATACAGGACTCCGTTCAACTGCGTCTTCTGCGACATCCACCACTTGTTTTTCGTGCTCATTACTTAGAATGCCACTCCCGTTTATATAATCAGCTAAATTGGGGTACTTTAGTCTTACAACTGCCTTAAAATGTTGTTAAATTACCGTGAGGGTGGCTTCCTACTGAATCTATAGTCGGTATTTTGTGATACATATGTTCGGAGCAATTATCACGTGGGTTCACTTTGACTTTTATATCAGAATTGATTTTTCTAGCCATTTTTAAAATATATCTTTCACTAATAAGATGATTGTAAGTGCCAGTGGCTCAGATCGATGCGCGCTCACTTCTTGACAATAAGAAACGAAAGCAACGTGTTCAATCCCAGCTGAATTAATATAAAAAGATAATTCATATTTAAAATATGTCCAAACCGAACTACATAGATTTGATAAGTTTATTTATTTATTTCGCCAAACAAGGCAGTTACAAATACAATACATTATCAAACTTATTTAATTTATTTTATTTTGTAAAAGAGAAAAAAATTTTTTTTTTACTTAAGTGCATTGGACAGGTTGAAAAAAGTGTATTTGGATATGGATGGAGAGTAATGTTTGCTGACGCTGTTAAAAATTTTGCAACATCTGTTGAAGGGTTCATTGGTAGCATAGTTCGTTTGGTGTAGGTTTTCAGTAAATAGGCGAGTGTGTCTAGTTTGTCTAACTGTATTGTTGAGTGTAATCTTACTCGATATTAAATTAACATTAGTTACACCCCTTAATATGTCAAAAACGAAACAAGAAGATAACACAATTCTTCTAGACGAAAGGGCTGATAGGTTTATAAGATTAAGTCGATATTCGTACGAGGGGAGAATGTTGAAGTCGTTGGGATTGAATAAATCTCGTAATGCAAAAAGTAGAAACTGTTTCTGAATAGATTCGAAACGGGTACTGTGAATGTTGAATATTGGGTCCCAGATGACGCAGGCGTACTCAAGTAAAGGACGAACGAAAGCAGTATAAAGGGTTTTAGTGACCCATATATTCTTGAATTCCTTTGCACGTCTTTTTATGAAACCGAGTTGCTTGTAGGCTCTGGCCAGAAGTTGTACAAACATATGATACAGAAAAGACCAAGTAAATAACTAAAAAGAAAAAATGATTACGTTTTGACTTAATATTTTGATTTATTTTTTATGAGACGAATACTGTAACAGAATTCACAAACTGAATTGATTCAGAACTTTCACAAAATTCACCAGTACCAATGATGCAGTACTGACGCAGTATAGAACACAGTTCCTAATGCAATACTGTACCTGTGTCGATATTAAAAACTTATCCAGTATCCAAAATGTTTCGCTACAGTTCTGCATGTATCAGTACTGCCCCATACATAGGAAATACCGATTTGATTCCGTAGGAGTACCGATATGTTATGCTGGTGTGAATGTCTTTGGTAGACTTTTTTTCAAACAGAGGTACTTAACCCTAGTTAGCTAACGTTTCTGAATACACCGTATAAGCTAACCATTCGAGTTTTTTAACATTAATTTTTAAATGTGCCTTTTAGTAAAATTTTATGATATTTTGAAGAAGTTTATTGTATTAATAGGAAATGTAGAGTATATGTAAAAGGTAGTAATTGAGAAAAAAAAATTATTTAAGTTTTCATTACTAAATCACAAAGCATAACTCGTACATGTTTCTTTGGAAAATATAAGGCACTTGAACTTAAAATAACTAAATTAGCAATTATTAGCTAGAAAATTGTTTCTATTTTTTTTCTTATTATAAAAAAGAAGTTTTAAAATCGTCGAAAACGATGAAACCAGTTAGATTTTTTTGGCGCAAGTTGGGCAAAAGTCAACTGCATGTTCGCCGCAAATGGGAACTTGGTAACTATTGCAGCAATTCTTTGTCATGCGTCTTTTTTTATAGGAACACAAACCGCAGTTTTTTCTTTTCTTTGTTGGAGCATTCTCAGATATCGGAGCACTTCCAGAATCAGATGGTTGAGGTATTTGACCTTGACCTTTGGGCTCTCTTCTGAGTTTAAACCCAACACCTCCCTTATTTTGTCTTTAGTTCTTCGAGGCATTGTCGGTATTTCGAGTCGATGTTTTAGCCATGGTTCAACGAGTTGCTCATGCAATTGCTTCATGTAATCTTTTTGGGTTATAGGTTTATCTCTAGATACCAAGACATTATGACAATAGAGGATGTAGGAGTTGATACCCGATATATTGAGCATATCAAAGAATATGCACTTGGGCCATCGGCTGGTTTTATGGTTTCACGACATGATTGAACACATCTGATCAAATGTGTCGACGCCGCCTTTTGTAGCATTGTAAAATTCTATTATGCTTGGTTTTTTTGATGAAGGGTTCATTGTTCCTTCTTCGTCACATGAAGGCAGCAAATATATCATTTTACTTGGCTTCGGTTTGAACGATACGAGAGTTAGTGGCCCATCATAACAAAACATGGAAGTTCCAGTCGTTCTATTACAGCTGTTCTTCATTTCTTTAGGTATTTCTCGTTTGTTGGCACGCAAAGTTCCAACTATTGTCAATTTATAAGGCTGTTGTGACAGTTGTTTGGCTAATAGGATAGATGTAATCCAATTATCAGTGGTTACATTTCTGTTTGAGCCGTAAATACTTTGTGTTAGCTCCTTGACAACATATTCACTAAGGGGTAATCCTCCAGTATTTGTTCCTTTTCCAAGATAAGGCATTGCGTCAATCATGTATCTAGTCCCACTGTCACACATCATTTCAATTTTGAGACCATACTTTGCTGGCTTATTAGGGATACATTTTAAACTTACATTGACCACGGAATGCCAACAATTGCTCATCTATGGTAACATTGGTTCCAGGGCTGTAATTATTACGGCACTGAATCATCAATATGTCCCATACTTTTCGGATTGGAGTGAATGGATCAGACTTCAAGGTTAGTATTCTTATAGTTTTGTCATCAAACCTAAGACATCTTATGAGAAAATCGAATCTTTCTCGACTCATGCCCGATACAAAGCGGGCTCCGCAAAAACATGTGTTCAACAATTCATCGCTTGTAAGATGGTTATCCTTCAATGTAACTGCCAGTAATAAGATGCCAAAGCGAGCGTGGAGTTCCTCTTTGCACGTTTCACTTTGGGTTGATGTTACAGTCTCATAAGTTTGTTATCTTATGGCTATTTCAACATTGGTCCACTTCAAAATTTCGTTACAAATTCCATCTGTCATAAAAAAACAAATAAAACGTGAGGTACTGTTATGTTTTTGACTGAACGCGCAGGCCGTCTACCGGTGCGAACGATATTTATTGCAGAAGTTCTGGAAGAATTATACCTTTTATGAGTTGCCCTCACATGATTTTTTCCTCGAATATTGGCTTGAGTCAAATTAACGATATAATTAGGAGCTGACAAAAAATCTTCACGTGACTCATCGAATGGAAGAGCATCAGAAGGTGGACTTACTCGTGGCTCTTCAGTGTCCGGAGGTTCGTCGTGAAAATCACTCTCCACGTCATCAGTTAACAACCCGTCCTCAGTCTCACTATCAGAAAAAATATCACCATCTTCATCATCTAAGGCGCGAATTATCTCTTCAACTGTCTTCGACTTCGCCGTCATTATTCACTATCAATGTAAAAACTGAAAAAAATCACAAACATAGTTCATGTGTAAAAGTTACACAAAAGCTAATCATTCGTCAAAATGACGAGTATGCAGTGGATATCTCAAAAACAAAATTACTTACCGACCAAGCACGATCACTACACGACACAGTCTAACGATCACTGAATTGGCACGGAACCGCACGTGTGTAAGTAAAACAATAGCAACGAGAGTAGAAGTTATTTATTGGATATTCGTCATTTTGACGAACATTAGCTATCCAGGGTTAATGACTGCTCTAATTTCATTTTCCTTCATTTTGATGTTATCTCTTCGCCGGTTCGTATTCAACTGACTGTCCCTCCCGTGAAGTCTATTTATATGATTTTTAACTTCCCAGTATATGGGAAGTTCTTGTAATCGCCTCGAAAATCGAAATTGAAATTTTCAACATTTCTTTATGTTTTGAGGTCTATAGAGTATATTTTAAGTGTTTTTAGAAAGAAGTATGTATGTGTGTGTGTGTACGTACGTGCGTTCGTGGACACTTTTTTCTACGAGCATAACTCACGTAAATAACGTCAAATTGACTTTGTTAAGGTGTCAATCGAAGCGTCTTTGCAATTTTAAGAGCTGATTAGTTTTTGGAACACTTCGGTCGGGGGGAGGGGTTGTTTTGCCTCTTTGAAGGTCATTTCTGTAATGCACTATATCTCGCGAACCAAACATACGATTTGCATGTTTAAGGTGTCCATCGACGCGGATTGACATTTTTAAAAATTAATCAAATTTTGAAAAAAATCGTTGCAGCCGTTTTTTAATTTAAGGTAAAAAGTGCAAAAAATTAGGGTTTTTTCATAAACAACAAATTTTTAACCTGATTGTCGAAACACAGTAATCGATGTTTATAAAATTTATATACTTCAAACAGTTTTTGTGCAAAAACCAACAAAACTTTTTCTCATGATTGCAAAAAAAATGAAATTAAAAATAAAAAATCATTAAAAGTCATCATGATTTCAAGGTCATTTATTTTATACACTATATCTCACGAACCAGATATAATATTTGCATCATTAAGGTGTCAATCGACGTGTATTCACATTTTTGTTATGTTTTTGCATTAACAAAAAATCGTTGGAGCCGTTTTTTAATTTAACAAAAAAAAAATGCAAAAAATAAGGATTTTTTCATAAATTTTTTTTTAACCAGATTTGCACAACACGGTAATAAATGTTTAGAAAATTTATAAATCCTTATCCATTTTTGGAGACAAACCAGCAAAACCTTTTTTCATGATGTCTAAAAAATTAAATTACAAATAAAAAATCATTCAAAGTCGCCATGGAAAAAGTGTTCATATGAATGATTTAACCTGACTACACTTATTCTAAAGACATTGTTGTTAAGCAAATCAAAGTTTATTAATATTTACATAGTTTAAACGAATTTTGAGGAGTTTTTACAGTACCGTGTTTTAATTTTAATATGAAAACTGCTTAAATTTTGAAAATCCAAAAAAATTAATCAAATTTGCATTTGTGGTAATGAACGCTTTGAATGGTAAAATGTTTTGTAGTCAATACTTTGCTAGATCATATGCTTAAAAAAGCTTTCATCGATATGAAAATAACAAATAACGTACAATAGGGTTTGTAACCTGCCCCCCCCCCTCTTCCGAATAATCCGCGTAAATATTCAATCATCCCCCTTACCTACGTAATCAATTGACGCTCCCATAGATGATACGATTAATATTAAGTTATTCCAATTACTGTTATGAGAGATACTTTATTATTATTTAAAGTAGTATTATTTTCATAATTATTATTTTGTTCAGTATTTTTAATATTTATGTAAATATTACTGGGAAGTTGACCGTGTGGACCTCAAGGGTCGCACCTCGCGGCTTGTTTATTCTTGAATTCATGTTCTGTTGTTTTGATATTCTTCATTTATTAGTTCCATGTTAACCATCATTAATTTCATGATGAAAACCCTATTATGGGAATGTAGTTTTAATTGTTTATTATTATTATTAACATTCGTAATGTATTAACAGAGAAATCGTTTTTCTGACTCAGTACTTTCACCCAATCTCGATTCTTATCCTATGACATTAGTTTTTTCCAGTAAATATTTAGGATGAATAGGCAAGAGCCTCGTCGTTGCGGTCACATGAACCACTCCTTCGCGCTGATCCTTAACCAGCATCGTTGTACCATTCAGGGGGTGAAAGGCTAGGCTAAATAAATTCTCCATGACCGCAGTGCCAACACGCTGTGGTTGCAACATAGGTTATCTGGTTCATGATGAGTTTATTAATGGATCACTATTCACTTCATTATTTTTCTTGATAAACGTCACAAATTGCTTCAAATCTCTATATTCAAATAATTGCGCACAATATTGGACATGTTGGTCCTCTATCTGCTCTCCAAAAACTGTATTCGAATTCTTGAAGATACGTACATGTTTATCTATTTATTCGATAATGACTTATTTCAATACGATCAATATTAGCCATTCGGATCGAAAGATGGTAATGACTTGTAACGTAAGACTAAAATTTTGGAATAATTGATTTTATACGTTCCAGACTGCTTATAAATGCCTCATGAGCTCTTCTAAAAATTTCTAACCGCAATTCACAAAACTATTAAATGCTTATTGGATTCGCGGGATCACTTCTGATCACTTCTCTTACTTCTAGATCATTATCTGATGATGAAATCATTGATTTGGTTGCTCAAACCACGAAGATGAATGATGCAAATGACGTAAAAGACTCAAATATTTCACCATATGATTTGCCAGTTTCCATCAAAGGGGTAAGAACAGCGTTCAATACTTCAAGAATTTTTATAGAGCAATCCAGCAGTCTAGAAGTCAACGTATTTTCTGGTGTTTGTATTATCGATAATGCTGTCGATATACAATATTAAATTTTTTTAAGACAATTTGCTTCTTTTGTTCTAGTAACATCATTTCCTTGTTTACTTCCCAGCATAGATCCAAAAATCAAAATATACATTTTCAACATATATATATTCTCGTTATAAGTTTTAAGAGTAATTTAAAGCTGTTTTTAGAAGGAAGTATGTATGTTTTTACATGCAAGTACGTTCGCTCGAATCATTTATTTCCAGCACGATATCACTATGGCTTACTTATTGACACACCCACTCACCAAATGTTGGATAAAATTTCCAGTAATTTAAAAATAATAATTGTTTCCTTGGAATTAAACAAAATTCATATAAAAGCAATAAACCATTACAAGCTATACTGAATAAGAGATTGGCACGAATAATATTACTTGATTTTACTTATGTGGTTGTGGTATTGATCAAATAGTATTATCATTTTTAATTGTATGTCGTTTGATAAAAGTTGACTTACATATTAAATAAAACTTGTTTTAATACATTCCTTATCCATTCACAAGTTTATTTTAGTTTTGTTAGGTATCAAATGAATTTTCAATTAGAGGGTTCACATTGACCTGTGATTCGAGTTATGTTGATCAAAGTAGCGATTCCTGTTAAAGGTTGAAGATACTCACAAAAGCTCATCCAGCTCATATTTTGTTTACATAATAATAAAGCAATCAAAAATTTTATATATTAAACTAGTATAAGATGACAAAAATAAAATAAACTAATGCTGGATAAATTAAAGTAATAAAAAAAAACTAAAAAGGAGATTTTCTGAAACAAACTAGGAAGTTTATACCAATATAATTTAATAGTAAAACGCAAACATTTTAGAATAATATATGACAAGCTGATTAAGAACCATGATAATTCGCAAGAAAAGCAATCGAAAACAAAACTTGCAACACTCTTTTACTTATTCCAGAAGGTCGGTGAGCTGTCTTCTTCGCTGGTCCTATAAAAAAAATTAATATTGTTTTAAAATTTGTTTCTATGATAATAATTGAATGTAATATTAAGGACCCAAATTTGCGATTATGGAGGAACCTTGTATTCCATTTTAATAAAGAAAAAATTTGCACCACTAAATAATCTTTGACCAGGACCAATAAAACTTACTACTTATCGTTTTTTCAATGACTAATTAGGCAAAAATCAAAAGTTAATTTAACCAACACCACTTTTGTGAGTAGATGCCCAGCAAATGAATAATTAACCATACATCCTTTTTTTGCTCATTCTGCATTTGCCACACATGAACATTCACAGCAGTCAATCATGGTCATCTTTGTCATTCTAGTAATGACCGTGTTTTAATGATGACTACCACTCCAATTGCCACCACCGTACTTCGTACCGGCAGAAGGTTCTACGACATTTTTAACTGACTTTACCGAATTATAGCATACACGCGTGCTTTTTCTAACTCTTTTTCGCCTCCACTTAACGTTGAAACATGTAGATAGGATGCCAAGTCTTCGTCTTTAATCAGTTTCTAATAAAAAAAAATGGCATTTCGCCCGAACTGAAATGATGCCGGCTGCGGTTCATATTAACACTTGACCCTTAGCACCAAGCTTATTTCTGGACTCATATTTTAGAAGTTATTCGTTATTGTGCTAATCCGTAATTGAGACAATAATGGCTTGCTTAAGGTACTGGTACAGTCTAGAATACAAAAAAAAGCATGATTTTCAAGATTTTTTAAAAGCCATTTTGTTAATTACATCAATGCAATCTTTTTTATAAAAAAAGTAAATATCTTTAAGTGTATAAAAAAAATATTTTTTATTTTTTATTCCTTTTATAAATTTTGTAGAGGACGCCAAAGTTTCGTACTTAAAAAATTCTTCCTAAATGGCAGACAGTCAATCTCAGAATTGGTAAGTCTGAAACAAAAAGTTCAAAAAGTTCAAAAAGTATGTTATAAAAAGTGTTATTTTGTGTGACAATTCACCACCGAAAGTAAAAATTTGTTGAAAAAAAAATTGGCAGACTTTCAAAAAAAAGTTGAAATTTGTACCCTACTTTCCGATCATTATCCTTATATAATTTTTTTCCTTTTTTGTTTTTTACAAAATGTGGTAAATTGTCATGTCCCATGAAGGGGCAAAGAAAATGATTCAAGATTTATTACTCTAAGTTTTATAGTTCCGAAGATTAACTGTCTGCCATTTGAAAAAACGTCGTTTCGAGAAAAATGCGTTTAAAGTTTTTTTTCAATCTTTCTCGGTTTAGCGGTTTTACTCGCCTTTCCGTACGATTTGCTTGGAGCCATAATACAAAAAAAAATATCGACTACCAAATAGATACTGAGAGAAAAATACGTGAGAAACTTTGAATTTCAATTTGTATATAAAAGAAACTGGTATTTTGGAGAGGGGATCGACATAAACGCCGTGCGCTCGCGCGTTATTATATTTACTATAGAATTAAATATAGTTCAAATTTCTCTATCATATTTTGGGAGAATGTTTTTGAATGCCTAAAGAATCGAAATGAATAATAAAAAAAAATTTGATTTTTTGAAAATTCTAGACTGTACTAGTACCTTAAGTACATTAGAGGGGCTATTAAATTCAGTCCATGATATTTTGCTTCAAACACTGCCTTTGCTTCGTCGATTAGCCACTATCAATAGTCGCTATCTTCCGTTTGTTTGTCGGATGATGAAAGGTTTGAATCCAAGATATATAGACGACAAGGTAGTCTCTTGCGAAGCTGTGATGACGGATTGTGCGTGGAAACTTATGACATTTTGCCCAGTTTGAATTTCAGCAACACTTTACGACAAACAAGATGCGATTTTTCTGCTGGGTGGAGTGACACGTATTGGAAGGAAAAGATAGATGATGTGCATATGTTGCATAAGAGTGTGTAAAAATTGATAATTAAATTATATAGATGGTGGAGGCGGAGTAGAAATATAAAGAAGCAACTGTAATGATTTTGAAGAACAACGTGAAATTTGCAGCTTAAGGGGGGAAGTACCTTTAGAGGCCGAAAAAAGGTCTTTTTGCAACTGATTTGTGGGGAAATCTTATTAAATGAGTATAATATTTATTTTAGACAATGTTTGAGGTTGAAAAAAAACATATTCTACAAAAGTGAAAGTTGAAAATTAACAAATTTTTCAAGGATCTTGAAAGCCATGTCGTCGCTGACGTCGTAAATAGGGTAAGCGATGCTGGCTGCAATTTTCATCTGAAATCAACAAACTAAACATTTTCTTACTCGAGATGGGTTTTTTTAGTAGATAGACTAAAATATTTGCAAAATTCGAAAATTAACCCTTCAAAACAGGCTCAAAAAAACAAATTACGATTTTGACGAAAAATGTCGTTGTACTTCCAGTCAAAAATAGTCCCAAAATAATTTGTTTTGTTAATCTTTAGTCTATATAGAACAGTTTTTTATGCTCTTTAAAATGAATGCTAGATGATGAAAATCGATTCACTAGTTTTTTTTATTATCACTTACGCAATGTTAACAAACATGGTTTCGAGAAAAGGCCGTTTAAAGTTTGTGGTTAAGAGAAAAGAACTCGGCACCAGGCACTTCCGGGATGCATATCTTCCACAATTTTTAGAATTAGCTTTTGAAACTTTGACATGATATTCTTAGGCGATATATCTATCGATTAAAACAATTGAAAACAAGCCGTGAGGTGCGACCCTTGAGGTCCACACGTACAACTTCCCAGTAATATTTAATAAATATTAAAAATATTAAACACAATAATAATTATAGAAATAATACTACTTTTAATAATAAAAATGTACCTCTCATAAAAGTTATTGGAATGACTTAATATTAATCGTAACATCTACGCAACTTTTATTGCCACACAACTTTGACCTAAAATGAACCGTTTACAAGTTAGGAGTGAGACAAGTAGAAAAAACACGATTTTTTTTCAAATTTTTAAACATTTCGATTTTTTTTCTAATGTTCCCGACTTTTTTGAGAGGGAGCTTAAATCAATTATTGTTATACGAGTTATTCCCCAACTTTTCCTGCAAAACTCAGCGTGCCCACCCCCCCACAACGTCCATCTGAGAACAGATCCGGCTGGTCTATAGTCCTTTAACGTTGCGACGCGCAGCCAGGAATTCCTAGTTTAAGACCTTTACTTCGAATACCACATTATATACATCTTTCACCGAAATATTTGTGAAGAAATATTTGTACAAGTGTTACATTTTCACGAAAACCGGCTGCCGCTGTTTCCAAACTGTCAAAGAATGCAGTAGTTTCTTAAAACCCTCAGGTAACATCTTGCCATTATTTCAGTATATTAACACTTTCTCGCTTTTTCAGTGTTCATAGATGTTGCCTGTTAAGGATGCCCATACTTCATACTGAAAGCGTTATATTAAAAACACCCAAATGCGTGTCTAATGCACTGAGGACATGAGTTTTCCAGAATAAGCAGTAGACGATCTCTTTTTCAGTTGCAATGACCTTTTGAATATTCTTTGGAGAATATTTTTTTTGTGCCATAAGCTTTAATATTGACTGCAGTCCACATTTGATTTTGTTGCCTGACAATTTTCTAAATTTTAGTATGTAGCGTTTTCGTAACGACCAATTCAAATGTGACAATCCGTTATATTTTGTCTTGCCATATGCGCCTTCTGCGATTTCCTTTTTTGGCAGCCCTAATTTCATTAAATCCATGACGTAGGGTGCGTGAAATGTGCGAGCGAAATAGGATGACGATTTAAAAGTGAGACTACCTTAATTGCTGTATACCTTGATGTGAATCAATATTTTATAAACGAAGGTCACAACGACCAGATTCCCGCATGCATATTCTTCACAATATTGTTTAATCAATCCGATCCAGAAAACACGACCAACCCCTTTCATGCGGGGTATTCTGTTTCTTAGGCTAGGGGGTGCACAGTGGTTTTGAGAGGCGCCGCAAATACCGAAAATTTAAAATTAAATACACATTGGTTGCTCGGAATGCATTCGTTGACAATAAACTAACTAATTAGCAATCCACTTCCTGACGACCTTTGTAAGCTCCGACAGCTCAACACGGTCGCTTATGAACTTAAATCTACAAATTGGGCAAACAGACGTGAGAGGATCTTTGAAGAAGAAGAAAATCTAATTTTAACAAGGAATATTCACAGCACAAGATTGACAATGAGTTGAAATGCCACAAAGCACGGTGTAAAATTTAGTAAACAAGCCGCGAGATGCGACCCTTGAGTTCCACACAATTAGTCTCCCAGTAATATCTACATAAATATTAAAAATATAAAACACAAAATAAATATTGTAAATAAGACTACTTTCAATAATATTAATTGCAGGTACTCATAACAATAATTGCAGTACGTAAGGCTTTTGATGGATGGGGGTGGATTGGTTTGATTAAATTTTCACGCGGACCAATCGGAGGGGGATGGCAGGTTACAAAGCCTCTTCTACGTTTTTTGTTATTTTCATATCGATGCTTGATTGACAAAAGAGCGCTAGCAAAAATGAATGCATTGTTTGTTATTACGCTACGATTTTACATCAATGAGACTAATAACTATTTCTTATTGTCACTTGATCTTGAAATACATTGAATGTGCATACAATAACCAGTTTAATTGTATGCACATACGTACGTGCATTCACGGACAGTTTTTCTACGAGCATAACTCACGTACACAAAGTCGTATCGACTTTGCTGAGGTGTCAATCGTAGCGCCTTTGCAATCTTAAGAGCTGATTAGTTTTTAGGAAACTTCGGGTTAATTTTTTTTTGTAATCATGGAAAAAGGTTTTGGTGTTTTCTCTTCAAAAACTGATAAAAATTTATAAATTTTATAAACATTTATTACTGCGTTGTGAAAATCAGGTTATAAATTTATTTTTTATGAAAAAACCCTAATTTTTTACATTTTTCTATTAAATTAAAAAACGGCTTTAATGTTTTTTTAGAAACGTTTAAACTTCATAAAAATGTTAAGATGCGTCGATTTACATCTCAGTGATGCAAATACATACTATATTTGGTTTGCAAGATATAGTGAATGATATGACTGACAATGAAGGTCATGATGACTTAATAAATTTTTTCAAGAATTATTTAGAGTATATAAATTTTATAATCATTGATTACTGCGTTTTGCAAATCTGGCTAAAAATTTATTGTGTATGAAAAAACCTTAACTTTTTGGAAATTCTTTTTAATAAATTAAAAATCGGCGCGAACATTTTTTTCAAATTTGATAGAATCACATCATTGCTAATGCGCATCAATTGGCATTTTAACGATGAAATTCCTATGTTTATTATATAGCGCATGACATAAATGACATTCAAGGGGTCGAAACAGCAAACCCCGCCGACCGAAATTTCCCAAAAACTAATCAACTCTGAAGATTGCAAACGCGCTTCGATTGACACTTCAACGAAGTCGCTATAACTTTGTTTACGTGAGTTATGCTCGTAGAAAAAAACGTCCACGAACGTACAGAGGTACATACGTACGTACGCACAAATATACATACTTCTTTCTAAAAACACTTGAAACATACTCTAATGACCTTACATGAGCTCTTGTCGGGTGCGGACGTGTTGGCTTGAGCACTTCGAAAACGTTTCCTAGGCGTCGTGTGTGGCGTGTGTGCACACGCACGTGCAAGCAAGTGCGACTATTTATAGAATAGTTTTCGTGATAATTTTTCGTTTCGTATACACATGTGTACCGAAGTGAACAATTTTTTGTTGTTGTTGAATAGTGAGATCACACCATGTGTGGTTATATATATGAGAAAGTGACTCCATGAAGGACAACTTAAGATAGTAGAAAAAGTGACTTTTATCGGTGGGACAATTGTTTGGTTCTTATAGTGAGATAGTGACTCTTGTGAAGAAAAAGTAGAGATATTGACTATACTATTGTCCGTGCTTCTAGAGTGAAGAGAAAAGCTATCGTTCTTAATGAATATGATGCCGCGAAAAAAGAAAAAGTACGACCTAATTCCGTGCAACGTTCATCGAACGTAAGGCTTACAAAATCCAATGCGGAGATTGAGAGACTTTGCAATGAAATAAAAAAACTTAAAGATATAGTGAAGCAGCTAACAATGGCCGCAAGTACAAATAATGATGCAGTTCCTCCACAACAGCCCTCGCAGTCACTTAAAAACGATAACGCTGCTAAACGTAGCCGAGAAATGGATCTCGAGGATGCAGACGATGATGAATTTATCGAAGTGCTGCGTAGGAAAAATTCGAAACAAGCCGCGGTGCCGAAACCTGCAGTGCCTAATGCAGCAGTGCTTAAGCTAACGGAAGCAGTACCTAGTTAAACAGCTGACAAAAAGAAGAAGCAGAAGGTGCCACCAATTAACACCTTCGGCCAAAGCGGTAGCGATATTGCTAAGCTATTAAATACAGCTAGTGGTATACAAAACTTCAAATTGAAGAGGCTCGCTAACGACAAACTAGTCGTCCAAGTAGACAGTTTGGACGACTACAAAACAGCAAAAGTAGCGCTCGACAACATCAACGCGCCATACTTCACATATACGCCGAAGGAAGAAAAGAATCAAACATTCATCCTAAGAGGGCTAGGAAATGACGAAAACTGTGAGGAAATTTTAACTGCACTAAAAAACCAATCACCGCAAACTAAATTTGTCGCCGTGACTCATTTTTCAACAAGAAGGTCAGTCCTAGAGAAACGTCTGCTTCCACTATATCTTGTTCAAATCACAAGCAATAGTGTAGCAAATCACCTGCAAAGCATTCGAGCCATCAACTATCAGGTGGTAAGATGGGAACGACTGCGGAAGAAAGAGGTTACGCAATGTTTCCGGTGCCAGCGTTTCGGCCACTCATCAGCCAATTGTCGAATGCAGCTTCGTTGCGTCAAGTGTGGGGATGCCCATGAGCCGCAAAAATGCACCATCACCGAAACAGACGCTAAAGATAAAATATTCTGCATTAACTGCAAAGCCTTCGGACACCCAGCGTCATTTCGAGGCTGCCCATCCTACCAAAAATTGGAGAGTATGAGAAAACCAGCAGCCACAGCAACTACTACTTCACCTGCTACAAGACCACCAGCGGCACATATTAGACCGGGAATATCCTTTGCAGCGATGACAAGAGGCGCATCAGCTCCAATCCGGACTCCAACAGCGGCATCGCTACCAGCACCACAAGCGGAGGGTATTATTAGCATGCTAAGTCAAATAGCTAGTAAACTTGATATTCTAAATAACGTAGTTAGAAATAACACAAATAATATAAATTTACTATTTAACAATGCAGGTATGAACCATGTTGGACACTAATCGCGGCGCGTCGTTCCTAGCGATTGATGAGCTTAGGCTCATTTCTATTAATGTCAACTCGATCGCAACTGTTCACCGTCGCTCGAATCTGCTCGATTTTGTTGTGAGGCAAAAGCCGCACATTGTACTTCTCACAGAAACCCGCCTCAATTCGAGACATTCTGTGACATTCAAAGACTTCGAATTCGTGCGAAACGATAGGGCCAATTGTGATGGAGGAGGCGGTACCGGGATTCTGGTTAGAAGGCCTTATCGTTTCACCGTGGTGGAGAAAGCCGAATTCAAAGTCTTTGAATGCCTGGAAGTCTCCGTTATCAAGTTTCCCCTGCTGGGCGGCGATAACCTGTTTGTTATCTCTGCTTATGCAGCCGGAAACAACAACTCCAAGTTCCGCGACGAATTCCATTCCCTGTTCCAGATACTCGAACTGGATGGGCTGCACAATTTGTATGTGCTTTCCGGTGACTTGAACGCCAGGCACAAATCGTGGCTGAACGCCACCAACAACTCGAGAGGTGTGTTCCTGGAATCGTGGTTAACACAGCGCCAGGTGGAGTACAGGTGTTGACTCTACGGGCCGGAGAGTGCGACCCTTCCCAGGGCAAACTCCTATCTGGATCTGTGCATAGCTGATGCGCGACTCTTCTTCAAAAGATTGAATCCTCAACGGAGACTGCAAACACTACCTTATGATAGCGATCATAATGCTATCGTAATGGAAGTGCAGCATGAAAGGGATGAGGTTTTCCTTCTTCCAGCAAGCTGTGGGTCACAAGTTGAACTTAAAGAAAACCGATTGGAAGAAATTCCAAACGAGGTTCGATCGGGAGTATCTGAAGGAATGCCCTCCTTCAGGTGATAACCCGCGCTGCATGGTGCCCAATGACAGAAACCTGACTGTTGATGAGATAGAAAGCTATCTCTCAAAGTTGGACAATCTGACGCTGGACACCATGGATCGCGTGGTGCCGAAGATCAAGCCTCGGAACAACATGGAGGGATACGATACCCCAGTCATCAAAAGACTGAAAAAGTTGAAAAGCCTCCTTCTAACGCGCATCAACACGATTCATCGGCGATTTCAGGACTACAACCATCCGACTTTAGGCTTGTTGAAATCGCTCTTGAGAAATGTCCGAAACTTAGTCCGACAGAACTACAGGAACGAGGTCAACAGCCAATGGTCGGATAAACTGCGGGGCATCTCGCACAAGGACCCGGACCACATGTACGCACAGGTCAACAGCCTGTTCCGGAAAAAATCTCGCGCCAACGTGCCGGCTCTCACCGTCTCGGCAGATGAAGTAGATCTCCTGGTTGGAGTTGGAATCGACGCACAAGCAGCGATTGTGGACGCGCAAGGCAACCGCGTCGTGAGTGACAACGCTCAGAAACTGGAGCTGATTGGAGCCCATTTTGAATCGATCCATCGACCACACCCGGAACGTGGGAGTAAACGACTTTCCGAAATCGTGGAAGCCAAGGTTTCTGAATTCAAGGCAAGCCTGAACGGCACGCCACTTCTCCATTTCGATGACACACTTAAGGCCGACTCGATACCCGATGATGTCTTGGATGGATACTTCATCTCTTATGAAGACTTGCTCATTATATTCAGATCGGTAAATTCCAAGAGATCATCTGGCCTCGATGGCATTCCCAATGTTGTTCTTCGACACATGTCTGACGTTGCAATCCGAAGCTATTGTATCTTGTTCAACAACATGTTGAACAGGTCGTACTTTCCTGAGAAGTGGAAGCGAGCCAAAGTCTTTCCGATTTTGAAGAAAGGCAAGGCCGCTTCCAGCGCGAAGAGCTACCGCCCAATTAGTTTGCTGCCGAATGTCAGCAAGGTATTTGAGGTGGTACTCAATCGAGCACTGAATGTGCATCTCACGAGGAACGACCTGATGGTGAATTGTCAGTTCGGTTTTAGAACTGGCCATTCGACCACCCATGCAATAGCCAAGGTCATGTTGGACGTGTGTTTCAGGCTCAACAACAGAGAACGTGTCGGAGCGTGTCTCATCGACATGGAGAAGGCTTTTGATTCCGTGTGGCTTGATGGACTGATTTTTAGGCTCCTTCAGACCAAGTTTCCGCGCCCACTCATCGCCACGATGTGCAGTATGTTGTATGGCAAGTCATTCGCCATCACAGACGGAAGCCTGACAACAACGTGTGACTTTAAGGTCTTGAATGGTCTGCAGCAGGGAACAGTCACTGCGCCGACATTGTTCTCGATCTTCATCAGCCCCCTCCTGAGCTCATTCGACTTCAATAAGTCACCAAAGAGATCGTTGGTAGCTTTCGCTGACGACCTCATCGCCTACACGGCAGATAAGAAGGCCTCGGTGGTTCAGGAGAATCTTCAAGGGATTTTTAACGACATCCAGTTCTACACGAACAACTGGCGGATGAAGATCAACGCGCAGAAGTGCGAAACAATTCTCTTCCGATGTACCCTGCAGCATGCCAATCCAGACCTGAGGCATAGTTGGAGGGATTTCCACATCGTGGCGAACGAGGGCGAGGAAAGCTCTGAGCCCGTTCCTCATAAAATGTGCGTGCGATACCTGGGTGTGTACCTGGATCAGTACCTTTACCTCAACCAGCATGTGGATATTATGCTGGAGCGAGCGCGAAGAACTTTCATGTCTTTGCGACGGCTCTTCTGCTCCAAACACATTGATGCTGACGTCAAGTTGACGTGCTATAAGACTCTGGTCAGACCAATTCTGACATATGGATGTCCAATTTGGTTTAACCAGAGTCCAAGCACAATGGAGAAGCTAAGAGTCTACGAGAGACGGATTCTTCGCGCTTGCATTGGAGTGTACAGGAAAGCTGAGACAGGTTACTTACACCGCGTCTCCAACCAGGAGATTTATGACATCGCTGAGGTACGGAGAGTCGACACAGTGGTCGTGAGATTAATCCGGAATCACATTGCAAAGTCCGCGTCCTTGCGCGAGAACCCCTGGGTTTGGCAGCCATACTTTCCAAACGACATGTATTTCGAGCATTGTCTCACCACGGGCTTCATTCCTCCCGAAGCGTTCGTGTATTTGGATGGAAATGGATTCATTCTAGATTCACTTGGTTGCCCGATTATATATCATGTATATAGGCGGGCAACCGACAAGAAGATTGAATACGTCGCGGGAATGGATCGAGCGAGCTGTGGCGCTATTCATTCGCGAGGTTTGACGTTGATCGAAATGACCGCGACCGTTATCGATATTGGTGGTTTGATGAGTGATATAAGAGTCCGACATGGTTCTAATCTTCAATGAGATGTACATATTTCTTGTTTTAAATATACTCTGTTAGTTCTAGAGAAACATTATAAATAGAATTAAGTAGGTATATCTACATTGTGGGTCTATGTCTGCTGGCAGACATGGACTCACACTTAGTCTTAAGATTGAATTAGGTGCATGCGGGGGCGTATCTGCTGGCAGATACAACCTCGCATAGGTTAAGTTAGGTTATGGTGTCACGATAAATTGTTTTTTTCTTCTGTTTTTCCAATTTAAATTTAATAATAATGCTGATTAGTTAGAAATTAAGCGACATACGTTAAATGCATATTTATGAAGATTAATAAACTTTGAGCGCCCTAGTGGCCATTTAGTTTTTAAGTTAGATGATAGTTCATAGGCTTAAGAATTTGTTAATTGCGAAATCAATGAAATCAATAAAGCCATTTTTGAAATTGAAAAAACTAATGACCTTACAACGTGAAGATATGTTGAAAATTTCATTTTCGACTTTCGAGGCGATTAGAACTTCCCTTATACTGCGAAGTTTAAAATGGTGACCTAATACAAGGATTTTTATATACACTTTTGAAACAGCTAATCAAATCATGAAACCATTCTGCTTGCTAACTCTTGGAATAGGTGATCAATTTTTCAAAAAGTCACAAGATATCACAAGCAGTTGGAAGTATTTTGTAAACACAAAATGTTTCTCTCGGTAAAAGTAAAAATAAACAGGTTGTGACCCCGTTTTTTCATCGTACTTGGCTTATAACATTTTTACTATTGTCATCGTGTGAACATAAGGTGGAAACAAAGTGTTGTTAGTTAAATTTTCTACAAGATTGCACTACAAAAATGTTTTGTTAAAAAGAAAAGAAAACGTACGTCCGAAAAACGTCTCGAAACAGTGGAAATTTATTTCCGAAATTCGCGTTCTGTGCCTCAAACTTATGAAGCCCTATTTCCAATTTATGTTCCTCATAATCGTCTATCTGAGCAGCTCACACGCAATAAAATGAAAACAATCATGTCCACGTATACTCTATTGGACAATGTTCATTTAACACGAGCTCGTACAGTGCGTACCAAGGCAGCTGTCACTGCCGTAAAGAGTAGTGTGCCTGGGGATCCGAATTTGCGTCCACTGCATGAAAAAATTTGAGGAAAGATCTTGAACTTGGACTAAAGCCCTATAAGATCCAACTATAGCAGCAATTGGTCATTGGACAATCGTTCACTTCGTACGTTCGGTGAATGGGCTGAGAATGAGTTGGAAGTTGAGCCGTGTTTTTACTGTCAAATCGGTTTCAGCGATGAGGTTTATTTCTGGCCTAAAGGGTTGGTAAATAAGCAAAATACAAATGGACCTTTGAACTAAGCTCCCAGATATTGTAATTTGACTCCATTGAACTACATTTTGTAAAAGTACGTAAAATAATCTGTCTATGCTGACAAACCAGCAACTATTGATGACTGGGAAGCCCACATTCGACGCGTTATTGGCGAAATAAGGCCGACTATGCTGGAAAAAGTGGTTTAAAATTGGACCGACCGGATGACTTTCCTAGGACGCAGGCGCAGTTTACATATGCCAGGAATTATTTTTAAGCATTAAATGCCCTTATGGTTTACAAAGCCTAAAATTGAAAATTATAATAATTTATCTGTGTTTTATTTATTTCAAAAGTTTTATGTTTCTAAAAAACACCCTAATTAAATATAAAACAAAGAACATAGCTACCGTACATTTATATGTCTGTTCTATACATACTGGGCCACAAAATTATTTTACGACAATCACGTTTTTGAAAGAAGAAATCTTGTGGTGCTTTAAAATGTCAGAAAAATTCTTCGGTGCGCCGCTTTTCTTTAATAACTCCTGCCATATGTACGGCGAAATTTGAAAAAACTCTAACATTATTTTCAACTGGTCAAAGCACTGGAAAAAAATCAATTTTTCAAAAGGATAACTGATAAAGTGTATTTTTGACATTTAGATTGATTGTGTTTGAATTGCAGGATTCATAATTCAATTTTAACCTGCACAGCAGTTTAAGTTACAATCTCATTTTTCATCTTTGTTGAGTTTTTTACATGGTCAGCTTCTGAATGAAACGATGATACCCGCTGGAAAATTTCAAATTATTTAAATTTTAATGCGGTGTTCATTGCAATAATAATTATTTTGATTAATATTCTTTCCGGCTCATCATGAAAGTCTTCATCTGCTTCTATTTCTAGAATACTGCAGCCGTATGAATCACTGTATGCTATTCAACAAAAAATCATCCTGAAAATTATTTTTTGATAGATTTTGCAATTTAAACATTAATAATTTAGATTAATTGAAGGAATTTAAAGCGATACAAATTTATATTTTGATTTTTTATGATTCATTGTTCATCATGATTTTATTTTTTGAAATTCTTCCTTTTTCAGAATTTCGTTACTTTTTGTTTCCTATAAAAATTTCTATTCCTTTTCTTTCCTGAGATGAAATGGCAAATAAAACTATTGTCTTGCAGAAAATCATTGTTTAAGAATGTGTTGGCCGCAAGTATGTTTGCCCTGAACAAGGATGTAAGACGTGATTGTTTGAGAATGTAAATTTGCATCTAAAGCATGGCTGAATCTTAGCACTAGAAACGCCTTTGACTAAAATCATAGCTCGTCGGTTTGTAGACCACAACTGAATCTTTATGATTTTAAACATTAAAGTTAAATGAGTCACGCCACCCAAATGAACTCTAGGAATTGTAAAATGCGCTTTCAGCTAATCAATGTGCATTTCGTGTGATGTCCCACCTTAAAGTTTTCTGGAAAAGATAAAATGCATGTCATTGCCAGAACCATAAAATTCGTGACGAAAGCAAGTTGTTAATTATGGACGTTAAATGAAAAAATATAAGACTAGTAGTTGTGGCTCAAACGCCCATAAATACGGCTGCAACACTGAAAAATTCTTTTATTTCGCTAGTTGACGGCAAAGCAATTTATCTTATCTGTTGGAGATGATCAGTTCAGCGATGCAAAAACTCTCGTTAGTGAAATATTGTGGGTCGAGCTTTGTGAAATATTCCCCGATTGCATCTAGCAACAGGTGAGAAAATATTTTTGGCTGGTTAGTTCGAAATAACGATTTTCGTTATTAAAATTAGTCAAATCCGAGTTTTTTCGAGTGAAAAATCAATCAGTGAAAATTGATTTCTTTGTGTATTTTTTGCAGAAAAAATAAGTTTTGGTATTTATTATGAAATGTTATTCTCACATTGAAGAGATACTTTAATCGACTCCTAATGATATTGTTCAAAAACATGTGATGAGAGAAGTGAAAAGTTTCTGAAGTTTTTCAAGTTAATAATTTGCACAATAATTTAAAAGATAAATAAAATGGTTTACAGCTTGTTGAAGCCTATTCGTAAAGATTGCTACTGACAAGCTCCTTAATTGCAGCGTATCTCGAAGATATTGCACTTCCATTAAGGCGTGTGTTTCTAGTGATGATGCAATTCATTCACTCAAATTTATAATTCGATTTGGTTCTTTGTTCATCTGTTGCTGATTACCATACGCTTTTCAGGTGGACAGTGTTAAAGTCACAGCCACTTCATTTTAGATATACGTGTGTGTGCAAGTTTGCTATATCATTCAATGCTTCTGCTGTAATTGGAGATATTGAGTCTCCAACATTTGTGTAGGTTTTCGTAAAAAACAATCATATACATATAATAAATAAAAGTATAATAAAGGATATGCAGCTAACACCATTCGTAGTGGAAATAAAATAAATTCTTGCCTCATGTTTTAAGATTTTTGATGAATATATCGATATAAATAAATTGTGTTCCTTAAAAATGTTCCTTATTAAAAACCAATAGGTACCCGAGAAAGAAGTGTAATATTTCCAATATTCAACAATGTTTTGAAGATTAACATTTTCTAACTAAACTCATTGCACTATAGAGTCGCTATGAGTTGTAAGTTATTCTTTCCAGCAGAAAAAAATAATAGGATTCCTCCTTGAAAGCTTGATCAGTTTGCAGTGTTTATTGATGAATTAATTTGTAGGATTTTGCAAGAGTGTATCCACATGCAGATTTTTGGACGGCAAATTGAATTCGTGAATCAACTTAAAATACTCAGCAACTTGAGCGATGACTTTAAAAACCGTTTCAAAACATAATTATTTCACGAAGATTTCTATAATATGTAAATGCAAAGTTATAACAATTTTTGAATTGATTTTATTTTTTCAATAAAAATCCACCAGACAGACATCTGGTTATTTTTTCGATGAATGCATCATTAAATATAGAATGTTTTTTAAGAAACATAAAGCTTTCCAATTAAGAAGCATTTCGGCGGACAACTATAAAAAAGGGACGTTCTGAAATTCGTCCACAGTGAGCACATTTGCACTTTTAGGGTATGTGAACGTGTTCACATAAAGTTTTTTTTATTTGATGTTTAGTTGTTAAAATATGGGATTCTATGGAATTCACCCTATTTACGAAAGGTTTTTTTTTGAAATTTTATTTTTCTATTGTATTAAATTATAATTAAATAAATAAATGTAGTGTTTTCTTACAGAAAATTTACTATTCTTTTTGATTTTCAAATGAGATTTCAAGTTTGAATTTTTTTCTTGTTTTAAACCGGAAGTTTTATCAGCAATCCATTTTATCAATCCATCGTACAACTGTTGCCAGTAAAAATAAAATAAAACAAATATAAAGAAGTTTATCACAGAGCAAAGAAAAAAGAAAAGAAAGGCCTTGAAAAGCTTCGAACAAATATTAGATGCAAAAGTTCAAGCTCCATTAACTAGAGGAATCAAAAAAAGCTGGATAAGAAAAAACTGATAAAAAATTGGAAAAATAGCCTTCGTATCCAGAAACAAGCAAAAGCATTACAAGAACTAATAAAAGTTTCGTCAAATATATTAATACCAACAAATTATCAAGTTATCAAAAACTAATGAAGTAAAATAACTGAAAATCCAAACTGCCACACCAAAAAATTAGCTACGGTGTTAGTAGGTAATTCAGCTTCAATTTAGAAATATCATTAGTAATGTTTTCAGGCAGGGTTATAGCAAAATTAGGCAGCAAAACCTGTAGAAGCGATCAAACTCATGGATGGATCATCTCACCTCTGTGGGTCAGAAAATTAAATTAAAGTTTTCTAATATTAAGTCTATATAGCTTAATTTTTCACTCCATTTTACGTTTCACTCGATTAAATAATAAATAATAATAAAATAACTTGCTGCTACTACGTAATGATTTCTTTGAGAACTTTATTGGGCCAAAATTGTATAAGGACCTGTGAACTTGCCTCCCGAATCGTGTGATTTGCTTCCATTTGATTACTTCTTGTGTGTGTTGTGTGGAAATTAGGCCGGAAACAACAGGATAGCCCTTCTAAGACGCCGTCGCAGTAGTAATATGCCAACAATTATTTAGAAATGTTAAAATTTGCAAGCTTATAAAGTGTAAAAATTGGCCATTTAAATAATTAATCTGTGTTTCGTTTGCTTCAAAAGATTTATGCCTCTAAACCACCCTTTTAAAAGAGAACGTTCTTAAGATGACGTTATGGACTTCGAATAATATTGAAATATTTGAGGTTTAGTTAGCGAAAATTTTTGTGAACATAATTGAGAGAGTATAAGGTTTTATTTCTAAACGTATTTTATATTTTCTTTAGTGTAAAAAAAGTTAATAAAAGTATATTCAAATAAATAAGTTTTGACTTTTAACAAAAGAACGATTCAAGTTATAAATTTTATTCAAATTATGAAATAATGTTTTCCTGGCAGCGAAAGCAAAATTTTCCATTATATATTTTTTTGACTGACTAAGAACTACGTTAATTAATCGCGGGTACAAAATTCATGTGGCCTTGTTAAATGGGAAAAAACTTCCATTGCAGAAATTGATTTTTGATAACACTACACTTCTACTACTACACTAATTACATACTGGTAGACGCTCGACAGGTAAAACTTTACAGTAGAGTGTCTTAAAATTGGCAATCGCCATACAATGTAAATACAGGACTCATGGAAATCTTGAACATTGCCAGCAAAATAAGATGGTCATTTTTTTCCAAACGCTCCGTGTAAAGATCCAATCGAATCCAGCAAACCTCCAAGAGCCTAGTCAAAATGAAGCGCTCGTATATGATATAATTAAGAATTCCCAAGAAAACACAGTATTTCAAAACAATCCGCAAACTTTTCCTTCTCAATTTTTTTTTACTTTTTTCTCATTTGTTTCTATTCACGTCATGTACTAGGACAACAATGAATAGAATATAACAAAATTCATTCCTATATATATCTCACTGTTATTGAAAAAAAAACCGCGAAGATTACCTTTTTTGATGGATCCGTTCCAACATAACCAATGTCATCCATTTTTCAGATATCTTTGTAGTCGGTTCGAGGTATCGAGGCTCAACCACGATGAAGATTTGGCTGCATTTCGTGGATCTCTCCCGAGTAAGTAGTAATTATCTAGCAGAAGACAACACAAGATCCTTATGATTGTTCTTTGCCCAGGGTTTTTGGACAAGGTCAATGAATATTCAAGAAGCTTTGATCAAACACTAGCTTCTGAATGGTTCGACAAGGTTTGTCTTCTGTATGATGATTGTTTTGCTTTCATGCCACTTATTTCGACTAGTGTGTGAAATATAACATTTTCGATGAGCTACCGAACATTGGATACCTGCTGTACATCACCTACAAAGCAGCTGCAAGTGAGTCCCAGTTAACCGATGAAAACTTGGAATTGGTGCGGATGGTTGCATGGTGCATGAAATTGGTTAGTAATCATTGTAGGGGTGAGTTTTTTTCTTAAATTCATATTAAAAAGACTAACTCCAATACGTAATGAAAATTTTAAAACTTTCGCTTAGATTATTTTATTCGTTTTCTCTTTAAAGAATTAATTCGACTTCCAACTAGAACTAGAACTAGAAAATATTGTTTGGGTGGACAAGTTTAATTTCAACTGATCCTAGAAACAATATGTCTTTCAAAAAAGTCATGGTTCTGGCTTAACTTAAATTTTGTTAATGTATAAAATGAAGTATAATCTAAAAAATTATTCTAGCAAGTATTACACTGTTTTTAATACCAACACATCTCTAGAAACTTTTTTCTATTTCTATGGTTTTTTACTATTTCAATATTTTTCGCCATTTTATTTTAGCAATTCACTTTTTGAATTTTCGAAAGTTTCGCAATGCGTGTTTTATCACAGGCAAACCGCAATGCAAATTCAAGACTTTTCACTTGACTGATCTGAAAAAGATAAGGAATTCAGAGTGATTTCGGTGATGAATTCTCGAAGGTGCGCTTGATTACTTGGAATAAGTCTGTCGTTAATATAGGCCAAAAACGCATGTTTCGATTCTGACTGGAAGTCGGGGACGCGTTGCTTCCGAACATGATTCATGCGACGCAACTACAATTATTTTTATATTTAACGAAAATGGGCTTTCTCTGGATATCAGAGATCTAGGAACAGAGTTTTAGGTTTAAACTGTTGTTGGCACTTTTTAACTTCCCAGTGTATGGGAAGTTCTTGTAATCGCCTCGAAAATCGAAATTGAAATTTTCAACATTTCTTTACGTTTTGAGGTCTATAGAGTATATATAAAGTGTTTTTAGAAAGGGAGATGTATGTGCGTGTGTGTGTATGTATGTACGTACGTACGTAAGTATGTACGTTCGTGGACACTTTTTTCTACGACGATAACTCACGTAAACAAAATCTTATCAACTTCGATGAGGTGTCAATCGAAGCCTCTTTGCAATCTTAAGAGCTGATTAGTTTTTGGGAAACTTCGGTCGGGGGGGTTTGCTGTTTTGCCCGTTTGAAGGTCATTTCTGTCATGCGCTATATCTAGCGAACCAAACGTACGATTTTTTGAACAAGGTGTCAATCGACGCGTATTAACGTTTGCGTGATTCTATCAAATTTTTAAAAAAAATCTTGGAGCGGTTTTCAAATTTTTTAAAAAAAAGTGCAAAAAATTAGGTTTTTTTCCAAAACAATAAATTTTTAACTTTATTGTCAAGTCCTAGTAGTCAATGTTTATAAAATTTATATACTCCAAACAATGTTCGCAAAAACGTCATCAAAATTTTTTCTCATGATTACGTAAAAAAGTAAATTAAAAATAAAAAATCAATAAAAGTCATCATGATTTTCAAGGTCATTTTTATCATTCACTATATCTCACGAACCAGATATAATATTTGCATCATTAAGATGTAAATTGACGTGTATTAACATCTTTGAAAAGTTTTTAACATTATAAAAATTCGTTTTAGCCGTCTTTTTAATTTAATAGAAGAAAATGCGAAAAATTATGTTTTTTTTTTCATAAAAAAATTTTTCTAACTTGATTTGCACAGCACAGTGATCCAGTTTATAAAATTTATACATTTTTGTCAGTTTTTGGAGAGAAACCGGCAAAATTTTATTCCATGATTATGAAATTAAAAATAAAAAAATCATTCAAAGTTACCATGTAAAGAGGGTTCATACGAGTGCTATTACTTTTTATCTTTTATTCTAAAAAAATTGTTGTAAATTCAATCAAAGTTTTAAGGTATTTGCATAATTTGAGCAGATTTTTAATAGTTTTTATAGTCTTTTAATTAAAAAAAATTGCTTAAATTTTGAAAACCAACAAAAATCGCGAACCAAACATGCGATTTTCATCATTAACATGTCAATCGACGCGAATTAACATTTATGTGATTCTATGAAATTTCTAAAAAAAATCATGGAGGCGTGTTTTAATTTTTTCGAAAAAAGTGCAAAAAATTAGTTTTTTTTTCATAAACAGTACATTTTTAACCTGATTTTCGAAACACAGTAATCAATATTTATAAAATTTATATACTCCAAACAGTTTTTCTGCAAAAACCATCAAAATTTTCTCTCATGATTACAAAAAAATTAAATAAAAAATAAAAAATCATTAAAAGCCATCAAGATTTCAAGGTCATTTCTGCCATTCACTATATCTCACGAACCAAATATAATATTTGCATCACTTAGGTGTCAATCGAAGTGTATTAACATTTTTGTAATGTTTTTAAATTTAAAAAAATCGTTGGAGGCGTTTTTTAATTTAACAAAAAAAAATGCAAAAATTTAGGATTTTTTCATAAAAAATAAATTTGTTAACCAGATTTGCACAACACGGTAATGATGTTTATAAAATTTATAAATCCTTATCAACTTTTGGAGACAAACCAGCAAAACGCTTTTCCATGATGTGTAAAAAAATTAAATTAAAAATAAAAAATTATTCAAAGTCGCCATGTAAATAGTGTTCATATGAATGATTTTACCCGACTACTCTTATTCTGAAGACATTGTTGTTAAGCCAATCACAGTTTATTAATATTTGCATAATTTAAGCAGATTTTTAATAGTCTTCATAGCACCGTGGTTTAATTTTTATATCAAAACTGATAAAATTTTGAAAATGAAAAAAAATTAATCAAATTTGCATTTGTCGCAATGAACGCTTTGAATGGTAAAATGTTTCGTAATCAATACTTTGCTAGATCATATGCTATAAAAAAAGCTTTCATCAATCTGAAAATGACAAATAACGTAGAACCCCCCCCCCCCCATTGATCCGCGTGAATATTCAATCAAATCAATCTGTCCCCATCGACCAAAAACCTTACGTAATCAATTGACGCTCCCGTAGATGATACGATTAATATTAACTCATTCCAGTTACTGTTATGAGAGGTACATTATTATTATTTAAAGTAGTATTATTTTCATAATTATTATTTTGTTTAGTATTTTTAATATTTATGTAAATATTACTGGGAAGTTGACCGTGTGGTCCTCAAGGGTCGCACCTCGCGGCTTGTTTTTTTTTTCAATTTGTTTTGAAATCATGAGAACATTGATAAAAGTTTATAAATGTTACAAACATTTATTATTACGATGTTAATTTTATTAATAATTTATTAATTTTTTTATGAAAAAAACACGAATTTTCAATATTTTTTTATTAAATGTAAAAAATGGTTACAAAAATTTTTTCTTAAATTTAAAAACATCATTAAAATGTTAATACGCGCTGATTGACTTCTTAATGATGCAAAGATTATATTTGGTTCTCAAGATATAATGATTGACATAAATGACCATGAAGGACATGATGACTTTTAATGATTTTTTATTTTTAATTTATTAACTTCCCAGTATATGGGAAGTTCTTGTAATCGCCTCGAAAATCGAAATTGAAATTTTCTACTTTTCTTTATGTTTTGAGATCTTACGAGTATATATAAAGTGTTTTTAGAAAGGGAGACGTATGTGTGTGTGTGTGTACGTACGTACGTACGTCTGTACGTTCGTGGACACTTTTTTCTACGAGCATAACTCACGTAAACAAAGTCTGATCGACTTGGTTGAGATGTCAATCAAAGCGTCCTTGCAATTTTAAGAGCTGATTAGTTTTTGGGATATTTCGGTCGGGGGGGTTTGCTGTTTTGACCCTTTGAAGGTCATTTCTGTCATGCGTTATATCTCGCGAACCAAACATACGATTTGCATGATTAAAATGGCAATCGACGCGTATTAGCATTTGTGCTAATCTATCAAATTTTAAAAACAATCGTTGGAGCCGTTTTTTAATTTAAGAAAAAAAAGTGCAAAAAATTAGGGTTTTTTTATAAACAATAAATTTTTAACCTGATTTACGAAAGACAGTGTTCAATTTTTATAAAATTTATATACTTCAAGCAGTGCTTGTAAAAACAGCATAAAAACTTTTCCTCATGATTACGTAAAAAATTAAATAAAAAATAAAAAATCATTAACAGGCATCATGATTTTCAAGGTCATTTCTGTCATGCGTTATATCTCGCGCATCAAACATACGATTTGCATTGTAGAGGTGTCAATGTACGCGTAATTTGATTTAAACGAATCTGTCGAATTTTTAAAAAAAAACCTTGGAGCCGTTTTTTATTTTAAGAAAAAAAAGTGCAAAAAATTAGGTTTTTTTCATGTACAATAAATTTTTAACTTGATTTGCGATATGTAGTAGACAATGTTTATAAAATTTACATACTCCAAAAAATGTCTGTAGAAACAACATCAAAACTTTTTCTCATGACTACGTAAACAATTAAATTAAAAATAAAAAATCATTAAAAGTCATCATGATTTTTAAGGGCATTTTTATCATTCACTATATCTCACGAACCAGATATAATATTTGCATCATTAAGGTGTCAGTTGACGTATATTAACATCTTTGTGAAGTTTTTAACATTATAAAAATTCGTTTCAGCCCCTTGTTTTTATTTAATAGATGAAAATGCGAAAAATTATGGTTTTTTTCATAAAAAATATTTTTTTTTAACTTGATTTGCACAGCACAGTGATACCAGTTTATAAAATTTATACATTCTTATCAGTTTTTGAAGAGACACTGGCAAAATTTTCTTTCATAATTATAAAAAAAAAACTAAATAAAAAATAAAAAAAAATCATTCAAAGTTACCATTTAAAGAGGGTTCATACGAATGCAATTACTTTATATCTTTTATTCTAAAAAATTTTTGTAAATTCAATCAAAGGTTTAAAATATTTGCATTGTTTGAGCAGATTTTTAATAGTTTTTATAGTCTTTTAATTAAAAAAAAGCTTAAATTTTGAAAACCAACAAAAATTTTCCAGACCAAAAAGGCCCACTACCGATTGATCCGCGTGAATATTCAATCTGTCCTCATCGACCAAAAACCTTACGTAATCAATGGACCCTCCCGTAGACGATATGATTCATATTAATCCATTCCTTTTACTGCTATGAATACCTCTCATTGTTGTAATGTTGTTGATGTTTATGTAGATATTACTGGGAAGTTGACCGTGTGGACCTCAAGGGTCGCACCTCGCGGCTTGTTTTTTTGGTAATCATGAAAAAAAATTTGGTGGTTTTTTTTATAACAAGTGTTTGGAGTATATAAATTTTATAAACAATAATTACTGCGACTTGAAAATAAAGTTAAAAATTTGATATTTTTGAAAAAAACTCCAATTTTTTGCACTTTTTTTAAAAAAATTAAAAAACTGGTCCAACGATTTTTTAAAAAATTTGAAAGAGTCACGAAAATGTTAATACGCGGCGATTGACACCTTGATGAAGCAAATCGTACGTTGGGTTCGTGAGATATAGCGCATGACAGGTTTGACCTTCAAGAGGTGAAAACAGCAAACTCCCCCGATCGAAGTGTTCCAAAAACTAATCAGCTCTTGAGATTGCAAAGACGCTTTGATCGACACCTTAACGAAGTCGATACAACTTTGTTTACGTGAGTTATGCTCGTAGAAAAACTGTCCGCGAACGCACGTACGTACGCACGTACATACACACACACACACATACATACATACTTCTTTCTAAAAACACTTAAAATATACTCGTAAGACCTCAAAACGTAAAGATATGTTGAAAATTTCAATTTCGATTTTCGAGGCGATTACAAGAATTTCCCATATACTGGGAAGTTAAAAATACGCTAAAATCAAAAACAATGATGGGGAACGGAAGTCCAAAAATTCAATCTTATTTTTGTAGCTGGATAGTACAGTTCAAATAACCGATGATTTTGTTGATGGAGCGACGATAAGGCGTGGGAATCCGTGCTGGTACACTTTGCCGGACGTTAAAAATCAATTTGCTCACGATGCTCTTCTGCTCTCACTTTCGGTATATCCAGTCCTTGAGAAGTTTGTGGGCCATAAGGAATATTATCCACAAGTGAATAAAATCTTCATGGACGTATGACAATTAGTAGGTTCTGAATTGATCAACGTAAGCTAATCAAATTCCATTTTCTCTTAGGGTAGCTTTTGCGTGTTCCTCGGACAGACATTGGACATTCTACTTTCAAGAGAAAATGTTATTTATCATACAATGAAGAAATATGAACATCTGGTTGCATTGAAAACAGCCAATGATGCACTTTATGCTCCAATAGCTTTAGCTTTGCATATGAGCGGGTAAGCTTTGTCATTATAACAGAATGTTTTCAAATGTTTTCCATCAAAATTCACACATTAGACATAGTTTATAAAAGCAAAAATTATGCTTGTATGAAACATGCATTATAAAGTGTACTTGATTAGTTGTTTTATAATAGTTAAACTGCATACCCCAAGTCTACGTCAGTTTTAAACTTTACCTTTTCCTTCTTGAAAATGCTTAAAGAAGCACAACTTGTTTCAATTTCCTGCCTTCACTTCGTCAATTTCGGATTCAAAGCAGTTTTTGAAGACCATCGCTTCATCTTCTTCAGTCAAAGAATCAATTTTTAAGCCATTTTATAATACCTCCGTTCTCCGTATCCAATTTCTCAAATGTGTCAACTGTAATTGTTAAAGAAGTATTTTGAAACTGGTACTTTGTATTAAAAATTCGTATTATAAACTTTCTATTTTACTATTCTGATAGTTGAGTGTCGGTCCGTAAATCTAATATTTTTTCTTTTGTCAGTTCACTTGATAAAATAGTCCATTTCGTGACGTTTCCTCTTGAAGACTATTACCACTTCTAGTGAATTCTGATTTTTTATTCTTGATTTTATAAGGCTGACGAGGTATAGCATGTTCAGCTTTAGCTTTAAAAAATACTTCACTTCACTGAACTAGAAACTGACAATGAAAAGGTACGATCTCGTCACCTCAGATCGAGATGAAATTTAGCATATACAGCTGCAAACATATTATTAAAAACACTTGTAGCTTACTATGAAAAGCCCGATGTGGCAATGAATCCTTGAATATAACTCATTCGCCTCAGGATTGTTTTTTACCTGACCCAAAGACATTTGAAAAGTGCAAAGAGTCGGTCGATGCTACCTCTATGAGGACGACAGGACAATAAACTCCTGGAAAACATTAACATTATGATCCGTTTGAACAAGCAAGCTGCACTTGTTGCAGTTTGAAGATAAGGCAAAGTTTTAAAAAATGTTTTTAATTTTAATAACGATGAGAAAGGCTACGAGTTGCACTCTTCTAGTTAGACCAAAGATTATAGATTTGAAGGAACTAGGCTTGATGATATCGAAAAACTGCCAGCCGCCTAGAGTGTTCCATAAAAATGGTTTTCGCAGCACTAAAACACGTAGACGCAGGACTGTCTTTGATATTCCCCGAGCTAAAAAATCCTGAAAGATAACTCATAATATGGATATTCAAATTGTCCGCACATCGAAACGGAGCACAAAAAGATCTGCTGTAGAAATTCATCGCCGACTTTTCGGGGAAAATAGCGATATTCGTGTAAAGAACAATTCGCAGACTTCTTATGGAAGCCGGACTACAGAGCAGGATAGCCAGAAAGAAGCTTCTGGTAGCGGCAACTAACCGGAAGAAAAGAATGGACTTCACACGAAAATATTTAAGATGGAAAAATGAGTGGGAATCCATCCTCTTGGTGCTGAAACGAAAATAAGCCGCGAGGTGCGACTCTTGAGGTGCACACGGTCAAATTCCCAGAAATATCTACATTATTATTAGAAATATTAAACACAAAAATATTTATGAAAATAATACTACTTAAAATAATAATAATGAGAGGTACTCATACCAGTAATTGGAATGAGTTAATATCAATCATATCATGTACGTGAGCGTCCATTGATTACGTAAGGCTTTTGGTGGATAGGTTTGATTGAATATTCACGCGGATCATCTGGAGATAGGTGGCAGGTTACAAAGCCTTTTCAACGTTGTTATTTTCATATCGATGCTTGAAGGACAAAAAAAGCGCTAGCAAAAATGAATGCAGTTTTGTTATTACGCCCACTGAAGAGATTTTGTCGCGTGATGGTCATTTTGAATAGTTGTGTTCAAAATAGCCATAACTTCGGCATAATCACTGAATTTAAATTTTTTCACGATTTTACATCAATGAGACTAATAATTATGTCTTATTTTCATTTGATGTTGAAAAACATTGAATATGCAGTCAATAATCGGTTTAATTGCTTGTAAAAAGTAAAATGTATTACAAATGATGATGGAAGAAGCAATTGAAATCGTATGATTACTAAGTAACAAGACTTTTTATAGCATATGATCTTGCAAAGTATTGATTCCAAAGCGTTGATTACCACAAATGCAAATTTGATTGGATTTATTTTTTAATTTTCAAAATTTATGCAGATTTTTTCTTAACATTAAAAGACGGTACTGTGCAAACTATTCAAAATCTGCTCAAACTATGCAAATATTATTAAACTTTGATTGGCTTAACAACAATGTTTTTAGAATAAGAGTTATCAGGTAATATCATTCGTATGAACAATTTTTACACGGTGTCTTTGAATGATTTTCTATTTTTAATTTAGGTTTTGTTTTTGTAATCATGGAAAAAAGCTTTGCTGGTTTCTCTACAAACACTGATAAGAATTTATAAATTTTATAAACATTTTTTGCTGTGTTGCGCAAATCAGGTTGAGAATTCATTTTCTATGGAAAAAATCTTAATTTTTCGAGATTTTTAACTTCCCAGTATATGGGAAGTTCTTGTAATCGCCTCGAAAATCGAAATTGAAATTTTCAACATTTCTTTACGTTTTGAGGTCTATAGAGTATATATAAAGTGTTTTTAGAAAGGGAGATGTGTGTGTGTGTGTGTGTATGTACGTACGTACGTACGTATGTACGTTCGTGGACACTTTTTTCTACGACGATAACTCACGTAAACAAAGTCATATCGACTTCGTTGAGGTGTCAATCGAAGCGTCTTTGCAATCTTAAGAGCTGATTAGTTTTTGGGAAACTTCGGTCGGGGGGGTTTGCTGTTTTGCCCGTTTGAAGGTCATTTCTGTCATGCGTTATATCTCGCGAACCTAACGTATGATTTTCTTGAATAAGGTGTCAATCGACGCGTATTGACATTTATGTGATTCCATCAAGTTTTTGAAAAATTTCTTCGAGGCGTTTTTTAATTTAAGAGAACAAAGGGCAAAAAATAACGGTTTTTTTCAAAAACAATAAATTTTTAACCTTATTTTCAAATCGCAGTAACCAATGTTTATAAAATTTATATACTCCAAACAGTTTTATTGAAAATGACATCAAAGTTTTTTACTCATGATTACAAAAAAAAATCAAATAAAAAATAAAAAATCATTAACAAACATCATGTTCTTCAAGGCCTTTCTGTCATGCTTTATATCTGACGAACCAAACATACGATTTGCATTGTTAAGGTGCCAATCGACGCGTATTAACATTTGCGTGAATGTATCGAATTTTTATAAAAACTGTTGGAGCCGTTTTTTAATTTAAGAGAATAAAGTGCAAAAAATTAGATTTTTTTTCATAAACAATAAATTTATAAACTGATTTGCGAAATATAGTAATCAGTGTTTATAAAATTTATATACTCCAAACAATATTTGTAGAAACAATTTCAAAACTTTTTCTCATGATTACGTAAAAAAATAAATTACAAATAAAAAATAATTAAAAGTCATCATGATTTTCAAGGTCATTTTTATCATTCACTATATCTCACGAACCAGATATAATATTTGCATCATTAAGGTGTCAATAGACGTTTATTAACATTGCTGCAATTTTTTTAACATTACATAAAAATTGTTTCAGCAGTTTTTTAATTTAATAAAAGAAATGCAAAAAATTAGGCTTTTAGGGTTTTAAGGTTTTTTTATGAAAAATAATTTTTTAACTTGATTAGCACAGCACAGTAATAAATTTTTATAAAATTTATACATTCTTATCAGTTTTTGAAGAGGAACCAGCAAAGCATAATCCATGATTCTAAAAAAAACTAAATAAAAAATAAAAAATCATTCAAAGTTATTATGTATAGAGGGTTCATACGAATGACATTAATTTATATCTTTTATTCTAAGGAAATTGTTGTAAATTCAATCGAAGTTTTATAATATTTGCATAATTTGAGCAGATTTGTAATAGTTTTCACAGTGTTTTAGTGTTAATAAAAAAACTGCTTAAATGATGGAAGTCCCTTCCGTAGATGATATGATTAATATCAACTCATTCCTGTTGCTGCTATGAATACCTCTCATTATTATTATTTAAAGTATTAATATTTTTAAAATTATTATTTTGTTTAATATTTTTAATGTTTATCTAGATATTACTGGGAAGTTGACCGTGTGGACCTCAAGGGTCGCACTTCGCGGCTTGTTTTTTATTAAATCAAAAAACGGCTGGAACATTTTTTTAAAAAAATTTATTGGAACACAAAAATATGTCGACTGACACCTTAACCTTGCAAATCCTATGTTTGGTTCACGAGATGTAGCGCATGACACAAATGACTTTCAAAGGGTCAAAATTGTACTGTCATCCTTTTATCAGCTAACGCTAAGTAACATAATAAAAATAAGTTATATCGAAGAATTCATTGACAAATTGAGGTTTTCTTAGTAAACTACCAGTGTTTCTAATTATATTTACGCAACTGTATATATTTTTGTGAAAATCGAAATTTGAATGTCAAAAAAGATAGTTGCATCATATTTGATGGTGGGTTAAGCATTATATCTTGTATTAAGAAAGTCTATAGTTGTTATCGCAGATACGTTAAAAGTCTTTTTGTAACCGGAACATTTTAATGAATTAGTTGGAAATACTAAGCATGCTAACTAAATACTTTTATTCATTCAGTTATAACGATCCAGCAATCTATGAGAATATGAAAAAAGTCATGCGGGCACTCGCGTTCCATTGGCAAGCAAAAAACGATTTTCTGGATGTGTTTAGTTCTTCTGCTAATATCACGTGTTCAGATGTTCAGGAAAACAAACTGACGTGGCTTACCGCGACTTTTATGGAAAGAGCGAACGAGGACCAAGTGCACGCTATGCAACAATACTATGGAAGCTGTAGTGAGTATGAAACAATGGAATTTCAACAAAGATTCATCTTTCAATTTTAGAACCTGAAGATGTTGGGCGAGTACGGCTATTGTTAGAGGAAGTCGGAGTCGACAAGGTGTTTTTGGAGCATGAGAAAAGATTATCTCACGTCGTCAACCAGATGATAGAAGAATCGCCGTATGAAAAGTTAAAGCCAGTGCTTCGGATCGCTCGAGATAATGTGATTCATAAATATTATAAACAATGATATTTCAGTGCAATATAAGCCTGATGAAATTTCTACATTTCTCAGACAACTGTATTCGGAGCAACGAAGACTTTCAGGTCAAAATTTGAAATGAACTGCTAAAATAAACTTGTACGCAAAAAAAATATAAAAACTTTTTAAAAACACAAAAGTCAACTAAAAATTTCAGATTATTTTCAATTTCCCATTCGAATTCATCAAATAATGATCTCCCTCTAAAAAAGTTCTATCAACGAAATTGCAGATTTAAATCGAAGACGTTGCAGTGTAAATATGATCTTTTTGGCTAAGTCTGTTCTTTTTTGATTGATTTTTCAATCACTAAAGGCTGTTATTGTAAAAAGGATTTATGGAGATTAATTTATAATAAGTTTTTTTTTGTTCCTGATAAGTTATGAAAATGTAGATAGAACCTTTTAATCTTCTTCTGCGCTTCATGTGGTTGCTCCTCCGCAACAAATTTTTATTTCGTGGCTGGCATACACTACTTCAACGGACGATGTGCTCAGTTACATCAATGTAAAACTTGGATATTCTCCTTCCTTCATACATTGTAGAAAACCGACGAGGGATAACATTCCGAACAAATTTATCGCCTCGTTCAAACTCACAGTGCCTCCAGAACTTAACTTGCTACTTCAATCTGATTTCTGGCCAAGCGGTACACTGGTCAAAGCCTTCACTAGTCGACGTTCGCAGGATTTTCGTCAGCCTCGTACACGCAGACCTCAGCTGTAATAACCACACCACTTCTACGTGGCGTTTCTTCTTTTTCCTTTTATTATCAAAATTGTCGCGGCCTTAGGACTAAACTGCATGAGTTCTACCTATCCTCCTCCTCTGCTAATCACGATGTCGTCAGTTTGTCCGAAACTTGGCTCAATGCTGGCATCTATGATAAGGAACTTTTTGCTTGTCATCAAGTTTTCCGACGTGATCGTGATCCTCACTCTGCCTTGAAAAGTGACGGCGGTGGAGTTCTTATCGCAACCAAGTCTTCCTTGAATGCTTACCTCTGTACCACTTTCTCCCCGGTTTCCCTTACTTCCATTATCGAATGGATACTTATAAAGATCAGGACTCAATTTGGTCCCCTTTTTGTTGGGTGTGTTTATATTCCCTGCAACTGCCCTGTTGCCATACTTGATAATTGGCTAAATGACCTCTCCGCTTTCATTAACTCCTGTCCTCCATATTCTCACTTCATCCTCCTCGGCGATTTTAACCTTCCTTCTATCGCCTGGGACTTCAACTCATTCTCTCCTTTTGCTTCTATACCTAGTCCACATCTGACAGCCATGTCTTCCTTCTTAGCTTCAGTATCTTTTTTTCAATATAATACAATAACTAATAGTAATAACAAAATCTTAGACCTTGTCCTTTCGTCTTTACCAAAAAACTGGTTGTCACTCGTTAAATGCCTCCACCCCTACACTAAGGTTGATCCTCATCCTCCTCCTCTCTTATTAATAATCCTCTTTAAATTGGACAAACTCAAGAGTACGCCAGTCTTACTGAAATCGAACTTTAGAAGAGCCAACTACATAGCCATCGAGTCCGCCCTCAATTCTTATGACTGGAACCTGAGCTTTCATGGGTTGGATTGTGAATCGGCATTACATTCCTTTTACTGCGTCCTTAACCTTTCATCTTCCCTCAGCCTGCCATTGTCTTTAATATTCAACAAAAGTGCTTCCGAGGGTACTTTCCCTGCTCCCTGGAAACTTTCCCGCACAATTCCTATCCACAAATCTGGTAATCCTTCCTTTGTCTGTAATTATCGCCCCATAGCCATGCTATCTTACTTTTCAAAACTGCTTGAGCGATTCGTTTATAATTCTATAATTGCTTCCATCAGGCCTCTAATTACTAACGCTCAACATGGTTTTGTTAGTGGTCGCTCTACGCTAACCAACCTCTTGGAATTTACAAACTTTGCGGCTAAGTCTTTAGGTAATAGCGAACAAATTGATTGTATCTACACGGATCTTTCGAAAGCTTTTGACCGCGTTGACCATAACATTTTAATGCATAAACTATCGATCTATGGCTTTCGGGGGCCTTTACTCAAATGGTTTTCTTCCTATTTGGCAAATCGTGAATGCATTGTCTCCTTTTGTAGTCATGTCTCCGACCCTTTCTACCCTTCATCAGGTGTTCTCCAAGGTTCCATATTAGGTCCTCTTCTTTTTTTTACTCTTCGTTAATGATTTACCTCAATTCATTCAGTCTCCCTGCCTCCTGTACGCTGATGACTTTAAAGTCTTTAGGACAATCAACTCTATCATCGATTGCCGGACACTTGACCAGGATCTTTGTGCATTTCAATCGTGGTGCAACCTCAATAGTTTAACAATTAATATTGATAAATGCCATAAGCTCACCTTTTCTCTTAAAATTAATCCTTTTGTTTTTACTTACTCCTTAAACCGTTGTTCCCTCAATGACGTCGATCGTTTCTGTGATCTAGGTGTCATATTCGATTGCAAATTAAAATTCAACCATCATATTACCAATATTGGGATTAAAGCGTCTAAGCTCAGTGGACTCTTGCTAAGAAACTCCACTGCGTTTCGGCGCCCCGAAACAAGTATAAAACTATTCAACTCGTTGGTACGCAATTTAATCGAATACTGTTCGCCTATCTGGAGCCCACACAGCAAATGTGACATCGACATGATTGAATCTATCCAGCGCAGGTTTACTCGTACTCTGTTTTATAAATTCAACATTCCTTACACTCCTTACAATGATCATCTCAAAAAAATCAAGCTAGTCACTCTACAACAACGTAGACTATACTTGGACAAGTCTCTCCTTTGTAAGCTTTTTCTGTATATTCTTGACAGTCCTATCTGCAACGAGCTTCACTTCCGTCACTCTTCTCGCCCCTGTAGACACCCTACGATTTTTGCTCCTCCTGTAGGGTATTCCTAGTCCCGAACCCAAAAATATCCCATACACAACAATTTCCCTCACAAGCTTTTATAAGCTTTATTACATAACCTAACAAACCAACCAAATCGGTCCCAATACATACACCAAATGAGTCTTTGATAATTTCCCTTTTACTCAAACTACCCATGGTAAACGGTTCATACAGAGCATTGATCCAAATAATCAAATTGGGTCAAAGCAACGTAAACAATACTGGATGCGACGAATTCCGTGGGAACGGAATTGAACCATGATCGATTGGTTTAGATAACTTAACATAGAACTAGAGTAGGGATTTTTATTCAATAAGCAATTTTTATTGTATTAGCATAAGCAAAATTCGTAAATAAAAGAACGAGTTGGGTTTATGCTCAGCCTCAGTTTTATTCTACAACGTAGAACTATAAGTTGTTTTTAATTAAGCGACATTGCCTACCAGCGGCAAAGTTCACAGTTTTGAGTAAAGGAGCAGAAACTGCCTTTCACTAATTGGCAGACAACGAATTGCCTCTCATCTTGGCAAATTCAATACTTTAGAAATACCGGCTGCCTGTCTACTCGGACTGCGCCAAATATGCGGCATTCTAAGAGATGCCTGTAGGTGTTACAGAAATCAGTCCCGACCTTCTATTGTACTAATTTCCGTCTTTAAATAAAGGAAGACCATCACTCTGGAAGAGTACATCCGAAGACGAGATCACGAAGGCAATTCATCCAATGACCAAACAATTCATCATCAACATACATTACATGGCGATCCTGCGACCCACGAACCTGCGACCCACGAACCTGCAAGCCACGATGCTGCACTCTGGAAACCTGTATCAGGGCGATTCGGCCCATACGAAGCTGAAAGTTTTTTAGTAAAATTAGAACAAAAATTTAAATTCGAATGTCGACGACTAATACTGCGACCGAAAATGGAATTTAGACGTGAAATAATGGATTTGGAACTTCAACCAAAAATTTGGAAGACAATTGCGACTAGGAAAAAGGCGAAGATAAAGAAGAATTTTCTGCATTATTTGCGATTGAATTAATAAAAAATTTAATGATGACTCAAGGATTAATCAGCAACGACCAGAAACTTACAATTCAACACTAAATATTTTAAGTCGAATTTTAATTTATAATAAATATTGAATTTAGAATTTGGTTTTTAACTATTCAACAAACAGTTTGAGTCAACACAAAATAATAATGAAACAAGTTGACATTGGGTAAAAAAATAAAAATAAAAAATCAAATATCAATATATCTTGAAACTGTGAATTTGGTTTTTCAAATTAGAATATATACCACAGAATTTTTTTTGGAAGAAATATTCCCGAAAACTACAGAAATAGAAGGTAATAAAAATCAAAAAATAGCTTAATTCGCACTAATATCGATTTAAAGCCCGAAAATAAATGCATACTCACGGGCATACAATTCATCATCGAAGACAAGATGATAACAGATTCTTTCCATATAGTAGATGAGGACTTTCCAATAGAAACTGAGTGTATATTAGGTAGAGATATATTCAGTAAATAAATGTGCAAAATTGATTTCGAGTCCTATACAACTAGACTCAGAAACAACTAAACTCAATTATACCCCAACCAATGACGAAAGTATCAGCAAGAAACTTATGGCGATAACAAGAAGCAAGGCGATAAAACAACAATGTAATAAAACAAGCACAAAAATCGATAACGAAAGCGACAAAAGAAAACGGGAGATTGATCACCTCTATGCGTTCGATTGTATTTCGCTATCCGATATAACACGGGCATTAAAACTAAAATTTAATATGTTGCGCAACGATGAAGAAGGTATAATAATCTCAAGGGAGGAAGATTATTTAATGGTCCACTTTAGCGATAAAGCTCACGAGAAATACGTTTCCGCCAGCGACAAGCAAAGTGTGAAATCTCGCAATAACTGTAACGATAATTCAAACACGAAACTAGTTTCTGTAGTGAAGAAGTTACTGAATTATGCGCAGAATTTTAAGATAAACGAGCTAGCTCTATCTATGGAAGATATAATATTTAGGTACGTACCCAAAGAAGAATTCAAGAAATTATTTAATACGTTGCAACGAAAAATGGATATCCAGTTAAAAATCATGATATATAAACCCCCGAAGAGAATTAATGACATCGCTAAACAAAATGAACTTATAAAAAAATTCCACGAATCGCCACACGGAGGACATACAGGAATACGCAAAACGCTTCTTAAATTAAAACAAAGATACTGTTGGAAGAACATGAATAGCATGATCAAACATCATATCAACAATTGCAATAAATGCAAATTCAATAAAATAACTAAGCACACAAAAGAAAGAATGATTAAAACCGATACACCCTCTACTAGTTTTGAAATAGTAAGTGCGGACATCGTAGGCCCATTGAGACTTTCAAACAATTATCGATATATATTAACGTTACAATGCGAATTAACAAAATATATTACGGCTATACCCATAGAAAGTAAGGAAGCTAAGACAGTAGCAAAGGCCTTAGTCAACAATTTTATACTACAATACGGTCATTTCAAAATTTTAAAAGCCGATTTAGGGACAGAATTTACAAATATTCTACTAAAAAACATTTGCGAACTGTTACAAATTAAACAAATCTTTTCAACTCCTTATCACCATGAGACGTTAGGTGTAGTAGAAAGAAACCATCGTGTCCTCAATGAATACCTGTTAGCATTCGTTGATGACAATAACTGGGATGAATGGATACCATACTATACATTCTCATATAATACAACCCCACACGTAGACACTAACTACACACCATACGAACTAGTTTTCGGAAAACTTTCATATTTACCAAATGACACTCTAGACAACACAGATAAAATCTATGATATTGAGGATTACGCGAATGAGTTGAAGCTAAGATTAAAAGTATCTGCAGCAAAAGCCAGAGAACTAATAAAAAAAAAAAATTAGCTAGGAGCAATCATCATATACAAAACCTCTTCAATTAAACATTGGTGATCTAGTACTTATAACAGTAGAAAACAAGAAGAAAATTCAGAAACCGTATAAAGGCCCATATAAAGTAATAAACACGAATAACGTCAATACACTATTAGAGATAGAGAACAAAATAAATGGATACACAATAACAGACTTAAATTATACAAAAATCTTGTACAATCAAAGTAAATGTATTTAAACTATTGTATTTAATTAAGCTCTAATATAAAAACTATTGTTATTACAAAAATATATATATATGTATATCTATACGCTACATTAAGTATAGTTAAAGCCAAGTTACCTCAACCAATCAGTCGTATTTGCTAACAAATACTTTCTTAAAGAAATGGGGTGTAGGGTATTCCTAGTCCCGAACCCAAAAATATCCCATACACAACAATTTCCCTCACAAGCTTTTATAAGCTTTATTACATAACCTAAAAAACCAACCAAATCGATCCCAATACGTACACCAAATGAGTCTTTGATAATTTCCCTTTTACTCAAACTACCCATGGTAAACGGTTCATTCAGAGCATTGATCCAAATAATCAAATTGGGTCAAAGCAACGTAAACAATACTGGATGCGACGAATTCCGTGGGAACGGAATTGAACCATGATCGATTGGTTTAGATAACTTAACATAGAACTAGAGTAGGGATTTTTATTCAATAAGCAATTTTTATTGTATTAGCATAAGCAAAATTCGTAAATAAAAGAAAGAGTTGGATTTATGCTCAGCCTCAGTTTTATTCTACAACGTAGAACTATAAGTTGTTTTTAATTAAGCGACATTGCCTACCAGCGGCAAAGTTCACAGTTTTGAGTAAAGGAGCAGAAACTGCCTTTCACTAATTGGCAGACAACGAATTGCCTCTCATCTTGGCAAATTCAATACTTTAGAAATACCGGCTGCCTGTCTACTCGGACTGCGCCAAATATGCGGCATTCTAAGAGATGCCTGTAGGTGTTACAGAAATCAGTCCCGACCTTCTATTGTACTAATTTCCGTCTTTAAATAAAGGAAGACCATCACTCTGGAAGAGTACATCCGAAGACGAGATCACGAAGGCAATTCATCCAATGACCAAACAATTCATCATCAACATACATTACACTCCTAACACCTCCTCTAACTTATATTATAATTCTCCCCTGATCCGTTTGCAACGAAATCATGATCGTATGCAGTTTGGCTCCTTCGGTCATTCTTTTGCGACATATAAGCTTAAGATAAGAAAATTTATTTTTTCCTCTTAATTATTACTTTCAATTTATATTCTTATGTTTATCCTATTTTACTATTTCAATTATTAATTTAATTTTTTAGATTTATTTTATTCATTAATTTTACTGCTGTTTATAGCTTTAATTTGCTACTATGTAATTGGATCACTCTGTTTAGTAGTTATTGAAACAATAAACAATAAACAATCCTCCAATCAATCAATTACCTAATTTTCTTTCTTTTAATTCGATGATGGTCTTTTTTATTTTGATGGATTCAAGACTAAAATCGTCAGACGATTTAGTTTGAGTAGTAGTAGTAGTATTATTCTAGTAGTTTTTCAATAAGTAGTTTCATTATATAGTTATATTATCAAGCGCGTTTCCATGAGTTTAATATAGATTACTTGTGATCTGAGCAGAAAATTTATTTGAAATATCGATTGTCATAGAATGGAGTTTACGAAAGGTGTTTGGTTCATGTAAAGCTCCTGCAGAAGAAAATTCTTGAAATAACTCCTCTAAGAGTTTAAACGAAACATCAAAGTCATTTTTACCATAAACTACATTCAAAGTGGCATTTTGGATTAAAAATTGTAAAATTTGCTATGTAACCACTGATCACGTTTTCTTGTCCTTATGGCTAGAAAGTTTTTTGTGGCTAATTTTCTAACTTCTATTTTTTAACATATATGTAACTATGTTTTA